>OX336373.1:39015506-39671677 GCA_946902895.1 Fragum fragum | reverse complement strand
GGTAATTTTTCAATTTTCGTGTTACAAAAGATTGTGGAAAATGAAGAAATAGCTTGTTACAAGCAAATCTTCATTTAGCACAATGTTTTCCCAATATTTTTCTTGAGGGGCGTCCAAAAACGTCATTGTGTGGGAACGGGTTGAAGTAACTACTAGAAATTTAAAGCGGGGTAAATTGTACGGCCTTGCAGAGTACATAAACACCATTTTTTCTTTCGAGTTAAAGTATAATCATCTTTAGGCAATTGAGAAATCGAGGCTTTAGATCAAATAATGTGTCTATCAATGAAATCGTTCATTTAGACTGGCATTTAACGTTGATCTCAAACTTTGGTCGCCATTTATTTTAAAAATTTTAGTTGGTTTGGGGATTTAATCGTCGTAACTACAGCATTTTCAATTTTATTTACTACGTTCAGTCGATAACCACCCATCTTCCTTTTGTTTCGTGCTAGGGTTGACGCTGAAGTCGCAAAACCAACAGATTTGCTCCACATAAATATCGGCCAATGTCTAAGTTCAAAGTACGCTTCATGTCTAATTTAATGATTTAGCTGACCGACCGATTCTTTGATCGATTCATCAATACAGTATGAATTGTGTGATAGATTTTGGTTTCTTGATTTTAGCATGAGGTAACTGTGCGATAACAACCAAGAAAAACCCCGTCATCACGTCCAGTCCATTTGGTCATATTGTCGTTCAACTGAATGGACAAGAGAAATTTTGATAATTAGATCAAGAGTTTTATATATTCGCGTTTAATCATATCTAATTGGCCCAGCCCATCGCGATTCCTTTTCTTGGCGGTGTAAAAAGAGGGATTATATTGAAATGGGTTAACAAAATATTACGGTATTTTATTTATTTAAAAACATAATAACTTATGATAACATAATTACGTTAATGATAAATCGTATTTAAGAAATGGAGAGAATATTTTTTGTTTCCATTGAGGTATGAACCTTAAAACTTTATAATACTGTATGAATACATACATTAGTGTGATCATGTTTTAAAGTTCATAACTCAACGCAAACAATTCTCCAAAAAGTGGTTGCTCAAAGATGTGTTCATGGAAGCATGAAAGGAAAATTTCAGCCAATCAAAACGCTGGCATCTTAATAGATTAAACTAAAGTTAAATCAATTTCTTATTTTACCGTTTCAGACTTCAATCGCAGACATGTTCGTCACAAGACTATTATTGGTCGTTCTAGCCGTCATGATGTGTATGGTAGCAGTGGACAGTACACCGTTTTACTTTCCCAGGCGGTTCGGAGGAGGACCTTTCTTCTTTGGTGGATTTCCGTTCGGTTTTAATGATAATTTTGGCGACGATTTTAATGGCAACAATTTCAATGGTAAGAGACGACCATAAGATATCCAAAGTAAAAGAAATGCAATAAAATTTGAAAAGATTGAATTCGACACAATTTAGATATTTAGGTATATAACTTATTACATTTACCTTTACCTGAATGCGGACGAGCATTGGAGAATTGAATCTCTTTCGATAATAGGTTTTTCTTTTTTCGATTATAGGTTTTTCTTCCTTTCTTTCTTCTTCCTCTTCTTCAACCCAGGCACACACAGTAATGCTTTTGGAAGCGCAAAAAAGGTTTGCAAAATATTGTGGACAATGAAGAAATTGCTTTTGTCCTCAAGCATTTTTTCCATTGTCCACAGTTTTTTCAACAAAAACACAAAAGAAAGAAGAATTCACTAACTAAAATTTGTCTTCAGTAACCTCTTTGAATTTGAAACAGTCTAAAATTTTGTCGTATGGTTATAGGTTAAAGTCATTGGATTTCAATGTTTATGTATAACAGAAAAAAAGATTTACATTCACTATTCACTTTGTCAGCTATCTCGTTGCTTTGAGAATAAAACGAATTTAGAAGTTGCTTAACTTTTTCTCTTTTCTTGTTACAGGCTTCTTTGACTAGACCAGCCAAGACTATTTAGAACTCAAGACTTACGGCCAACATGTTTTATCTGCGTGTGTTCGTTTTTTGCTTATAATTCTATTGAATGTAATTCGTTTTATAATTTTTTAATAAATATCTTCTCAGTAATATGTTGTTTGAATAGTCTTTCTGTGGCCCGCTAGGTTAAAAGTAAGATTAGGGGAATTTCTTTACCCAAGAATCAAGTAATATGTTGTTTGAATAGTCTTTCTGTGGCCCGCTAGGTTAAAAGTAAGATTAGGGGAATTTCTTTACCCAAGAATCAAGTAATATGTTGTTTGAATAGTCTTTCTGTGGCCCGCTAGGTTAAAAGTAAGATTAGGGGAATTTCTTTACCCAAGAATCAAGTAATATGTTGTTTGAATAGTCTTTCTGTGGCCCGCTAGGTTAAAAGTAAGATTAGGGGATTTTTTTTACCCAAGAATCAAGTTTTTGGCGTCCCTCAAGTAAAAAAGCATAACAAGAACATTGTGGAAGTTAAAAGAAATTGATTATTACAAATTGATTTTTTTTAAATTTCATCAACTTAGAATTGCTGTCTGCAACCTCTTTCAATTTGTTATTCTGTAGTCTTAGGTATTCATGTAAAGAAAGGAGGTAAATTCAATTACAGGCAATGAACCGCACATGAATGATACAGGTTTAAATTAATGTGTATTTATCTTACATCGCTTGAGAAACAAGTTCTTCCAAGTATTATTGATTCTCTTGATTCTTCTTCCTAGAGAATACACCAGGAGTGATATAGTTGTCAAACATGAAGATCAAAGCAGGATTGTCTTCATTTCAATACCAGACCCCATACCTGTAAACCACAGACATCATTTTTGTCACATTCCTGCATAATGAGTAATCATTTGAAAATTGAATAAGGTTACTATTGTGATATAAACACTGGCCCCTATTTATTGGTGCTTGTCAGACCTGACCAGGTTTAACTACAATCATTGCAAAGCAGACTCATACCCCTCCCCATCAGCATTTTGATATTTAAGTATCACAGTTGACCTCTGACCGTCGTAACTAAAAAAACAATGGGGCATCTCCTTGTATAAAAAGTCAAGGTCCTAGGTGAAAAATACCTTAATGAGATAGGATACAGAAATGGTTTTCAATGAAACTTGAAATATGACCTTGACCTTTTACCTATGACACCTTAAAAGGATATGGTACTTCCTTGGATCATTGCAAACAATTGTATGAAGTTTCAAGGTTGTAGATTAATTAGTTCTAAAAATATATTGATGTTTGGACAGACATGATGAAACAGAAATACCACCCTCTTCTTTGTCGGTGGGGGTAGGAAAAGAAAACATTGTTATGATAGAACAAACATTGCAAGCAAGTTAGAAGATAATTCTATTTGACTAAAATAACTAATGAGAAGGGTAGAAAATATTGTGGAAAAAGAGGAAATTACTTGTTACAAGCAATTTCTTCTTTTTCTTCAATATTTTCTCAAGTATAAATTCAAAGGGACGTAAAAAATAGGGATTGAACATGTTATATATTCCCAATGCCATACTTTGAAAAATTGGAATTTACCAGGTGAGGTTGTTTGTCTGCCTTAAATTGTCTTGTACAAAGACTCTGCAAGTCACAAGCAGCAGGTTAACATCCTAGTTTCTCACTAACCTATCTCAGCTAACATGAAACAAAATCATGAAAAAAAATTGGACCAATACAATTCTGAGCGAGTTTGCTGCATGGGCACATTTGGTTGTAACTTGCACTGAAAATCGGCTAGGATGGCGACCTGTTTTGTGGGGGGGGGGGGGGGTGAGTGTGGGGGAGGGGTGTGTTGGTATGGGTGTGGGTGTGTGGGTGTTTCTTTTTTGTTTTTTTTAAGCAACTTAATTGTAACGCTGCCTGGTTGATGAACCTGCTGCAAAACTGGACATAATCAAACATTTATTAATTAATTTGATTTCTTTATTATGAGTGAATTTATTATAATTGTATTTTTTTTCTTTAACTTGCAATCTTTTCTTCTGCATCTTGAATGAAAAACAATTAAAGTTACATATTTGCCCTATAAATAACGTAATGGGTTCGGAAAAGTGGGTGGGGAACTTGAAAAATCAATTCATTGATTTTTCAAAGGAAATCTTTGGAAATCTTCTCCACCAAAACCATAAGGCCTAGAGATTTGATATTTGATATATATCATCACCTATTGACCCTCTACAAAAATACCGTTTGGGTGGGGATGCCACGGGAACTTGAAAAATCAATGAATGCTTTTTAAATTTACGTTGTCATCCGTCATATACACATACATTTGATACCATTACTGGTAATTAATCAATGCCGAGTCTTGGAATCTCTTACTAATCTTCAATACACAACTTGTTTTCAATTAAATAAAGTTATGAATAACAAACGTGACAGCTGTCAAAGTCGAGATAGGAGATAACTCAAGGGACTTCACTCTGAATACACATAAATACGAACTAGACGAATGAGTCTTCGTTAATGTTAGTAATAACCGGAGACTAAAGACAATAAACAAATACCCCTCACCTCTTTATAGGCTTTGCGCTATGATGCGCTACTACCTCACTCGTTAAAAAGCTTCAGAAATTGTCACTCGAATGTTCTTTTAGTTGCTGAATTGTATAGAAATCGTTAGAAATCTTAAGTCGGATATTTTTTTCTCGTTTGAAAAGTAAGGGTTTTAAGACGTAATTTTAGGGTTTCTAGGTATTTTAGTACAAAATGAAAAAACAAGTTTGAAGAACCGAGAGAAATCTGTCAAATAATTTTTATTCTGATTTGTTGCATTTAAGTGACACATTTTGAAAAATTGTAATCGACTTTTTTTATATATTTTTTTATTATTATTATTTGAAGACGACGAAGTCACTTTTCATTCATATTTATTTTTTATAGTTCCAAATATGGCGGTGATCACAGAAAATGTGAGTGTGATAATCTTTTAAAGCTTGGAGGTATATTAATGTATAAAATGGATTAATTACCTAATTTAATGATTGGTGGATAAAGACCACTTTTTAAATAAGCTGCGTTTGGCTGGTGACAGATACACGCTCGATTATTGAGCATTTTGTTCGTATCGCTATTTAAAGTAAAGTTTACAGACGGACCGGACACAACGCCTATGCAAAAACTCGCGGCCCTTCAGCCTTTTTGGCCAATACAATTCTGATCCAGTCTGCGGTATGGGTACACTTGGTTGTAACTTGCACTGAAAAACCGGCTAGGGTGGCCACCTGTCATTGAATCCTGTTTGTGTAACGCTGCTCGGTTCATGAACCTGCTGCTTGAACCTGAGCCAAAACACAAATTACAGTATATTCTTACCTGATTCATTCCCTATGCCACACCTGCTTCCGACAAGTTTATCATGGTACGAAAATATTGTACAAGATGATTGTCTATTAATCAATCGGAACACACTCGGTCATTCCCGTAAGCGGTCGGAAAATGTTCCGAATGGTCTATTAAAGGGTTTCTAACGGCACTTAAATATAATATAGCTCAAATTCGATAACTTAATCTCTATCCTATGCAATAAATCATATTTTTGTAATACTTAGACGTACAAACTTCTTATCTGGAAAACTGAAATCGTAAGTTTGACATAACATCAGCGTTGTCTGCTCATGTCATATTCTCCGAAGATTGGCCTGTCTTCGGGACCGTATCACTTATCCAGATTGGGATAAATATTACTACGTCGTACGCATAACTCCATATTATATCGCTAAAAAGTAGCAAGTGGATAATTGCATAAAACTACAATTGTGGAGAAATCAAACTTAACTGTCACCCTAAATTAATGATAAAAATAATTATTTTAAATTGCGAAAGCATTTATGTCTTACCTGTGCTCCAAGAAGAGGCATCAAGATTTCGAAGCGTGCTTTTCAAGGGCGCTGACACTTTGAATATATGTCGACGGAATCGGTCGAGTTGACACGAATGACACTACCCAGAATGCTCAAATTAGATAGGTCAGTATTTGAAAAATGCCACCTATCGGAAGATAACGATTACATCAATTCTAAATTGAAAAGTTAAATCCGAATCTGACTGTCCTTTCAACAACTAAATACTTTCAAGAGTGATAAATATTACCAAACTAATTTGAATCTATTTATATGATAAAAATTATATTTAAAAAAATCATTATCTTTTTATATATAAGATTGATTTGTGTTTTTGTAAAATGCTTTTATCATTGAAAAATACAAACACCATCATACCTGACCCTTCGATACGACCTAACCACAAGCAGCGCTGCGTTGGGTCGCCGCGCAATGACACGTGCCTGTAATGGGCCTTTTCTGATTATCAAAGAGGAATAAAATATTTGGGAAATGATCAAATGGTATTTAATTATATGTACGAGTTAATTTGATCATTATTAAGGCCACGTCTTGATATTTTAAATATTGTATTCTTTTAAATTATAAGCATTCGATTAATTTACCAATACATGTATATATCAGATCCTATGTGTTGTTGAAACATTAGTCGTTGTGAGCACGACTTGAATAACATAGCTTGAAAGAGGTACGTGTTTCCATACAGAAATTGGGTATGTGAGCCTGCGCTTTGCACTTCATGTGTGTTAACCCATTCCAAAACGACAATTTCTTCTTTTCAACAATATTTCCTACCTTGCCCAAAGATTTTTTTTCGAGTTAATTACTCTTTAAATTTTCGTCTGCAAAACATTTGAATTGAGAAAGTTCTATTAGTTTGCAAAACATAAAAGGGTTCACACATGGTCGTTTTCTTGATTCGACAAAGATCTTTAGGTCTTGCAAAGTACAACATTTTCCTTTCAAGTTTAAACGTCATAATCTTTAGGCAATCGCTAGCAAACTTCTGTTTTAAGTCAGCAACCCGTAGAAACGAGGGAATTTTATTTGATAAAGATCTGGTGTTCCTTAAAAATCTATACTTGTGCCTATTTAATCTCACATCTTTAACAATTTTATCTGCCAGTTGGTAGATTAATTGCATGGGGTTAAACGCCATTTTTAACAGAATCCAGTCATGACTCAGCAGCTTGAGCACCTAAGCATTGAATCCTGGTATTTCTCACAGCAATATTACCAAAACATCCTTGCGCGCTACCACTGTGGCCCATTGCTAGTTGAACCCAATAGGGTGATAAATGAGCGATCTCGCTTTTCGCGAGACCATTGTTAACTTTCTAGCGAAAATACGACCTCCGAAAAAGTCTGAACAGCATTGACCTTAGTAGGCATAACCCATTTCCGAATTGTGAAAAGCAATTTCTTTATTTTCCACATTTTTTCTCGCATTCTTTTCTTGGGTCGTAAAAAGATTGTATGAAAATTGGTCAACAAAATATTAAACATTCTTTTAATCAAACATTTAATTAAACTCACATAGATCAATTTTTAAGCAGGCACTGACAAGCTCTTTAAAATTATGATTGTTTTAGTTTTGTTTTTTGTTCACCTGAACACATCGTGCTGAAAGTGGCTTTTGTGATCATCCAATGTCCGTCGTCTTTCGTGCGTTGTCAATTCCTGGTTAGCAATCTAGGGGCCAAAGCTTTGGCCCAATCTTTATGAAACTTGGTAAAAAAGTGTGCCTGGTCACATGGATAAACCTTATAGAAAATGGGAACGTCCCTTTGGAAAACACGGGAAAAGGGGCCTTAGTGACAATTGCCTTCTTAGCAATCATTGGGCCACAATGGGGTCCTTATGAAAATGGAAACGTTTCGTTCGAAAACACGGGAATGAGCATTTATGACTATAACCTTGTAAGCACTCTATAGGGGTCATAATTTTGGTTTAATCTTGATGAAACTTAGTCAGAATACTTGGTAGGTCAAAAGGATGAATCTTATCGAAGATGGGAATGTTACGCTTGGAAAACACGGGAAAAGATGCCTAAAAGACATTTTTTAGCTCACCTGACGTGAGCTATTGTGATCGGTAATTGTCGGGCGTCCGTTTGTCCGTCCGTAAACAATTATTGAAAAATCTTCTTCTCCTAAACCATAAGGCCTAGAGCTTTGATATTTGGTATGCATCATCACCTACTAACCCTCTACCAAAACACTTAAAAGGATTGCTGAACACCTAAAATAGGCTCTTTTCTGTGCGATCCCTGATTTTTCAAAGGAAATCTTTGAAAATCTTCTCCACCTAAACATAAGGCCTAGAGCTTTGATATTTGGTTAGTATCATCACCTATTGACCTTCTACCAAAGTACTTCAAAGAATTACCGTTTTCTGAAAATAAGCTCTTTTCTGTGCGATCACTGATTTTAATAAAGAAGGCAATCTTTGGAAATATTCTTATCCCAAACGATAAGGCCTAGAGCTTTGATATTTGATACATATGATCATCTATTGACCCTTTACCAGAATACTTCAAGGAATAACCGTTTTCTTAAAATAAGTCCTGTGCGATCCCCGATTTTACAAAGGAATAAAGAAGGAAAGTTTTGAAAATCTTCTCCTCCTAAACGATATGGCCTAGAGCTTTGATATTTGGTATGTATCTTCATCTGTTGACCCTCTTCCAAAATACTTCAAAGAATTGCCATATTCTGAAAAATGGCCCTTTTCTGTGTGATCTGTGATTTTACAAAGGAATAAAGAAGAAAATCTTTTAAAGTCTTCTTCTCCAAAACGATAGGGCATAGAGCTTTGATATTTGGTACATATCATCAGCTATTGACCCTCTACCAAAATATTTCAAGGAATTTCCGTATTCTGAAAATTAGACCTTTTCTGTGCGATCCCTGATTTTTCAAAGGAATAAACAAGGAAATTTTTGAAAATCTTCTCCTCTTTACCCAAAGGCCTAGAGCTTTGATTTTTTGTACATACCATCATCTATTGGCCATCTACCAAAATCCTTCAAAGAATAAATGTTTTCTGAAATTAAGCCCTTTTCTGTGCAATCCCTGGTTTTTCAAAGGAAAAAAGGAGGAAATCTTTTAAAATCTCCTTCTCCCAAACAATTAGGCTTACAGCTTAGATACTTGGTACATATCATCAGCTATCGACCCTCTACCAAATACTTCAAAGAATTACCGTTTTCTGAAATCTCTTTCCTGTTCTATCCCTTATTTTAGATAGGTATATGGAAGGAAATCTTTTAAAACCTTCTTCTCCTTAACCCTTATTCCTAAAGCTTTGATACTTGGTATGTATTGATGTCTATTGGCCCTCTACCAAAATACTCTAAAGAATTACCATATTCAGGAAATTAGCGCTACATGGTGGGATCATCGATATACCTAGGATTAAGACAAAATCCCTTAACATCTTCTCCGAAATAATTAGACAGAGGGCTTTGCTATTTTGTATATATAATAAAGCCATGAACCATCATACTCAGGGGAGCGATTAAGGACCACCATGGTCCTCTCGATTTTTTTTATTATTATTTATTTTTGTTTGTTTGTTTGTTTGTTTGTTTTTAAATTCTTTAAAACCTGGAACTCACATATAATGGTTGGTAGCGCGTCGGACTATGAATCTAGAGGTCCCGGGTTCGATCCCCGACGGCGGCACTCATCATTTCCGACTATCTGTCTCTCACCAATGGGTCGATAATCGTATACCTATGTGAGATAGCAGCTGGAGGCTAGGAAGGGATGTAATGTTAGTACTGGTGTGAGAAATACCAGGATTCAATTGTTAGGTGCTCCAGCCGCCGCGATATAACTGAAAGATTGTTGAAAGCGGCGTAAACCCCCATTCAAACAAACAAAGCAAAAAATAAAAGATTAAATACGACGTAATTTAGATATATAGCTTGGCAGATATAACTTTATCTGACATGCGGACATGCATTGTCATGTTGATTCTGTTTCGGATAATGGTGTTTTCTTCTTCTTCTTCTTTATCTTCTTCTTCTTTAACCTATTTCCACAAAATAACGACTTTTGACGTTTCAAAGAAAAAAGGTTTCGCAACATTTTGGAACATGAAGAAATTGCATGTGTCCACAAGCAACTTTTTCATTTGTCACATTTTTCAACAAAAGACAAAAAGGAAGAGTTCAGCAACTAAGAATTGTCGCTTGCAACTTCTTTAGTCATCGGAGAGCAATTACTTCTTTTATCACATTCTTTTCTACCTCGTATGGCCCTTATTTTTCAATTTAAACCATTGTCGTTTACAATCTCTTTCAATTTCGATCAGTCTAAATTCTGTCATCTCGGAATGGGTTAATCTGTTAATACAGCGAGTTTATCTTTTTAAAAACACAATCACTAGTATGTAGGCGATTATCAAGCGATCACCGAGAAATATTGATAATCCAACGGAAAGCTTTTTTAGCATTAAGTTTCCCCAATAATATGAATGTTTATAAAGTTGGTTTTGTTATTTATGTTGTTTCAACCTGGTCAGCTTGATTGATATTTTTTTATTATCATAAAAATATGTTTTTCGTGTGACTTTTCGTCACAAAACACTAGCTTATATAGCCCGTGTGAAAATAACCTGTTGGCACCCTGCTGAGAAGAATCTTTGCAAGATACGTTACTTTAACCCTTTCCTGTTTAAACCCGGGATTTTACGTTGCTGTTATTTTATACTTGAGAAAACATTGTGGAAAAGGGAGAAATTGCTTGTGACAAGCAATTTCTCCTTTTCCAACAATATTTTCTATCACATAGGATGATTTCATTTCAAATTGCATCCAGTTTTCATTGACGTCTGCAACCTCTTTCAAATTGGACCAGTCTAAAATTTCAAGAAACAGGAAAGGGTTAAAGTAACAAACCCCTCAAATTACTACCAACTGACTAATATGTTATCGGATAAAATTTAGTTCTAAAATCCATAAAAATAACTTTTTTTCCGAAGACATTTAACTTTATTTGATATTGTAAGTCTTGCTAAGTTATATTTTGAGTATGTTGCCATATCTGAAATTGTATTTCAAATAATTCTATTTGATTAATTACTTGTACGGCATCTAATAATACTGTCTCTTAAATGTTCAGGGGGATGTAGTTTACGTTCTTTAAAATTTAAGGTTATTTCCGAGTTTTGTATTAAAACAGAAGGCGAGATGTGTTGCATAGAGATACGTTGCATATGTAGTATTGTTACATAAATGTATACATTTTGCTGCAATAAAAAATGATTAGAATTTTATCAAATTCAACATGCAATTCTAAATCCACATGACAAGAATCTTAAAAGATTACTGTTGGAAAAGGCTAGGATTTATAATATATATAGATACAAAAGCATCGGTTATAAAGAAAATCGGAGACTTGGAAAAAACATCGTTTTATCCAAATAACGCCTCATCCGACAACCCTTCTTACCAAAGAGCATGTTAGGCCCATTGAAAAGACTCCGGTATATGTGACATATCGTATTAAGTGATATCATTAGTAGCAGTGGCTACTGTAATTTATTGAAAACGTCTTACTGTAAGGTATGTTGTCTTGAAGTCAACGCATGCCTAAAATTCATTTTCGATACAAATAAAGCTCTTTGGAAAATGTTCACTGAAGTATTTTGAAATCGTTTGCACAATACAATGTTTTCAATCTTACTTTAGATGTATGTATGAAACTCTTATATTAATAACAATCCAAAATATATGGTAGGATTAAAATTGAATGCCATTTTCGTTTCTGCTTATAGTCTTTATGGAAATATTTATACCATGAAATACATAAGCTTTTGACGATTTTTTTTTCTTCTTCTTCTTTCTAGTTTTACTTTATATGGAATGGCTGCCTTTGGAACTTGACAATATAATAATTTAGTGGGAACTCAAACTTGCTCCATTGTTTTCTAGATATGGGCGTCATTTTAAGTTGATGATAGTAAATGGATGGCCAATCTTGTTCCAACATTCATTTCTCTCTGTTTTTGCTTCATCAAAAATAAAGAACAAAAAGGGTCAGTTTTTGCAATCTTTGATTTCTCTCAGAAGTTTCTCCCAGAAGCTTTGTCGGACCTTAAGTCTTGGTCTGTCTTTAAGTGCAATCATTGGTCTTGAATTACAGGCAAGGAAAATAGTATCATTGGGAATGATTTTTTTTCGCAAATCTTCATTAAACACTTAAACACATCCGCCCATGAAATTCTGCAGGCTTGGAAGTGAAAGTCTTGTAGAGTACCACCTTAAAATGGTAGTTTCTACTAAGATAAAGTCATTGAATCACTTGCATGACATGCAGCAGCGATATCTCACTCTCCAGAACCCAACTTCAAGCTACTTGCTGTTGATTAAATGTTAAAACGGTGTGACAAAAGGAGAATATGAAATTTTCTAAATGGATTACTTTAGGGCCGTAATTCTGGAGTGGAAATGGACCCACCGAAAGTAATTCTGGACTGGACTCCTGAATACAATTTCTACCGCGTCCATAACGATTTTAAGGGGCCTATGATTCACTCTAAAGTGAACCCTGTTGCGCAAGGCCTTTCGAGGATTTTATGTTTGTTTCTCTATATAAGCCTATGAAAACTTTTGACCCCTGGAGACGGGAGTATTTTACCATTGGGCCATAACTGAAACAATCTTCATAAATATCAACTACATACCAAATATCAAGGTTCTATGCGTTTCTGTTTAGGAAAAGAAGATTGTCTAAGTTTCATATAAACCTATGTAAATTTTGTGATTCCCTGGGACGAGCCAATTTTGACCCTCGGACTTTAATTTGGACAATCTAAATATTGGTCCACCAGATGATAATGTCAAAGCTCTGGTGAAGCAATGCGATAGTATAATGTGTTTATCTACCATCTTTGTATTCATTGTACACCTACTTTGTGAGGCTCTGTTGTCTCATGGACGCTGAAGTTCATCGTGATACATTCATGCGTGTACATGTAAACTTTTGTTTTCATGGCATTGTGTCATAGCATGCCTGTCTGTTTGGGAGAAGAAGATCTTTAAACTTTTAACTATGTAAGTCCTATCTAAAACTTATGATCGCCGGAGACTAGCCGATTTTGACCACGGAGACTTAATTTTTGACAATCTTGGTAGAGGTCTTCTTGACAATACCACATACCAAATACCAAATTTTGGTTTGGAAGAAAATTAATTAACTATGTAAGCCTATAACCCCCCTAACATTTACACACACACCCCTATTGCGGCCATTTCTTTACCGATTCTTTTTCTTGTACATAACTTGTAGTTTTTACACTGAAGACTGTAAATGCCAAATTTGAATCAAATCAAACTGCCGGATCAGGAAAAGGAGACATTTTCAAATGTACTCGATTTGGCCCCTTTTGGGGCCCTTCCGGAACACTACTCCGTTACGTGTACAAATCTATCGCGCCTTCTCAAAGGTATGCTTCCTTTCAAGTTTGGCGGGAATCCGTCCAAGAGTTCTTAAGACAGTCCGGGGACTTTCGGTTTGCAATAACAAACTTTATAACGAACCTAGACGAACAGCATCGATTTCTAAAGATGATGATTCAGTGGTATCATTTTTGTCTCAACCACAAGGTGGCACTGAAGTCTCATTAATGGGGAGAAATCATTAATTCCTTCCATTACGGATAACCATCGGTGTTAAATTTGTTATGGTTACCCGTATCGAATCACCAGTGATGGATAGCCGTAAAAATCTTTATTGTGATGGTTTATCATAAATCTGAGATGTACTCTTCAGTCTGTTGGCTTTTGGTTATCCATAACGCTGTGTGATGGCGAACCAACCATTGTTTGAATAGTTAGCCACCATATTCTATTTTTTTTTAATCTAAACCACGAGGTGCAACTTTAGTCGAGTTTGTGTGTAGAAGTTAATGTTTTTGTATACATTTATATTACGAATAGCCATCGCTCTCAAAATATGCTATGGGTATTACTAATCATATATTTAGGCAGGACACTTTACAGTCAGAGCCTAAGTCCCCGCAGCTATAAACATGGGTAGCAGTGGTTTGAATCCATTGCTTATTTTTCTTGTGCGCATGGATGATATCATAAATGAGTTAGGACCACGATGAAAACTACGATGGAAATAAGAGTTCGTCTCTTTATCGTGTTATCTTTGTCTTCCCACAATGGGTGGATAATCGTAAATCTACTGGGGATGAGCAGCTAGTGGCCAGGAAAGGTTGTAGTGGTAGTGGTAGTGTGGGAAATACAGGGAATGGTTAGGTGTTCCAACCGGTGCAATATGACTTAAATACTTTTGAAAGTGGCAATAAACCCATTCAATTAATCAATTATCGTTTTATCCTTGAGTTTAAAAAAGGAGTTTGATTTCTTGGCGACCAGTGCGGCCGATTACCCTTTAGGACCTCCCAGAACACCTGTATTGATCCACAGGCCTGAATTTGCTTATATGGCTATGATTCTTTAATAAATCTGGCTATTCGTTACAAAATTGAAATTTGGTTGACACCGAGCCAATAGTTCCTGAGAGATTTTTTAAAGTTTTTATTACACACCATATATAAGCCAGTAATTAAGGTGATGTCTTTCTTCGGATCAAAAAATTCTGGACAGAATCTTGTGAGGAGTCACTCAAGTAACATTCCTTTGAAGTTTGGTTAACAACATTTTTCATTTTTTTACCATATACTATACATTGAATTTAGCGACAATCAAAATTTCTTGAAGAAATATGATAACGGGTTTCTCATAGCAAATACATGAATTTTTGTTTGAATCCAGCGAATAATTTCTAAGAAAGTTTTCAAAGTTTTCACTTTATACTATGTATGGAAATAAGCCCCACCCAAGTTTCTGATCAAATCAAAATTTATTGAAGAAAGCTGATAAAGGATCACCTAAGGATCATACCTGGTTGAATTCTAGTATATAGGCTCGTCTAATAATCTTGATTGAAATTTACGCAGTAGTTTCTAAAGAGAATTATTTTTCTAAGACAATAGCTCCCGTGGCCCTCGGCCATTGAAGCTAAGGAAGGTTGATTGCAGCGTTCTAAATACGAGGGATTGATGAAAACCTAAACCTATTCATCAAGAGCCATCAGAGACGTAAATGCTCCGCGAATATAGCCCTGTCACAAAAAGTATAAAATAAACGGAGTAAAGGTTCGGACGGACTACCACACGGTCAGATGAGACCGCGGCTATATGATAGCCTTTCTCTAGAAATGCTTCGTCTCAACTTTTGACCTTGAGCTATGCTCCGGTCATGCTTAAATGTAAACTTTTGACATTGAGCTGTGACCTTGACCATTGAGCTATCTGAATATTTCTTTCAAACCTATTCAAGAAAGAAAATAATTGTGCCAAGTTATATTGAAGTCCATCCATAATTGATGGAACTATGTTCTTGAAAAGGTCAATTGCCATGTTTGATCTTGAACTTTGACCTTGACATTGGAGCTATCAAAAAAACGGAAGTAAAGTTTCATGCAATTTGGCCCAAAGGTTGTTGAGACATCAAAGCGGACGGACGGAAAGACGGTTTTATTGATTTTATCTTGTTTAACGCCGCTTTTAACAGTATTTCAATCATATCGCGGCGGCAGAAACACTCAACAACTGATTCCTGGTATTTCTCACACCAGTACTACCACTACATCCTTTCCTAGCCCCCAGTTGCTATCCCAGCTAGGTTTACAATTATCTACCCATTGAAGAGAGACAAATGTCGAAAGGATATGTGCCGCCACCAGGGATCGAATCCATGACATCCCATTATTGAAGATTAGGAGTATGACGCGCTACCGACTGCGCTGTGACGGCGGCGAAAAACTTACCGTTTTCCAATCCTTGTGATAAAGAACCGTATTTTTCTATCAGTGACGGTTTGCCACCATTCTATCTATATGGCTATTATTAGATATTTTCTTCAATATCAACCAGTGACGGTCAAGCATTACAATGAGGACGAAACTTGTAATGAGTGTCCATCACAATCAATTGCGACTGTTAGCTATGTAATATTAGACTGATTCTAATTAAGTGTTTGCGTTTGATTGTTTTGATGACAGATCAATATTCTTACAAACGAAGTTAATAGGAAATACTCAATTCTGGGTTGAAAAAGTGACACTTACTTATGCATAATTAGTCTTTTTGAAAAAGTCAATTTGTAAAAAGACATCTTGCCCAGTTTATCCATAATGATAGTCTCTTCCTGGTAGCATAGAGAATGAGATAAAGGGGCTTCTGCTCATACAGTTAGTTTGATCTCATAGAAAGCGTAATATTTATTAGCAAATCACCAATGTTTATGTCCTGATTTTATTTCTACAGTTGCGACGGCTATGTCTAACAGCATTGCACGTTACATAGGAAATAGGCACAATTACAATATGGTTAGAAGTATATGGAATTTTGCAAGAAAATAATAATTCCCGTCTCTTTTTAGCAAAATTTTGGTTGACAGATAAACTGATTATTTTCCAGACTGTGAAGATCAAACATCTAACAGTGGAAAATCGGCATTTACTTATAATGGGTAAAATTTAATCGTCTATCAAAAACGAGCGTTCAGATTGGTAAAAAAAAAATATTCATAACTCCATGAACAAAATTTTGAGCATACAGCAATTTTGTAACAATACTTCCGCACAAAATAGTCCCATACAAAAAAGTATCAAAATTTGTAAAGCTTTTGTTTTTTTCGCTCGATGCTATTAAATCATAAGAGATGAAGAGAATATTTTTCGATTCATACCTCCGTGAAAACAAATAATATTCTCTTCATCTCTTAAGTGTAAGTATTTTGAATTGAGGCACAAGTCTTGTGTGAATTATGAAACCCAAGAACAGTTCTACTCCTGCAAGAGTGATGTATATTTTTTTTTTCAGATTCGTGATGTGTTACATGTTTCCATCATGAACATAAATGTGTTATATGGTGGTTATTAATTAGATGTGACTGAGAGTAATGATGACTGATGTCATTTCCCCTGCAATGTATCATAAACATTTTTTTGTCGGTACAGCAATGCAGTGGGACCGGGACTGTGATTAAAACAACAAAACACTAGTCTGTTTTACCAGTCCAATTCTAAGGTTTTGCAGACGGAAAATTACAGTGGATTTAATTTGAAAAATAACCGTTACGTAGGGTAGAAAATATTGAAAAAGAATAAATTACTTGTTTTCTCAATAATAAAATAAAAGGTATGTATAAACCATGGATTAAACAGGAAAAGGGTTAAAATGTACATTTGAAAAAATGCATGTGAAAAGGGCAGAATTTTATAAGAATAAGCCAAATTCAAAGAAGTTGCAGACGACAGTTTTAAGTTGAAGGGATTTTGAAATATTTGTGTTCGAGGGTAGAAAACATGACAAGTGATTTCTTCATTCTCCATAATCTTTTCAAAAGTGTAAAATAGCCGGATTTATGGGCAATAGGTTAAACCCTTTAAGTTGGTCGTTTTCTATTCGGATAAAAAAAACTTTTTTTCAACTATGATGTCACATTCGATCGAAACAATTGAATACCAATAATTGAAGGATTTCCCAAAATCGATTGACAATTCATTAAAACCGGAATTCATTAAAACCGGAAATGAATGAATACCTCCGATATTTTATGCCAAACATGTTTGTTTGTTCAATTGACGACTTAAACTTTATAATTACAGCTTATTTAAACTCATAATATAACGTTTATGTCGCCGACGATAAGCTTTTGTCCCTTATTATATTTTTACAAAACAATGTTTGTAACTTTTTTCAAACTGTCATGTTGGAGATCAGTGGGCGTGGCTAGCGATCTTTCAATTAATATTCGTTACGCGTAAAACAACTATATTGGAAGGGCGCAGTTTGACCATGGTATATATATTCCTTTCCAGATAAGTTGCTTAATTAAGGCTGGATATTCTACCTTTATAATTGTTTAATCTCTAAAAATCGCCGAATGATATTTCCTAATTAGACAACTACAATATTGTAAATACAGTTTGATACATTGTTCGTCCACCGACTATTCTCCAACATCCGATCTTATTTCAAATGTTTCTCTCTCGAAACAATCCTTTTTTGACGAGTAGTTTCCACGATTTTTTTCTTCTATTTTTTCTAGACAAACATGACACATTTGTGTGTAATTAGCCTTTTGTGATTTAAGAATAGGAAGAGAATAATTAGGGAAATGATCAAACGGTATTTAATGATGTTTTCTAGTCTTGGTTTTTTGTTTTTTTTTCAATTTTCAATCATTCGAATCGTTGACCTATATATATAAGATCCTAAGCCTTAGTCCAAAGCATTAGTCGCTGTGCACACGGCTTTGTTAACATAGCTTCAAAGAGGTATGTGTTTGTTTCAATACAATTATGTGGGCCTGCGTGCGGAACAGAAGTGGCTGGCATGCTTAGATACCCATATTTATCATATCTAAAATACTCGCTAATCGTAAAATATTTGAATTTTGTACATCAAAATTCACACATTATAGCAGGCAAGAAATTCGTTTCAAACCTCCATGAAAAAAATGTTGTTCTTTTTAATCACGGGACCTTGTGCAAATAGCAGTGACATTATAAACTGTACAGAACTAGTAGATATTTGCTTTCGCTGATTTGGTATCTTTAATATCACAGCCTCATACAATGTCGTTATGTATTAATTATACCCCCATGAATGCCGAACATTTTCTCTTCGTGTTCTAACCCTTCAAAGACAACAAAATTGAAGACTGGTTCAATTTGTAAGTTGCAGACGACAATTTTCAAGTTGGTGAATTTTTTTATCAAAAATTGGGGGTAAAAGAAAACATTGTGGGAAATGAAGAAATTACTTGTACATGAAGCAATTTCTTCATTTTCACAATGATTCCAAGTATTTTTCTTGAGGGTTGTAAAACTGTGTGAAAATGGGTTATGAAACTTTTAGCCAGTATCTATCTACAGAGCACATTGTAAAGATTCTGATCTTCATGGGTACAAAGGCGGATCTGAGTATTTATTTTTGGGCCAATGTGGGCTATTGGAAGTTTCATACACAGCTTCATATCTAAACTTTTGATTTCTCAACGTATTTAATCTTTCTTGAAATATTTTCCATCCTGCAAGATTTGTTAATGAATTTTGATAATATGTTTAAAAACATTTATCTGGTTACAATACTAACCCATTAGCACACGACAAAATTTAGGACTGGTCCAAATTGAAGGGTGTGCAAACGATAATTCCCAAGTTGTGAAATTTCAAAAATCTTTGACTTTAAGGGTTGAAAACATTGAAGATATTGCTTTTCAATTGTTTCTCCACCCTTTAAATTTTAGTACTTATAAAAGTACTCCACGTAAATATCGGCCAATGTTCGTGTTCTAAATTCACTACTGCTCCGAATGAATGATTTGATTGGTCGATTTATTCTTTGATTGACAGTTGTGATGCATCAATTGACCAATCGCGACTGTCAATCAAGGAATAGACCGACCAATCAAAAAAAATCAGCCCTGTCCTGAACTTTTCAAGACCAACATTGGCCGCCAATTTTTTAAGCTTTTTGTTGGTTAAACATCGTGACTAGAGCTTGAATAAGCTGGAGTTACGGCGTTTAGGTCACAAAGTAACCAGTTTGCTTTTTTGTTACATGGTATTGACCATAAATTTTTGATAATAACGCCATGAAGAATCAAAGCGGGACATCCTGTTGGAGTCAGTGGGCGGGGCTAACGTTGTTAGTGGGCGGAGCCAGTGATTCGTAAATTCATCAATACAGAATAAATGGTGTACTAAATGACTTTGGTTTTCATGTTATTTTAGCATGGTATTGCTCTGTAAGATATCAATCAAAAAAGAACATCACACCCGGTCCATCTGGTAAAGTGCTCGTTCTACCGAAAGGACCAGAGAAATTTTTATAATGGTTATTTTTTCGTTTGTATTTTGTGGGCTTTCCTTTTCTCGTTGAGTTTTTCTTCTGACAGACCACATGTGTATTGAATGATTCTCCTAGCGGATACAGATAGTCAGCAGGCTTCATTTAACCCATTCCAACTCAATCCCTCCTTTTTACGCCCCACAAGAAAAAAGCTTTGGAAAACATTGTGGACAATGAAGAAATTGCTTGTATCAAGCAATTTCTTCATTATCCACAATGTTTTCTATACTAAAAGACGAAAAAATTCAAAATTCCATCAACTTGAAATTGTCGTCTGCAGCTTCTTTCAATTTGGACCAGTCTAAAATTTTGCTGTGTTGGAATGGGTTAATCGCATATTATTCGATAAAATGCTTATCAGACGACGACTTTAAGAATGGTCCATATTCAATGAAGATGCAGTCGGATTTTCACGTCGATAGGTTTTTAAATATCGCTGCCTTTATGGATGCAAAATAATGTGAGGAATGAAAAAATTGCTTGTCTTAGGGAACTTCTGCAATTTGCACATTTTTTTCTTTGGGACCGTAAATCAGTCGGCTTGTATGGAAATGCCTTAACAAATGAGTTCAATCCTTTTATTTAAACAAAATTAAATAATGTAAACACAATAACTTTAGTGGAAGTTTTACGTAAAAACCCGGGATTTTACGTCCCTCCTATTTTATACACGAGAAACATTGTGTGAAGAGAAGAAATCGCTTTTAACAAGCAATTACTTCTTTTCCCGCAATAACTCTACACTGTATGTTGGTTACTTTTCAAATTGCACTCAGTTTCATTTGCCGTCTGCAAGTTCTTGTCGAAAACTTTTAAAAATAGGAAAGGGTAGACGCAAGAGTTCCAATATAATGATAAGCTCTTTTAACTCATTTCCAAACAACAAAATATCAGACTGGTCCACATGAAAAGAAGCTACAGAAGACAATTTCAGGTTGATGGAACTTTAAAAAAAAGTGTAGATATTGATACAAAAATTGTGGATAATGAAGAAATTACTTGATACAAGCAATTTCATCATTTTCCAGAATGTTTTTCAAAGCCTTTTCTTGGTGGGAAAGCTTTTTCCTCGATTGTGCATGAAAAGGTTAACCATGTGTATTCTAGAATCTTCTTATAATAAACGTCACGTGCGTCAACCATTCCAGACTGGAAATCGAAGACATGTTCATCTCTAGAGTGTTGTTCGTCGTTCTTGTCGCCATTATGTTTATGGTAGCAGTGGACAGTTCACCATATCATTCATCTGGTGGGCAGTTCGGAAGGAGATATTACTTCCCAGGCAGATTTCCTTTGTATCCTCGCTTCCGTTTTTATGATAATTTTGGGGATGACTTTGGTGGCGGCAATTTCGGTAAGAGACAAAAATAAAAAAGTAACGCAAAGAAATTCCAAAAAAAATGTTTACAACGTATTTTAGATATGTAGCTTAACAGATAATACTTTATCTAAACATGCTGACGTGCATTGGCGAGTTAAATTTCTTTATATCATATGTGTTTTATTCTTATTCTTCTTTTTCAACTTCTTCTTTAGAGTCATTCTAGCTCATTGAATATGTACTAAAAAAACAAACAAAAGTGAAAAAACCCTACTTCCAGTGTTCACTTTGTCGGCTATATCTCATCTTACTACTGTGGGAATTTAAAAAAGGGTACTTAACCCTTTTCTACACAATCCCGCATTTTGACGCCTACAAGACAAAATCTTTAAAACATTCTGGAAAATGAAGAAATTGATTGTTTCAAGTAATTTTTTCATTATTGCGGGGTGTTTTTGTACCCAATAGGTAAACAAAATCACTGACTTAAAATTGTCGTCTGTTTTTACTTTCAATTTAAACCAGTCTAAAATTGTGCTTTCTGGTAACTAGTGAGCTTTTTCCTCTCTTTTGTTTCAGGTTTGTTTTACTAGACTAGCAGATCACATTTGGAACTCAAGGCGGCCAACTTGTTTTATTATATTTTAAGCGATCGATTTTTGTTAATAATACAGTTGAATGTAATATTTCTAAAAGATTTTAATAAATGTCCGCTCAATTATATGTTGTTTGAAAAGTCTTTTTGTGGCCCACCACCTTAAAAGAAAGCTTAAGGGAACTCCTTAAAACAAATACATCAAAAAGAGATTTGGCTGAGCAGATGCTGTAATGTTTCGAGAATACACAAATAATAAGGTAGAATGACAATTCCAGATTTAGAAACTCTACTTAGGGCGAAAAGTTTCAAGCTTGGTCAGTCGTTGCACAGTTTGTACTGGTATTTCTTGTCTGAAAGGTTAAACTAATTTTTAGCTAGCAAAGCGCCAGCTTTAATAGCTTAAGTTAATAGAAAAAAAATTGAGGTCTTCTCAGAGTTCAATGATTGCAAATTACCACTGGAGGCTTAACCACTTAACCCTTTCAAATCTCTGCGCCATAAAAGTAGTTCTTGCATATTTCAGGAATATAGCAAACCCTGTCTGCAAGTTCTTTCCTAGGTATTTTTAGCTCGCCTAAGCACATAGTGTTCAAATTGACTCTGGCATTACAGACGATAATTTCAAATCGTTAAAATTCTAAAATATTTATCTCTCTGGGTTGAAAACAATGTGGAAAATGCAGAAATTGCTTGCAACAAGCTATTTCTTCATTTTCCACATTTTTCCCCAAGATAATTTTCTTCATTGGCGTTAAAGGAGGAACTGTGTGTAAATGGGTTAACTCCTTGGATACTTGAAACTCGTGTATTCACCATCATATATTTTAACAAAGAAGGTTACTTAACAAAACCATGCTTTGCAAGCTTACAGTACTTTCAGTACTTTGGATTTTATCCGTCAAGGGAAATAGACCATTTATTCTTTTTCTTACATTTTTTCACTCAATTTCGCTTTTTGACCCCCCGAAAAACTTCTACTAATGAAAAATTTGTAAAAAGGAAAAATTGCCCGTAGCACGCGATTACTATTTTCGCAACATTTTCTACCTCTCTATGCGCTTATTTTCCCGATTTTAGCACGCCTTGAAATGTCGTCTGCAACTTCTTTCAACTACATGTATGACCAATCCAATATTTTGTCGTCAAGTAACGGGTTGACAATGTGACCAAAGGGACCTCTTGAGAATTACGAAAAATTCTGGTCTAGTTAGAGCTAGGCAGACTTACAAATGTCGAATGGACAGAAGATATAGGATAACCGATTTGTGTTAAAGAATTTCGCCAAAATGCATGTCCACATGGAAAACAAGTGAACTAGATCATATGCAAGAATATAGCAAACCCTGTCTGCAAGTTCTTTCCTAGGTATTTTTAGCTCGCCTAAGCACATAGTGTTCAAATTGACTCTGGCATTACAGACGATAATTTCAAATCGTTAAAATTCTAAAATATTTATCTCTCTGGGTTGAAAACAATGTGGAAAATGCAGAAATTGCTTGCAACAAGCTATTTCTTCATTTTCCACATTTTTTTCCCCAAGATAATTTTCTTCATGGGCGTTAAAGGAGGAACTGTGTGTAAATGGGTTAACTCCTTGGATACTTGAAACTCGTGTATTCACCATCATATATTTTAACAAAGAATGTTACTTAACAAAACCATGCTTTGCTAGCTTACAGTACTTTCAGTACTTTGGATTTTATCCGTCAAGGGAAAACAGACCACTCATTCTTTTTCTTACTTTGTTTCACTCAATTTCGCTTTTTGACCCCCCGAAAAACTTTTACTAATGAAAAATTTGTAAAAAGGAAAAATTGCCCGTAGCACGCGATTTCTATTTTCGCAATATTTTCTACCTCTCTATGCGCTTATTTTCCCGATTTTAGCACGCCTTGAAATGTCGTCTGCAACTTCTTTCAACTACATGTATGACCAATCCAATATTTTGTCGTCAAGTAACGAGTTGACAATATGACCAGTCCGGCGAAAAGGGACCTCTCGAGAATAACGAAAATACTGATCTAGTCAGAGCTTGGCAGACTTACAAGAGTCAAATGTAAAGAAAATATAGGATGATCGGTTTGTGTTTAAGAATTTTGACAAAATGCATGTCCACATGGAAAACAAGTGAACTGTATCATATAAAATATTAAACTATTCCCACACGATCCCGTATTTACGCCCCTATGTAAAAGGCTCTGGAAAACATTGCAGAAAAAGAAGAAATTGCTCATTACAAGCAATTTCTTCATTATCCACAATGTTTCCTTCCCCGAAAAACAAAGTTTGATAAAAATGCTGAAATTGTCGTCTGCAACTTCTTTTAAAATGGACCAGTTTAAAGATATATCGATTGGTAGTGGGTTGAATTATGACGAGAACTCCACGAGGCGGAAGTTTTGGAAGTTTCAACCTATTCCCTTATAGCCCCGCTTTTTGACGCCTCTAAAGAAAATAGCATTTGAAAGCATTGTGGAAACTTCAAGAGATTGCGTGTAAAAAAACAAATTTTTCCATTTACAATATTTTCTTTCCCAAATGATTAATACTTCTTTTCTTCAAATTCACAAACGAACATTTGAGAGCGTTTTTACAACTTTTTTGAATTTGGACCAGTGTATTTGTCGTCGGGTAAAGGGTTAACTGATACATTGAGATAACTCATAATTCTCAGACCGCATTCAGTTGAGTTAGGGTGTATGAGACCTATTGCCATGATGAGGCGAGCATGACCCCCCCCCCCAACTAATATTAACCCGTTCCTGTTTTTCAGAATTTTAGATTGGTCTAATTTTAAAGGAGTTGAAGACGACAATTAAAAGTGGGTGCAATTTGAAAAGAAACCAACCTACTGGTTAGAAAATATTTTGGAAAAAGAAGAAATTGATTGTTACAAGCAATTTCTCCTTTTCCCACAATGTTTTCTCAAGTATAAAATTACAGGGACGTAAAAACAAGTGATTGTACAGAAAAGGGTTAAGATGCTCCCCTTGTGTTTACCGTTTCGCTATCTACGATCATTGGTTCGTGTGGTGGAACATTTTAGGACGTAAGTATTAGTGAAGTCGTTTACGTAAAACCGCCTTGGGGGGGGAGGGGGGTAAGGGAGAAAATTTCTCTCTATTGACAAGTGGTAGTGTAATTAACAGGTCAATGAAAAACGTGTAGTAATTCATTAGTCGTGCACCTGTCAAAAACTGCGTCTGTTCTGTCAATTCAAATTACGGCTTTTACAGACTAAACCAAGTTGAGCAGTTTTGAAAATTCATTTTGAATGAAAGTGAACTGGGAACTCCGACATTGGATGACATATGTACCGGTGAAGCATTTATGTTGGTTTGGCGACTTAAGATTCGTCACTACAGCTTATTCAAGCTGTAGTTACGACGCTTAGTTCTCTCAACCAATCGTTTTACTTTTTTTGTAACATGTTACTTGTTATAAAGTTTGCAAGTAACGCCGTTTAATATCGAACTTCATGCTGGATCTCAGTTGGCGAGGCCAGCAATCCGTTTAAATTTCGAAGATTTTAAAAGTCAATATGTTTCAGGGATTTCCCCGCTCTCTTTTCCTTGTGTTACTCGACTTCGACTCGCCTAGACTCCAAGCAAAGCAAATTGTCTCATATATAATATTTTATGTAAGTTCAAGTGTAGCAGCACAGGATTTGATAGACCTTTTCAGTCTTGTTCACAGCTTTGGTCTGATTTAAACTGACATTTTATTTATGGTCACCTAAAACAGGGGGTCGGTTAAAGGGGTGGTCGGTTAAGCACAGCTGAAGTCCTGTACACATTACAATTAATAGAAATGGGTTAAATCGATAATCTTGAAGAGATAACAAATTCCTGTTTCAATCATTTAATGTATGTTATCCTACTTGTGAAATGGGAACATCTAGAAAGTGTGAGGAATTTCAAATCTGGTCAGACTGCACTTAACCTGACATGACTACACTAAACCTAACAAGACTGCACTGAACCTGATCAGTCTGCACTGAACCTGAACAAGTGCACTGAACTCGATCAGACTTCAATGAACCTGACCAGAATACACTGAACCTGACCAGACTGCACTGAACCTGATCAGACTGCACTGAACCTGATCAGACTGCACTGGGCCTGATCAAACTGCACTGAACCTGACAAGACTGCACTGAACCTGACCAGACTGCACTGAACCTGACCAGATTACACTGCAACTGACAAGACTACCCTGAACATGATCAGATTGCACTGCAGCTGACAAAACTGCACTGAACCTGACCAGACTGCAATGAACCTGACAAGGCTGCACTGAACCTGACCAGACTGCAATGAACTTTACAAGAATGTACTAAACCTGACCAGAATGCACCGTACCTAATCAGACTGCACTGAACCGGACCAACTGCAATGAGCTAGCCAGACTGCACTGAAGCTGACCAGATTACACTAAACCTGACCAGACTGCACTTAACCTGACCAAAATGCCCTGTACCAGACCAGAATGCACTAAAACTGACCAGAATGCAACGAACCTGACCAGAATGCACTGATCCTGACCAGGCTGCACTGAACCTGACCAGACTGCTCTGAACATGATCAGACTGTACTGAACCTGACCAGACTGCAATGAACTGATCAGACTGAAATGAACTTGACCAGAATGCACTGAAGCTGATCTGACTGACCTGAACCTGTTTAGACTGCACTGTACCTTATAAGACTACACTGAAGCTGATCAGACTGCACTGAACTTGATCAGACTGGAGTGAACCTGTTAAGACTGCACTGAACCTTATCAGACTGCACTGAACCTGTGAAGATTGCACTGAACCTGTAAAGACTGCACTGAACCTGTAAAGACTGCACTGAACCTGTATAGACTGCACTGAACTTGTAAATACTGAACTGAGCCTGTTAAGACTGCACTGAAACTGGTCAGACTGCACTGAACCTGAAAAGATTGCACTGAACCTGTAAAAGACTGCCTTGAGACTGTTAAGACTGCACTGAAACTAGTCAGACTTAACTGAGCCTGTTAAGCCTGATCTGAAACTTGTCAGACTGAACTGAACCTGTTAAGACTGCATTGAAACTTGTCAGACTGCACTGAGCCTGATAAGACTGCACTGAAACTGGTCAGACTGCACTGAACCTAACCAGACTACAATGAAGCTTGACAGACTACAATAAAGCTAACCAGACTACACTGTACTTGACCTGACTTCACTGTGCCTGACCAGACTACACTGAACCTGTTAAGACTTCACTGAACTTAACCAGGCTGAGTTCAGGATAAGAAAGTACTTCCTCGATTTTACCTAGCTAACGTACCTTTTGAAAGACGACTGTTATCTTCGCATCACGAATGAGCCGTTATCAGAACCAAAATTCGTCTACATCTAATCCTAGAGAAAATATCCTTCGATTTCTGCAATCTTTGGAATCAGTGTTATCCGTGACCAAAACTCACATAACAAATCTTTAACGTATAGCTGGCTATGCTCACTGAGCTTCAACAGAAAGTTCCATTATTTTGCAAAATTAAACCAGTAACGTTTAATAAAAAAGTACAATGGAGGGTTGGCGAACCATACCCCGTATCTACAACGTGAATTAGCTGTTTTTACGACGTTTAAGTCTCCGGGTCAACAAAATTACTCTACAAAAATTGCGGCCAATGACGGAATTCAAAGTTCACTTCCAGTGTGAATGAATGATTTGATTGGTCTGTTGATTCTTTAATTGACAGGCGCGATCAGTTAATTTTCCAAGAATATCACGTTTGCTAGTTACCTCACCGGAAAACTTGTCGTAGGGGCGTCAAACGTTCTTCTTATCTAACGTATACTGTTATCGTTTATTTTTCCAACATCAATAGATATTGTTCTTCCTGAAATACTAATGATTGTCAGAAGTATCATGGTGGCCTTTCTACAAATCGGAAAGACCTCATTTTTCGATTGTTTAAGGTGATTCCTCACGATGCGTGTCATGTTCAATCGAATCAATCTTTATGACGACGTGATCTACCAAGTTTTTTGGAAGCGTTACTACCGTCGGTCGGCTTTCCAAACATGACTGCAGACTAAACAAGCTTCAGTAACAACATTTGATCGGCCAGTATCAAAATATTACTCTTGACAAGATGTAGATTTGTGATCCGTTGAACGTACAAAACAGGGCAACAACGTTCATTTGAGAAAACTGCGCGCAGACGGTAAATTTCACAACCTCTCATCTGCGGCTTCTCTGCTTTTGACACAAAAATCGAAATTCACTTTGTTTCCCCAAGAGGTCGCTTTAAATTTTTAACATCCGTTTGGTTTCTGTATTTTATATTTACTTTAATTCACATTTACGCTTAATTGATATATATTTGATTTACGTTTTCGCTCATTTCCCCGGGTAATAACGTTCTTAAATTGCTAGTGATATGCACAAATGGCAATAATGTAGAATATCCTTAAACTCTTTTTTCCATACTATCACTGGATTTAGTTACGTTTGGCCAAATCCCAAACGGCGAAATTCTAGACTGGTTAAAATTGAAAGCGGTTGCAGACAACAAAGCAAATTGAGTTTGGACTGAAAAATAAGGGCCGTTTTAGGTAGAAAACATTGTGAAAAAAGAAGAAATTGTTGGTCGCTTTGGTGGTCGCCGATATTTACTCCTTTTCTCACATTTTTTCAAAATTTGTATTTCTTTGACGCGTATAGAAATAGGATTGTTTGGTAATGGGTTGAATAATGGTTTCGCGAAAAGAGAAACTGCTCACAACAAACAACATTTCTCGATTTTACCACTCCATGATAATTTTTATCAAGAAATAATTCGGATTGAATCCAGACAGGAAAAGGGTTAGATTCACTTAATATCGTTCTTGACTTTTTCTCCATGCCAAGGCAGATTTCAATTACATATACATTGTCTAAACTACTAACGACCACTAAGTGGCTGTCAATCAGTCACGAGTCTACAATATACGTGCATGTTAACGTTGACAGAATAACGAGCGCCCTAATTGTTGATGACGTAACGCGCGAGCATGTGCCGTCAATGATGAGACGTTGACGCGAGTATAAATACGTAGAAAATATAGAAATTACATTAGTTTGGATTGTGATCGAAGTGGAAACGTAGATCAAAGGTAAGTTATTTCTTTTGTTTTATTACAGTTTGCGATATATGTGTATATGATATCTTAACCTTTTCCTGCAACATTTTAGACCTGTCCAAATTCAAATGTTTTGCAGACGAAGACTAAAAGTGGAAATAATTTAATTAAAAAAAAAAACCAAGAAAAACATTCAGTTTGTTAGATAATATGGAAAGGGGAGAAATTGCTTGTTAGAAGCAATTTCTTCCTTATCTTTAATGTTTTGTCAATCATAAAATCACAAGGACGTAAAAACCAGGAATTAGTTAGGAAAAGGTTAGTGCAAATACTTTTTCAGACAGCACAACTTTATACTGGTTCAGATCGAAAGGAGTTGAAAATCAATGTTACCTGAATGGAATTTAAAAAAAGGGAAAACATTCTTTTTTAAGGGATGGTAATAGAATTAAAAATATATTTCCAATATTGTTCCATGAAAAATGAGACCTCGTTGAGCAGCCAAAATGTCATAACTACAGCCTAAAATTTTGCAATACAGGAAAGGGTTAATGGCAAAATTCTGAAAATAATTATTTGTGAAAGGAAAAAGGCGATAGTTTACGATCAGTGAGAGACAGTCGAACGAAGAAGCACAATCTATCGAAAGTCGTTTATCAATTCGTGTCTATTGAATCTCCGTGTAGTATTCTATAAACCATGGTGGATGTTGAAAATAGTTTTATTCATCTTTTAGTTCGTTCATTATTTTATACTTTTGATTCATTGATGTACCTAGATAACGTCACTAGTCGAAACATGCAATGTTTACAGTTTTAGTGATCCTCCGCGTATGCGCCGTGTACATGTACATGTAGTTGTTTGATTCCATCAGCACGATAAAATTTTGACTGGCCTAATTTTAAAGAAGTTGCAGAAAACATCTTAAATTTCTCTAAAATTGAAAAATAAGTGGCTAGCAAGTTGAAAACATTGTGAGAAAAGAAGAAATTGTTTGCTACAATCAATTTATTCTTTTCCCACAATATTTACCACGATCATTTTTCCACGTCAAAAGGTATCATTGTATGGTAATTGGTTGAATGACTATTCCTTATTGACTCTTTTTCAGGTGACAAAATGTTCGTCCGACTGTTTATCCTTGTTTTGTTCGCCCTGGTATATCTATCGATGGTACAGGCCACGCCATATTATTATAATTCCTACTACCAACCCATGTATAGAAGTTATGCACCATATTTCGGTATGTCCTCCTTATATTTTGATTTAAGTCTCGCCTATCATGATACAAGCGTATGCATTGGCTGAAATTAGTTCCCATACTTTCATGATCAACATTTCGAGCACGCACCTATTTGTATACTTCCGTATAAAGTAGGCCCATGAAATTTTAATCAAAACTAGTAAAATATCTGCTTTGTTTTGCTTGGTGATATTAAATTATGAGAAGTCGGGGAAAATGTTTCCATTGAGGCGTGAGCCTAAAACTTTAATGTGCAGATTCATACAGTATCATTAAGTTTTTAGGTTCACAATAAGTTAAAGCTTAGTTTCGTCTATCAAAAACGGGCGTTCTGATTGGTCGAAAAGATATTCATAACTCAGTGAACAAAATTTTGAGCACGCAGTAATTTTGTATTATTCCGCACAAAATAGTCCCATGGAAAAAAGTATCAAAATTTGTGAAGTTTTTGCTCTTTTCGCTCGATGCTATTAAGTCATAAGAAATGAAGGGAATATTTTTTGTTTTCGTGGAGGTAGCAACCGACAAACGTAACCAAACTTATGTATGAATTCACTTCGCGTATTCATGCAGTATGGTTAGTTTTTTCGGTTCATACCTCCATGAAAACAAAAAATATTCTCTTCATCTCTTTGAAAAACAAAATGTATATAAGGCCCTTTAGGGACTTACAAGACAAAACCTTCTCGTCTGGGTTACAAATATGTATATATTTCTCAAATACTTGTTACCAAGATGAGAAGGTTTTGCCTTGTAAGCTCCTGAAAGTCTGCCCTTTGCAAGCACATGGTCAAATCTTTTCGTCTTTCCTAGATTTGTTCAATGAGGAAATATCATATTATTTCCAGATTTCGACCTAAATGTTGTAACTACAGCTTGGATAAACTATAGTTACGACAGTTAAGGCGTCAAACTTACACAAATGCTTCACATAAATGTCGGTCAATGTCGAACGAGTTCATAGTTTTCTTCCAGTCTAAATGAATGTTTCAATTTGTTGATTGATTCTTTAATTGACATTGCGATCGATCATGTAAAGTTTTTACGTTGGTCCCTTTTGCATGACGAAAAACAGTTCTACCCGCATATAAGAAATACTATAGCACAATTAGAAATGATAATCTCTGGACGGCAAAAAAGGACAGGGGCATCAGTCAGACATCAAGAAACACACAGGATACCGAGCGGAGCGCTTCGATTATGGGTCCAGACCTTTTTATCGAGCTGACCCATTCCTACACAATGACGTTTTTTGACACCCCTTAAGATAAACAAGTGGGAAGACATTGTGTACACTGAAGAAATTGCTTGTCACAAACAACTTCTTCATTTCCGCAATGTTTTCTAACCAGCAAGTTTAAAAAATCTGAAATTGCATTAACTTTTTAAAAGCTGTCGTCTGCAATATATGTGATTTGGAGAAGTGTTTTGAAAGAGCTTAGACTTTAATCGTTGAACTTTATTTTCTTTCAGCATATGGTGGAGACGGAATGTACGAAGACGGCTGGTATGGGTGGGACTAAACTGGCCGACACAGAACTGCCGGAACTTTAAGAAACAATGTACCCAAAAGTATAATGGTGACATGCCTACAAATGCTTCATTTTTTCAATGTTATTTTCTACTCGTCTCAATTGTTTTATTTATAATGAATGTATAAAAAATATTTGATAAAACATGTACCATATTGTTGAATTCTTTTTCAAATATATAAAGAAGTTTCCATCATATTTAACTCTATGTCTTCCTTGAATCTTGCCGAGTCATATAACATGAGTTGCATGACTAAGAGCGAGTGACATAATAAAAAAACAACATATTTGGATTTCTCGCGCAATATCGAAGAATTGACGGAACACTTGCCACGCCTACTAACCTCCAACAGGAAGTTCAACTCGGATATTAACCCATTTCCACACAACCAAATTTTGGACTGGTCCTAATTGAAAGGAATTGCAGACAAGAATTTATAGTTTATGAATTTTTTAGATTTTTTTCAACTTTCTGGGTAGAAAACATTGTGTCAAATGAAGAAATTGCTTGTCACAAGCAATTTCTTCATTTTTACACAATGTTTTCTCAATTGCTTTTCTTGGGGGGTGTCAAAAGGCGTCTTTGTGTGGGAATGGTTTAAAGGGTGGTGTGTGTGTGTTTTTTTTTTTTTTTTTGTTTTTTTTTTTGCAAAATTTATGTATGGTCAGTAACATATAACAAAAAAGAATCTGTACGTTGTCGACCTACACATAACTTCAGCTAGGTGTGTGAAAAAGTATCGGTCCTAGTTAAACTGTGCGTCTTGCACTGACTGAGCGGGGTCCGATTTAGGTTCGTTTATAATATGTTTGAAAGTAGAGTCGTGAATCTACCGAAATATGTCGTAGATCTTAGTCAAGCTGTCGTTACGAGGTTTCTGTCACTAAGGATATAATGACCAATTTTCACACAATCAAACATTTTTACTCGTCAAAGGAATCTAGCTATGGACAACATTGGGGGTCAAGAAGGAACATCTTGTAAAGTATTTTCTTTTTTACTCACAATATTTTCTACCCCATTTGGCCCTTATTTTTTCATTAAATCCAACTTTGATTTGCCGTCTTGAATTTGAACCAGTCTAAAGTTGTGTTGGTTGGGAACGTGTTAACACTTGAACTACCCCTAAGTTTGACTTGCGCCTAATCCGACTTCCCTTTCATACACGGTCATTTTACGTAAAAACAGGAGGGAACATTTTTACATGAACGCCTTATGTATTAGACCCATTAACAACGACAAAATTTTTACTGTTCCAAATTGAACGAAGTTGTAGAAGACATTTCAAAGTGTGTGTGTGTTATAAATGTGTGAAAAATAAAGACTACATATGGTAGAAAATGTTATGGTAAAGGGGAAAATAGCCTTTTATAGGCAATTTAATCTTTTCCTACAATGACTTACTTTGTAATAATTTACAGGTGCTTCAAAAACGTTATTTAGAGGTAAAAGGGTTAAAAAAACGCAATCCCACACTTGTACGCGCCGAGGAAAACTACCAGTGGAAAACATAGTGGGAAAAAGCAATTTTCAACCACCTCTCGAAACTTCTGTCCTATTTTGCACTTAACCCATTCCCACACGAGCCCTTCTTTTTACGCCCCTCAAGAAATAAGCTTGGGAAAACATTGTGGAAAATGAAGAAATTGCTTGTATCAAGCAATTTCTTCATATTCCACAATGTTTTCTATCCAAAAAGACGAAAAAAATAATAATTCCATCAACTTTAAATTGTCGTCTGCAGCTCCTTTCGATTTGGACCAGTCTAAAATTATATTGTGTTGGAATGGGTTAATATGCACTTTGAATTGTCGTTTGCTGCTTCTCTCAATTCGAACCAGTCTAAATCTGCGTTGTCTGGTAATGGATCCATTCTAATGTACAAAAAGCACAGTAGAAGTAATTTTGTTGTTTATCCGGTCATTGAATGACACAGTTAGTTTGAATGGAAATACGACATCCAGTAGAGGCACCAATATTAGCCCGTCAGTCAAAAAGGCCATTATTATTATTTGGATAACAATTAGGTTTATCATTGCCTATTGATATACAATAAGCATGTAGAGTGACATCAAACATAGTCCATCGGTTATAGGGGGGAGGGTGATTTTATGACCATCCTGTTTTCCTTGACAAGACCTGACACAGGCAACTAATCGGTTACACTCCTGAACGATTTTGACTTATTTTGAAAAGAGTAAAAAAAAGGGTCAGTTCTGACAATGTATAGCTCTTTTCACAAGTTTCGTTGGTTTTCAAACCTGGAATCATCTTAAAGAACGTTCATTTGTCTTGAAACTCATGATAGCACAATTAACCATTAGCGATAAACTTTTCGACAAATTTAACCCTTGTCATGCTGTATAAAATACCTAACTGAAATGCTGTCAAATCAAAGGGCTGAAAGCACTGATAGAACTTGTTGTTCAAAAATCAATATTTCTTTTAGAAATCAACTTCATGAACAACTCTGGCAGGAAAAGTAGAAGCAGGAGGTGTAGACTAAGATCAGCCTGCACATAAGTGCAGTCTGATCTTAGTCTACACCTCCTGCCAAAACCGGAATATTCCGGGTTCAGCATGACAAATTTAAACTGAACACAACACTCGTGCCACTGTCGATTGTAATAAAGCCGGGTTTTGTTAAAGTCGACGGCAGGACCATGCAGTCTATCTTAACCCATTCCCACACAGCAAAATTTCAGACTGGTCCAAATCGAAAGGAGCTGCAGACGACAATTACAAGTTGATGGAATTTTGAATTATTTCGTCTTTTTGGATAGAAAACATTGTGGATAATGAAGAAATTGCTTGATACAAACAATTTCTTCATTTTCCACAATGTTTTCCAAGGCTTTATTCTTGGGATGCGTAAAAAGGAGGGATTGAGTGGGAATGGATTAATTCGGGACGGTCTTACGCGGCGGCGTTGGTGGGTGGGTTCAAACCTCATCCCTGAACAACTATTGTTCCGAAAGAAAACCATTTGCATACATTGATACAGTGCATCAGTGGTCTGTCATTGCACAGAACGAGTTTTTAGACGTTTAGCTATCGCCAAGACTCGAAATCACCATGCTAAAAGGTGAAACATTCGGTTGATTAGTAAACGAGATATTGGTAGAATATGGTCACACACATCCCACATACAGTCATATATGTGGATAGTCGTTGGGAGCTCGAGTTTCAAGTTTAATCCATTTCCACACAATCCCACATTTTTACGCGATACAGTAATCTAACATTGGAAAATACTGCGCGAAAAGGAGAAATTGCTTGTAACAAGAACTATTTCTCTTCTAGTTTAAAGTTTAGTTTAAACATATTTTATTTCACAAAAACATGAAATGGGGTCGGACCACAAGTTCTAACAACTTATTATCGGTCCTTCCCTACAATAAGAAAGAAATTAAAAGGTGGATAGATAAATAAGAGATTATGATGCTCTGAGACCGTATCAATTTTGTTTTAATATTATTATTATTACCCTTGGGTTACTGAAAGCGCTTCGACTGTTTAAAATGCGTGAATTGCTTCGAATAGATGGCAGTTGTCATTATAATCAAGTCTATCGTCTCAAAACATCAACGACATTTTTCTCTTCTCACAGTGTTTTCTACACTTTTGGCACTATTAAAAAATCTTGCACAAGCTCTGAATTTTCGTGCATGCAACCACTTTGAATTTGGACCAGTCTAAAATTTTGTTGGGTTGAGGTAACAAAAATGCTACCCTTGCTCAAATCAGCTCGGGTAAAGTCAAAATCTAAATTTGTCCTTTCTCTCCCTTTCTATAGGATACGCACTGTAATTGACGGATCGCTGGCCCGGCCCACCTTCCTCCGACAGGAAGTGCGATTAAGGTATCAAACAGCGCGAATTGCAAAAAATATGGAGCGAAAAGGATAAATGGAAAGTTTGAGACCTAAACGTCGCAACTACAGCTTTTATCAGTCGCAGCCGCCGTCATAGCGCAGTCGGTAGCGCGCAAGACTCCTAATCTTCAATCATGGGTGTCAAGGGTTCGATCCCCGGCGGCGGCACCTATTCTTTCCGACAATTGTCTCTTACCCATGGGTGGAAAATCGCAAACCTAAGTGGGATAATAGCTGGGGCTAGGAAAGAATGTAGTGGTAGTACTGGTGTGAGAAATACCAGGAATCCATTGTTAGGTGCTCCAGCCGCCGCGATATGACTGAAATACTATTAAAAGCGGCGTTAAACCCCATTCAATCAATCAATATAAGTCGCGATTAGATTTAATTGGTCTATTGATTTTTGATTGACAGCCGTGACAGTTGTCTGTAATAAATAACTCAAATTACGGGGAAAATACACTTGTATTACATCGGAAGAGATTTCGGACATACACTTGCCATTCACCCGAAGTAATTTCGGGTATACAATTGCCATTCATCCGAAGTAATTTCGGACATACACTTGCCATTCACCCGAAGTAATTTCGGGGATACACTTGCCATTCACCCGAAGTAATTTCGGACATACACTTGCCATTCACCCGAAGTAATTTCGGGGATACACTTGTCATACACCCGAAGTAATTTCGAACATACACTTGCCATTCACCCAAAGTAATTTCGGATATACACTTGCCATTCACCCGAAGTAATTCCGGACATGCACTTGCCATTCAACCGAAGTAATTCCGGACATGCACTTGCCATACAACCTTAATAATTTCAGACATACACTTGTCATACATCCTATGTTATTTCGGGCATACACTTGCCATTCACCCGAAGTAATTTTGGACAAACACTTGTCATACACCCTTAGTAATTAGGGACAAACACTTGTCATACACCCGAAGTAATTTCGGACATACACTTGTCATACACCCGAAGTAATTTCGGAAATACTCTTGCCATTCACCCGAAGTGATTTCGGATATACACTTGCCATTCACCCGAAGTAATTTCGGACATACACTTGTCATACACCCTAAATATTTTCAGACACACACTTGTCATACTTCCTAAGTAATTTCGGACAAACACTTGCCATACACCCTAAGTTATTTCGGACATACACTTGTCATACATCCGAAGTAATTTCGGATATACTCTTGCCATTCACCCGAAGTAATTTCGGACAAACAATTGCCATTCAGCCGAAGATATTTGACATACACTTGCCATACATCCGAAGTAATTTCAGACACACACTTGCCATATATATGAAGTAGTTTCGGACATACACTTGCCATGTACCCGAGTAATTTCGGACTTACCCTTGTCATACACCCAAAGTAATTTCGGATATACTCTTGCCATTCACCCGAAGTTATTTCCGACATTCTCTTGTCATACACCCTAAGTAATTTCGGACATACGGTTGTCATACATTCAAGTAATTTCGGACATACACTTGTCATACATCCGAAGTAATTTCGGTCTTACACTTGCCATTCACCCGAAGTAATTTTGGACACACACGTGTCATACATCCTAAGTAATTTCGGACATACACTTGCCCTTCACCCGAGGTAATTTCGGACATACACCTGCCATACATCCGAAGTAATTTTGGACATACTCTTGCCATTCACCCGAAGTAATTTTGGACACACTTGTCATACATCCTAAGTAATTTCGGACATACACTTGCCATTCACCCGAGGTAATTTCGGACATACACCTGCCATACATCCGAAGTAATTTTGGACATACACTTGTCATACACCCTAAGTAACTCTCCACACAACACGAAGCCAAATCCTATATACTTTATATCAGACCAATATCTAAACACCTCTTTACCGATTTCTCAATACAACATGCGCCCCGGATAATGGTTTTATAAGCCCTGTTTGTATGCTACACACAACACGAAGCCAAATCCTATATACTTTATATCAGACCAATATCTAAACACCTCTTTACCGATTTCTCAATACAACATGCGCCTCGGATAATGGTTTTATAAGCCCTGTTTGTATGCTACAAGACCCACTTTAACCCATTGCCAAATGACAGTAATTCAGACTGGTCAAAATTCAAAAAAGTTGAAGATATGCAGTTAAATTTGATAATCAGTGTCATATAGGGCAGAAAACATTGTGAAACAAGAGCACCGCCTATGGGTGCCTACGCTCTGCTATTGGGATAAAATGCATTTAGAGTTATCCCCCTTGATTTTATAGGTTGCTCGTTTGATAGTGAACAAGTTTGCCAAGTTTCAAGTGAATGCTTTTAGTAGAACCAGAGATATCACAAAATGTCAAAATTTTCGCAAGACGCCAACGACGACACCAAGTATATAGCAATACCTCGGGTTTTCTCCAAAAATTCCTAGTTAAATTAAGAGAAATTGCTAGCCAAAAGCAGTTTCTTCTTTTCTCGCAATGTTTTCCATATTGTGAACTTTCTCCAGTGTGTGTAATATGGGATGGTATGGTAGTAAATTGATTATAAATAATCCCAAGTCCTTTATTTTTCTCTATAACCAATACTATTGAACTACAGACAAAAATTTGAGATAATATCTTTATTATTTTGTATTATTCATGGTCATTTATTATTACAAATTATCAAATAACACTGTTTATAAACCAGACCTTTCATTTTCCTTTATCAATGAACAAGACTGAAAATAAATAAACAATCTCATGTGAACAAATAAGTACCCATCTTTTTTTTTATAATTACGTTGCTGTCACAACAAATCAAGAGTACATGAAAAGCGTTTAATCCATTCTAACAAGATCTCATTTTTTTAAGCCCCTCAAAATGAAAACTTTGGAAAATATTTAGAATAATGATGAAAGTGATTGTCACGAGCATTTCCTTCATTATCCTCAAACTTTTCTACTCCAAATTACAAAGACTTTTATAATTTCATCAACTAGAAATAATTCTCGGCAATTTCTTTGAATTTGGACCAATTTTTTAGTCCTGTGGTAATGGTTTAAGTTTAATGTCTAATATAGTGCTACAAGAATGTCATAAACCATTTAAATGTGCTTGTAAGCCCATTTTCAGTCTACAAAGATTTAGACTCGTCCTAATAGGAAGAAGCAGCACACAACAATTTTATTCGATGAAATTTAAAAATCTGTGTCTTTTTAGGTAAAAAACATTGTGGATAATGAAGAATTTGCTTAAACCATTCCCACACATTCCCTCCTTTTTACGCCCCTCAAGAAAAGACCTTTAGAAAACATTGTGGAAAATGAAGAAATTGCTAGTACCAAGCAATTTCTTCATTATTCACAATGTTTTCTTTCCAAAAAAGACAAAACAATTTAAAATTCCATCAACTTGAAATTGTCGTCTGAAACTACTTTCAATTTGGACAGGTCTACAATTTCTCTATGTGGGAATGCATTAACACTCAATGTTTTCCAAAGATCTGGGACATAAACTATGGGATAGTAAGCGAATGGGTTAAATAGCATATTCTAATATGTTCTTTAATAGCATATTCTAATATTTTCTTTAATAGCATATTAAAGAATTGTCCTCAACATATTAGGCAGATATTTTAAATAAGCTCAATTCATATGACAATAATCAACTATTTTCTAAGGTGCAAGATGGGCAATCTCTTTAACCATAAACTTAAACACATGTACCTATAATGGTAAAAATGCAGTACGTTTTCACTTAACGGATTTTTACCATCATAGATATGGCATTTTTACCTCTGACATTTTAAACTCTTGCATATTAACCTCTGTCATTTTTGCCGCGCACCTTTTAACCAATTACAAGACCACAAAATTATGGACTGATCAACATTCAAGGAAGTTGCAGACAACAAATCAAGTTAATAAAGTTTAAAGTTCTACGTAAGGAATGAAGAAAATGCAATCTCTTCATTTTCCAAAGCTTTTACAAGTTTTTTCTTCGGGGGGTGTGTGTATAAAAATGTGGATTTGTTCAAGAATGGGTTAAAGAGTAAGAAAACTTCCTTGTCTCTCTGAGAAGATCTTTGTCATTTTTTTTTTGTTTCCTATTTGAAAGTTCCTTATAAAAATGGCAATTCCAAGATTTTCAAAACAATGAATATTATTGGAATTCTGTTTGTGTTATTGTAACACCTTGTTTTTCACTTACATATGCCCAAAACTTATTTTACATTTCTCATATTACAACACAACAATAGACTAGACCTTATCCACAGATTGTTAGCCAAGCCCACAGACAGGAAGTTCAACTTGGATATTAAGCCATTTACAGACAGCAAAGTTTAAGACTGGTTCAAATTGAAAAAAGTTGCAGACGACATTTTCAAGTTTATGAAATTTTACATTTTCAACTTTCTTGGTAGAAAACATAGTAGAAAATGAAGAAATCACATATTACGAGCAATTTCTTCATTTTCCACCATTCTTTTTCTTAACCCATTCCCACTCAACAAAATTTTAGACTGGTCCAAATTGAAAGGAGTTGCAGACGACAATTCAAAGTTGATGAAATCTTAGATTCCCAGTGTTTATTTTAGGGGTGTCCAAAAGCATCACTGTGTGGGAATGGGTTAAGAGGCATCAAAAAGCATATTAGTGTGGAAATGAGTGAAACAGCATTATTTTGCAAAATTAATGGCAATCAACATGTTACAAAAAAGTAAAATGGTTGGTTGTAAACCTTGTAACTACAGCTTGAATAAGCTGTAGTTACAACATTTACTTTACCAAACCAACAAAATGCTTCACATCAATTTCGGCCAATGTCGGAGTTCAAAGTTCTAAATGAATGATTTGTGTCGTTGACTGATTCTTTGAGCAGCAGTCAGTCAATTGATAAGTTAACAGAGAACAATATAGGATTAACAATATACAAAAAAAATCCACCAACTTAACATTGTCATCTGTAACTTCTTCCAATTTGGATCAGTCTAAAATTTTGTCATTTAGTAATGGGATAATATATCCCAATCCTTTAATATTGTTGTTTTTAAAGGAAATGGTCTTAAAAGTACCCGTAGATTTTGATTGATCTTGATTGATCTTTTTTCTGAAATTTTTCCAGGAGAAACAGGTCAAGCTGACCGAATATTTGACCTTTAGCATTGACCTTGATTTTGGAGCAATCTGAAAATTTGTTCCAAATAGCTCATCTTTTCGGGATGAGGTAAATGTATCCCATATTATTAGGAAATCCGTCCACAAAAGTGAAGATATGACCTGAACTAGCTAAGTTTCAACTTTTGACATTCAGTCGTGACCTTTACCTTTAAGCCACACAAAAATTTGTTTCAAATGCACATCTACTCATAGATACACTAGCTTACAAAGAAGTTACCAAAAACGATTGTAAGTTGGTGAAAAGTTAGAAATCTTTGTTTTTTGGGGAAGAAAAAATATTGTTGATAATAAAGAAATTCTTTTCAATGATGCTTTCCAAAGTCTTTTTTATCACGATCTTTAACCCATTACCACAAAACAAAGTTGCAGACTTGCACATTATGTAAAAGGTTGAAAAGGAAATTTTTAACTGCTGTTCAGGTGGAAGAAAGGAACTTTTGAGACATAAAATAATGTACTGAAAAAAAAATTGCTTGTTACAAGTACTTTCTCCCCTTTAAAGAACTCTTCCTCAGCATTTAACCCTTTCCTTTCAATCCATGGATTTTAGTCACTGTATTTTATTATTATTATTTATTTTATTATTTTTAGGAAACCAGTCTAAAATTGTGCTGTGTGGTAATGGCTTAAAGGTTCAATATAAGCTTTAAATGTTATCAATAACTTATTCATATTTCTCATGAACAATCAAAAGCCTGGAAACAATCTACTATACAAGTTCTATAATGTGTACACTACATAATCTAGAACACCATATCGTCGTTGTCGTTCTAAAACGTCGTAGCTACAGCTTGATTCAAGCTGTAGTTACAACGTTTTAGAATGACAACGACGATATGCTGGTGCAAACCATTTAGCTACAGCTGCTTGTGAAGAAAACCTACGCTGTAACAAGACCTTTCGACTTTCTTTATGTTGAATTATCCCTTTTTTCACGACACAAAAGAAAGAAATCTGGAAATATTGCCAAAAATGAAGAAATTGATGGAATGCATTTTTCTTATTTCCCACATTGTTATCAACCCTGAAAAATATTTTCAAAATTCTATGGCCTTTAAATTGTAGTTTACAACTTCTTTCTATTTGACCCAGTTTAAAATTTTGTTGTCTCGTAATGCTAAATAAAAGACGGCAATGAAACAAAGAAGACACATTCAACCAATTACCACAAAATCCCACATTTCGACGGCAGAGAAAATTAGCCTACAGGGAAAAAATGAAGAAACATGAGAAAATATTCTTAACCAGGAGTTTCTCCCTTTTTTTCTCCCCTATTTGACACTAACTGTTCAATTCCAATACACCCATCATCCAACCTCTTTTAGTGTCACTTACTATCCTAAGCTAGAAAAGCATGAGATGACATCCCTATGACAATACCTAATTGACTCATCACAGCTGTCAATCAAAAAGTTGATCAAATTAAAACATTTTAGACCGGATGTGGACTTTGAACCAGGACATGGTTAAGCATTTATGTTGGCTTCATGACTTAAACATTGTAACTACATCTTATTCAAGGTGTAGTTAGGCATTTCAGTAGCCAACCAACCATTTTCCTTGAATCTAATGTCCCTATTCATATATTTGACAAAAGCTGTCATTTATAACCTCCGACAAACTGCCATGTTGGAGTTCAGTGGGATTGCCCAGTGATCTGTCTATTTCTTCTACAGCAGCTGAAGCTCAAATATGATACAATATAAATAACAATCCCTGATTTCAAATTATTTACAACAAAAAGCTCAGTTTTGAATACATTTACCCATTCCCACCAGATCCAACTTTTTGATGTTCCGAAAGGACAAAAGCTTTGGAAAATATTATGGAAAAATAAAGAAATTGCTTAATACAAACAATTTCTTTATCATTCGCGATGTTATCAACCCAAAAAGACAGGCTTTTTAAAATTCCATTAACTGTAAAATGTCGTCTGCAACTTCTTTCAATTTGAATCATCTAAAATTTTGTCGACTGGTCATGGGTTGAAAATAACAGAGCAGAATATGATTAACTGTAGTCAACACCATTTGTAAACAACTTAACTCAAATGACAGAAAATATTCCATTAGTAAAAGTGGAAAATATTATAAGAAACGGAACATCAGCAGATAACATAATTTTGTCTTCAAACAATGTTATAAAAGTTACAATTTTTCAGTCGTCTGTTTCAAACTTCTCTGGATTGAATTTGTAACATCTGATAGTTTATTGTCCAGTGGAAAATATTATGAGGAAAGAAGAACAATCATGTATTTCTCTACCACAATGTTTTCTCTACTCTCAGTTTTTTTATTTTTCAGATAACACAAATGTCAATTTGTTGGCTACACCTTATGACAATTTGGACAAGTCTAAAGTTCTTCCACCTGGTTTTAACTCTTTCCCGTTTTATGAAATTTAAGACTGGTCCAATTTGAAAGAGGTTGCAGATAAAAATAAAAAATGCATGCAATTAGAAATCTGACAATCCTATGTAGTAGAAAATTTTGTGGGAAAAGGAGAAATTGCTTGTCACAAGCAATTTCTCCTTTTTCCACAATGTTTTCTCAAGTATATAATCAAAGTGATGTAAAATCCCGGGTTTGTCCAGGAAAGAGTTAAGTTAGCAATATTTACAATCTCTCCGACTGATTAATCCATTTCCACATAATCCAAATTGTTTTACTACCCTCAGATATCAAATTCAAAAAAACAATGTGAAAGAAGGAGAAATGGCTTATTAAAAGCCATTTCTCCCTTTGTTACCATATATTCTGCCCTAATGAGCACATATTTCACCTTAAAATGTTGTCTGCAAATTATTTCAATTCAAATCATAAATTTTGTTGTCTGGTAATGGATTTAGAATACAGTAAATTGTTCCATTGTCATTCAAATTATTCTGAATAAAATAATTAATCCCAAATGCACTGCCATTCATTGAATCAGAAAGTGTAGGGCAATATACAAGATGATTAAATGGTCATTACATCCCCCTAATTCTATTGAATATGTTATGCTGAATAAAGTCCTTTTCTGAATCCCATTCTAATAAAAAAGCTGAAATCATTAGAAGCACTTGCTGTGGGTCAATATTTCTTTTCAAAATCAGTTTTAACCCATTCCAACACAGCAAAATTTTAGACTGGTCCAAATTGAAAGAAGCTGCAGACGACAATTTCAAGTTGATGTTATTTTGATTTTTTCCGTCTTTTTGGATAGAAAACATTGTGGATAATGAAGAAATTGCTTGATGTTTTTTCTTGAGGGGCGTAAAAAGGAGGGATTGAGTTGGAATGGGTTAAAACAAATAAGACCTGAAAGGGACAGCAGGTGGTGTAGACTAAGATCAGACTTCACATGTGCAGGCTGATCTTTATCTCTACCTTGTGCTACTATAGATTGGTACCCTGAAAAAAATTAGATATTGAGAACTGTTTGAGAAAAGGAGACATTGCTCGATACAAGCTATTCCCCCTTTTATCTCAACCTTTTCTTCCATTTGACACTTATTTTAATGCAGTTCAAAATGTCATTTAAAACTTTTTTTCAATTTGGATCAGTGTATTATTTTGAAGATGGTTTAACCCTTTCCTGTACAGTCTCCAGATATTATGTCCTTTTGACTTTCTACTTGAAAAAATATTGTGGAAAAAGAAGAAATGAATTGTTACAAGCAAATTTCTTCTTTTTCCACAATATTTTCTAGAACATAAGATAGGTGGTTTTTTTCAAATAACACCCACTTTACACTGTCCTCTTCATCCCTTTTCAATTTGGTTAATTGATTAAATGTGGTTTAACACCACTTTTAACAGTATTTCAGTCATATCGCGGCAGCTGGAACACCTAACTGTTGAATCATGGTAATTCTCACCCCAGTACTACAACTAAATCCTTTCCTAGCCTGCAGTTTTCAATTTGGACTGGTCTAAAATTCAAAAAGTGGGAAAGGATTAAGTTACTACCTTCTTGGTCACCTGTAGTATCTTTCAACATCTGAGGCCCAACTGTTTTGTCTAGTAAACAGTGAAAAAAACACTTTGACAAGCCAGTGATTAAAAGTACACACTAACTATGAAACTCATTGCAAAGTCTATTAGAGGAAAAATTATATTGCCTCAAAGAGTCATATCTAAGAGCAACAAATTACTCACTTTACCATTTATGTACACTGGTTTCATATGTTGAATTTCCATCATGACTCAATAACTTCAACTCTGGTCACAGTTCGAAATTTCTCGGTAAAATCCACTTGTTGCAAAATTCTGTTTAAGAAGGAATTTATTTGTTATGATGAGTTTACATTATCCCACAATTTTTTTCAAAAAATACACTTCAAGGATCTGAAAAAAAGGGATAAACTTGGAGAAGCAAGGAGATGACAAATCCATAACAAAAACAGCTCCACATGTGCATGGTTTGCAAGAACAAGCAACTCTATCCCACAGTTTCCCCTTTCAAGTGATATGAAAGTTATGATTGATTTAAACAAAACAATGCTGTTTTTATACACTAATCAAACAATCCTCGTTTCATAAACTTGGTGGCTTCACAAAGGCTGCTCAATCGCTTCCTTTTTGCTCTCTTTTTACTCTGTAATCGTTTAGAACGCCTAAACAAGTTGTCCGAGTCATCGTCAGAGTCAGATGATTCCCGTTCTTGTTCTTCTTCAAACATATCAGATGTTCTATACTCCCACTTACGCAGGGTACCATCCCACTGAAAACAAAGGGTAGAAAGATTTTATTAGTGATGGCTTTAAACCCATTTTAAACACAATCCCACTTTTTATGCCACTTAACCCATTCCAACACAGCAAAATTTTAGACTGGTCCAAATTGAAAGAAGCTGCAGACGACAATTTCAAGTTGATGGAATTTTGAATTTTTTCGTCTTTTTGGATAGAAAACAGTGTGGATAATGAAGAAATTGCTTGATACAAGCAATTTCTTCATTTTCCACAATGTTTTCCAAAGCTTTTTTTCTCGAGGGGCGTAAAAAGGAGGGATTGAGTTGGAATGGGTTAAGCTTTTGAAACATTGTCCAAAAAATAATTTTCCTACTGTTGTCTACCAAGAAAAACACAATAGCTTAAACATTTAATTTGAAACTTCAGTCAATGATTTGCCATCTGGAAATGGGTTAATGCATTTCAAGACAACAAAATCATAGTGAGGTCAAAATTGAAAGGGGTTGCAGACTACAGTTCATAGTGGGTTTAAAAAGAAGGAACAAGTACCATATAGATGAAAAAATATTCTTGGAATAGGAGAAGTTGGGAAAACATTTTGTAAAATGAAGAAATTGTTTGTAACAAGAAATGTCTTCATTTTCAACAATTTTTTCTATCCAGAAAGTTGAAAGAATCTAAAATTTCATAATCTTCAAATTGTCGTCTGCTATTCCTCCAAAATTGGACCAGTATAAACTTTTGTTGTCTGGTAGTAGGTTAAAATGATCCATAGAAATAATTAATTCAAATATTACTTTTACTCCTAGAAGAGGACATTTGTACTATATTATTCAAAAGAGAATAAGAGTAGAACTTATGGTCTGGACAAAAATGTTGACCTTGAATGAGATTTTGACCTCTGAGGTGCAAGAAGAAATATTACTAAGGGCACATCTAATCACTCAGAGGAACAATTGTGAGTTATTATTTTTGAAATTGGTCTATAAATGTGGGCACTAAGGTCTCAACAAAATAGGATTAACTGACTGATGGATCTAAACATATACACTGAAGTGTAGTGTTCTTGCTCACCTCAAATTGAGGCCAAACTGTAATACTGTTCCAAGTGTCTATACAATGTAAACACACTTGGCACAGTGTTGCAATTAACGCTCAAAATGGACTCCACAAAAATTAAAAATTGTATGAAAAGTTTCTAGTACTTACGGAAGTTGAAATAATATTATTATTATATGGATGCCATGATACATCCCTCACACAAGATCTGTGACCTTCTAGCTTTCTTACAATGTTTCCAGTCAATGTGTCATAAACTGTGGAGATATATATAAATAAATAACTTAACCCATTCCCACACAGTGGAATTGTAGACCGGTCCAAATTGAAAAAAGTTGCAGGCAACAATTTTAAATTATTGAATCTTATACAATCTTTGTCTCTCTGGGTAGAAGACAATGTGGAAAATGTAGAAATTGCTTGTAACATTTCCACATTGTTTCAAAAACTTTTTTTTGAGGGACAGTGTCGGAATTGGTTAATAATAGTTTCATCTATCAAGTTTGTATCATACCTTCATGACAAAAAAAAAAAGCTGAATAATTCTATTTCCTTCTTCTGAAAATGTTCCTTAAACTAGAGGTTCCTAACCCATTCCCACACAATGATGCTTTTGACACCCCTTAAGTAAATTGGCTTTGGAAAACATTGTGAAAAATGAAGAAATTGCTTGTCATTAGCAATTTCTTCATTATCCACAATATTTTCTATCCCAAAAAGATAAAGAATCTTACAATTTTATCAACAAAAATGGCCGTCTGCAACTTCCTTCAGTTTGGACCAGTCTAAATTTTTGTCAAATGGGAATAGATTAATGAATGCCTGCTAAGCTCCAGAGGCCTGATCAAGAGAATAGTGTTTTCAAAAACACAAATCAGTCTGAACCATCTTTGAAATATCACACAAATAAATCTTCAAGAAAAACTTCAAGAGAAGATTATTAAGCTTTTCATTGTTTTAAAAAAGTCAAATCATATAATTTCATGTACTAAATAAGTCAGAATCAAGTGTGTTAGATGCAAATGACACAGCTTTTTAAAGCTATTCGTCTTGGATTATTCAACCCATTCCTACCTAATCCCTCCATTTTACACCCTTCAAGAAAAAAAAGCTTTGGAAAACATTGTGGAAAATGAAGAAATTGCTTGTATCAAGCAATTTCTTCATTATCCACCATGGTTTGTATCCATATATACACTTCTTTCTAACATTCCATCAACTTATAAATGTCTTCAGCAGCTTCTTTCAATTTGGACGAGTCAAATATTTAATTGTGTGGGAAAAGGTTAAGGCTAAACAGGAAATGGATGATGTTGACAGCTTTTGGAAGTTTGATCCTACAAGAAATTCAAACTTGTTCAAGCAGCATTTAAATCCTTTGGGAGATTCTTTTCCTTTAGGAATATATGAAAGTCATTTTTTAAACCAATCAAATTTTATCAAGAAAACTGAAAAAGAGTACTCTAAGGACAATTATGGTTGAAATCTGTCAAGTATATTCTGATAGGAAAGTTTTCAAAGTTTTCACTATATTTACATAAAACATAAAAGCAATGTTTTCAGCTGATCATGTTTTCATCTGATCAAAATTGTTCAAGGAATCTGAAAAAGGGTCACCTAAGAATCATTTCTGAGATAATGTGAACAGTAATTTTTGAGGAGATTTTCACTCTAATACCATAAATGGAAATAAGCCCTGTCAATTAAAGCAATGTTTTTCACCAAATAATATTTTTTGAAGGAATCTGATTAAGGACTACCAAGGGATCATGATAAAATTTGGTTGAATTCCAGTCAGTAATTCTGAGGAGAGGCACAATTGAGATGCGAAAACAATAGCCGGCCGTTTTTTGGCAAGGTGAGCTAAAACTGTTCAAACCAGGTAATCAATTTTTCTTTTATGATGTCTTTGATTTAACATTATATTTAATGGAAAGAATATTTTTTATTTACATAGAGGTAGGAAACAAGGATTCTAAGCTTTGCAGCTTCATAAAGCTTGATAAATCTTTTGTTTCATAAGAAACTGTTTGTAACAAGCAATTTTTTTCATTTTCCATAATAATTCAAAAATGTTTTTTTCTGTTTAGGGGCCTCAAAATGAGGGTTTGTCTTGGAATTTGTTAAGTAATACAACCCATATTAAAAAATATCTAAGTTTTTGAAAGATGCTGCCAATAACACCAAGGCATGGCCATAGATTGAGCTATCTTGGAAAATGCTTGAAATGCCAGAAAATGTCAGCTAGCTTTACAGCACTGTCTGCCAAAAACTTTATCGTAATTTAGTTTTTTGTAAACTAATCTCATCTTGGAAAATGATAAATAATTCAAACACCAATTCATTGAACAAAAAGCTCTTCCTTACTTATGAGACTGCCTAAGGCACATCCAGTGTAGACATATCGCTGACCAGTAGAAAACTCCGGAGAAAAGTGACATCTGATTAAAGTGTGGAGCACAGAATGTCCTCTGTAGGTCATTATAGAACTGTCTCCTTCCAGACGTGCTTTCTTGTTCACTGGAAAATAAAAATTGATAACAATGAATCTTATTTTTTGTAAAAGCATAAACGAAAGATTTCTTTAAATCTCACAGATCTATATCCATGAATTAATTTTGTCTTACTTTGTATAACTCTAAATAGACTAAATATTAGACTGGTTCAAATTGAAAGAGGTTGCAGACAGCAAAACAAAGTAAAATATAATTGAAAAGGCCATATTTAGTAGGAACACAGTTGAGGAGGAATCATTTGTTACAATCAATTTCTACTTTTCTCACAAAATTTCTATAGCTATATTTCTTCAATGCTACAAATGCCAAATTGTGTGGAAATGGATTAAAAATTCAGTGACAAATAATGATATGCTAAAAAAAAAAACGTAATTAATAAATCATACTTTTTTTAGGAACAGGTTGCCATCTATAGTCCCATCTCTGTTTTGACACAGCAGACTTGGTCTGTTCAATACCCTTTTGTGAAGACAGTTTACGAATATCCCATAACTTCATGGTCTGGTCTTTGGAATTGGTAAGCAAGTATCTGGCATCTCCCTGTTACAGTTTAAAAAAATATCAAGGATATTCCTACATTGGTGGCACTGTCTAGTTATAACATTATCATCTTGTACATTTTACTTAAGCACCCTTTTTTTGAAAATTACCGGTACTTTGTTTTAGTTTGTGTCTTTAGGAAATTTCTCATTACAAAACAATTTCTCTTAACCCATTCCCACACAATGATGCTTCCTCAAGAAAAACAATAGGGAAAACATTGTGGAAAATAAAGAAATTGCTTTTAACAAACACTTTCTTCATTTTCCACAATATTTTCTACCCAGAAAATAAAAAAATCTCCAACTTCATGCAAAAGTTCTCAATGCAGCAGTTGTAATTACATGCGTGTACCTCCCTTCTCACTAGCTAACTAGGTATACAATGACTAGATGAACATGTATTTGTCCATGATTCATCACATAACTTCTGATATAGTGACCCTAAAGGAAATAGTTCAGGAAAACAAGGCGGAAAATGAAGCTTGTTACTTGCAACTTCTTGAATTTAACTATTGTCTCATGTGATATTCAAAATTCTATCAACTTGTAAAAGTTGTCTGCAACTCCTTTGAATTTGAAATTTTGCTGAGTGGTAACAGGTTAACGATTAAAACATTCCCAAACTATCCCGCTTTTTTACATGCCCAAGAAAAATTCTTTGGAATGCATAGTGGAAAAAGAAGAAATTGCTTGTTTTAAGGAATTTCTTCTTTATTTACAAAGTTTTCTACCTCAAATGACAAAGAACTTTGGAATTTCATCAACTATGAATTTTTGTCTGCTAATTCTTTGAATTTGGACAAGTCTAAAATCTTGTCATCTAGGTTTAATCAACCATACCTTGGTATCAATATATGTTATTCCATCATAATGCCCAGCTAGGATTCCTACAGGTATAGGATGGTCCTCTCTCAGTGTCCGTCTGTCCCATACCTACAAAATACAACTACAGCTTGTCACTGAAAGTGACTCAATATCACCCAGCCCAACACTTTCATAGTGATAAAGCACATGTTTCCCACCTATTGACCTAAAGCTGTGACCTTGACATTAGAACTATCCCAAAAACTCTTATGAATGGCACACCTACTCATTATGGAGAATAATTGTGCCAAATTATTTTGAAATCCATCCATAAATGTAGGAGTAATTGTCCTGATAAATTTGGATGGACGGACTAACACACATACACCTTCTTGTCAAAGTGACAACTATGTCTCTCATACCACAAGTGGGATCTACAAAAATTAAAGCTCTAGGCCTTATGGTTTGGGAGAAAAAGGCTTTCAAAGATTTCCTTCTTATTCCTATGTTAAATCAGCCATTGTACAGAAAAAGACTAATTTTCAGCATACAGTAATTCTTTGAAGTATATTGGTAGAGGGTCAATAGGCCATATCATATACTAGTACAAAATATCAAAGCTTTCGGATTGAGAGATTTAATAAGTTTATTCACTCAGTTGACATGGAAACCACAGTTCTTCATGGATTTCAATGCCAAGAGGGACATAAAGTGTGATATTTTAATTGCTTCATCTTCCAGGTTAGTTGTTAAAGGATACCGAGGTGCGTGCCTATTCTCTATTGATTTAAAAATGTAAATGACTTAAGGCATTAATCACCTCAATGTCAAACAATTTGACCAAACAATCAAACCCATTTATAAATTGAACAAGAGTGCCGTAGTCACAATATATGCCACCACTTTGCTGCTGTTTCACGAAAATAATTGTAGACACTACTTATTTTGAACCAAATTCAAAACATCTGCAGACTACCTTTTTATCTTGTAAAGTTCAAACTGTTATGATTGATTGATTGAATGGGGTGCCTCTTTTAACTGCAACTAATAATGAAAATAAAAAAAAAACAAACCCAGAGACTAAGTGTCAAGGTGCATAACTCTTGCAAAAATCAATGAACCATAAAATCCTTGATCCATGCACACATACAAATTATGGTGATGACATTGACCAAGTTTCATTTAAATCAAGACAAAAAGTTACGAGGAGTTGCGTTCACAAGGCTGCAATTTCAAAAAGCCCCAGATACTAAGTTTTAAGGTGGCATAACTCAGGGAAATTAATGAACCTTAAAATCCTTGATCCATGTACACCTACAAATTATGGTGATGACATTGACCAAGTTCATTTAAATCAAGACAAAAAGTTAGGAGGAGTTGCGTTCACAAGGCTGCAATTTCTATAAGCCCCAGATAGTTTTAAGGGGGCATAATTCAGGGAAAAATTAATGAACAATAAAATCTTTACTTCATGCACGTCTACCAATTTAGGTTATAAAATCCACCAAGTTTCTTTTAGATCCAGCCAGAAACTTAGGAGGAGTTGCATTCACAACTCCGGCGGCGCAGAAAAACTATGGGTGTCATCAATCAAGTAATTGTCTCTAATCTGCCACTGTTAGGTGTAATAAACTTCCCAGGTTTCAAGTAATTAATGATTTTTATGTGCAAACCTTCTTTTCCAAGCCAAAGATTGGATGAAAAAAATAACGTGGTTAAATCAGCGTTAACGTCATATCTCAGCATCAGCAACCCACCAACATCTCAAAATAGTCCCCCCAAAAATTTGGGAGCCAAGCAGACCCCGTGTTATAATGGTGTCAGCGCTGTGCTGGGTAGCATTGCAGAGGAGTTGCAGTGTATAATTTTGAATGGATGAACATACAGATGGATAGACGGATGCCTGACAAAGACCATTCACAATAGCTAACCCAGAGTATTTCATGCTCAGGTGAGCTACAAAATACCTTCAAAACATTGAGGAAAATAAAGATTACTTTTGACAAGCAATTTCTTCATTTTCCACATTGTTTTCTACTCAGAAAGATCTTGAACATAATAACAATATGAAATCGGAGTCTGCAGCTTCTCTGAATTTGGACTTGTCTAAGATTTTCTTTTATGATAATTGTAAAAACTGAAGGAGAAAATGAGAACATAGATGAAAAAAATGTCTAATTTTAAGGGAAGAAAATTCACCAACAGTGAAAGCTGACACATCAAAATTACGTCTTGCAGAACTTCAACATGTGATCAATGTACATCAATAAACCGATTTACCTTGCAGAGTCCATCATCCCCACCACTAAACAATATATTACTGGTACTGTCAGCAAACGCAACAGTATTCACATCATCATCATGGGCATCAATCTGAAACAACAACATATCAACTAACTTATTCAAGAGACTAACCCTTTTCAACACAACACACTTTTAGACTGGTCCAAATTGAAAGCAGCTGCAGACATTATTTTCAAGTTGATGGAATTTCAAATTATTTCGTCTCTGGATAGAAAATATAGTGGAAAATGAAGAAATTGCTTGATACACATTTTCCACAATGTTTTCCAAAGCCTTTTTCTTGTGAGGAGAAAAAAGGAGGAATTGTCTTGGAATGGGTTAATTAATTGAGGAACTTAATCACACAGTATGGAGATATGAAAAAGTTTTTTTACAGCCAATAAGAAGAGGAAGATCTTGAAAAACACAATTGAAACTAAACTACCTGGTACTTTGAATTTCAGTTGTGGGGTTAAGAATTTAGAAGTCAAGCCCACTTTATCAACATGCAGTGTCTTAGGTTCAGCTCTGGTTCAAATTTATATAGACAGCAGGAAACAAATTCAACAACTTCAAAATTTTGAGTAAAGAAGAAAAAGATTAAGATGGAAAATAGAAACACTGGTTGAAAACTTTTTTCCATTTATACCAATTTTTGAAAAAATTTCTTTGGATATGATCTTCAAACTGTACAAAATGGCATAAGGTAATATAACCTATTCCTACACAATCCCCATTTGTTTGCCTCTCAGGAAAAACATTTCAGGAAAACAATGTGAAAAACAAAGAAATTGCTTTTTAAAAGCAATTTCTTCATTTTCCACACCTTTTTCTATCCAGAAAGAAAGAAATATTTAAATTCCATGAACCTGAAATAGTCAACCACAATTTTTTAGATTAATTTGATTAGTCTAAAATTTTGACATCTGGGAATCTGTTTCATACATGTACAAACAGTTTGTGCCATATTCTCACAAGATATCTAATATATGAGCCTGTGTGTGACATTTCCAACAATTTCGCAGGTGTGTGGCTTGCACATTGAGCACCCTGGACAGCCATTTCTGGGCAATTAGAATATTTGCTGATTGTTTAAAGAAGCTTTGGTTCAGTATCTATCTACAGAGCGCAGAGTGAAGACTCTGATCAGACTGTGCAGATGCACAGTCTGATCTGAGTCTTTACTTGGCGCACATGAGTAATGGTTCGAAATGTCAAACACGTGCCCATATATGTCATTAACCCATTCCGACACAATGATGTTCTTTTGACGCCCCTCAAGAAAAACAAGTGGAAAACATTGTTGAAGATGAAGAAATTGTTAATTACAAGCAATTTCTTTATTTTCCATGATCTTTTCTACCTAAAAAGAAAAAAAATCTAGAATTTCATCAATTTGAACTTGTCGTCTACAGCATCTTTCAATTTGGACCAGTCTAAATTTTGTTGTATGGGAATGGGTTAATGCATTACAAAACATCTTTTACTGGTCCCAATTTTAAGAAACTATTGACAACAAGATAATATGCATCCTAATTGTATACTGTAAATATGAGGTAAGGTAGAAGACTTTTTCAGAAATGGAAAATTTCTGGTTTTAAGTAATTTCTCCATTTTCCACAATATTTTCTTTAATGACATTGTCCCATCAATGTAAGAAACTACGACACTGTGTGGAGATGTGTTAAAGACAGTCTCAGTGGTATAATTGACCAACTAACAGTGAATCATTGATCATATCTATTCTGATCAGGCTCTCCTCGGCCATTACCCTTTCTTTCATAATCTCTAATCTTTTACGTCCACATGTTTTAATACTTGTGAAAACATTGTGGAAAAAGAACAAAGACAACACAGAAAAGGCTATAGCAATACATTAGGTTTACTCCTAAAGCCCTAAAATTGATCTGATCAGTAAAATCTCCATTGTATTGGTTAATCTTTTCATCTACTACTGCAATTTCTATCATTCTTACATGCTGAAGAAAATTAGCATTGGAATTGATTATGAGAAAAGAAGAAATTGCTTGTAACAAGCTATTTCTCCTCATTATAAAATTTTATTTCACCTTATCTGGCACTTTTTCTGATCTAAAAGCATTTTATATTGTTGTCTGTAACTTCTTTCAAATTGGATCTGCCTTAGATTTGTCATCTGGTAATAAGTAAAATAACAGCTTGAATAATAATTTACCTTTAGACTTCGTTGATTGCTTTCTCTATCATACACATACAAGTTACCGTCATTAGCCCTGAATAATAAAGTGCAAACTTAATGTATAAGTACATACAGGATAACAGAGGTGAGCTTAAGCTTAACCTATTCCGACACAAAAATTTTTAGACCAGTCAAAATTCAAAGAAGCTTCAAACGACAATCTCAAGTTGATAGGATGTTTATTTGTTTAGTCTTTTTGGAAAGAAAACATTGTGGATAATGAAGAAATTGCTTGATACATTTTCCGCAATGTTTTCCAAGACTTTTTGTAGAGGTGCGTGAAAAGGAGGGATTGTGTGGGAATGGGTTAAAGAAGTAGGTAGCCTTGACGGCATCAAATCTTTTCATTCAAAATAACAATAATCGTCCTGTAGGACATCTCAAAAATCTTATTTAGTGGGACTTTTCATCTTGACTAAAGGATGTACCTCTGTTCCTTCGGTGTAAGGTAGATTTATCTTAAATTGAGTGAATGAGCTAACAGCAAAATCTTTTTTCTAGACAAGAGGACCATGATGGTCCTAAATCGATCACCTGAGGCACCTGCAAATTACAGTACTTTTTTGTATAAAAAAGACACAACTTGAGCAAACTAAATAAAACAAACATAAGATTTTGGGCTTTGTACAAAACAATCCAGTAATGCTTTACAATAAAAATGAATGCATTTGGCTTTATAGTTTAATCGATTACCAAACTATCCCAAAATTTGTCACCCTCAGGGAAAAAGGTTTAAAAAAGCATTGTGAGAAAGGGAGTGACAAGCAATTTCTCCATTTCTATTTAAGAAGAATTCTTTCAATGCGATTTACACAGTTTTCAATCCCAGGAGCAGAGACAATTTTTATCCTGAGAGCATATTTTCCTGTAACATAGTACAAAATTATATAGTCATGCTACATACCAAATATGAATGCCCTTCATCTTATATTTCAGAAGGAGAAGACTTTTTAAGTTGCTCTAATTGGGTGTTTTCCAACATTTTGGACCTCTGGGGCAGTGCCATGTTTTATCCTAGGGCTAAGATTTTAGCTAACATAGTAGAGAACCATCTGGTTATGCTATATATCAAATATGAATGCCTTAGACTTCGTAGATTGGGAGGAAAAGACTGTTGAACATGGTCTAATAGAGCATTTTTTACAAACTTTGCACACCTAGGGAAGGGGTGATTTAACCTACAAGCATTATTTAATCAAAACTGATAGATAACAGCCAGGCTATGCTACACTCAAAAAATAAATGCCCTCCGCCTTAAAATGAAGAATTTTTTCTAAGCATACTCAAATTTTGTGTTTTTCCCAATTTTTGGACCCCTAGTGCAGGGCCTTTTTTGACCCATAGAGGACAACTTTTAGTGATAAAGTATTAAATCATCTAGTTATGCTACATACCAAATATGAATATCTTAGACCTTATAGTTTAAGAGGAGAAGTCTTTTGAAATTAGTCTTATTAGGCATTTCCAAACTTCGGACCTCAGGGACGGGGCCATTTTTGAGCCAAGAGATTAAATATTTAAAAGATTGATAGAGAACCATATGATTAAGCTCTATACAAAATATAAAGGCCTTTGGCCTTGTAGTCTATGAAAAAAACAACAACAAAGATTTACTAAAATTTCCCATTTTCATATTCCGCAGTTACAAGAATTTTTCACGGAAAGAAATTCTTTTAACAATTTTTGAAGAGATGCATCCAAGGAACATCCCTGCAAAGTTTCAGCTTGATTGGCCAACTGGTTTAGGAAAAGAAGATTTTTAAAGATATTTAAAGAATTACTAAAGACTCCCATTTTTAAATGCCACGGCAACCAGAGTTTTTGACAGAATTAAATTCTGTTAACAACTTTTGAAGAGCTTCACCCAATGATCATCCCTGCAAAGTTTCAGCTTGATTTGCCAACTGGTTTAGGAGGAGAATATTTTTAAAGATATGTAAAGAATTACTAAAGATTCCCATTTTCTAATGCCGTGGCAACCAGAGTTTTTGATGGAATTAAATCCTTTTAACAACTTTTGAAGACATTCACCCAAGGAACATCCCTGCAAAGTTTCAGCTTGATTGGCCTACTGGTTTTGAAGGAGAAGATTTTTAAAGAAATTGTGGATGGATGGACAGACGGACAGATGGACAGACGGATGGATGTCGGACAGTGACCTATCACAATAGCTCGCCTCCCACTTTGTGCTCAGGTGAGCTAAAAAACAGAGGAATAAATACATTGTAATCTTCATAAAATAAAAATCTAAACAATCTTCACATAAACACACATTTTTACTATTACCAAATAAATATAAACACATCTTACTCATAAAGAAACAGTTATTACCTTTTTCTTCATTTTAGAAAATTGACAAAAAAGGTTTTTCTTTTCGAAAAACCACAAGGCCTCTCATTTTGCACATAAATTACATAACAACTTGTAAAATCCTCAAAACAGTTAGTTTATAACTAGGATAATGTCACTTGTTTTTAATTGATAATCTACTGAGAAATATCGATAATCTACTACAAAGCATGCAAGAATACACAATGAAACAAGCAGACTATCCTTACCCTCCTAGTATTTCCTTATTATCTGAGGAGAAGGTCAACGAAAAAATACAGAAACTGGTATCTGAAGGGAAGAGATGTAGGGCTGTATGAATATCATCATCTCCATGGACATTGCATAGGTGAACTGAAATTAGTATACATCAGTGGCTTAGAGCAAAAACATCATAAGTGTCTGTACAAAGTATAGACACTTATGATATTTTTACACTGAGCTATCAACATGTAGTACTCTACAAATAATAGGTATAACCCATTCCAACACAGCAAAATATTAGACTGATCCAAATTGAAAGAAGCTGCAGACGACAATTTCAAGTTTGTGAAATTTTGAATTTTTCCGTTCATTTTCCACAATGTTTTCCAAAGCTTTATTCTCGAGGGGCGTAAAAAGGAGGGATTGAGTTGGAATGGGTTAAGTATCATGAGTGAAATCTAAAAATAGTCAAGAACTGCTGCATTAACCCATTACCAAACAAAAAGGTTCAGACAGTTCCAAATTGAAAGAAGTTGAGGACAACAATTTTACCAGAGGGTTCAGGGTAGAGGGCTGTCATTTGGCCCTGACATGAAATATAAGTCATATGGGGTATTAATCAAAAGAGTCTACGAACAAAAATTGTTCTTTTAAAAGTCTTAAGGAAACTTGAAAATATTTAACCTTAGGGTCAAGCTACATGATGTGTAATGTTTAAAGACATTAATGCATAGCAAAGCTAAATCAGGTCAAGATACTAAGTGCACATTGTCTAAGTCTTTTGATAACAGTTAAAAAAAACTTTGGCTACAAATGAAGGCTATATTAATGAAAATTCAAATTTGACACTAAGTCCTTTTTTTCCCATGTCCTGGTTCCATATTGCAAAAGCTTTAATTAACCCAAAATTTTTGACACGCCCAAATTAAAAGAAGTTGCTGTCTACAACTAAAAGCTTGTGATTTTTGGATTGTTTTTTGCTTTGGGGGTAGAAAACCTTGTGGACAATGAAGAAATTGCTTGTAACAAGCAATTTCTTCATTTTCCACAATGTTTCCCATAGCTTTTTCATTGAGGGCATCTAAAAGAGTGGGAATGGGTTAACACCTACCCATATCATTAGGAGATTACGGATCAACTTTCATCAATTTGGCATAGGGACCAAGTGCAGTTATATTCTCACCATTTTGGAAGATTAAAGATGGATTGTCACACAGCACCATGAAAAAAGCCCCACTTGCATTAAATCATCTTAAAGCTAAAATATTAACAACCCCTTTATTGTGATAATAAAGTTAAGTCTTTGCTATGAGGAAAGTACTTACTACAATCAGACCAGCTAGAATAAGCCATGTAATTCCCATCAGCACTGAAATATACAAAAATAACAGTGTATCAGCATCATTTTTCTATTAACCAAATCCCACACAATCTTGCTTTTCGACACCATTCAAGAAAAGAAGGTTAGGAAAACATTGTGGAAAATGACATAAAAATCTTCATTACCCTCATTTTTTCTATCCAAAAACATGACAAAATTCAAAATTCATCAATTTTGAAATTATCATCTATAGCTTCTTTAAATTTGGACCAGTCTAAAATTTTCTTGTGTTGGTATTAGTTAAAGAGCCTAGAATTTTTTTCTGAAGATTGGTTCACAGCAGTTAGTTGGTCTAGAAAGATCCTTACAAATTGTAAATAGATAGATTGATCAGTTGGAAGAAGGATGAAGGACACTGACTTATGGCTATCACAACAGCTCACCCAGCACTTACAGCTCAGGTGAGCTAGAAATTGAGTCAAGGCTAATATTACAATTTATTCAGACATTCATAATTCTGGTATATAGTTTTGTGGATATCATAAAAAATGCTACTTTTAATTTTTGTTATTAATTAATTGATTGATTGATTAGAGTTTGATGTGAATTTTCACAGTATTTCAGTCATATCCAAAAGGTTGGAGCACCTAACCTCTGGGATTTCTCATATCAGTATTACCACTACATCGTTTCAGCTGCTCATCCCACTTAGGTTTACAATTATCCACCCATTGGTGGGAGACAAATGTTGGAAAGGATATTTGCTGTGGACGGGAATCAAATCCAGGACCCTGGGACTAGGAGACCTACACACTACCACTGCTTTATGCTGGCCACCTTTTGTCATTAAACTAATGATACACATACAATAGAATTCTACATTATGTATAATATACCCCTACACTGCTCTATAGGGGACTGGTACTAATAACTTTCTTTCAGCATTAATTTCAATTGGTATGTCCTACCTGAAAGCAGTGTCTAAGACACTCCAGCCTACATCCTTTGCACGAATTGTCTTCACTATGTGGAATTCATCATCCCGTGTATCATATATCCTGATATTTTGATCTGTAGATAGAACAATGTAATTGTTATGTTAGGCAAGAAACCCAACCTGAATGACCAAAATATTAAATTAGGATTTTTAAAATTTCAGATATTATTATCATTTTGACACAACCAAATTCTTAGAAAGGTCTAAATTGATACTAATTGAAGGAACTCTATTTTATTTGTCATTTTGGATAGAAAACATAGTGGAAAATGAAGAAAATGCTTGATACAACCAATTTCTTCATTGTCCACAATATTTTCCAAAGCTTTCTCTTGATGGGTGTAAAAAGGAGAGATTGTGAAGGAATTGGTTAACAAAATTAAAAATAAAATGTGTCATTATTTTGAAACACAGTAAGTGTCTGAAATTGCTTCCTAAGCAAGATTCTCTAATTAGTATTTCATGTAGACATGGCAGTATTAGACCAAAGTACATATATTTTGTTACTGCACTAGGCCACTTTTTCTATGCTCTGGAGAAATTAAATCAAGGAAAACTTTGTGAGAAAAGGAGGGATTGTATGTGAAATGGTGCAAATAACAAATTTAAGTTGATGGCTATTTTTTGTCTTTTGAGGTAGAAAATATTATGTATAATTATGAAGCTGCTCATAACAAGGAATTTCTTCATTTCACAAAATTCCTTTCTTGAGATGCGTAAAAAAGCCAGATTGTGTTAGATGAGACAGCATAAAGGGAAGAATTCACCCTTTACTGAAGTGAAAAATTATTAATGCAAGGAAATTCTAATCACTAGCATTTTAATCTTCATAAATCTTACTTTCATATCAGTTTAAAAAGTAGCATTTACAATTCTTTCATAAATAACCCTAAAAAGGAGCCAATATCTTTGTTACCTTGAGAGGCACACATTGACAGATTTCTGTTAAAAGTTGCCCTTAAAAGAAACCAGTATCTTTGTTATCTTTAGTGACATACATTGACAGATTTCTGTCATAAACTGCCCTAAAAAGGAACCATTGTCTTTTTTACCTTGACCGGCACACATTGACAGATTTCTGTCATAAATTGCCCTAAAAAATTACTAAGTCATAAATGGCCCTAAAAAGGGATCCATATTTTCGTTACCTTGAGCGACATACATTGACAGATTTCTGTCATAAATTGCCAAAAAAAGGAACCAATACCTTTGCCACCTTGAGCAGTAGACAATGACAGATTTCTGTCATAAATTGTCCTAAAAAGGATAAAATACCTTTGCCACTTTGAGCAGTAGAAGTTGACAGATTCCTGTCATAAATTGCCCTAAAAAGGAACCAATATCTTACTAACCTTGAGCAGCAGACAAAAAGATGTTACCATCTGTAGAATATGTTCCACAGAAAGCCTTCTGTCTGTAGTGAGCTAATGTATCACAGGAATTAGGTAGGTACCTGAAAGGAATATATACCTTTGTTTATCTGTCATTATCATGAGCATATCAATCTTCCAAATGCTTTGATGTCATGTTAGCTCAAAATTGGATATGACTGATGGAATGTAACTATCAAACAAAGAATCAATTGATCAATCAAAACATTCGTTTAGACCAGAAGAGAAATTATAGACTGGAAGATAACCAACCTTTTATCCTTTTTGTTACATGTTAGTAGCCATAAATTTTGCATAATAACACTGTTTAATATTAACCCATTACCATGTGGCAAAATTCTAGACTCGTCCAAATTGAAAGGAGTTGCAGATGACAATTTAAAGTTTATGAAGTTTTAGATATTTTCAATTTCTTGTTGGAAAACAGTGTGTAAAATGAAGAAATTGCTTATTACAAGCAATTTCTTCATTTTACACAATTTTTTCCCAATTGTTTTTATTGAGGGGCGTCCAAAAGCATCACTGTGTGGGAATGGGTTAGGCAAACTTCCTGTTGGAGCTAAGTTGGTAGGGCAGGCAAACAGTTAAGTCAATGGATTAGCACAAACTGAATTAAGTAAGATATGATTTATTGTGAAAAAAGATATGGGCATATATGCAGAACAGGGATATTTACATATTTCTTGTTACAAGCAATTTCTATTTTCTCAAGATGTTTTCTCTAGGCTTTTATTTTCTTTAGCACAACAAAGAACTGAATTGTGTGTTTACAGGTAAATCACTCTGCAGTCAAATGGTTTTTGAATTGATGTCAAATTGACAACAGAGGGCCATTTGCCCTTGTGCCCTAACCTGAGTTAAAAGCTCTTTTTCTTTGAACAGTCTTATTTAATGCTAAGGTTAGGATTATGATACAAGTGGGCCTGATATAAATCTATAGGCTCTGTGCCTGGGTATCTTCAAGGCTTTAGATCTTATATGAAAGGAGAACACTTTTTCTTCTCCTTTGGATCCATAGGTAATGATTTTAGGAATATGAAAGGATGTTTCATTAAATACCAAGGCTTAAGCCCACCTGGGTAAGGAGAAGATTTTTAAAGATTTAACTTTTATTGCCAGAGTTCTTCCACCGGATTTCTATACATGTAGTTTTTATGAAAGAGGACGAATCATTGAACACAGAGGCCTACTATACCCATTTTTTGTTAAATGAAATCTGTAGTGATGGTAAGTTCAGGCAGTCAATTAAATGTCAGAGAGATAAATATACATTATTCTGTGTCTCTGATGATGTTAACTTTTGACATAACGACAAACCTGGAAGATTCCCTCTATTGAGTGGCCTGGATGCAACACAGTTTAAGACGGTATAAATAGAAGTACCTGTAGAGGTCATGACCTCATTAACTGCGCACGTTCAGTGATTTGGCTTTTCGCGGTCATTCTTTATAAATGGGCTTACATTTTCAGATAGTATACTACAAGAAATTATGAATAAATTCACGAGAAAGGAAAAAATTTTCAAATTGTTGTCAGGTTCCTAGAAGCAAAGAGCGAATTCGGCGATTCCTAGATTACAGTCAGTATCCTGACTGCAATAAAATTTATAGAAGACAATTGAAAGTATATAAAAATTTGCCTTGTTGGTAGAAAACATTGTGGCAAATCAAGAGCTGTTTTCTTTAGGGGTGTCAAGAAGTTATTAACACATTCCTACACAGTGACGCTTTTGGATGCCCCTAAAAAAAAACAACTTGGAAAACATTGTGTAAAATAAAGAAATTGCTTGTTGTTTATATTTCTTCATTTTACACAATGTTTTCTACAAAGAAAGCAGTAAAAATCTAAAATTTCATAACCTTAAAATCATTGTTGTCAACTCCTTTCAATTTTGACCAGTCTAAAATTTTGCTGCCTGGTAATGGTTTAAGTAAATGTATAACTCACGGTGTACTAATAACACAACGATGACTGGCCCCAAACTTGATCTGTTTTCTCATCCCTGTCTGTCTCTGTAAATAAAATGCAATGTTCAAAAACCTTTTCCATATTTTTTTTTCTTTTTATTGGGGGGGAGGGGGAAGAAGACTATTAAATTGTCAACATTATTTTTTTTCTGCTTTAAATTTATATCAAGTAAAGAGTACACATTGTTCTAAAGCTATTGCATATTCAAAGTATTCAACCAAAACCTTTGAATTTGGACAGGTCTAAAATTTTACAAAACAGGAAAGGGTTAACTGAGGATCAAGAAATTACAAGTCGGCATTTAACATCATGTACAGCAAATTTGTTTTTTACACATATCCTTTTAAGCCATTACCACTTGGCATAAATGTAGACTGGTTAAATTTGAAAGAGGTGTCAGACGACGATTCAAAGTTTATACAATATTAAATTTGAGTGTAAGTAAGGTTAGAGAGCATTGTGAAGAAGAAAATGCTTGTAACAAGCAATTTCTCCTTTTCTAACTGTTTTCTACAGCTGAGATTTCTTAGAATGTAAAAATGTGGGATCCTCTGGTAGTGGGTTAAACCCCTGGGTTTAAGGTTTAGTTACATGGTCAGATAAATTCACTCAGTCCAGTTGGGGGTTTTAACTGGGACCCTCAAATCCTGAGGCTCATATCTTACATCATCAACTTGGAATCTTCTCTTTTGTCAAAAGTTAATGAGTTAACTATGCTTTTATACAAATGTTCATTTATCGAATATCAACTAACAGGCAAGAGAGCCAAGATGGCCCTCTATCCCTCACCCAAGTTCAGTAGGTCTTATTTGTGAAGAGAATAGCATTACATAAGGCTTGTAAAATTGATTAAGATCTTCTTGAGGCCCTGTTTTCCATGCTTTCCAATGGATTCATATCATGTTCAAAAGTGTTCCTCCCTGTGACCTAATAATAATTCTAACCAAGTTTCATAAGAATTGGTTCAAAACTGTGACCGCCTTCAGAGTATACACAAACACACACACAAATTGTGATTTAATGCCTTTTCCTGTGTTTTCCAATGGAACCTTCATATTTTCAAAACAGTAAATCCTTATAAATCTACAGTCATTCGGACCAAGTTAAGAGCAAAACTGAGTGTTGCCCCTACAATGATACTGCTTTTGCCTCGTGAGTGTTAACAAAAGTTTTTCATGAACGTCGATTTTCCTGAGTTTTTAAATAGAAACCTCCAGTTTTTGATGGGGAGCATCCTATTGAAGTAACAATCATTCATAAGATTGTAGCCCTTGTGTATATACAAAGAAAATGTCATCATGGCCCCTTTTCCTATGTTTTTTATGGAAATTTTCCCATTTTTGTCAGGGCTCATCCTTACAACCTAGCAATTATTCTGACAAAGATTCATCAAGATCGACATAAAACTGTGGCCTCTACTGTGTAAACACTCAAATTGTGAACGCTGCAAAACAGACAACAAATATTCAAGTATCACAATAGCTCACCATGAGCATGTTGTTCTCAGGCAAGCTAACAAGAAGCCCAACAGGGCCTGTGTCACTCTACAGGCTGAAATATGTTCACCCGTATGGTCATCATTTTCAATGATGATATTAATCCATGAAGACAAACATTTTCAAACTTTCATAATCTTGAAATTGCCATCTTCAACATCAATCAATTACAAAATTTTGATTATAACTTTATTTTATCTATTGATGTGTTAAATAAGCTCTCCCCATTTTCTTATATGGACCAAATTTCCTTTAGCTTTTGGAAATCCACCAACTATGCATGTATCATGAACAACAAGTTTTATATTCAATCTGAGACTCAGAGTTATAAGGAACTTCAACAAATATTCAAATCAATATGTTCCCCATAAATCATGAAATCAATACCTACCTCATTCATCATGTGATGGACAAGACTGAATCAATGTCTACCTCATAATTAATGAGAAGAGAAAAATGAAAATAAAACCCACTCCATAAACAAAGTGAGGGACAGTCCAGTAGATTACCCCTCTTAAGACAAAAACAATGTCTGCCACATAACTAATGTGAAGGGTAATAGAAAACAAAACCTACCCCATAAACCATGTGAGGGACAGACCAGTAGATTACCCCCCCCCCCCCCCGACAAAATCAATGTCTACCAGATTTCTTATGTGAAGGTTAATAGAAAACAAAACCTACCCCATAAACCATGTGAGGGACAGTTCTGTAGGATCTATCAAAGGCACTGCTTCTCCCTGACTTTAACAATATCTCCTCATAAATACTGTTTTCCTGTAAAAAATGAAACTGGAATTTATTACAACTACTAACCTATAGTATACTTTGGTGATAATGCTACTCAGGGGACCAAAGAAAATATACCATTAATCAATTCCAATACAATGACCCTTCAGACCCCTCTCAATATAATTGCTTTAGAAAACATTGTTTGCATTGAAGAAATTGCTTTTAACAAGCAATTTCTTCAATGACCACAATGTTTTCTAACCTAAAAGGCAATGATTTTCTTTATTCCTCTAACTTAAAATTGTTGTCTACAACTTCTTTGAATTTGAACCAGTCTAAAAAATTGTCGTGTAGTGATGGGTTAAATCCAAATAATGATTCAACCCATGACTTTTCTTACAATAAGGCCTAGCCAGAACCATGATACATGTATCAACTCTTGTAAGCCATACATCTTATTTAGCAATAACCTTATAAGCAGGGATTACGGTACACTTATTACAAATTAATGGTGAAATTATATGAGAAAAAGATGTCTTATGATGTTTCTGATAGTCTTTGCTTTTTTTTTTAGAAAATTGGCTTTAACCCTTGTCATGCTGAATAAAATACCTCTTTAGAAAAGCATGAAAATCAAAGGACTGAAAGCACTTGAAGCACTAGATATGGGTCAATATTTCTCTGAAAATTCATTGCATACTCAATTCGTGTTCAAAATGGACAAACAGGTGGTGTAGACAAAGATCAGACTGCACATATGTGCAGGCTGATCTTTGTCTATACCCATATGTGCAGGTTGATCTATGTCTATACCCCCTGCCAAAACGGGAATATTCCGAGTTCAGCATGACAAGGGTTAATAAATCTTACATATCAAAGAAACCTATGATCAAATAGAAGACACTGCTTTTGACAAGCAATCCCTTTTTAGCGTTTTTTTAAGGAAAAACCGGTATCTAATATCGATCAACCGGAAACAAGTTCTCACGCATTTCCGCTCATTTCCACGCAAGCTCATTAACTTGAAGTGAAAATCTATGTGATCGCCTCCATCTTGTTTCATCGCTGGTGAAGAAAATAACTTATTTGCTGAATGCCAGCAGCCTCCTTTTAGTCATGAATATCCAGGAAAATGGTTCAAAACTTTGATTTAATATATCCATAATAAATTGTCTAATAAATTGTCAAAACGAGAGAAATACTTTCCTTGCGTTTCAAGATAGAATCTAGGCCAGTGGTTAGTGGAGTTAGCGAATTCATGTAAACTGTCTGCTTGTGTTTTGACCGAGCCGAGCAAATTTACACCCCATGTGAACAGTAAATGTAACAAGTTACAACCGTGTTACAGTTGCGATTCAAGCACCTATTAACCCCATCGAATAAAACACCTTTTACCTCTCGAATTCGACTAAATCTTTGTAACAGACATGTAGTACTTCAATTGTGATGATAATAATATACTCAACGAAAAAAGGAATTGAATGTTAGCTTTGATTTGTTTACCTTTTATCACTAAACCATTTACCGCTCAACCACAAATGTTCACGCACTTAAGAAGAAAACGTGTTTAAATAAAAGTAGCGATTTCGGTAAACAGTAAGGGGTCATAATTAATTGAATAGGGTTTAACACAACTTTTAACAGTATTTCACTTATATCGGGGTGGCTGGAGCTCCTAACCATGGATTCCTGGTAGTTCACACACAAGTACTACCACTTCATCCTTATCGAGCCTCCAGCTGCTCCTCCTACTTACGACTTACTTACTCATATTGATGAAACATGCTCACATTATTGAGTGCGGTTACTGATAAACCAGCAAAACCGCGCTCAGGACTTTCAGTCCTTTGATTTTATCTAAGAATGTTTCTTCTCAAAAAGATAGCTTTTTCATTGAATTACCATAATTTCAATGTCTAACAAACAATTAACCCTTTGCTGTTTCTCATAATTTTAGACATGTAGCAGACTACATTATATAGTAAGTACAATTCAAGAAGTAACCTTTCTATATGGTAGAAAATGTTGAAAATAGAAAATATAATTAAACTAGATGGTTGTCCAAGGACAACTGCTGTTGAGCAAAATTTTGACCATCGACTTGACCTTGACCGTCAATTTTAGTGTTTAACCTTGAACTTTGACCTTGAACTTGAAGCTATCCAAAAAATATTTTCAAATGGTAAAAATCTACTCATGGTGGAGAATAATTGTGCCAAGTTATTTTGAAATCCATCCATAAATGTAGGAGTAATTGTCTGGACAAATTCGGACGGATAGACGGACTGACGGACTAACATAACAATGGACAAACAAACTAATGCACATACTCCGACTTGTCATAGTGACAACTATGTCTTGCTCACCGCAAGCCATCTCGTCAACAAAAAAAGAAGAAACCTTGTTACAAGCAATTTATTATTTTTCTACAATGTTTTCTCAAGACATGGACGTGAAAATCAGGGATTGAACAGGAATGTGTTAAGCCACTTCAATTTTCATCAGACCCTTTAGCTATTGGTGTTTATTGGAATGTATGTGAATACCATTCAAATGTTTACTACCATGGAATTTATTCTACAATCTAATGAAAAACAAAATAGCCTGTGAAATAAAAATGGAAGATCAAAGCACATCAACCCTCCCACACTGCAAAAACTTTTCAGGGTGACAGATTATAAAAACTTAGCAGATATTCTTCACTTCCAGTTTTATGAATACTGATCTTCTTAAACAATTCCTCACAAGACAAAAATTTTGACTGGTTCAAACTGAAAAAATTTGCAGACGACAATATAAAGCTCATGAAATTTTAGATTTTTTTTCAACTTTCTGGACAGAAATCATTGTGGAAAATGAAGAATTTGCTTGTTACAATATTTTCCCAATCTTGAGTGCCATCAAAAAGCGTCATTGTGTAGGAATGAGTTAAGCAAATATTTGTTTTTACATGACAGTCACATATATAACTTACCTTGATTCTTGAAGTGTCTGGATTCAGATCAACTGAAAAAAATATATAGAAGATTATTACATGTGTTAGTTTCAGAGTTAATATATTTGAATAAACAATGAAGTTCCCAAAGTGATAGATCGATAGCAGCATCCATTGACCTCCAACACAAACTCGACTTGGATATCAAACAGTGTTATTTAGCAAAAGCTATGGTCAGTAACACTTAACAAAAATAAAATGTTAGGATGGTGACATAAACATACTTCAGCTTGAAAAAAAACCTATCCTGTTTAGCAAAATCTTAGACATGTCCAAATTCAAAGGTTTTGCAGACGAAAATTTTAAGTTGATTTTTATTTGAAAAATAACCATTTAGTAGGATAGAAAATATTGTAGAAAAAAGAAGAAATTGCTTGTGACAAGCCATTTCTTCCTTTTCCACACTGTTTTCTCAATTATAAAATCCCAGGGACGTAAAAACCAGGGATTAACCAGGAAAGGGAAAGTTATGGTATTCAATACATTCCCACACAGTGACACTTTTTGACACCCCTCAAGAATCATAATTTGGAAAATATTATGTAAAATAAAGAAATTGCTTGCACCAGCAACTTCTTTATTTTCCACTATATTTTCTACACAGAAAGTTCAAAAATCTAAAAGTTCAAAAACTTTAGATTATCGTCTGCAACTCCGTTCAAATTGGACCAGTCCATGCAACAAAAATACTTGATATAGATGTCAGAGATTAAACTTCATTCTATGTCTAAATACACAATTTGATTGGCCAGCCTATTTATTTTGCCAGCTGCGGTCCTTCAATTAACATTGATAACTCAAAAAGATCTAGAATTGTTGAAATAACAATTCCTTTGTTGAACTGAGATTGCCTGCCAAAAGGGGTACTTTCAATGAAGAGGGTGATTTTATTTGAAAAATAATCAAATTGTAGGGTAGAAAAAATCCAGAAAAAAGAAGAAACTGCTTTTTACACACAATTTCTTCTTTTCCATAATGTTTTCTCAAGTATAAAACCACTGAGACATAAAAACCTGGGATTAAACAGGAAAGGGTTAAAAAAAGATGCAATGACAAACTCAAAGTAGAGAAGTTTAAACATATGACCATGAATATGAACCTTTTATTCCAATCTAGTCATAATTAACCCTTGTCATGCTAAACCCAGAATATTCCGGTTCTGGCAGGAGGTATAAAAAAAGATCAGCCTGCACATAAGTGCAGTCTGATCTTAGTCTACACCTCCTGTTTGTCTTTTTTATGCCAAAGTTGTTTTTGAAACTAAGATTCATAAGAAATATTGATGACTGAACAGCAAGTACTATCAGTGCTTTGATTCCTTTGGTTTTAATGCCATTCCAAAATGGACTTATTCAGCATGACAAGGGTTAAAAGACTATCATAATGCAAGTTCAGCAAAGTTTGCAAGAAAAGGAAATCAGTGTTTATGTAAAGAAAGAGGACACATTTTTCCTTTTCAATCAGCCTTTACCATTTCTTCATCCATTCCTTAAGGCAAGCTCTATGTGTAATAATCTGATTATGCTATTGCATTTACGTCACAGTGTATTAGTAAAAACATAAAGTTTACATAATTATGTTTGTTCTTATATTTGATTTCTCTGGTATATATCCTATGTTCATTGTAATCTTTGTAATTTACTATTTTTGATGAGGCCCACATGGAGGATATAGGAAACCAACTGTGTAGCCTCTATAAATGAAGATGTTATTGTTATTATTATTACCATTACTGCAAATCTAAGTTTATGGGTAAAAGTAAGGGTTATGCTCAAGACAATGGACCCCTACCAATTTATGGAGTTACTTGACTTGATTAGTTAATTTGAAAGCTAAATCACTTAACCCATTCCCACACAATAAGATTTTAGACCAGTCAAAACACAAAGAACTTGAAGACAAGAATTCTAAGTTGATGAAATCATTAAAATCTTTGTCTTTTGGGGTAGAAAGCATTGTTGATAATGAAGAAATTGCTTGCAACATGCTATTTCTTCATTTTCCACAATCTTATTCCAAAGCTTTCATATTGAGGGGTGTTAAAAAGTGTCACTGTGTTGGAATGGGTTGAAATGACATGATTATTATAAGTCAATTCAACTGATAGTTATGGCCGGTTATTGTCATCTCGTTAATGAAATAAGCATACCTTTTTCCTCTGGGTTAAACTTGCAGATAAGTTTACTTCAAAGCAAAAAGAATTTCTTTAAGTCCATAGAGTATTTATTCATTTTTTTAATTTTGTTTTGTTTGTATACCTGCTTATTCCGCATACGTATAAACCATTCATGTGATAATGGCATTGACATGGAACTGGTTAATACATGTAGATCAAATTTTGATTGGGGAAGAAGTCTTAACTTTAGTTTACAAGTTTGTGTAAAACATGTCACACAGAACGTAATACATGTAATTTGAAAAGGTGCCACCATATAAAATGTGACTAATTGGACCACCGTTTATTTTACAATAGAATCACAGATTGTAACCAATATCCCTAACTACAGCTTATTACAAGTTATAGCTTAGAAGTTTATGTCGCTAACCGACGAAATGCTTCCCATAGGCTATTGTGCAATCAAAGATACCCATCAGAAGCGTGTATTAGTTACTTGAATTAAAACAGCAGAAGGAAATCATTGATTTTTAAAATTGACTTACCATGTAACCCTTTACAGAAAAAAATCTCAGAACAAAAGAGGAAATAAATAAAATTTTGATAGCCATGTCAACCGAAAATAATGGATCTCTCAGATTTGGAAAAAGTCAGTCTAAAAATACTCTTTAGCGCAACATTTTTGTTCTTGGTTGTTGTTTGGTATTCCTTGTTTTAATAAGCCTTTTCAAGGCAAGGAACTAAACACAATAGTTTCCTTCAAAAGACCTTTTGCTGATTTTGTTTCGAAAATGAGAAGTAAATTATGAAAACTGGATGAGAGTGAAATTGGAAGCTATAGGCCAGGAGAGGAAATCGATTAAAATGTGTCAACGTAAATATAGACTACCACAACAATTTCATCTTCTTAGAGTATTATAAGAGTATTTAACATTTCTCTGTATGAAATCCTGAACAAAATCTAATTCTACTCAAAACAGGAGCATTTAGTCTTAGTCCCTATACACTCTATATAGCAAATTTAAACCGGAACTACCCAGTCAAGTCAAGGGAGTTAATTAAAAGGCAATTTTCGGGACAACACCATATATCTGCGTTAATGCCTATTTTAACATTTTCCAAAATGCTTTCCAAAGCATTGATATTGAGGGGCATATAGAAGCGTTGTTGTATGGGTAGATTTAAATCTTACTTTAATTACATGAACCATTGGAACATTTATTTCAAATTGCAAATCAGCTGGTAATGAAAAACACAAATGCCTAAAATGTTCATATTAATAATTGATCTTTGCCATGTGACCTTGGCCCTATCACAAAGGACAAACTCAATATCAACATTTTACTTGACTAATGACCTTTTGCAGCTATCCTTTTGTTTTTTCAAATGTACTCCTACTTGTGATTGAGATCAAATATACCACATTTATTTTTAAATCCATCAATAAATGTAAAAGTTTTGCTCTGGATAAGCTCAATTCTAACATTTGACCTAGACCCTTGACCTTGAAGCTTTCAATAGTTAGTTTCAGATGGCATATCTCTCTGTGACAGAGAACAATTGAGCCTTAGAAATCCTTTCATATAATGTAGGAGTTATGCTCAGAACAAGCTCGGAAGATAAGGACAGGTGGACAATGCTGCAATCATATCTGTTTAACAATCAGTGGGGAATAATATAATGGAGATCAAAATTGCACTCCATTTTCCATTTAACCCATTGCCACACAGTGGTGCTTATTGAGTGCTTATTCTCATAACTAGCATCATACTAAGATTTAATACCGAATGTAAATGAAACGTACGTTCTGGAGGTCTGCCTGGCCGAAAATGCATATAATCATCATCATCCTCAGAACAACTGTCTTGACTTGTGTCCGACCTCATTATCCTCACTTGTCCACTGAAAAATCGAAAGACAAAACTATTCACTCTAGTTTTTAATCCAAGGAATGAAATCATTCTTCATTAATATCGAAACAATCCATTTCTACAACCATCAACAAGAAAACTTAGTAAAGTATTTTGTAAAAGCATAAAAATGTATCATGAATAAACATTTTACATTTGATCAGCATTCCCTATACATATCAAACAAATCTTTTACCATTTCAGGGTTCATGTTTGACTCCTTAACCCATTCCCACTCAGTGACGCCTTTAGACGCCCCCCAAAGAATAAAGCTTTGGAAAACATCATGAAAATGAAGAAATTGCTTGTTACAAGCAATTTCTTCATTTTCCACATTGTTTTCTACCCAGAAAGTTGAAAAAATAAAAAAAAAAAATCAACTTTAAATTATCATCTGCAACTTCTTTCAATTTGGACCAGTCTAAAATTTTGTCGGCTGGTAATGGGTTAACCAATGTTTGACTCTCAAAAATCTTAGAGTATCCTGTTTTGATCCTTAAAAATTCCTCTCAAGGGGGTCAAAATGATTTTTTTAAGGGTCAAACAGGAAAATTTGATTCTTAAATTTACATGATGCATCTTGGAAAATATATAGATCTATTGTTAGCTTTATTTGATTTAAAAGATTTAAGAAGAGCCGTCAGAGAAAAATTATGCTCCCGAATATAGCTTAGTCACAAAAAGTACAGTGTATTAAATAAATGAGGAAAAGGGTTCAGACAGACAGACAGTTGAATGAGCAACTACTCTAGGCCACTTTGAAATGTGATCTGCAACTTCCTTGAACGTGGCCTTGTCTAATATATCTTTTTGTATTGGGTTGAAATACTTTTATACTTTATAATCTATGGGTTGAAATACTTCGCTACTTTATAATCTATCTTATTTTAAATTAACTCAACTTCAACTTCTTCCAATCTGAACCTACTTTGTCCTTTGGTTTAAACACATGGGGACACATCTAAATAAGGATGGAGAGTGATAATTTTAAAAGCCCATTATAAAAAAAACTTTTTTTTCAATTGTCATTGAACTCTTTATACACTTTTCAACATAATTACTAGCTCCATTGACCTTAATTATACAAGAAAACTGAGAAAACATGATGGAAATGTAAATAAATACATTGTTTTTGACGTTTTTTGTCATAATTTTCATCATTTTGATCTGCATATTTCCTTGTTGACAACTAAATTAACCAATTTGATTATTGTGTTTTAATCCGCCTATTGAAGGGTAAAAAATGGCAGTACAAGCTCCAGATATTACGGTTCATCTCAATTTTAATTCTCAAAACCCTATGAAGTGGTACTCATTTGAATTGTCCAACAGGAATTGTCTCTGCGAGTCTAATGTGTACCCACAATATAGAGTTTGAAAACAAAATAACAGATTTTTGAAAGTGTTAACTTCCTATTATGAGAAGCTCTAAAACAGGTGAAAGACCTTTGATGTTCTATTTCCTGATCCATTTGAGTTTAGTTTTATGTGTATCCTTGACTGATTAACTAGGCCACTATAGTGGGTCAACCTGTCAATTATATCATTATAATTCAATAGTGAAATTAAGCATCTATCCAAGACTGACTTGCATCTGGGCTTCCACATTGCAGATTAAAAAATTAAGGTTTTACAGCTCATAATTCCAAGAACATTTCATATGTGACTGATTTACACTAATTACATGTTGTAGTTAGAACAACACAGTTTCATTTTAACCCATTCCCATACAATAAAATTTGAGACCAGTCCAAATTCAAAGAAGTTGCAAATGAAAATTTTAAGGGAATAAAATCTTAAAAATCTTTGTCAAATTTAGTAGAAAACATTGTTGATAATGAACAAATTGCTTGTAACAATTAACGAGTAATTTCTACATTTTCCCAAATGCTTTCCAAAGATTTCATTTTGAGGAGCATTTAAAAGCGTCATTGTGTGGGAACAGGTTAAAAGCTTTTGTTTTTATACAAGTGACAATTGATGCCTGTTGAAGTATACTACATTGTATGTAATCCACTAGAGAATTCATATTAATTATCCTGGTGATAAGAAAATACATATTATTCACTTTTTTTCAAAGTGCATTCTAAGCCAAAGACTACTGAATTTTTATCAACCCATTCCACCCAGTGACAATTTTAGATACCCCTAAGAAAAAAGCTCTAGAAAACATTGTGGAAAATGAAGAAATAGCTTGTGACAAGCAATTTCTTCATTATCCACAATGTTTTCTACCCAAAGGTAAAAAAATTCCAAGATTTCATAAGCTTTAAATTGTTGTCTGCAACTCCTTTCAATTTGGACCAATCTAAAGTTTTGCCGTCTGGAAATGGGTTGAATGACTAGAAAACAAAGGGGTTTTCACTTGGCTGTAACAAGAAGTTTGTAAGTCAAAACCCTGCTTTAACCCATTCCCAGACGACAAAATTTTAGACGTTGCACATGACAATTCTTAGTTGATGGAATTTCAAAGCTTTTTGTTTTTTGGGGGAAGAAAACATTGTGTACTATGAAGAAATTGCTTGCAACAAGCAATTTTTTCATTATCCAAAATGTTTTCAGAAGCTTTATTCTTGAGGGGCATAAAAAGGAGGGATTGTGTTGGAATGGGTTAATCTACATTTCTTCTTTAATTTTTGCAAATTTTATATTTCTCTTTCAAATCTAAATTTAACCCACTCCCACACAATTCTTCATTCTATCTCCCCTCTAGAAAAATGGAAAATGAAGACATTGCTTGTTTCCTACCCAAATTGGCAATTGTTTTATAATATCCTCTACTAAAACTTGTCATGTGCAACAAGTCTATAATATTTTGTTGTCTGGATAAAGGTAAATTTTCAGAATTATAAATAAATACCTGCCTTCAACCCATTACCATACAACAAAATGTCATACCAGTTCAAATTGAAGGTACCAGTAAATGTAGCCATCAATCTGTAATTGATAAAATTTTGAACCGCTTTGTTGCTTTGGGAAGAAAACATTGTGTATAAAGAAGAAATTGTTTGAAAAAAGCAAATTCTTCATTTTCCACAATGTCTACTACAATAAAATTGAAAAATCTATCATTTTATAAACTTTTATTTGTCGTCTGCAACTACTCTTGATTTGGGCTAGTCTAAAATTTAGTTGTCTGGTACTGAATTAAAAGAATCCCATTTACATAATGTACTGGTATTTGAATTAAAATAAATTTTAACACAATGATGACTATTTTTATTACATATATTAATCTTTTTTTGAACTAACAATTACACTGTTTTCAATACAAATAGGTTTGAGATCTGTCTTGTTTTTGGTTTATCAAAACCTTCTTCTACCTGGATAAAAGTTCAACTTTTCTTTCTGTGTTCTGTATATTAACACTGGTTACTTCAATTCAAGGACAAAATTCTTAACCCATTCCCATACAACAAAATTTTAATCTAGTTCAATTTCAAAGAATTTGCAATGTTTTCTAGAATTTTTTTTTTTTCTTTTGGGCATCCAAAAGCATTATTGTGTGGAAGGATTAAGAGAAATGTCCCTTGATTCACATTTTTGAGAAATATATGAAGGATCAGTTTTGATTGCATGCATAAATAAGTATAGGATTCTCACTTAACCCTAGTATGATGATCGAACCTTTAGAATGATTTCATTGAATCGATTGTTATGAGAACCACCAAAATAGGATTTAGTTTTGAATTTTAATGACCAAAAAGGTCCGACTATGAAGATCCCTTCATCCTTTGAAAGGGAATTTTATGCTGGTAGCTTTATAGAGGTGGTCACTTACTAAGGATGGTTGCTTCTGCAAGAATGATTGTTTTTTGGCTTCAAGGGAGAAATTGTGTACTTCTTTTATAATCTATGAGTTATTTCTACAGTCAATGCAAGCACTTGTATATCTGTATTTTTGTTATCTACTACCTCTCTAAAAACAAACCACATTTTGTTGACTGATGATGGATAGTTTCATCCATTTTACAGCATACAGGTAACCCTGCCTTTTGACACACTTAACCCATCCCCAGCTTTTGATGCCCCTCATGAAAAAAAAATTGGGAAAACATTGTTTAAATAAAGAAATTGTTTGCAAAAAGCAATTTCTTCATTTACCATAATTTTTTCTACCTAGAAAGTTGAAAAAGCTAAAATTTCGTACACTTTTTTTTGTCATCTGCAACCCCTTTCAATTTCTGACCGGTCTAATGTTTGCCATCTGTTATTGGTTTAAGAGATATTGTGGAAAGGATAAATTGCTTGTAATAAACAAATGCTCTTTCAAGATAGACAAGACCAAAACTTTGTTCTATGGTAATGGATTAATCATTCTAGTTCAAGTTCTAAATAACAACCCAGTTACACTGGCCATTTACCTGTGTTACATAATCATATAAGGACATAGATTTACAGTGCAGTTATCTTGTAGACAACTTGTTTAAAATGTTTACTCTGCCTTATTTTGGATAATTCAACCTTTCTGTAACAATTTTGACTTTTTACATGACTGACATAATTATAATACTAACCTATTACTGGAGACAAATTTTAAACTGGTCCCAATTGAAAGAATTTCAATGGCTCAGGGCAAAAAAAGTTGTAGCTGCTTATATGTTTACATGCAGTTACAACTGTTTTGCGCTGAACCATCAATTTGAAGACATTTGTTTCAAGTTGATGATAACTTTGAAAATATTTTGTCTTCCTAGGTAGAGACATTGTGGGAAATGCCAAAAAAATCAGCTTGTTACAAATTTCTTGATTTCTAAAATATTATCCAAAGCTATAAGCATCATTGTGTGGGAATGGTATAATGAAAGGTGGGAATCATTTGACTCGTTTCAGTGCTGGATAGTATCATTAATAAACCAATTGCTGGCCAAACCTACTCACTCCTTTGGCCCAGCCCATTGACTCTCACAGGAAGTTCCTCTTTAATTTTTTAGGTAAATACAAGGAGAATGAAGAAATTACTAAACCCATTCCCACAAAATATAATTTAATACTGGTCTAAATTCAAAGAACTTGATTCAAAGGACATTTTCAATATGATGGAATTACAGGAATATTTGTCTTTTGTGTATGAAGCAAATTCTTCATTTTTCACAATTTTTAACGAACATTTTTTCTATATGTGTGTAAAAAAGAGGGATTGTGTGGAAATGGGTTTATACAAGCAACTTCTTCATTCTCCAGATTGTTTTCTGGACATTCTCTTGTGTTCGAAAATGGGTTAACCAATTCCCACACAATCCTGTTTTTTATGCCCCTTAATTAAAGCTTCAATAAACAATGAGGAAAATAATTGCTTGTTACAATCTTTTCAACAATAAACAAGAGGACCATGATGGCCCTAAATCGCTCACCTAAGGCATCTGCAAATTACAGTACTTTTTAGTATAAAAAAGACACAACTTGAGCAAAATGAATAAAACAAATATAAGATTTTGGGCTTTGTACAAAACAATCCAGTAATGCTTTACAATAAGAATAGATTCCTTTGGCTTTATAGTTTAATCCATTACCAAACTATCCAAGAATTTGTCATCCTCAGGTTTGAAAAATCATAGTGAGAAAGGGAGTGACAAGCAATTTATCCATTTCTCATAGTGTTTTCTACCTGAAATTCTTTGTATTTAGATTTCAATCAAACTCTAATTACTGTCTGCAACTTCAATGGGTGTAATTTTAGCAACCTTGGTAGAGAACAATCTGGATGTACTATAAATCAAAATATGAATGCATTACATCTTATACATGAGGAGTGGAAGATATTTGAACATGCTCTTATTGAGCATTTTCATATCTTTGGATGCCTTGGGAAGGGCAATGTTTGTCCAAAGGATATACACGGTAGATAACAATAATGTTATCCTATGTTTTTAATGTAAATGCTCTAGAACCTATATTTAAGAAGAAGAATTCTTTCAATGCGATTTACGCAATGTTCAACCCCTAAGGAGCAGAGACATTTTTTATCCTAAGAGCATATTTTCCTGTTACATAGTACAAAATTATTTAGTCATGCTACATACCAAATATGTATGCCCATCACCTTATATTTCAGAAGGAGAAGACTTTTGATGTTGCTCTAATTGGGTGTTTTCCAAAATTTTTGACCTCTGAGGCAGTGCCATGTTTTATCCCAGGGCTAAGATTTTAGCTAACATGGTAGAGAACCATCTGGATATGCTATATACAAAATATGAATGCCTTAGACTTTGTAGATTGGGAGGAAAAGACTATTGAACATGGTCTAATTGAGCATTTTTACAAACTTTGGACACCCAGGGAAGGGGTGTTTATTAACCTACAGGCATAATTTAATCAAAACTGATAGATAACAGCCAGGCTATGCTACACTCAAAATATAAATGTCCTCCTCCTTAAAATGAAGATTTTTTTTTTTTTAGCATACTCAAATTTTGCGTTTTTCCCAATTTTGGACCCCTAGCGCAGGGCCGTTTTTGACCCGAGGAAGACAACATTTGGTGATATAGTACAAAACCATCTATATATGCTACATACCAAATATGAATATCCTAGACCTTACAGTTTAAGAGGAGAAGTCTTTTGAAATAGCTCTAATTAAGCATTTTTCCAAACTTCGGACCTCAGGGGCAGGGCCATTTTTAACCCCAGAGATTAAATATTTAAAAACTTGGTAGAAAACCATATGATTAAGTTCTATGTAAAATATACATGCCTTTGGCCTTGTAGTCTGTGAAAAACAAGATGTGTTTGTGAAACACCATGCCCCCGAAACAGGAATTCTTTAGAAACAGGTGATTTTTATTGTTTTTTTGTCTTTGTTTTAGGGAAAAGGGTTAAAATTTTGACCTTGACCTTGATGAAATGACCTTCCCCAGTTGCGCCTTGTTGAGACCTATCTACATACCAAATATTAGCAATGAAACTTAATTAGGAATGAAGTTATGGGAAAATGTTTAGTAGTGCAGGTTAAGTTTTTTTGTCTTTGTTTTAGGGAAAAGGGTTAAAATTTTGACCATGACCTTGATTAAATGACTTTCCCCAGTTGCGCCTTGTTGAGCCCTATCTACATACCAAATATTAGCATTGTAACTTAATTAGGGATGAAGTTATAGGAAAATGTTTAGATGGCAGGTTAAGTTTTTGAGTAACGTTTTAGGGAAAAGGGTTAAAACTTTGACCTTGACCTTGATGAAATGACCTTCCCAAGTTGCATCTTGTTGAGACCTATATACATACCAAATATTAGCATTGTAACTTAATTAGGGATGAAGTTATAGGAAAATGTTTAGTAGTGCAGGTTAAGTTTTGCAGACAGACAGACAGACGGACAGTAGGACAGACAGACAGACGGACACCAGTAAAAAAAATATGTCCCCAAACTATCGATGCGGGGGCATAAAAAGACAACAAAGATTTTCTAAAATTTCCCATTTCCAAATGCCGCGGTTACAAGAGTTTTTCACGGAATGAAATTCTTTTAACAACTTTTGAAGAGCTTCACCCAAGGAACATCCCTGCAAAGTTTCAGCTTGGTTGGCCCACTGTTTCAAGAGGAGAAGATTTTTAAAGATTTTTAAAGATTTTCTAAAGATTCCCATTTTTAAATGCCGCAGCAACCAGAGTTTTTGACGGAATTAAATTCTTTTAACAACTTTTGTAGAACTTCACTCAAGGAAAATCCCTGCTAAGTTTCAGCTTGATTGGCCTACTGGTTAAGGAGAAGAAGATTTTTAAAGATTTTTCAAGATTTACTTAAGATTCCTATTTTCAAATGCCGCGGCAACCAGAGTTTTTGACGGAATTCTTTTACAAACTTTTGTAGAACTTCACCCAAGGAACATCCCTGCAAAGTTTCAGCGTGATTGGCCTGATGGTTTAGGAGGAGAAGATGTTTAAAGAAATTATTGACAGACGGACAGACAGATGGACAGATGGACAGACAACAACCAATCACAATAGCTCACCTCGCACTTTGTGCTCAGGTGAGCTTAAAACCATGACACATACAAATTACATCAAGGAAAAATTGTTGTCTGCAACTTCTTTGAATTCGACCAAGTCTAATAGTTGGTTGTCTGGCAATGGATTAAATAGCCATCATTCTCTCTTATCTAGATTTCTACATTTACCTTCTAATTAGGTATGCCAGGATCGAGGATAAGTCATGCTGTTCACTGTCGCTGTCTACCTCCCCCTCCTCCCCTTGTCCTGAATTACTAGCTCCCTGGCGTGCAGGATCGTCTTGTCCGGTTTCTAGGTCAAGAGAACTGCTCATTCTATTTCGTCGTCGAGAAGAATTACTCGAACCCATGAAATCATTCTTGTGTCATTCAGTTAATATTTACAGATCAAAATATTCTCTCTATACCTGAAAAAAAAAGACAAATCAATATATCACATCAATGAAACATAACTGATAGATGTCAAATGTCTATCTTTATCTAATCAACAAGTTCCACCTTAGAACATGTTAACCCTTTCCTGTTTGTCAAATCTTTAGACCTGTCCAAATTCAAAGGTTTTGTAGACAAAATTTGAAGTTGATTTTGTTTGAAAAATAACAATTTAGTAGGGAAGATAATATTGTAAAAAAAAAAAAAAAAAAAAGAAATTGCTTGTCACAAACTGAAACTTGATAAATATAACAAATGTAAGATTTCAGGCATAGTACAAAACTATTGAGTAATGCTACATATAAATTATGAATGCTTTGAGCTTTATAATTTAATACAATTGTAATCTGGCATCATAAATCCCTAAAGGAAAATGTTTTGGAAAATGTGAGAAAAAGAGAACTTGCTTGTTACAGGTGATTTCTCCCATTCCCATCAAGTTTACTACACTTTAAGCTACTTATAGTTTAATTTTGATCCAATTTGAATTGCCAACAAAACTTCTTTAAGTTTGGACCAGTCTAAAATATTGTCATCTAGTTATGAGAGTAGAGGAGAAGAATATAAAATTGCGCTTATTGAGCATTTTACTAAACTTTGGACTTCTGGCTACAATGTTAGCATCCTAGGTATACAAACATCTGGATATACCAAAATTGAATGCATTACACCTTAAACTTGGGTAAGGAGATTTTTTATCCTATGAGTGCAATTTCTTGCAACACATTACAGAATCATCTAGTAATGTTACATAGCAAATATGAATGCCTTAAGTCTTATATTCTAGGAGGGCAAGACTTATGAAATTGAGTGTTTTCCAAAAATTTTACCCCTTGGGTGGGACTACTTTTGCCCCGAGAAGTTTAATTATGGAGAACTTGGTAGTAGAGAACCATGTGGATATGCTATAAATGAAACATGATTGTATTATACCATTATACATTCGTGGGAGCAGATATTTGAACATTCTGTAATTGGGTGTAACTTAGGACCCCTGGAGCAAGGCTGTTTTTGAAAAACCCTGTAGACATGATAGATGATTATTATTTTATGCTACATTCAAAATATGAATGCTTAGCCAATTCCCACTTAATAGAGTTTTAGACTGTTCCAAATTGAAAGGAGTTGTAGACGACAGTTTAAAGTTGATGAAATATAAGATTTTTTTCAACTTTCTGTATACTAAACAGAGTGTAAAATGAAGAAATTGCTTGTTACAAGCAATTTCTTCATTTTACACAATGTTTTCCCAATTGTTTTTCTAGAAGGCGCCCAAAGCGTCATTGTGTGGAAATCGGTTAAGGCCTTATAATAAAGGAGGAATTTTTTTTTAACTTTCTCTAAGTGAGCCTTTTTCCCAACTTTGGACCTCGGATTACCCAGGGTATAATTTTTATCAAAATACTACGAAATCATTTAGTTATGTTACAAGCCAGATATAAATGTCCTAGGCCATGTAGTTCAGGAGGAGAAGACTTTAATTGGGCGTTTTTTCCCAACTTTGAACCAAAGGGGTGGTGCCATTTTTTACCCAAGGGGCATAGTTTTTAATAAGATACTACAAAACCATCTACTTATGTTACGTGCCAAATATGAATGTCCTAGGCCATATAGTTCGGAGGAGAAGACTTTTGAACTTGCTATGATTGAGCTTTTTTCCCAACTTTAGACCTCAGGGGGCGGGCATTTTTGACCCCAGAGGAATTATTTTTGAAAACTTGGTAGAGAACCATGTGATTATGCTATATATGAAATATAAATGCCCATGGGCTTGTAGTTTCTTAAAAAAAAAATCCAAAGATTTACTAAAATTTTCTATTTTCAAATGCCACTGCAACAAGAGTTTTGATGGAACAAAATTCTTTTAACACCTTTTGTAGAGCTTCACCAAAGGAACATCCCTGCATAGTTTCAGCTTGATTGGCCTGCTGGTATTGGAAGAGAATTTTTTTTAAAGAAATTATGGATGGAAGGAGAAACGGACAACAGACAATGACCGATCAAAATAGCTTTGTGCTAAGGTGAGCTAATAACTCCAAAACTTCTTTTTAATCAAACATTTAATACCTCTAAACCTTCATCTCTGCCTAGTACTAATGGAGCATAAGCCTCAAATCGTCACAAATGTGATCTATCCCATTTCAAACTCTCAACTTGTTCCCCTGTGTCACGCATTTGCCTCCCTGTTTATATGGGACCAAATTACATTAACAAATCAAATATCTTGTTCCACATCTTCCTTTCAAAAAGCTCTTTCAAGACAAGAGGACCATGATGGTCCTAAATCGCTCACCTGAGGCATCTCCAAATTACAGTAATTATTAGTATAAAAATGACACAACTTGAGCAAAATAAATAAAAGATATATAAGATTTTGGGCTTTGTACAAAACAATCCAGTAATGCTTTACAATAATAATGAATGCCTTTGGCTTTATAGTTAAATCCATTACCAAACTATCCAAGACTTTGTCATGCTACATACCAAATATGTATGCCCGTCACCTTATTTTTCAGAAGGAGAAGACTTTTGATGTTGCTCTAACTGGGGCAGTGCCATGTTTATCCCAGGGCTAAAATTTTAGCTAACATGGTAGGGAACCATCTGGATATGCTATATACAAAATATGAATGCCTTAGACCTTTTAGATTGGGAGGAAAAGACTATTGAACATGGTCTAATTGAGCATTTTTACAAACTTTGGACACCCAGGAAAGGGGTGTTTATTAACCTACAAGCATAATTTGATCAAAACAGATAGATAACAGCCAGGCCATGCTACACTCAAAATATAAATGCCCTCCTCCTTAAAATGAAGATTTTTTTTTTTTAACATATTCAAATTTTGCGTTTTTCCAAATTTTGGACCCCTAGTGCAGAGCCGTTTTTGACCTGAGGAAGACAACTTTTAGTGATATGGTACAAAACCATCTAGTTATGCTCCATACCAAATATGAATATCCTAGACCTTATAGTTAAAGAGGAGAAGTCTTTTATAATTGCTCTAATTAAGCATTTTTCCAAACTTCGGACCTCAGGGGCGGGGCAATTTTTTACCCCAGAGATTAAATATTTAAAAAAACCTGGTTAAGAACCATATGATTAAGATCTATATAAAATATAAATGCTTTTGGCCTTGAAGTCTGTTAAAAAAAAGACAACAAAGATTTTCTAAAATTTCCCATTTTCATATGCCGCAGTTACAAGAGTTCACGGAATAAAATTCTTTTAACAACTTTTAAGGAGCTTCACCTAAAAAACATCCCTAAAAAACATTTTAGCTTGATTGACCTACTGGTTTAGGAGGTGAAAATTTTTAAAGATTTTTACAGATTTACTAAAGATTCCCATTTTCACATGCCGCAGCAACCACAGTTTTTGACGGAATTAAATTCTTTTAACAACTTTTGTAGAACTTCACCCAAGGAACATCCCCGCTAAGTTTCAGCTTGAATGGCCTACTGGTTTAGGAGGAGAAAATTTTTAAAGATTTTTACAGATATAAATAAGATTCCCATTTTCACATGCCGCGGCAACCAAAGTTTTTGACGGAATTAAATTCTTTTAACAACTTTTGTAGAACTTCACCTAAGGAACATCTCTGCAAAGTTTCAGCTTGATTGACCTACTGGTTTAGCAGGAGAAAATTTTTAAAGATTTTTACAGATTTACTAAAGATTCCCGTTTTCACATGCCCCGGCAACCAGAGTTTTAGACAGAATTAAATTCTTTTAACAACTTTTGTAGAACTTCACCCAAGGAACATCCCTGCAAAGTTTCAGCTTGATTGGCCTACTGGTTTAGGAGGAGAAAATTTTTAAAGATTTTTACAGATTTATTTAAGATTCCCATTTTCACATGCCACAGCAACCAAAGTTTTTGACGGAATTTAATTCTTTTAACATCTTCTGTAGAACTTCACCCAAGGAACATCTCTGCAAAGTTTCAGCTTGATTGGCCTACTAGTTTAGGAGGAGAAGTTTTTTAAAGATTTTTACAGATTTACTAAAGATTCCCATTTTCACATGCCGCGGCAACCAGAGTTTTTGATGGAATTAAATTCTTTTAACAACTTTTGTAGAACTTCACCCAAGGAACATCCCTGCAAAGTTTCAGCTTGATTGGCCTACTGGTTTAGGAGGAGAAGATTTTAAAAGAAATTGTGGACGGACAGACGGACGGACGATGGACAACGACCGATCACAATAGCTCACCTCGCACTTTGTGCTCAGGTGAGCTAAAAATATTGGCAGCAGATGGGTGTGTTTATCTTTGACCCATCAACATAATATATAGAAATGACTTCATGATTCAAGACTGTGACTTCTTTGCATATTCATTCATAAAAGAAATATATGAGCTTTCAAAATAGGCTCAGCCACTGTCATAGTGCAGTCAGTAGCGCATCAGACTCCTTATCTTCAATAAAGGGATGTCTTGGGTTCGTTCTCAAGTGGCAGCACATATACTTTCCGACATTTGTCTCTTACCAATGGGTGGATAATCGTAAACCTAAGTGGGATAGCAGCTGGAGGCTAGGAAAGGACTTAGTGGTAGTACTGGTGTGAGAAATACCAGGAATCCATTGTTAGGTCTCAAGCCTCTGTTATACAACAGAAATACTGTTAATAGTGGTGTTAAACCAATTCAATCTATCAATCCACAAAAGGCTCATATCATAGTTTATGTCACAGGTCCTTAAAGGACATCCAAAGAATCCACAAGACACCAAAAGACAATCAACAGTAATTTCCTTGCAAAATAATAAAAATCTTATCAATGACTTTTTGATTGCTTGTTGATAGATTGATATATTGATTGATTTATGGAAATGTATTGATTGACAAATTAATCAATTAATCAATCTTATCACAAATCAACCAACCTACCATATGAATTTTCATTTTTTCACTTCATAATTTGTGATAATAATTTGTAATAAGTTCTTTGGGTGATTCTTCTTTCGGGTATCTTAGGGTGCTCTCTTTTTTTTTCGACTGGCCCAGTAAGTTGATAATTATTCTTTTGAAGTAAATCTAGGAACATGACATTGTGTCAAAGAAATGGATGCCTGTAAACTTTCCTTTACTTGACTTTCAACTTTAAGCTCAAGCTTACATAGGAGTAACTTTTTTGCACAACACTAGTCTTCTTAATTAAGCCAAGTTATTTAGATGTTTATTCATAAAAGAAGAAATTATGCTTTAGCCCTTAAGATACAGCAGATACTGGTAACAAATCAGAAACTTTTACTTACATTGTTTTACCTAGCCTTTGGTTTTGTCTCCATGTTTTTAGTTAACCAATTCCCACAGAGACGCTTTTTAACGCCCTTTAAGAAAAACATTCTTTCTTCATTTACCACTACCTTTTCTACCCAGAAAGATGAAATAATCAACAATTTCATACATTTTAGATTGTTGTATGCAACTCCTTTAAGTTTGGACCAGTCTAATTTTTTTCTGTCCAGTAATTGGTTACAAACTTCAGGCTGTATTAAAACAGCAATTCATGAGTCACTTTTTTATGACCCAACTCAATTACTTGCAATTTTTTTGCTTACAGGTTTTCCCAACTAAATTTTAATGTCGACAAAATTTCAATATATTATGTTGTCACCAGATATCATTATAAAGAACATTGACAATTTTGACTTATCACACAAATAGAGAGCATCGAGGAACTACAAAAAGAGGACCTATTAGCCCTAAAGTGCTCACCTGAGTGGATGCTTCTACTGTAATTACCAATATTTATAGAAACACCCATTTCCACATGTTACTGATCCAAATTGAAAGAAGATGCAGACAATAATTTTAGATTGATGAAATTCTTAATTTCTTTGTCTTTTTGGGTAGAAACCATTGTGGACATTGGAAAAATTGCTTGATTCAAGTAATTTCTTCTATATCCACAATGTTTTCAAGAGTTTTATTCTTGATAGGCACAAAAGGGAAGGATTGTGTTGGAATGGGTAAGTTCTCAATAAGCTTACTACATTTATCTCATACTATCTGATTTTAAGTGGATTTTGGGTTTGATCCCCGGCGGCAGTACATATTTTTTCCGCATTTGTCTCTCACCAATGTTTAGATAATCATTAACCTAAGTGGGATAGCAGCTGAAGGCTAGGAAAGGATGTAGTGGTAGTACTGGTGTGAGAAATACCAGGAATCCATTGTTAGGTGCTCGAGCATCAACTATATAACTGAAACACTGTTAAAAGTGGCGTTAAACCCATTTAATCAATTGAAATGGATTTAATTGAACTGAATTTTAATTTGGTTAAATTGAGTAATTCTTTCAGCTTATATTCATGGGACAATTATTTATTCCTCAGCATTTCTATTGTAGGGTATTTCCTTTTTGGTAATTACCCCTAGATTTGCAATGTTTGTCAGAAAGCATTGAAATATCAAAAGTGCTACTGCTAGGTCAAGTCTTAATTTGTGTGTCGTTTTAATCTGAATATGAATGTTCACTTTTTTCACAAGACAATTTTAATGAGTACCTTTAAAAATACCCATACATTGACACTTTTTTTATCCACTCAAGAAAAACAATTGGGAAACATTGTATAAAATGAAGAAATTGCTTGCAACAAGCAATTTCTTCAATTTACATTATGTTTTCTCCAACAAAAGGGCATTCAACCCTTCAAAATATGTGATTGTGATTTTACAAAATGTTTTCTATTCAGAAAACTGAAAAAATCTTAATATTTATCCAACTTTAAGTTGCCGTCTGGAGCTCCTTTAAATTTGGACTTGTCTAAAAATTTTCTGTCTGGTAATGGGTTAAGACTATTAACCCTTTCCTTTCTTTTGGAATTTTGGATTGGACAAAATTGAAAGACCTTGCAGATGACAATGAGAAGTGGAAGCAATATGAAATGAAACCATCCTTTGTGGTAGAAAATATTGTGGGAAAAGGAGAAATTGCTTGTAACAAGCAATTTCTTCTTTTACTACAAAATTTTCTGAAGTATAAAATCACAGCAAAGTAAAATCCGAGGTGTAAACAGGAAAGGGTTAAGACTATGTCTAATGAATCTAAAGCCCTAGTAGCTAGATTAACCCTAATGTCCTCCTGTATATTTTTCCTCTGTTCACTTCAATTGAAAACTTTGACATAATTAGATCAATCTTGTGTGCAAAGATTTCTCTCAAAACAACAACAATAAGCAGGTAGTTTAGGTTAAGAGCAGAATTCATGTCTGTGTAGGCTGATGTTAGTCTATACACCTGCCAAAGCTATTGTCAAACAAGGAATATTCCGGAATCAGCACGACAAGGCTAAATGTGATTCATCAGTTTTTTTTCAATGTTCGATAATTTTTTTAGATTATGGGGACATAGCCTCCTTGCTTGAAAAACCTCGAAAATATATATAGGTTATTCTGTGGTTGCCAGTCAGTGCCAGAGAGTGATATCGACAGCCAACTAGTGATATCTGTCTCTCTTGGCCCTAATCAGATGTGAATAAAGCTGTTTATTACCAGTTTGATTGAAACTCTTCTGTACATGGTACAACAATTTCAACATAGAGAAGAAAGGGGAATATTTTGTGTGAATCAACACTAATATACTCGATGACATATCATTTCTAATATGATTTTCTCTTACATCTATCAAACCCCCATTATCACACAACAACATTTTAGACTGGCCAAATTTCAAAGAAGATTCAGATGACAATTTTTAGCTGATGAAATTTGAAAAGTCTTTGTCTTTGTCTTTTGAGGGAGCAAACTTTGTGGTTAATGAAGAAATTTCCACACGATGTTTTCCAATGTTTTCTTTTTTATTGAGGGGGACCAGGCTTCAATTATATCATTGTAGAGCAGGGGTCGACACTAACTTTGCTTCAATGGGGTCTCACAGGAATGATGAATCCCTACCTATTACTTCAGGGTTTCCTCTAGAGAATCGGGGATCCCTCCTCAATATACATTAACTAATTCCCACACAATCCTGTCCTTCTAAGCCCAACTTGAATGAAAAAAATGTTTGGAAAACATTGTGGAAAATGAAGAAATTGCTTGTTACAAGCAATTTCTTCATTATCCACAATGTTTTCTACAAAAACAAGCGAACAAAAAATCAGGAGCATTAGTTGATACATTAAGGTTTATTGTACTGGAGAAATATTGAAGGATCCTGATGGAATCCCTAGCCTGAGATTGCTGGGGTCCCTTCAGATTTTCAGGGATCCTAGAGATCCCGGGACACTGTTAGTGTCGACCCCTGTAGAGTGAAAAGGAACTGGAGGTCAAAGGCTTTCGAAAACTGGTTACAGGATAAAAATATTGAACACTTCAATTGGAAAACCTATTTTAGTCAGTGTGCATTACCATGGCACTGGTCCAACAATTTGGAACCAATAACCCAGCCACTTTAGTAAGGATAAAGAAGTTGAACAGACAACAAAAGTAAAGATCAATTTCAGGTTTCGTAACATTGGATTGTAATATCAGGGCTCTGCAGACTCCCAGAATTTGGGGAGAAGTCACTTCTCACTAATCTGAGAATTGGGAGAAGTTTTTCAAATTGAGGAGAAGTGGTGAGACTTTCAGGAGAAGTGAATCGTGTTAAAAATTAAGTTTTTGCGCGTATTCCTCATTCCTATCAGAAAATAAAGTAGCTTTACAATAAACATAGAAAATGCTGCTTATCCTTTCAGTCCTCAATAAAGATCTTATTCCTGTGAACAAATACTTTTGTATTTTTCTTTTTTTTTTTTTTTTTTAGAATTCAAGAGTTTGATTCTGAATTTATTTTTTTTTAATATTTCATAATAGATTCATATATGATAAAAACAGTCAACTAATAAAAAATGCAAATAGTGTATAGGCAGTCTGAATGAAATGAGTAGTGTTTCTATTTGAAGCAGAAAATGAGAAAAGATTTTATTGTAACAACATGTATTTAATCAAACTATTACCAGAAGAAAAAATTCAGACTGGTACAAATTAAAAGAGCTAAATAAGACATTTCACAGTGAGCTTAAATAAGAATGAAGGTGCCAAAGAGGGTAGAAACATGTGGGGAAAGGATAAATTGCTTGCTGCAAACATTTCCTCCTTTTTCCACAGTTTCCCATATAAACATTTTCAAGATGTCAAAATGGGGGATTGTGTGGTAATGAGTTAAAGTCTGTGCACTTTACCTGATAACATATAAATGGATAAAAATTGTCATTAATTGGTCAAAATAGGTCCTCTGTGATTAAGTCAGATATAGTGTGTAAAGGGTAAGGGTTACTGCTCAGTACACAAAACCAGACTCTGTACATGCAGAGGTTTAAAGTTAACACAGGATAATTTGCTCCATTTTATAGGATTACATGTTATTTAAAGGAATTATTACCAACACAAGTAAGTGAAATTTAGTTTTTGGATAGAATGTATCATAACAAAAATCTCAGGAAAAGACCGTAGAAGCCTTTAAATTGTTTGCCATAATTTTCTTCACTTGTTACAATTAAAGCAGATAACTCAAATTGTAGGATTCTAATGAAAAATGAATTTACTCTACGTAGATTTTTGGCAGAATTATTTTTCATCAAGGTTCCAATTTTTTAAAAAAGATATTTTGACTTCTGGTAAATGACGCGGCGTCCGTAAATGTCAGCCATTATTCTCGTTATGTGAAAGTAAGCAACAAATCTCGTAGATTGATGATAACTTAATTTACAGAAATAATTAAAACTTAAGAAGGGAAAGGATTTTAAATAAAGATTTCTAGTGCCGAGGGTATAAACAGCCTTGCCGAAATCAATCAGCGTAGGTGTGAATGAAGCAAGCATGTTGACTCCATACCCCTATTTCTGATAATCTGCTGGCCTCGCGACTACAGTATCGATACACGCTTGATTTACGATCAAAGGGCTTCCGTCGGACAGTTGTATAATTGCACACTGTCCCCTATTTTTATAGCCACTGGCCAGATTTGGTTATCACCTATCGTATCCAGGCGACTTCCCGAAAATTCCAGGCGACTTCGACTTCGCTTTGATCAGCAAATCAGGCGAAGTTTTATGAAACCAGGCGACTTTTTCGCCTGAGTCGCCCACTCTGCAGAGCCCTGAATATACATAATAGTTAAAAACTGCATAGACTAAATGTTGATCCTTAACCCATTACGAGACAGCAAATTTTTAGACAGGTCCAAATTGATAGAAGCTGCAGAGGACAATTTCAAGTTGATGGAAGTTTAATTCTCTTCGTCTTTTGGGGTAGAAAACATTGTGGAAAATGAAGAAATTGCATGTAACAAGCACTTTCTTCATTTTCCATTATGTTTTCAAAAGCCTTTTCTCCTTGGGAGCGTTTAAAAGTGTCACTGAGTGGGAATGGGTTAACCCATTTTCAGACAAGGTATTTTTAGATTGTCAAATTCAAAGAACTTTCAGAAAACATTCTAAGCTACTTTAGTATTGAAAAAGTAACTGTCAATTGGATAGATGTTGCAAGGAAAGTCATTATATAGTTATTCAGTGTAGAAATGAGGGTTTTGTGACAATTATTGGCAGAAAAGATTTTTTTAAAGGTAGCCAAAAGATTGGACACTTACCTTTAACAGTGCAAATCCCAAAGTTTTGGGCACACGGACACTTGCTTTACACTATGTTCATCGCTTAGGCCGTATTAGTTGCATAACTCTCTATGTGAACATTATTAAGTATACAACCTTATGCAATAGTTTTTTTTATCAAAATTTACTTGAAATATATATTTGTCTCACTTTAACATATAGAAATACTACATTACGGTAAGATTACATTAGTTCTTGCATTTAACCTACATTGAAATAAACAAATGAAATTTCAGATCACCCAATTAGGTCAACATTGCACTTGTATACTCACTGCACATTAAACAGAAATCCTAAAATCTATTCATCAATATTTTCAGTCACCCTGTTTTGAAACGTGATCACAGTGTCCTGTTTAGTGCCTGAATAGCCCTGGCTGCGTCAGTAATCTTTGTTTTTTGTTGTTCTTGTTTTTGACATTCTGTAGCGTAATTAGAGTAAGATTCATGGATACGCAAATTCACTGAGAACACCGGATAGTTTTTGCGGGAGATTTCGATATGTCGAGCGAAAGTAAACTGTTGCTAAAACAAACTGTTTTTCGCCTTCTAGAGTATAATCGAAGAGACAAGGAAATGTTTGATGAAGTAATACCTCTTACATATAAAGCTGTTTCAATATCATTCTGAATATCGTTCTTTAAATAAGTTTTCTTCGTAACCAGTAAGTTTCGTAGCACTTATTCCCTATGAAAGTTATCTTTTCTGAATTTGACTAGGTAGAAACATTTTGGGATGGGAAGCTCTGCATGAAACGATTACTGAATGGTCTATTTTCTTTTTAGAACATTTAATTTTTCAGCAATTTAAAGGATCGGCCTGGGAGAATGTTGGACTGATAGCTTGGGTTATAGTAGCAATGCAAAATCGATTAGAGTTACTTCCCTTGTTGTAAACTCATGAATATTAATGAGATGTCGTCAGTGACCCAAGAATGGCCCAAAATTTTTACGCTCTGATATTCATTTCTCAAGAAACGCAGGAGACCATTCTCATTAGAATATTCATTAGAAATAATTATTCTGCCCGGAGAGCAATTTTTCCTGCGTTTACGTCCAACATTTAGGAGGAAAAAAAATGATCTAAATTTTAAATCGAAGAACAAAGATTGAATACATGCTTTTACGCTTGATTCATTCCTTTGTATCAGTAATTTAATACATAGTGTAACATAAATGGCAAGTTTTGATATTGAAAAAAGATGGGGGAAATGTGAAATGAGGTCCGAAATAATGTAAACAAATAACCGGAAGTTCAAAATGGCGGCCCATTATTTACTGAGGCGAAAGTGAAAGTAGTCCAAATTTAGATCGATTTTATCGCACTTGTGGTGAATTATGACCCGATTTTTCAAACAATCAATAGCATTTGTCTTATTTAGTTCAAATAAGTAGTTCTATCCAGTTTATCCTTCTGCTTTGTTGATTTTTTGCAGGGTGGCGAAATTTTCGTCCACTTTTTTTTCGTTCTTAGTTATTGAACAATTGAAAAACTAAAGATAAAAGTTTAAAAAGACTCGAAGCTCTTTGGAAGATTCTTAATTATTGTGAAAATGACAAGTAATTTGGACTTAGTTTTCAGAATAACTTGTTTATGTTTTTATTTGCTTTGTCACCTGATTTATGATTAACTTAATTTTATAATCATTTATTCATAAATTCAATTCATTTTAATTCATTGTTAAGCAATATTTAAGTATTATCAAACCTTTTCAAACATTTATTGTTTTAATTTCTGTTGTTGTTTTTAATAGATTATTAATTATTTTTTTAAAAAATTAATATCAATTGCAAAACAAATCAACCTGAACATAATCATGTTGAAATAATTGTCTGCAACTCATAAATGAACCAGATTGAATTTTAGCTCACCTGAGCACGAAGTGCTCTGGGTGAGCTTTTGTGATCATCCATGGTCCGTCCGTCCATTCACAATTACAAATTAGTCTTCTCCTCCTAATTCAAGAAAACGTCTCATAAATGATCCTTAGATAATTTCTTTCAAATTTCTTCAAAGAATTGAAATCCATGAAGAACTCTGGTTGCCATTGCAACGGAGTGAAAAAACTTAAAAAATCTTCTCCTCCCAAGGCCATAAGGCCTAGAGCTTTGATATTTGGTTCAAATCATCATCTCTTGACCCTCTACCAAAATAGTTCAAAGAATTACCATATTCTGAAACTTAGCCCTTTTCTGTACGATCCCTGATTTTACAAGGAAATAATGAAGGAAAACTTTAAAAATCTTCTTCTCCCAAACGATAAGGACTAGAGCTTTGATATTTGGTATACATCATCATCTATTGACCCTCCACCAAATTACTTCATAAAATTACCTTATTCTGAAATTAGCCCTTTTCTATGCGATCCCTGATTTTGCATAAAAGTAAAGATGGAAAACTTTAAAAATCTTCTTCTCCCAAACCATAAGCCCTAGTGCTTTGATATTTTGTATAAATCATCATGCATTGACAATCTACCAAAATACTTCATAGAATAATCTGTATTCTGAAAATTAGCCCTTTTCTTTGTGATCCCTGATTTTACATATAAATAAAGAAGGATAGCGTTAAATGTCTTCTTCTCCTAAACCATAAGGCCAAGGGCTTTAATATTTAGTGTGTGATAATACCTATTGACCCTGTACTAAAATACTTATTAGAATTACTGAAATAATCGCCTTTTTGTGCAAGCCCAGAAAGGAGTAACAAAATATCATAGAAAATGCTCTCCTTCTAAACCATTAGGCCTTGAGCTTTGATATTTTGTATGTATTAATGCCTATTGACCCTCTACTTAAGTACTTCAAAGAATTACCGTACTCTTGAAATTAGCTCAATATGGTTGGATCTTCACTATACAAAGGATTAAAGGAGAAAATCTTTAAAAAATCTTCTTCTACAAAAGGATTAGGTGTAGGGCTTTAATATTTTGTATATCATCTCATAAAGCCTTGAGCCATCATACTCAGGGGAGCGATATAGGACCATCATGGTCCTCTTGTTTCATTTATTTCTGAAAGAAATATTTATTAAATAAATTTTATACATATTCTCATTAGATGAACAGTGGTCTGATTATAAACCTGGCTTCATAAGAAGTTCCATCATTTAGACATGCCTGATAGCAGAGAGATAACATTTTATTTGCAAATTAGGTGTTAAAGGAATTTGGTGTAAAGGGATGGCTAAGGGTTTTTCATCAATATAATATTTATTTTTACACAAAATCTCAAAAACTTAGATATATTTCAAAAGCCCATCCACATGGGAAACAGTAAGCTGATATAGTACATTTCTTCAATATTAAGGGCTTTTTGTGATTTTATGGATTTTAGGGTGTTAAGGGTTAAGAATTTCAGCTCTAATGATCTTGTGATGTTTAATTTTTTACTTAAATCAACTAAGGATTAAAAGTATAAAAGAAATATTGCATAAAGACCAATTTCTGAATATTAAGATTTCAAAAATAAACCTGGGCTGTCATTTAATCACTTTCTGACATTTTCATTTTTTATTGTTTATTGGGGTTAAGGGTTAATTTTTGGATTAAATGAGCAAAATTTTGGATATATGTCAAAAATAAACTTGTTCGCAATTATTTGAGGTGCATATTTTTCAAATCTATTGCTCCTGCCCTTGAAATTTTAAGTTAAAAAAATCATATTGCATAGCTAGTTATAGAAACACCTGTAATATTTTTATCATATGAATGGGGAAAAAGATGTTACACACTCTCTTTATCATCTGGAAATGAAAATGCACTCCACATGCTACAAAGGATTACACTTTGACTAAAGTTAATATGCATAGAAAATATGAAAAACAATCCAAATAACAACGAATTAACATAGCTATTTTTTCAGAGTGAAATCAAATATATCCTTGAGTTTCAGTTTTCACCCATGCAATTCTCACTAAAATACCTTAGAATTGCAATGTGGATTAAGTCACTTTTACATTTTTTAACCAAACACTTCAATGGATTTGCTGTAAGTGGCACTTGATTAAGGACTTTTTTGCAATTATTTCTTGGATTTCTTCGCGAAAAATGTGCATATTTCATATACCTTCATCTAAGAGGGTAAGGGTGTGGAGTGGTATATAGGGTGACCAGAAGTTAGAACATTAAGTGTGCATGTGCACATGAGTTCAAGTTTAAATTTCTCATTGATGAATGCTAACAAACTGAAAGAGCAAGAAATAAGCATTATCAATGGATGAAACATGGACTCATTTATAAAGAATGGTCTGCAGAAAGGTCTATCCTTTTACAACATATATTGGTATCATCTTCTCTTCACATATTATTACAATATAAGATCTTCTCCTACATTTAGGAATGCATTTGAATGAAACTTTCACTGAATATTCCTAGTCACCTGACCTTGGGCATATTGTCGGGTTTTGTAACTTTAGGCTGTGTCACAGAAAAAGAGGCTTAATGCAAAATTCCTTGTTAAAGCAACTTTTCTTCCATTTCTGGACAGATTTGAATGAATTTTTTACAGAATATTCCTGGTCACCTCACCGTGTGCATATTTTCTAGCAGTCTCGCAACACATTTTGCAAGGAGGCTTGAGGCTAGGAGAATTGGGAACATTCAAGGAACTATACTAATATTGGGGAAAATTGAGGAGATTAAAACTAGTACATTGTATTTCTAATAAATCACCCCTAAGTAAGGTTTTATAAAACTTTCTACTCTGTTGACATTCCTTTAGATTGGTTTAATTACCAATGAATTGAAAACTTGGAATTTTTGGAATTGCAGCCTTTATTAGGAATTTTTTGCTGTGAAATGGGAAAAATATACTTTTTGCCTTTGGGAATAGTGCTGCTGTTTTGACCAAGAATTGGGCAAATGGAACCCCTGTTATCAGGTGTTTACCATTTGTGGCAGTGCCACAGAAAAGTTGGGCTTAATGTGGCAGTGCATATTGTGACTATGCACTCTTTTATGATTTGTCAGAGATGATAACAGGAAGCATTACTGGTACATTAAAAGAGGAAGGTGCTTGTAATAAGCCGTTTCATCTTTAATCCATGACCTATGGACCAAATTTTTGACTGTTCTGAATTGAAAGAACTTAAAGATGAAAAATTTTCAGTTGATGGAATTTAAAAAGTCTTGTCTTTTTTGGTAGAAAACATTGTTGATAATGAAGAAATTTCTTGTAACAAACTATTTCTTCGTCTACATTGTTTTTTAAAGCTTTTTGTCTTAGGGGAATCAAAAAAAAACATTGTGTTGGAATGGATTAATCAGTAGAGACACCATAGATCACTTTATATGGATACCAACATTCACACACACAATAATTGCCAGTGTTTCATTTGAAGAGGGGTGTAGGCCAACTATCAAGATCATGTAAATGGTGTGTAAACATGGTCCTCATCAAGCACTTTAACCCTTTTCTGTTTTGTAGGGTAAAAAACATTGTGGAAAAGAAGAATTATTACAAGCAATTTCTTCTTTTTCCACAATGTTTTCTCAAATATATAACCACAGTGACATTAAATCTCGGGTTTGTACAGGAAAGGGTTAATCTCACCTAAGCACTTAACCTATCATCAGACAACAAAATTTTAGACTGTTCCAAACTGAAAGAAGTTGCAAATGACAATTTAAAGTGTATGAAATTTTTGATTCGGTAGATAACATTGGGCAAAATGAAGAAATAGCTTGTTACAACTAATTTCTTCATTTTACTCAATGTTTTCCTATTGATTTTCTTGAGTGGCATCAAACAGCATCATTGTGTGGGAATGAGTTTAATCAGCATACACATCATTAATCCTTTCAAGTTTATATGATAACCATATCCTCACACGCAATAATTACCAGGTTTCATCTAAGAAGGGTTGTATGCCAACTATCAAGATCTTGTAAATTGTTTGTAAAAATGGTTCTTTACCCTTTCCTTTTTTCAAATTTTAGATTTGTTCAAATTCAAAAGATTTTTGTAGATGAAAAATTAAAGTGAATTCAATTTAGAAAATAATCATTCCGTAGGGTAGAAGATATTGAGGAAAAAGAAGAAATTGCTTGTTACAAGCAATTTCTTCTTTTTCTACAATTTTTCCTCTTGAAAAATAATGAGACAGGCATGTAAAACTAGGAATTGAATAGGAAAGGGTTAACCAATTCCCACACAAGCCCTCGTTTTTATGCCCTGAAAAAGCAATAGAAAATATTGTGGAAAATGAAGAAATTGCTTCATACTATCAAGCAATTTCTTCAGTACCCACTATGTTTTCTATCTAGAAAGGCAGAAATGTTTTTTTAGCAGAAATGTTTTTAGAATTCCAACAACTTGAAAATGTCATCTGCAGCTTCTTTCACTTTGGACCAGTCTAAAATTTTGTTGTATGGGAATGGGTTGAATACCTTAGACAACTCAAGTTTTAAAAAGTAACTGAGCCCATTCTCAGGTGAGCCCTTTAGCACAACATGTGTGTCCCTTTATTTGTATTTCCAGATTGTCTCCATTAACCTCATTGATGGTGACGGAGGTAAAGAATGCAAGCAAAAGATAGCAGGTAAGCACTGTAGTTTTTAGCTCACCCTGGATAAATAGCTCGTAAGAACTATTGTCATAACCACGGAGTTTGCCATGCCACTTGACTAAAGATTTTGTATCTGTTTTATAAATAGCACTAGGGGGCTCATATTTCATACATGCACTCTTTAGGAAGGAGGCTTCAACCTTGACCAAGTGTCCTTGTGAGCTTGACCTTTAACCCATTATAAAAAACTTAGCCAAAAGCTTTAGCTTTTTCTATCTTGGTAATCTTGACTCAGAAGGGTGAGCTATGTTGCCCATGGGCAACTCTTTATTCTTGTTACTTGCACATTTGTTTGATACCAGACAACAAATTTAATGCATTACCAGAAAACAAAACAATAGCCACAGGTCACATAAGTATGTCCTTGGGCAAGACATGTCAGAGCCCAAGCCTCGACAAGCCAGAGCCCCAGCCTAGTATTGGTGATACCAAGGAAACAAATAAAATAGTGAACTTTGCCACAATATAACAGAACGATTGTAAGGAAGCGGCGTTTAATCCACTTCAAACAAAAAACATTATATTGATGGACAGCTTGCAACACCAACAGAGCTCAGACAGCAAGTTCCATTTCAATTTTAAACAGCATTATTTTGCAAAAGTTATAGCCAGTTTCGTGTAACAGTTAAATGAAATGTTTGCTTGGCGACCTACATGTCATAACTACAGCTTAAATAGGCTGTGGTTACAATGTTTAAGTTTGCCAAGGTAATATAGATACTCAATATAAATATTGACAAATGTTGGAGTTCATAGTTCACTTACAGTCTAAATGAAGGAATTGATTTGCAGGACTAGAAAATTGTCCTCGTCTGCTTGACCTGCAAATTATTTCCTTCTTTGCCAATATATGGAGGACAAGTGGAATATAAAGGATTTGAATACTGATAATAATGTAAGCCTATGTACTTTTATTGTGCAGGATAAGTAAAAATTTGAGGAATTTTCAATCCCTGATTGTTCAAATGATTCTTTGATTAACAGCTGAGATCTGTCTATTGTGTCATCGTATACATGCTAAATGACATACTTTCGTGAACTTTTGTCTGAAATTTCAAATGGTTTTCTTTCAAAAAATAAAATTATTGTTCACTTAACCAATTACCAGACAGCAAAATTTCAGACTAGTCCAATTTCAAAAGAGTTGTAGACAAAAATTTAAATTTTATGAAATGTTAGATTTTCAATTTTCTGGGTTGAAAACATTGTGGAAAATGAAGAAATTACTTGGTTCAAGTGACACTATGTGGGAGTGGGTTTACCTTTTCTAAATAAATCCCCAATCTTACACAACTGTGCTGCTCAGTTGTTAGGGCGGTTGAGGGTAGAGGCTTATGATAAGCAATTTCTTCATTTTCTACAATGTTTCCCTCCCAAAAGTTGAAAATCTTTAATTTCATTAAATTTTAATTGTGGTATGCAACTTCTTTCAATTTTGACCAGTCTAAAGTTTTGTCATTTGGGAATGAGTTTAATAAGTTTTATTCTAAACCTTTAAATTTTGGCCAGTCTAAAATGTAAAAAAAGACAGGAAAGAGTTAAGAGTACCAGCCTAGTACTGATAATACCTAGGAAACACATAAATAACAAGTCTTTGCCATGATATAACTGGAAGATTTTTGAAACTGGCATTAAACCCCATACAAACAAATCTTTCACAACCTCGAAAAATAATAAGAGAACATTGTGGATATTGAAGAAATTGCTTATAACAAGCAATGTCTTCATTGTCCACAATATTTCTACCCCAAAATGCAAAGATTTTGTAAATTTCACCGATTTGAAATTGTTGTCTGCAACATCTTTCAATTTGGACCATTTGATAATTCTGTTGTGTTGAAATGGGTTAATGCAGACCCACTCGTGAAAATATAGCTTGTTGTTCACATCTTCACAAGTTCAAGCAGTAGTTATGACATTGTGGTCAACAATTTGTCTTTTATTTTATATCTCTCATCACATATTTTACAAAATGCCATATTAATTTTACAAAATGCTATTTATTACTTCATTAAACTGCCATAGTGGAGGTCAGTGGACATGGTGAGACATCTATATTTTTCAGAAATCACTAGTGTGCCAGTAGTGACAAGTATTCAGAATGATGTACCATACAGTGTAGAAGACTGTCTGAAAACATTAGTCTCTTTATGTAAGAGCACACTAGGTCATACATTCACACAAGAACAAACGGTATGTCTAGTGGCTGTTTCACTTACAAGAAAAGGATCCAAAAAATAAAAATCCACTCATCTACTTATCTTCAATGAATTATAGCTCAGGTATAAGAAGACAATAATTTAATTTTTAGCTCTACTGGCAGAAGGCCACTAGAGCTTTTGCAATGGCTTTTTCCTGTCCGGCTTCCGTGCGTCCGTCCATGCGTCTGTCTGTCCAAAAGTTCCTTTCAAAATTGGGTATGAACCATCAAGAAACATGGGAAAAGGGGCCTTATGAAAATTTAATTAAAGATTCCATTTAAAATCCTCGTTAACACTCTAGGGTTCACAGTTTTAAACGGATTCTCTTCAAACTTTCTCAGAATGATTGAACCATCTTAAGGATGGTTCCTTTCGAAATTGGGTCAGATCCGCAAAGAAACACGGGAAATGGAGCCTAATGAAAATTTAATAAAAAATCCTCCTTAACACTCTAGAGTCCACAGTTTTCAACAGATTCAATTCAAACTTTCACAGAATGATTGAACCATCTTAAGGATGGTTCCTTTCGAAATTGGGTCAGATCCGCCAAGAAACACGGGAAAAGGGGCCTAATGAAAATTTAAAAAAAAAACCTCCTTAACACTCTAGAGTCCACAGTTTTCAACAGATTCATTTCAAACTTTCACAGAATGATTGAACCATCTTAAGGATTGTTCCTTTCGAAGTTTGGTATGATCCATCAAGAAACATGGGAAAAGGGGCCTTATGAAAATTTAATTAAAATTCCATTAAAAATCCTCGTTAACACTCTAGACTCCATAGTTTTCATGGGATTCTCTTCACACTTTCTAAGAATGATTGTACCATCATATGGATTGTTCCTTTTGAAATTATTTCAATCATGGGTGTCATGGGTTCGATTCCCGGCGGCGGCAAATATTCTTTCCGACAATTGTCTCTCACCAATGGGTGGATAATCGTAAAACTAAGTGGGATAACAGCTGGAGGCTAGGAAAGGATGTAGTGGTAGTACTGGTGTGAGAAATACCAGGAATCCATTGTTAGGTGCTCCAGCTTCCGCGATATGACTGAAATACTGTTAAAAGCGGCGTTAAACCCCATTCAATCAATCAATCAATCCTTTTGAAATTGGGTATGATCCGTCAAGAAACATTGAAAAAAGGGCCTTATGAAAATTTAATTAAAAAATCATTGTTAACACTCTAGAGTCCACAGTTTTGTCAGATTCAAATCAAACTTTCACAGAATTAATGTACCATCATGAGGATTGTTCCTTTCCGAATCGGATATGATCCATCAAGAAACACGGGAAAAGGGGCCTTTTTAAAATTTAATCGAAAAATCTATTCAGAAGTCCTCTTTAACACTCTAGACTCCACAGTTTATCGGATTCTCTTCAAACTTTCACAGAATTTTTGTACTATCACAAGGATGGTTCCTTTTCAATTGGGTATGATCCGTCAAGAAACATTGAGAAAAGGGGCCTAATTAAAATTTATTTAAAAAATCTTAGTTAACACTCTAGAGTCTACAGTTTTCATCGGGTTCTCTTCAAACTTTCACAGAATGATTGGACCATCATAAGGATTGTTCCTTTCAAAATTAGGTATGATCATTCAAGGACCACGGGAAAAGGGGACCTTATGAAAATTTGATTAAAACAATCCGAGTAAACACAATAGAGTCCACAGTTTTCAACAAATTCTCTTCAAACATTCACAGAATGATTATTACATTACATGGATTTTTCCTTTTGAAAGTGGGTTTGATCCATAAAGTTTCATCGGAAAAGGGGCCCTATGAAAATAAAATAATCTTAGTTATCACATCATGGCCCTAGATTTCACCTGATCGTCTTCAAACTTTTACAGAATGATTGTACCATCATAAGGATTGTTCCTTTCAAATTGGATTTGATTCATCGAGAAACATAGGAAAAGGGTCCTCAGGAAAATTGAATTAAAAAAATCTTAATTAATCCTTTTAAGTCCACAGGTGCAACCCATCAAATATCATGTAAAAAGGGGCCATTTGATTTTTAGCTCACCTGAGCACGAAGTGCTCTGGGGGAGCTATTGTGATCGGTCTGTCCGTCCTTCCGTTCACAATTACAAAAAAATCTTCTCCTCCTAAACTTACCATGGAATTTCAACAAAACTTCACAGAAATGATCCTTAGGTCATGCTCTTTCAAAAAACTTAAAAGAATTGAAATCCATGAAGAACTCTGGTTGCCATGGCAACGGAGTGAAAAACTTAAAAAAATCTTCTCCTCCAAAACGGTAAGGCCTAGAGCTTAGATATTTGGTACAAATCATCTATTAACCCTCTACCAAAATACTTCAAAGGATTACTGTATTTTGAAAATTAGCCCTTTTCTGGGTGATCACTGATTTTACATGGAAATAAAGAAGGAAATCTTTAAAAATCTTCTCCCACACCGTAAGGCCTAGAGCTTTGATATTTATTATACATCACCATCTATTGACCCTCTTCCAAAATACTTCAAAGAATTAACATATTCTGAAAATCAGCCCTCTTCTGCACAATCCCTGATTTTACATAGAATAAAAGAAGGAATTCTTTAAAAATCTTCTTGTCCCAAACCATAAGGCCTAGAGCTTTGATATTTGGTACATATCATCATCTATTGACCTTCTACCAAAATACTTCAAAGAATTACCGCATTCTGAAAATTAGCCCTTTTCTTAATGATCCCTAATTTTACATAGAAATAAAGAAGGAAATCTTTAAAAATCTTCTTCTCCCATACCATAAGGCATAGAGCTTTGGTATTTGGTACAAATCATCATTTATTGACGGTCTACCATAATACTTCAAAGAATTACTGTAGTCTGAATATTAGCCCTTTTCTATGTGATCCCTGATTTTACATAGAAATAAATAAGGAAATCTTTGAAAATCTTCTTCTCCCAAGCCATAAGGCCTAGAGCTTTGATATTTATTATACATCATTATCTATTGACCCTCTACCAAAATACTTCAAAGAATTACCGTATTCTGAAAATTAGCCCTCTTCTTGGCAATCCATAGAATAAAAGAAGGAAAACTTTAAAAATCTACTTCGATCTCCAAAACCATAAGGCCTAGAGCTTTGATATTTGGTACATATCATCATATATCGACCGTCTACCAAAATACTTCAAAGAATTATCATACTTCGAAAATTAGCCTTTTCTGTGCGATCCCTGATTTTACAAAGGAATAAAGAAGGAAATCTTTGAAAATCCTCCTCTCCCAAACCATAAAGCCTAGAGCTTTGATATTTGGTACATATCATCAGCCATTGACCCTCTTCCAAATTACTTAAAAAAATTAGCCCTTTTCTGTGCAATCTCTAATTTTAGGTAGGAATAAATAATGATATCTTTGAAAACCTTCTTCTCCTAAACCATTAGGCCTAGAGCTTTTATACTTGATATGTATTGATGTCTATACTTCAAAGCATTACCATATTCAGGAAATTAGTGCTATATGGTGGGTTCATCAATATACCTAGGATTAAAAGAGAAATCCTTAAACATCTTCTCCAAAATAATTAGACAGAGGGCTTTGCTATTTTGTTTATATCATAAAGCCATGAACCATCATACTCAGGTTAGCGATTTAGGACCATCATGGTCCTCTTGTTTTTTAAATATTCTAGTAAACATAACGAAGTCCACATATTCATCGGATTCACTTTAAACATTCAAAGAATTATAAAACCAACAGTAAATATCACGGGAAAAGGGGCCTTTTGAGAACTTGATTTTAATATCTTTGTTAACACAATAAAGTCATCTGTTTTATCAGATTCTCTTCAAAGATGCATGGAATAATTATGGCATTGGAAACACAGGAAAACAGGCCTTACAGATTATCATTCAAAACATTCTTGTGTATGTGATGAGGATCACAATCATTTTCTAATTGTCTTTTAAATTTCACAGGAAAATTGTAGGGTTGTAAGGCTAGTTCCTTTTGGAATAAAATTGATCCATCAGAAAACAAAGGAAAAGGGGCCTTATTGATTTTCATTCAAAACAATCCTGTTTATGTGGTTAAGTCCACAATTTATGTCAGATTCTGATGAGAATTTCACAGGGTGATTGTAGGGTCAAAAGGTAACTTCCTTTTGGAAATGGAGTGGATCCATCATGAAACATAGGAAAAGGGACAATGAGAATTGTTGCTCAAAATAAGTAAGTAATTAACTTCCTTAAATATCAGATTTTTTAATGGAAAACTTGATAACCAGTACAGCGTCTCAGGCCCTCATGGGCCTCTTGTAATTGATTCTCCTCAACATTTAACGAATGTTTGTACCTTCATTAGAATCGTTCCTTTTGAAATTTGGTTTGTTCTGTAAAGTATCATTGGAAAAGGGACCCTATGAAGATTTCACTATAAACTCATTAACAAAATAAATTCCACAGATTACACAGATTGATTGTACCATTATTACAATTGTTGATTTTAACAGTGGATCTGATTATGGCAAGTGTCATATAAAAAGGGGCCTTATGAAAACTTTCTTAAGTATTCTAGTTATCACAATGATGTCCCTTGATTTCACCAGATTCACTTCAAAATTTTGCAGAATGATTGTACAATCACTTATATGGTTCTTTTCAGAACTAGTTACAATCCATAAAGTATCATGTTAAAAGGGCCATATGATTTTTTTTTTAAAATATTCTAGTAAACATAATCAAGTCACAATATTTCATTGGATTCACTTTTAACTTTCACAGAATGATAAAACCAACAGTAAAACATCACGGGAAAAGGGGCCTTATGAGAACTTGATTTTAAAATCTTTGTTAACACAATAAAGTCAACAGTTTTATTGGATTCTCTTCAAAGATGCATGGAATAATTGTGGCATACGAAAACACAGGAAAAGGGGCCTTACAGATTATCATTCAAAACATTCTTGTGTATGTGATGAAGGTCACAATCATTATCAAATTGTCTTTTAAATTTCACAGGACAATTGTAGGTTTGTAAGGAAAGTTCCTTTAGGACTGAAGTAGATCCATCAGAAAACTGGAAAAGGAGCCTTATTGATTTTCATTCAAAACAATCCACAATTATTGTCAGATTCTGATAAAAATTTCATAGGATGATTGTAGGGTCATAAGTTAACTTCCTTTTGGAAATGGAGTGGATTCGTCATGAAACACGGGAAAAGGGGCCTTGAGGATTGTTGCTCAAAATAATAAAGGGGATAAAGTCCTGTATTTTTAGGTCACCTGACCGAATGGTCATGGTGACCTATTGCAATCATCGTTTGTCCGTCGTCGTGCGTCGTCCGTCGTCCGTTAACTTTTAAACATTTTCATCTTCTTCTCAAGAACTACTGGGCAGATTTCAACCAAACTTGGTAGAAAGCATCATTGGGGGATGCCAATTCAAGTTTGTGAAAATAGGGGTTCTGGGGGTCATAGGGGCCCAAATAGGGGCCAAAAAGGGGTAATTTTTGGTACTTCTTTAAAAATCTTCTTCTAATAAACCATTAATGCCAGAGCTTAAATATTTTGTGTGCATGACAACTAGGACAGGTATATTATAAATTGTGAAATTCATGCCCCTGGGGTCATGTATGGGGCCACACCCAGAGGTCAAAGTTCATCATGTTAAAAAATTCACATTTTCATCTTCTTCTGAAGAAGTAGAAAGCCAATTTCAAACAAACTTGGTGAAAAGCATCATTTGGTAATGGTTATTCAGATTTGTGAAAATAAAAAAGCTGTGGGGTCAGGGGGCCCTAAAATGGGGACCAAAAGGGGGTAATTTTTGGTAACTTTTAAATTTTTCATCTTCTTCTCAAGAACTACTGGGCGGATTTCAACCAAACTTGGCAGAAAGCATCATTGGGGGATGCCAATTCAAGTTTGTGAAAATAGGGGTTCTGGGGGTCATAGGGGCCCAAATAGGGGCCAAAAAGGGGTAATTTTTGGTACTTCTTTAAAAATTTTCTTCTAATAAACCGTTAATGCCAGAGCTTAAATATTTTGTGTGCATGACAACTAGGACAGGTATATTATAAATTGTGAAATTCATGCCCCTGGGGTTATGTATGGGGCCACACCCAGAGGTCAAAGTTCATCATGTTAAAAAATTCACATTTTCATCTTCTTCTGATGAAGTAGAAAGCCAATTTCAAACAAACTTGGTGAAAAGCATCATTTGGTAATGGTTATTTGGATTTGTGAAAATAAAAAGGCTGAGGGGTCAGGGGGCCCTAAAATGGGGACCAAAAGGGGGTAATTTTTGGTAACTTTTAAATATTTCATCTTCTTCTCAAGAACTACTGGGCAGATTTCAACCAAACTTGGTAGAAAGCATCATTGGGGGATGCCAATTCAAGTTTGTGAAAATAGGGGTTCTGGGGGTCATAGGGGCCCAAATAGGGGCCAAAAAGGGGTAATTTTTGGTACTTCTTTAAAAATTTTCTTCTAATAAACCGTTAATGCCAGAGCTTAAATATTTTGTGTGCATGACAACTAGGACAGGTATATTATAAATTGTGAAATTCATGCCCCTGGGGTTATGTATGGGGCCACACCCAGAGGTCAAAGTTCATCATGTTAAAAAATTCACATTTTCATCTTCTTCTGATGAAGTAGAAAGCCAATTTCAAACAAACTTGGTGAAAAGCATCATTTGGTAATGGTTATTTGGATTTGTGAAAATAAAAAGGCTGAGGGGTCAGGGGGCCCTAAAATGGGGACCAAAAGGGGGTCATTTTTGGTAACTTTTAAATATTTCATCTTCTTCTCAAGAACTACTGGGCAGATTTCAACCAAACTTGGTAGAAAGCATCATTGGGGGATGCCAATTCAAGTTTGTGAAAATAGGGGTTCTGGGGGTCATAGGGGCCCAAATAGGGGCCAAAAAGGGGTAATTTTTGGTACTTCTTTAAAAATTTTCTTCTAATAAACCGTTAATGCCAGAGCTTAAATATTTTGTGTGCATGACAACTAGGACAGGTATATTATAAATTGTGAAATTCATGCCCCTGGGGTCATGTATGGGGCCACACCCAGAGGTCAAAGTTCATCATGTTAAAAAATTCACATTTTCATCTTCTTCTGATGAAGTAGAAAGCCAATTTCAAACAAACTTGGTGAAAAGCATCATTTGGTAATGGTTATTCGGATTTGTGAAAATAAAAAGGCTGGGGGGTCAGGGGGCCTTAAAATGGGGACCAAAAGGGGGTAATTTTTGGTAACTTTTAAATTTTTCATCTTCTTCTCAAGAACTACTGGGCGGATTTCAACCAAACTTGGTAGAAAGCATCATTGGGGGATGCCAATTCAAGTTTGAGAAAATAGGGGTTCTGGGGGTCAAGAGGCCCAAATATGGGGCAAAAAGGGGTAATTTTTGGTATTTCTTTGAAAATTTTCTTCTAATAAACCGTTAATGCCAGAGCTTAAATATTCTGTGTGCATGACAACTAGGACAGGTATATTTATAAATTGTGAAATTCATGCCCCTGGGGTCATGTATGGGGCCACACCCAGAGGTCAAAGTTCATCATGTTAAAAAATTCACATTTTCATCTTCTTCTGATGAAGTAGAAAGCCAATTTCAAACAAACTTGGTGAAAAGCATCATTTGGTAATGGTTATTCGGATTTGTGAAAATAAAAAGGCTGAGGGGTCAGGGGGCCCTAAAATGGGGACCAAAAGGGGGTCATTTTTGGTAACTTTTAAATATTTCATCTTCTTCTCAAGAACTACTGGGCAGATTTCAACCAAACTTGGTAGAAAGCATCATTGGGGGATGCCAATTCAAGTTTGTGAAAATAGGGGTTCTGGGGGTCATAGGGGCCCAAATAGGGGCCAAAAAGGGGTAATTTTTGGTACTTCTTTAAAAATTTTCTTCTAATAAACCATTAATGCCAGAGCTTAAATATTTTGTGTGCATGACAACTAGGACAGGTATATTATAAATTGTGAAATTCATGCCCCTGGGGTCATGTATGGGGCCACACCCAGAGGTCAAAGTTCATCATGTTAAAAAATTCACATTTTCATCTTCTTCTGATGAAGTAGAAAGCCAATTTCAAACAAACTTGGTGAAAAGCATCATTTGGTAATGGTTATTCGGATTTGTGAAAATAAAAAGGCTGGGGGGTCAGGGGGCCCTAAAATGGGGACCAAAAGGGGGTAATTTTTGGTAACTTTTAAATTTTTCATCTTCTTCTCAAGAACTACTGGGCGGATTTCAACCAAACTTGGTAGAAAGCATCATTGGGGGATGCCAATTCAAGTTTGAGAAAATAGGGGTTCTGGGGGTCAAAGAGGCCCAAATAGGGGCAAAAAGGGGTAATTTTTGGTATTTCTTTAAAAATTTTCTTCTAATAAACCGTTAATGCCAGAGCTTAAATATTCTGTGTGCATGACAACTAGGACAGGTATATTTATAAATTGTGAAATTCATGTCCCTGGGGTCATGTATGGGACCACACCCAGAGGTCAAAGTTCATCATGTTAAAAAATTCACATTTTCACCTTCTTCTGATGAAGTACTCAGCCAATTTCAAACTAACTTGGTGAAAAGCATCATTTGGTACTGATTATAGATTTGTGAAAATTAAAAGGCTGGAGTTCAGGGGTGCCTAAAATAGGGACCAAAAGGGGGTCATTTTTGGTAACTTTTAAACATTTTCATCTTCTTCTCAAGAACTACTGAGGGGATTTCAACCAAACCTTTTTCTAATTCTTTCAAACAAAATCACTTGTCTTGATGCTCTTTTACTCAGGTGACCGTTAAGGCCCACTGGGCCTCTTGTTTCTTTATGCATTCTTCTTTGAGTAATTAACTTCCTTAAATATCAGATTTCTTTAATGGAAAACTTGATAACCAGTGGAGCGTCTCAGGCCCTCATGGGCCTCTTTTAGGTTCATACCTCCATGAAAACAAAGAAAAAATTCTCTTAATCTCTTATAAAATCTGGCTATTGCCATTGCCTTTTCCTCTGCAATGTATTGTCAAACATAAGTATTGACATTTTTGTATCAGCTATTTCTTCAGTATCAAAAGAGAAAGGGGAAAACTCTTTACATTGCATTCTGTGATCAACAACTATTTATTCATCTCCCTCCTGAATAAGTGGGCCAATCTTGATAAGATTTCGAAGGGATGGATCTTTGGTGAAGCTCTTTCAAAATTGTTCAAATAATTGAAATTCATCCATTTACTCAGTTTGCCATGGTAACAAAGTCAGTTGGTAATCTGTTGGAGTAAAGTCTTGATCATTGCTATTTCTCATTTATATACAATATGAAGTTGATGTATTGATTTCTCATTTATATACAGGATGAAGTTGATGTATTGATGAAGATTCTGAAGACCCATAACCAGAGAGGGCTTCTAACTTTTTCAAGCTTTGTAGAGACTCTAAGTACAGAATGCCAATGTCATTTAGAAATCTGGATTCTATTACACAAACATGGAATTGTTCCACTGCAGTACTATATTGAACGGTAAACTGATCTGTTGATTAGATGTAATAAAACAATTATCTGTGCACTACGGGCATTTCACTATTGTGTTGGTAGGCAGCCATTTTGTGGTAACTACAGCTTTAATTAAGTAATAGTTACATGATTTCATTTGTCCACTAACAATTTTTTCTTCATGGAATAAAAAAAATCTGGCTATTTGTTATGAAAAATTGACCATGCTTTTGAGCTAAATAATGTAATTCTTGAGAATTATAGTCAACAAAATGAAGATTATTATTTTATCATTATCTCAATAAACCTTTCCAAGACGACAAAATTTAATGTCTGTCCAATTTGAAAGATGATGCAGACAACAAGTTTGATAAAGGTCGATAAATAAAGAAGCAATACTTATTTGAAATATTGCTCAACAAACTACTTAAACTTGTTCCCACATAATGGTGCCCTGCAAGAAAAATAATTTGGAAAACATTGCGGAAAATGAACTAATCATTTTATCCATTTTCCACAATGTTTTCAACCCATTAAAATAAAAAAAAATCTAAAATTTCACTTTTCAATTTGGACCAGTCATGTTAGCTAGAATGAATTAAAGAATATGTGATATTAAACTAATATTGTTTCATTTTACAAGGATATTCTAGGTAATAGGATTTAATGGGCACTGTGCCAAAATTTTCATCTTAACCCATTACCAAACAACAAAATTTTTATCTGGTCCAAATTTAAAGAAGTTGCAGACAACAAATTTTATGCCCTGGCATCGAAAGATCGGGGGCATATAGTTTTACCGTTGTCCGTCTGTCTGTCAGCAAAACTTAACCAAAAAACTTAACATTGACAATTACTACCAGCTTATTCAAGATACAATGCTCATATTTGGCATGACGATACATCTCCATAATACGCATCTCTTCCTATCAAAGTCAAGGTCATGTAATAAAGTCAAGGTCACATATCAAGGTCAAACATGTAATCCTGTTGTAGAGCAATAAGCAGTATTAAAGAATCCTCTCTATTGCAACCCTAATAATAGCAATTCACTGCTTAATTGCAACCAGGTTTTATGCACAAATATTTGAATAAATTGATAACTCATCAGGGTGCCCATTCACGTATTGCAGTACGTAATTCACGTACAATTACGTCGGTTCACGCACATATCTTACACCAAGACGTGCATAAAAATAAATGGACGTAGAAAAAAAAATGCCATTATGTGTGTGTGCATTTGGAATTATTAGCGTATAACACGAGAAACCCTATGTGTGTATTTTTTCCCTTAAACACCCAAAAAATGCATGCAAAGTAGAACAAAAATGCATCGGGAGCAAGTGATTTCCCTTTAATGTGACAGGAACCATCTCTCTTTCTGGTTTGTTTTCATCTATATAGAGAATAGGGAAACCAGCAGTTGGAAAAGTTGGTATAATGTGGATCCTAATGGCCTCAGCAGTTTGTTTTGAAATAGGCCCAAAGTTGTGTTTTTTTTCAAACTAAACGCAAGATATTCATGTGTTTTGGGCAAGATTGACATGAACTCATAATATAGAATCTAATTTTGAAATCAATTTCTCTCGTAAGTTCCGTTGTACATGTAAGTTGGGCGGGACAAAATGGACCCGTTTGATCTAAAAATGAGCTGACATGCCTGGTATGGTTTGCTCCAAGATGACATTCCCACTGTCGTAATTAACTTGTTAGATTTGTTTAGCCATCACTCTCATATCCCATTCAACCCTTCCAAAATCCAATAATTAAAAAAAGTGAATTGTCAAAACCAGGTTTTCAAAGAAAGTATATTATCTTTCCCTCTAAATTTATGTGAAACTTGCACATGACGTGTGGTACTTCTTTACTGAGTAATAATAAACTATATAACTAAAACATTGTCTGTCATTTGGTAAAGGGTTTATATTCGTATTGTGTACCCTTAAATCTGAAAGTAAAGGGTACACTGTACCCCCAGATTTTTCTTTTTACCCCCATTTAAACCTAAGGGGTACATGTACCCTAAAAAATAAAACCCAGTAGGCATGCTGCTCATGCTTGCATACTTAGTGTTAATGTGATTGATCCTGTTATGATATTGTCTTAACTGAGAAATCCAATAAATTTCTATCCAAATAGCACACTATGACAAAGGAGATATTTTTCAATTTTTTGCTGTCATTAGAATTTTTGAGATCAGGCTGTTGTTTTCAGAGCCTGTAATGTTAAATTTTTTGGGCCTTTACTTGTCTTTAACCCATTCCCACTCAAGAAAATTTTAAACTGGTCCAAATTGAAAGGAGTTGCAGGCAACATTTCAAGAAATTTTCGTTTTCTTTTTGACTTGCTGAATGGAAGACATTGTGTAAAATGAAGAAATTGCTTGTCACAAGCAATTTCTTCATTTTACACAATGTTTTCTCTATTTGTTTTTCCTGAGGGGCGTCCAGAAGCGTCATTGTGTGGGAATGGATTAAACATATTGAAGTTGCAATTTTTTTCATCCATTTAACTCAGATTAATGTAAACATTTGCAGTTTTGATAGGTATATTGGCCCCACTCAAAGGGTATTTTGAATTTACTTAATAGGAAAACATCAAAAATCATCTTCTCTAGAACAATAAAACCTAGAACTTTAATATTTCATATGAAGCATTACATATTAGACCTCTACCAAGATTGCTGAAATCATGACCCCCCAGGTCAAATTGGCCCTGCCCCAGGGGTAACTTGAATTTATATAGAATTTATATAGGGAATTTCAAAAATTATCTTTTCCAGAACAACAATGCGAGAGCTTTGATATCTTAAATGAAGCATTAACTAGAAGACCTCTGAAAGGTTTGCTGAAACCATGACCCCCCCTCCTGGGGTCATACTGGCCTGGCCAACGGTACACTAGTGCTACCCTAGGGGTCAATTTACTCAATTTTTATTGTTTTCATTTTCAAACACTGAAATTGTGCGTATCTGTAGCATGATACCTACAAAACTTTGGGGGCTTGACAGCAGTTTTCCTTTGACAACCATCATGGTACTGACAATAAATTTTGCAAAATTCATTCTTTGATATCTAAGTCTAACTTCCTTTCTGAGGTCATTGGGCTAGGTCGAGGATTTGTTAAAGTGCAACACTATGTTGTATGATAAAAATTCTTGTGGCAGAAATATGCCACCAACAATGCAGAATTCAACTGGTTTTGCTGGTATACCAAATTAACATCTTTTATAGCTGTAAACTTTCTGTTTGATGATTGACCAGTCCATCTTTGCTCAAATCTAAATGTCTTTAGCTGAAACATTCTGAAATTTATGAAACTCTTAAAAATGATTGGTTTGGTTGCAGGAATCAGAGAAACAGTGACTTTGTAGCTTCAATGACTGAAAAGATATTGGAACATTACAAGTATACGGAAGCCAAACATTTGATTTCTGGTGAGTATTTGCTTACTAACTAACTAGCCAACTTCTTTTGATGTAATCTGAATGCCGGCACATTGTTCAAAGGAAGCCAATAAAATTTTATTTTTAAGTAATTGATGGAGTGCCACTATTGACCAATTGCCACTGGTGAATAGAAAAATCAATGGATCAATTAAATTATTCATTTAGACCAGAAGTGAACCTTAATCTCTGATATTTATGCATTTTGGTTGGTTTGGTGACTTAAATGTATCTAAAGCTTATTCAAACTGTGGTTACAATCAGGGTTTTCCCTGACCCCCTCCTTCTTTGAATTTGGACCCCCATTTTTCAGAAATGACCCCCAAAATAGCTAGACATCCTTCTTTATCTTATTAATAGGGGTCATAATGAGGCAAAATGACACCCTGTTTTGAAAGTCGAGGGAAAACCCTGGTTACAATGTTAACCTACTCCCATACACTGAAGCTTTTTGGCACCCCTCAAAAAGAAAAAAAAGAAAAAGATGGAAAAACCTTGTGTAAAATGAAGAAATTGCTTGCAACAAGCAAATCCTTCATTTTCCACAATGTTTTCCATCCATAAATTAGAAAAAATCTATAAATTCATAAACTTTAGATTGTTGTCTGCAACTCCTTTCAATTTCAGTCTATAATTTTCTTGGTTGGAAATGGGTTAAGATCCCCTACCAATCATTATATACTTTTTAAAGGTTGCAGGTTACTGAGCTTACATTTTGCAAAATAACACCGGTTGCTATCTAAATTGTATTTTCTGTCAAAGATAAGTGGGTCAGACTAGGGAGTATTCCATTTTGACCCTTTCCTGTATTTCAAAATTTTAGACTTGTCCAAATTCAAGAAGTTGCATTCAACAATGAAAAGTGAGTAAAATTTAAAAAGACACCAACCTACAGAGTAGAAAATATTGTGGTGGAAGAATAAATTGCTCGTTACACTTTATTATTGCAGCAGCTTGTTACAAAGCTCCTGTATCATAAGACCTAGAGCTTTATTTTATCACATATAGCACTGCCTAATGACCATTCACCGAAAATACTTTAGCCCATTTGTACACAAAAATTTTAGACTGGTCCAAGTTTAAAGGAGTTGCAGACAACAGTTTAGAGTTTATGAAATTTTAGATTTTTTGAATTTCTAAGTAGAAAACATTGTGTAAAATGAAGAAATTGCTTGATACAAGCAATTTCTTCATTTTACACAATGATTTTCCAAATGTTTTTCTTGGGGGGAGTCCAAAAGCGTCATTGTGTGGGAATGGGTAATACTTCTTATTACTGTACAAATAGAATGAGATCATTTTTGTGGTATTCTGGACATTACCTAGAAAAAATGAAGGAATTCTATAAAAATCTCCCTAAGCATATAAGTTTGCCTTATGGCCAAAATACTTTCAGGTATTAGCTGTATGTTGTATGATCCTGGATTCTACTTGGAGATAAAGGGGAAATACTAAAAAGAAAATTCTAGATTGTAAAGCCGAGTGCTATAAAACTTAAATGAGAGATATAGGACAATCATGGTCTTCTTGTTACATTTCAGAAGCGTTGAGTGAACTGGTAAGCCTTGGATACTCAGCTTCTAGCACTAGAGACATCTCAAAAGAATGTTCCGATACAAGCAGAGCAATACTGGACAATCTGATGAGAGGTAATCTGAAAATACTTTGTAAAAATAAATACAGTTAATCTTACTCAAGCAACAAATTCTTTAAAGTAATCTTTTGCATTTAGAAACCCTTATCAATATTCCTTTTCTATGGGCATAATTTCTTAAGAAGTTGACAAACTTGCTTAGAAAAAATTATTGTGACTGAATTCATTGTTGTTAGAACTCATTAGAATTGTTTCATTTGGTCAATTCTAATTTCTAATTAGAACTAAAAATACAGGATTAATTGAGAATAATGTATGTATGCAAGTGAATCAACATTATTTATATTTTACAAAAGAGTAAATAGGGAATATTACCACAGTGTCTTTTTCTATGCGTTGTTTTCGTGTTCGAGAATCGTGTGTAGGTATTTTTTATTGGATGAGACCGAAGGTCGAGAAAACGATAACAACAAATAGAAAAACACACTGTTGTAATATTCCTTTTATCATATACCTTTTAGGAAATGACATTAAGAAAATTCTCTTAAATGGCTAAGAAATAACCAACTTTCCGAAAAACCCGGAACGTCAATACACAAAAAAGAAGTGTTTAACGGTACTCGACGAATACGGTTTTTTGCTACACGCCGAATATTGATTTTTTTTCTGTCGAGTTGTATTTGACAGCCAGGTTTTACTCCATATCTTTTATAGGTATATAATAAATAACGTTATTTATATTTTACAAAAGAGTGTATTGATCTCTAAAGCGACCACTTTTTGGCAGTCCCTAAAATTGCCAGGGAAAACAAGTTTTACTGTATATTGAATCAAATTGAAAGAAGTAGGACTCTTATCAAAATCATTATTAAGTTGCCTGGTAAGATCTTACCAAATAGTAACCATCTTTGACATGAAAGAAATTGCTTTTAATCCTTTTAAAAGTCAATAATTTTCTCTCAGATAATGCCCGTAGCAAAATATATACTTTTGATTTCTATCCTTTTAGACTGTCTGTGCAAATTCCAGAAAATTGAGAACACTGATACTGTAACAGACAGTTTGGGTTGTATATCAGTGCCGTTACACATACAAAAATCCTTCTACAGTCATATACTGGCTGTTACTTTAGGGTACAAACCAGAAATGAAAGGTTGGTATTTATATATATCCTGTACTGTAATAGAGAGTTTATGTTGTATATCAGTGCAATTACATATACAGAAATCCCTCTACAGTCATATACTGGCTGTTACTTTAGGGTACAAACCAGAAATGAAAGGTTGGTATTTATATATATCCTGTACTGTAATAGAGAGTTTATGTTGTATATCAGTGCAATTACATATACAGAAATCCCTCTACAGTCATATACTGGCTGTTACTTTAGGCTACAAACTAGAAATGAAAGGTTGGTATTTATATATATCCTGTACTGTAATAGAGAGTTTATGTTGTATATCAGTGCAATTACATATACAGAAATCCCTCTACAGTCATATACTGGCTGTTACTTTAGTGTACAAACCAGAAATGAAAGGTTGGTATTTATATATATCCTGTACTGTAATAGAAAGTTTGTGTTGTTTATCAGTGCAATTACATATACAAATACCCTTCTATTATAAATTGTAAATCAAAAGTTCATTATCAGCTATCTGAATATCACATGATTAGCCATAATGCAATGGAGACAATATTCATTAAATGGTGTTTAACCCAATTCTATTTATGAATCATTGTGTAAAATGAAGAAACTGCTTGTTGGAAGCAATTAATTCATTTTACACAATGCTTTCCTAATTGCTTTCCTTGATGGGTGTAAAAAGCATTATTGTGTTTATATGGGTTAATCCTTTCTCATATAGATACAAGCATTGAGCTTAGTCCCAATTGAAAGTAGTTGAAAATTATTCTTGAATAAAGCCTAGTGTAGAAGATACCATTTGTGACAAGCAGTCTCTTATTACCCCACAATGTTTTGCTGTGTACAGTCATTTGTCGAGTGTGGTGCAAACAGGCAGCATGGCGAAAATGTGAAGAAATTTCTGGATTATAGATAAAAACGGACTCATACATAAGTGTGATTAAGTTTCAAGCTCCACTGGCTGAAAGCCAGCAAGCTATTGTCATGGTGTTGTGTCTATGCGTGCGTCTCTCAGTACTGTTTTACTTTAAAAATCATTTTCTCAGCAAATACGGAACAGAATTCAACCAAATTTTACAGAAATGATTCTTATGTGACCTTTTATCATATTCCTTCAAAGAATTTTGATTGGATGAAAACCATGGCTTCAATGGGTTGGGTCTATTTCCATGTATGGTGAAAATACATGGTTAAAAATTTGTTAATACTTTATTCATCTGACTTTGTAAATGAATTGACCTTTGAAAAGTTTAAAATATTAAAAGATTTCATTAACAAATTTATTTGCCACACTTGATGAATATGATTTGGTTAATATTGAATTCCTAAAAACACCATTTGCTTAATTAGTACATTCAGGCCTGTGGAGCGATACAGGCACTCAAGCCACTCTGGTTTAGTTCATACCTTCATCAATTTCTTATAATTTAGTAGCATATTTTAGAGCCAAAAAAAAAAGCAAAAACTTTTCTAATTTTGATACTTTTTTGTATGTGACTATTTTGTGCAGAAGCATACAAAATAGCTGAGTGCTCAAAATTTTGTTCATTAAGGTATGAATAATTTTTCTCAACCAATCAGAAAGCCAATTTTTGATAGACGAAACTGAAAATCACATTTATATCACATTTAGTGATGATGTAGTTAATGTAAATTAGACTTCAATGTAGGTTTCCTTCTATTTCAGTATCTAAAGCTGTAAGAGATCAAATAAAGTGGGTGTACCCTAAAATCAACACTGGTCTTGTTACATTATACAAACAGGTAAATTAATGGAAGAAAAAGAAATTATTGTCAAGCCCACTTTAGGGGAGCAAAATATACTTCGTGAAAAGATAGTTTTGTGTGTATTTGTAAATAACTTCTTCAAAGGTGAATGAAATTCAAAATAATTTGTAATAATTGTTCTTCACTAGTAAATGTGCGATATAAAACACTTTGTCAGGAATTCCAAAAGTCAAGGTCTCACGTGATAAACTTTGTCAAGACAAGAACTTTAAGTGGCTAGATTTCAAATTAGACACAATTGATGAATCGCTAGCCCTGAACACGGATTCAGACAGGAAATTCATTAAATAGTGTTATTTTGTAAAATTTTATGATCAGTAGCATGTCACAAAAAAACAATATGGTTGGTTGGTGACCTTAGCATAGTAACTATGTCAAACCTGAGGAGCATAGTAACTATGTCAAACCTGAGGATTTAAAATGCTGTGATTTTATACTTGAGAAAACATTGTTGAAAAAGAAGAAATTGCTTGTAACAAGCAATTTCTCCCCTTCCCACAATATTTTCATATAGGATGGTTTCATTTCAGATTGCATCCAATTTTTATCGTTATTTGAAACCTCTTTCAATTTGCACCAGTCTAAAATAAATTAAAGAATAAAAACATGGGAAAGGGTTAAGTGACTTATCTAATGATTGTGATTGTAAACAATTTAAGTTAATTACAATATTGAAGTTTTGATTGTTTTACTGATTTCTTAACCCATTACCAGACAACAAAATTTTAGACTGGTCCAAATTTAAAGATGTTTTAATTCAAAGATGTTGTAAATGTCAAATTTTAGTTGATGAATTTATAAAATCTTTTGTTTTTGGGGGTAAGAAAATTGTGGATAATGAAGAAATCGCTTGTGTGAAGAAATATCTTCATTTTCATCTCAATGTTTTCTAAACCTTTTTTGTCTTGGAGCATCAAAAAGTGTCAGTGTGTGGGAATGGGTTAAATTGACTGGTAAAGCTTTATTATAAATTATCCCAAGTAGATTTCATTTATATTTCGTACCATTATCACACTTCTCCCCATATTGATGCCCAATAGAAAAATGACTAGAAATTATAATGCAGGAAATTATAATTTTGGTAAAAAGAGAAATCACTTGTAACAAGCAATTTCTCTTTTCCTCTAAATGTTTGCTAACCTATTTGATAATTATTTATAACATTTCAGTCATATTCAAGTTGTCCTCTGCAACTTTATTTAGTTTGGACCAGTGTAAAATTTTAATGTCTGGTAGCAGGTTAACCCTTTCCTGTTCAATCACTGGTTTTAAGGCCCTGTGTTTTTTATACTTGAAAAAACATTGTGGAAAAAGTGGAAATTGCTTCCAACCAGCAATTTCTAGTTTTTCACAATATTTTCTGCCCTTCTGGATGATTATTATCCCCCATCGTTTCGGCGAAGGGAATATAGTAATGGTCCCCATTCATCATTCCGGCCTTCCAGCCTTCCGTCACTAAAATTGTCTGGAGCATAACTCTGAAAGTATAATTGCTATCAACTTGAAACTTCATAGGTTGATAGATCACGTTCAGAAGAAGTGCAGTGCACAAGAACCACAACTTTTGCTTGCATAACTTTGGAGTTAATTCCCTTTGTTGTTTTAAAGACTAAGATTTTGTCCGGGGAATACCTCTGAAAGTATAATAGCTTTAAATTTAAACTTTATAGGTGGATAGATCTCATTGAGGGGAAGTGCAGTGCACAAGAACCACAACTCTTGCTTCCATAATTTTGGAATTATTGCCCTTTGTTATTTTAAAGACTAAGATTTTGTCTGGAGCATATCTCTGAAAGTATAATAGCTGTTATCTTGAAACTTCATAGGTGGATAGATCTCACGGAGGAAAAGTGCAGTGCACAAGAACCACAACTCTTGCTTGCATAACTTTGGAGTTATTTCCCTTTGTTGTTTTAAAGACTAAGACATATGTCCGGGTAAATCTCCCAAAGTGTAATAGCTATTAACTTGAAACTTCATAGGTTGATAGATCTCATTGAGGAGAAGTGCATTGCACAAGAACCACAACTCTTGCTTGCATAATTTTGGAGTTATCGCCCTTTGTTGTTTAAAAGACTATGATTTTGTTCGGGACATATCTCTGAAAGTATAATAGCTATTTACTTGAAACTTCATAGGTTGATAGATCTCGTTCAGGAGAAGTGCAGTGCACAAGAACCACAACTCTTGTGTGCATAACTTTGGAGTTATTTCCCTTTGTTATTTAAAGACTAAGATTTTGTCCGGGGCATATCTCTGAAAGAATAATAGCTATTAACTTGAAACTTAATAAGTGGATAGATCTCATTGAGGAGAAGTGGAGTGCACAAGAACCACAACTCTTGCTTGCATAATTTTGGAGTTATTGCCCTTTGGGTTTTTTGTATGATAGCTATTATTTAACTCATTGAGAAGAAATGCAGTGCACAAGAAGCCTAAATCTAACTGGCTTCAGTTTACTATCATACTTTTACGGAGGGGAATCGCCATGTCCGACATGGCACTTGTTTTTCAAATAGGATCAACTTTAATAAGTCATCTGCAAGGCCTTTGAATTTGGACCAGTCTAAAATTTTTTAAAACAGGAAAGGGTTTAGACACTAAGATATTTTCCTCTATTCATCAGATACTCACGGTACTGAATGTGACAGAAATATTGACAGTAATCAGACAAATTTTAGAACAAAATGAAGTCAATTGGCAGTTGTTCTTGAGTTTTTTTGCTGTCCTTGTAGTATGTATACAAGAGTCACAGAAACACATCTTAGGTAAGATATAAGATATACTGATGTAGCAGACATATTCTTAATCATAAGCAGTTGTTTATATGCTTAATTGTTGTTAAACACACACACACACACCCCACACACTTTTTTTGTATGACTGCTTCCATTGCCAAGTAGTTAGGTTGCCCGCTTTGGAAGCTAAATAAGCCGCTGTCATAGCGCAGACAGTAGCACACCAGACTCCTAATCTTCAATCATGGGATGTCATGGGTTCATTTCCTGGCAGTGGCACATATTCTTTCTGACTATCATCTCTCAACAAAGGGTGGATAATCTTAAACCTAAGTGGGATAATAGCTGGAGGCTAGGAAAGGAGGAAGTGGTAGTACTGGTATGAAAAATACCAGGAATCTACTGTTAGGTGCTCAAACCACCGCGATATGACTAAAATAAAGTGTCGTTAAACCCCATTCAATCAATCAATCAATTTGAAGCTTAAGGTCAAAGATTGGAATCTCAGTGGAAGCCGGCTCATTGGGTTAGAACTGACACGGCTGGTTGGTGAGTTAAATGAGTGGTTACCATAGACTAATCTCTGCCAGGTGCCTATCAACAATGAGGAGGGTTTTGGGAGATACTGTCCACACGAGGATAGTGTCTCATAAGTCATAACTGGCTGGCCCTTTAACCCATTCCCACACAACAAAATTTTAGACTGGTCCAAATTGAAAGGAGCTGCAAACTACAATTTAAAGTTGATGAAATTTTATTATTTTTCCGTCTTTTTGAATAGAAAACATAGTGGATAATGAAGAAATTGCTTGATACATGCAATTTCTTCAATTTCCACAATGTTTTCCAAAGTGCTATTATTGAGGGGCGTAAAAAGGAGGGATTGTGTGGGAATGGGTTAAATAGGGATGACACTATTATAAACAAAAATTTCGACTGATCCAAATTGAAAGGAGTTGCAGACAGCATTTTAAAGATAACAAAACTTTGGATTTTTTCAAATTTCTGTATAGAAAAAAATTGTGAAGAATGAAGAAAAGCAATTTCTTAACTTGGCACATAATTAAACTATTGATCCAACAGGGTGTACCCAACTTAGGCCAGCAGGTTATCTGTTTCCGGTTTTCTTCCCTTTGTGATACTAAATTTTTTCAATTTAACCCTTTCCTGTTTTCCGAAATTTTAGACCTGTCCCAATTCAAAGGTTTGCAGACGAAAATTTAAAGTGCATTTAATTTGAAAAATAACCATGTAGTAGGGTAGAAAATATTGTGGAAAAAGAAGAAATTGCTTCTTTTTTCAATGTTTTCTGAATGATAAAATCACGGGGACATAAAAACCAAGGATTAAACAGGAAAGGGTTAAACAACCATGAACGGTTGTCTAAAGCCTCTTTCAATTTTGACTGGTCCAATTTTTTTCATCTGCTATAATGAATGTATGTCTCTGAGTATTTACTTAACCCATTCCCACACAAGCCCTCCTTTTTACGCCCCTCAAGATAAGAGCTTTTGAAAACATTGTGGAAAATGAAGAAATTGCTTTTGTCTAGCAATTTCTTCATTATCCACAATGTTTTCTATCCAAAAAGACAAAAAAAAAATAAAATTTTGTCAACTTGCATATGTTGTCTGCAGTTTCTTTCAATTTGGACCAGTTTACTTTTTGTGACAGGGCTATATTGGGGGAGCATGATCTGTCTCTGACACCGCTTGTTATTTTGTATATATCCCTAATTGATAACAAGTTTTTGTATTGAATGGTTTCATATTCCATAGATGATTTATTGCAAGTGGGCATAGAAGACAATCTCTGAGAAATAATAAAACAGGGCTTTTAGTAGACAGACAAGCCTGTTCACAGGTTTGCCCTTTATCCTATACAATTCATAACTTTTCTTTCAGAATTCACAGATGATTTATTACAAGAAGGTTTAGAGGATTCTGACTTGGAGACCACAATAACCGGACTGTTAGTTGCTAGACAAGCTTGTTTGCAGGGACCTCATGTGTTCATGTCTTATGCAGACTGGTTCCAGGTATACTGAAAAACTGATGAATTGTGGTGGTCAATCAAAGAATCAGTCGACCAATCATATCATACATTAAGACTTGACTTTGAACTTTTTTAGCAGACATTAATGTGGATCATTATACCCCCTCTTAACTTTGTTAGGGGGGTATATAGGAGTCAGCTTGTCGGTTGGTCGTCCGTCTGTCCGTCCAGCAGTCCGTCCGTCTGTCTAACTTTTTCGTGCCAGCTCAATTTCTGGGCAATCATTGGACGGATTTGTTTCAAACTTCACTGATATAATCAGTATCAAGCAGAGATGTGCATATTTTATTTTGGTTACTGTCCATTAATTTTTGACAGAGTTATGGCCATTTGGTGAAAAATCGTGTCTGCTCAATTTCTCAGCAACCATTGGACGGATTTGATTCAAATTTCACAGAAACACTAGGTATAAGTCAGACATGTGCATATCCAATTTTGGTTATGGTCCATTGATTTTTGATGGATTTATGGCCCTTTAATTAAAGAAGTCCATTTGTTGTTAGGGCCCTTTTGCAGATAGCACTTGTATATGGACAAGTGCTGTTGGAGGGTATTAGTCCGCTTTGCGACAATGTCTAGTTATTTTTGGTTTGGTGACTGAAATGTCATGACTGCAGCGTGAAGGACCTTAAGTTTTCATGTCTTGGGAGAATGTAGTAATATTGTTTAGGTTGCAAACCAGCTATTTTTTTTGTTACATATAACTGTCCTGAAATTTTGCAAAACAATGTTATTCAATATCTTTGTGGAACTTTCTTTTGGAGCTAAGAGGGGTCAGCAATTCGTGAAAGGTTACAGATTTAAGTTATACCAATACTGCTTGTCACATGGTTTAATCAAGTGTGAGGCTTTTCAGAGTCCAATAAGTTTGGAATGGTTGTTTAACTCATTCCTACACAACAAACTTTTAGACTGGTCAAATTGGAAAGAGGTTGCAGACAACAATTTCAAGTTGATAAGTTTTTAAAAGTCTTTGTCTTTCCGAGAGGAAAAACATAGTTGGAAATGAAGAAATTGCTAGTTTTCCAAATGATTTCCCAGGCTTTTTTCTTGAAGGGCTTAAAAACATGGGATTGTGTGGGAATGAGTTCAAAAGAATAAACAAATGTGTGTGCCACTACTGGCTTTTATTTATATGTGTACTGGTGCTTTTGTTAGTGTGTTTGTGTTGATTCTGTGGCCCATTTGTGATTTGATTTGAATGAATTTAAAACAACATTGTGCAGTTGTTGTCCTCGATGAGTTCTAGTGTACTGATATGGCCAAGTCAATAGTTGCAGCTTTATGTCAAAATGGCAGTTTAACCCTTTCCTGTTTGATCCCTGGTTTTTACGTCCCTGTGATTTTATACACTGCAACTCCTCTACAACGCTACCCGGCACAGCGCTGACTCCATTATAACGCGGGGTCCGCTTGGCTCCCAAAATTTTGGAGGTGGGGGGGGGGCATTTTGGGTTGCAGATGCTAAGATACGACGTTAATCCTGATTTGGCCGCGATTTTTTCATCCCGTCTTCAGCCCTTCCGAAGAAAAAGGGTTGCACATAAAAATTTGAATTTACAAAATCGGTTTCATTGTTTGGTCTTACTGTTTGACATTGAGATCAATGCCTTAGGTCATTGATATTTTTTAAAACAATAGTGAATAGGCACGCTCCTCGGTATCCTTCAGTTACAAACCTTGAAGGTGGTGCGATTGAAATAACATACTGTATCACTCTCGGCGTTCTTAATTTTCTTCAGTCCCCGGTAGGACGTGTTCTTAAAGTAATGCGCGACCGTGAAATTAGACAAATTGACTTGAGCCTAATTTTTATTTCACTTCATAGTTTGCTGGTATCCGGAGCTCGTAGAGGATAGTGGCTTCAAGATAAAAACGCAACAATTTGCTTAGAAAACAATCAGTCGTAGTTGCGACGTTTTCGCTAAATACAGAAAAAACGTGAACTTAAATTGTAAATGTCACAATATCGGAAGATTTTCATTCGAAACGGGATAGATAATATAAGTAGATTAAAATAAAATACCGTTATTTTTCCGAATTTCTTTCAATAATCCGAAAATTTAATGCCATTCTGTATGATCAAACACACGGCAAAAAGCTCGTCGACAAATTTAAAGTAAAGGTTTTTCGGGTACAGTTTAGTTTATTTTGAGGGAGGAAAGGTGATCAAAGGCGCCGCCGCCAGATGTTCAGCTATTTATGGGAGAGTTTCCGGAGTTGACACGTGCCAGACGCATACCCCGTGTAATTCTTGCTGACCGAATTTTTTACTCTTGTCGTTATGAAACCAGACATTCCACCGTCTCAGATATTTTTCGATTATTATGACCTTCATTTTTACGATTAAAAGTTAGCCGCTACATGTATACGTGCAACTGGTCGGTTTAAATTCCCGATTCGTAAATGACTAGGTTCAGTTAGAGTTCTTTGTCTATTTATTGTTACCGTATTTTTAACAATGGTAAAGAAATTAGACCAAGTCCATTACCGCGAAAGAGGTTCGAAGGTCGATCCACGCGACATTTTCTGAACGCTTCAGTAATCCCAGGTGTTCAACAACTCGTCGGTCTCCAAGGAGACGTCGCTATGCGAGATACTTAGATTTTATCCCTTTTGTCTACGGATGGAAATATTTACGTCCGAGTAAAAATAAATTCACTTAGATTAATGCCGACGACTATCATTATAATAAAACATGTTTCGGGTAAAATTTCTAGCTTCCTAATATTGGGAGAAAGAGAACCACACTTTGTAGACCCTTTAGAAATTTACGGATTATTCAATCCTGATAGACCGGGAAGGTAAGGTTAGAATTTAATTCTCCGCACGCTGAATTTCATCGGTTTCTGCTAAAATCTCGTAACTACAGTTGTTGTTTTTCATTTCCCGACTAGTAACTTGTATAGAATTAATCTTGTTACAGGAATTTTATGACGAATTATAGGGTGTTTAGTTCCGATTCCGACGGTTGAAAATTTCAGTTACGACGGCTGGGGGGGGGCAGCGTTATAGCATAATAACTCCATTTCTTCCGCTGTTTTATTTCTTGGACCCCACCAACTGCGTTATAGTGGAGCTGCAGTGTAATTGAGAAAACATGGAAAAAGAAGAAATTGCTTGTATTTTCTACCCTACTAAATGATTATTTTTCAAATCTTATCTGCTTTAAATTTTTGTCTAAAAAACCTATGAATTTTGACAGGCCTAAGATTTGCAAATCAGGAAAGGATCAAAGCTGTGTCCCTGTCTGTGAATTATATTTCTAGTTAGCAATAGTCCTTTCCAGTGTTGCCAAAAATGTGGAGACATTGCTATATCTCTCTTAACCCTTGTCATGCTGAACCCGGAATATTCCGGTTTTGGCAAGAGGTGTAGACTAAGATCAGTCTGCACATATGTGCAGACTGATCTTAGTCTACACCTCTTACTTGTACTTTTCCTGTCCGAGTTGTTTATGAACTTGATTTCTAAAGTAAATATTGATTTTTGAATAACAAGTTATGTCAGTGCTTTCAGCCCTTTGATTTGCCAGCAATTCAGAAAGGTGATTTATACAGCATGACAAGGGTTAAGATTGAAGATAATCTCTTGAAACTCAGATTCACAAAAAAAGCTTGTAACACTATCAGAAGAAAGAAGCAGTAAATATATTTTGTAATAATTATGTTTTTTCTGCTGTAGCATCTGCATTAGGTGTTCATATCATATGTAATATCTGATATTTTCAGAGGACCTTTTCAGACAGCTCACGATCCTTTGCCAATTCAAGAAAAAGCTTCACATTTCTGATGAAATTACTGACAGACTTGGTTCCATATGAATCCCCACAACACCTCAAGGTAGTGCTACTGGAAAATGTATTTTGATTCTTATAACTTCCCCAATGAGAATTTGAGAAGTCTTAAAGTATTTGCACCTTCTGTTGGTCTGTGTTACAGTCAGTCTGTCCAGTGCTTTGTCACACAATGAATTTTTTATTCTGAATGGATTTCTTCAAGTTTTTGGGTCACCTGACCGAAGGTCATGGTGACCTATTGCAATCAGGTTTTGTCTGTCGTCATGCGTTGTGTGTTAACTTTTTACATTTTCGACTTCTTCTTAAGAACCCTTGGATGGATTCCAACCAAACTTGGCAGGAGGCATCCTTATGGAAAGGCGCTTCAGATTTGTACACGTCATGGAGTTATCTCCTCTTGGGGCTCCATAAGGGACCAAAAAGGGTACATCTTTAAAAATCTTCTTGTCATGAACCGGCTGTCAGATTAGATTCACATTTGATTTTTAGATTCTTTAGGGCAAGGACTATCAAGTTTGTACAAGAAAAAAAATCTGAAATGGCCGTGCAAAGGTGTGTGGGGGGGGTACATAAGCTTACATAGTGACAACTTCAAAAATCTTCTTCCCCCAAACTAAGGGTCCAGAGCTTTAATATTTGGTATGTAGCATCATCTGGTCAATTTCTATCAAGATTGTATAAATCATGGCCTCAGAGACAGAATTAGCCCATTCTCGGACATCACAAGTTTTACAAAGGGCTTTTATAGTTTAATTTGTAAAAATCTTCTTCTCCCAAACAGGAGGGCCTAGAACTTTGATACTTGGTATACAGCATCCTCTTGCGGACCTCTATCAAGATTGTACAAAATATTGCCTCAGGATTAAAACTAGCCCATTCCCGGATGTTTACAAATTTAACATAGGCTTCTATAGTGAAATTTGTAAAATTCTTCTTCTCTCAAACAGATAGGCCTAGAGATTTGATATTTGGTATGTAGCATCATCTGGTGGATCTCTATTAATATGGTATGAATTATGGCCCTAGGGTCATAATTAACCCAATCCTGGCCGTCACGAATTTTACATAAGGCTTATATAGTGAAAATTTAAAACGCTTCTTCTCCCAAACAGGAGGTCCTAGAGCTTTAATACTTTGTATGTAGCATCAACAGGTGGACCCCCATCAAGACTGTATAAACTATTGCCCCAGGGTCAGAATTGGCCCATTCCAAGATGTCCCAAGTTTAACATAGGCTTGTTTAGTGAAAATCTTCTTCTCCCAAACTAAAAGGCTTAGAGCTTTGATTTTTAGTTTGTGGCATAATCTGGTGGACTTTTATTTGTTTTTGTGCTCGTTGGACTTAGGTGACCAATAAGGCCCTATGGGCCTCTTGTTGGGGTATAGGAGTCAGTTTGTTGGTTGGTAGGTTTGATGGTTGGTATGTCTGTAGCTTTTTTCACCAAATATCTCAGCAACTACAGCATGTATTTGATTCAAACTTAAGAGACAGACCTTGTATCCAGTAGATATATGCATATTGCAATTTGATTGTGGTCCATTTACTTTTAATAGAGTTATGGCCCTGTGATGAAAAACTTGTATGCTCATTTTCTCATATAATTTTGAATTGATTTGATTAAAACTTTACAGACATGGTTTAAAGTAAAGTACAGATGTACATAATTGTAAATTAGATGCAGTCCATTTACTTTTAACGTATATAGCCCTTTGATAACAAAAAATTGTGTGCTCGTTTTCTCCACTGAATGGATTTGACTCAAATTTCATGTGCACTCAGTATCAACCGAAGATGTGCAGTTGATTACGGTCTATTGACTTCACTTGAAGTTATAACCCTTTGTTGAAAAAAAACTCTATTCCAGTGACAAATTGATGTGACAAGGATCCCTTGTCTAGTTCCTCCAATCTGCTCAGACAAGTATTTAACTAACTGATTTGTGTTTAAGCCTCATTGACAGCTGTGGTCATATAGCAAGCAAAGTACTTGAGGATAGTAAAACATACAGAACAATACAGGGACAACCACAAGACATGTAAAATGATAGTTGAAGAATGAAAAAAATTGACAAATGAAGACCATTTAGTCACCTCATACAACATGTCACTTGTCACATTTATTCTGTTAGATTAAATGGCAGATGTGACAGGGGTAGGCCTGCTGTTGTTTATTCTTATATCCATATATTTAACCACATAGGTCTTGTAGACAGACTAGTGCTTTTCATTCTAGAGCTTTTTTACATTGAGATAATAAATTAAAACCTTTGGAATAAAAACAACCAACCCAGTGCACTTCCAAGTTTAGTTTCAATTTCTCCTTTTGCTCATAGCAGAGATGATTACAAAGAGGCTACCTCTAAAGAAGTACTTTTACACAACAACTTCCGTATTTCTCAATAAATTTTGTCTACGAAGTTAAAATTTTACTAATAACTCATTCCCAAATTGGCCAACAAAATGGCTGTCTTTTGGCAAATCATTTGAATCTTCTTTACCTCCCAACAGATTTACTAAAAATTTTGCTTCATGGATACCTTTTATCAATGACTTGGACAGGTTCAATTATAAATTTTTCAAATTGATTATATAACCCATTTCCACTCAATGATGTTTTGTGATGCCCCTCAAGAAAAAAGCCTTTGAAAACATTGTAACAAGCAATTTCTTCATTATCCACAATGTTTTCTGCCCAAAAGACAGAGATTTTTAAGATTTCATCAACTTGAAATTGACGTCTGCAGCTTCTTTTCTTTATGGACCAATCTAAAATTTTCTCATGTGGTAATGGGTTAAAAGATGGCCATCAATATGGATACACTGTAGTAAATCCTTCTAACTAATATTTGATTTTATGTACATTTTGTTTTTATGTCTTGTGGTTTCTTAATCCTAAGCTTATACCTTTTACACCAAAGGGGCATTTCCAGTTTTTTACCCAAGACAAGAATTTTTAGGTCAATAATAAAATGTTAATTATATTTATTTATTTGGAAATTTCATTACTTGCATTTTCAATCATATTTGAGCATTGCTGCATTGCTACATAATGTCTTTATGAGATTTCAAAATGATAGGAGGACTTTTAATGTTTTTCGACTTGAGATTACTCTGTAATATTTGTTATTTTATCTTTTTAAGGTGCATATATTGCGCCCACCATATATCCCAGGCAAATGTCGTCAGGTTCTCACAGATTACATCATGCTGGCTAAAACTAGGATGCAAGACCTACAGGTATAATTTATTGCCAAACTTTTCTATCTGAAATGTAATCTTATTAAAAAGTTTCAGGTTGAATATTATACATGAGCACATGACTAGACTGCAGGTTAACAAATGGTGAAGAAAAAAAAAACACTGTCATTCTAAAATATCATTTGACCAATCACAATCATTTTGTCTGTCAAGAGCCTCAGAGACTGATGTAAAACCATTTTACTGTTGGGCCATCATAATTTTGTAACTTCAGCTTATTAACCCATTCCCACACAATAACGCTTTTGGACACCCCTAAAGAAAAAGAATTGGGTTAAAACATTGTATAAAATAAAGAAATTGCTTGTAACAGTCAATTTCTTCATTTTAAACAATGTTTTCAACCCAGAAAGTTGAACAAATCTAAAATTTCAGAAACTCATAATCTGTAACTAATTTCAATTTGGACCAGTCTAAAATTTTGTGGTCTGGTAATGGGTTCAAGATTTTACAATCTCATATCAAAATCAAAAAAAGTTTGGGAGAAAATCTTGATAAGGTGACAAACCGTACCATCTCTTTTCCATTTACCAGTAAGACAAAAAAAAAAAAAAAAAAAAAAAAAAAGATTGAGCAAAAAAAGAGCAAAAACTAAAAGATATTTTAAAAGATATTAGCCATATACAAAATAATTTTGGTTCGACATAAGAGATGAGGAAATATTGCAATGAAGAATAAGACAATACTGAGTTTTCTATTTTCAACAGTTTTTCAACAAAGTGGTCATGGTGAGCTATTGTGATCTAGCTGTGTCCATCATGTGTCAACATCTTGTGTGCACTCTAGAGGCCACAATTTTTGCTCAAAAGTCTTGAAACTTGGTGAGATTGTTTGTCTCTATAAAAACTCAGACAAGTTCATTATTGGGTCATATGGGATCAAAAGCTAGGTCACTAGGTCAAATATTAGAAATGGGTCACTTTTGGATAAAATATGGTCCCTTGTGCTATTCTACTTCTATAGTCATTGACTCAGTTGAGCGCTTTAGGGCCAATGGCCCTCTTGTTCCTAAAAATTAAGTCTTGTGTTTGTAAGTTATAAATCCTTATGATTGTAAGGGAATAAACAAAATTTCATATGTTACAGGAATCCATGGACATATCAAATGGTGACAACACAGAAAATAACAAGGTACATGTAAATATCTCAATTATTGAATAACAAGCAAACTTATAATCTATGTTTAATTTTGATTATACTCTCTCATACATATGATTTAAGTCACATTTCTTTAGCTCACCTGATCACAAAGTGCTTAAATTTTTTACTAGTCCAAATCAAAAGTTTTAGATGACAGTATCAAGTTGATAGAATTTAAAAAATCTTTGTCTTTAGGGGTAGAAAAGCATTATGGATAATAAAGAAATTGCTTGTGACTAGCAATTTCCTCATTTTTAGCTGATTTTGGAGAAAACCCGAGGTATTGTGATCACCTTGGCGTCAAGGGCATTAGGGATGGCGTTAGCGATGGTGTGACAAACTTCAACCTTGGTCATTTCTCTGTTGTTATTGAAGATATCCTCATGAAACTTGGCATGTGTATTGACAATCGCAAGAGCTATCTAGACTATCAAGGGGGATAACTCTAAAAGTGTTTTGTAAGAGTTATGTCCCTTTTGGACTTAGAATTTTTGCATAATCCAGCACTTGCAGCCAAGCTTTGGCACAAGTGGGCAGTGCTCTTGTTCAACAATGCTTTCCAAAGCCTTCTTGAGGGGCATCAAAAAGCATGATTGTGTCAGGGTGGGTGTACCAGTCTTAGATTAGTCTTAGAGTATTAGATTCAATAAAAACTAAGACATCTATTTATTTGTTTAAGGCAATGGACAGTTTTTCAGAAGAAGTTGACAATGCAGTAGAATCCTTCAATACAATAGGAAAGATTCCGACATCCATCATAGAAGCCAGCATATTTAGAAAGCCATATTATATTGGACAGTTTCTACCAGTACTGCTTAAACCAAGACCTGTGGGTAACTCCTCTTAACACTGTCTTAACCTATTACCAAATAACACAATTTTAGACTGGTCCAAATTAAAATAAGTTGCAGAGAACAATTTTTAGTAGATGGAATTTAAAGCATTTTTAGCTCCCCTGAGCACGAAGTGCTCTGGGGGAGCTATTGTGATCGTACGTCGTCCGTCCGTTCACAATCACAAAAAAATCTTCTCCTAAACTACCATGGAATTTCAACAAAACTTTACTTAGGTCATGCTCTTTCAAAATACTTCAAGGAATTGAAATCCATGAAGAAGTTTGATTGCCATGGCAACGGAATGAAAAAACTTAAAAAATCTTCTCCTCCCAAACCATTAGGCCTAGAGCTTTGATATTTGGTACAAATCATCATCTATTGACCCTCTACCAAAATACTTCAAAGAATTACCATATTCTGAAAATAAGACCCGTTATGGGCAATCCCTGATTTTACATAGAAATAAAGAAGGAAATCTTTTAAAATCTTCACCTCCCAAACCATCAGGCCTAGAGCTTTGATATTTGGTATACATCATCATCTATTGACCCTCTGCCAAAATACTTCAAAGAATTACCGTATTCTGAAAATTAGCCCTTTTCTTTGTGATCCCAGATTTTACATAGAAATAAAGAAGGAAATCTTTTAAAATCTTCTTCTCCCAAACCATAAGGCTTAGGGCTTTGATATTTGGTACAAATCATCATCTATTGACCCTCTACCAAAATACCTCAAAGAATTACCATATTCTGAAAATTAGCCCTCTTCTGGGCAATTCCTAATTTTACAAAGGAATAAAGAAGGGAATCTTTGAAATTCTTCTTCTCCCGAATCATAAAGCCTAGAGCTTTGATATTTGATACATATCATCAGCCATTGACCCTCTACCAAATTACTTAAAAAAATGAGCCCTTTTCTGTGCAATCCCTAATTTTAGTTAGGAATAGATAATTGTATCTTTGAAAACCTTCTTCTCCTAAACCATTTGGCCTAGAGCTTTGATATTTGGTAAATATCATCAGCCATTGACCCTCTACCAAATCACTTTAAAAAATTAGCCCTTTTTTATGCAATCCCTAATTTTAGTTAGGAATAGATAATGATATCTTTGAAAACCTTCTTTTCCTAAATCATTAGGCCTAGAGCTTTTATACTTGGTATGTATTGATGTCTATACTACAAAGCATTACCATATTCAGGAAATTAGTGCTATATGGTGGGATCATCAATATATCTAGGATTAAAAGAGAAATCCTTAAACATCTTCTCCAAAATAATTAGTCAGAGGGCTTTGCTATCTTGTTTATATTATAAAGCCATGAACTATCATACTCAGGGGAGCGATTTAGGACTATCATGGTCCTCTTGTTTAAATATTAGACTGGTCCAAATTGAAGGAGGTTGCAGACGCTAATGAAAATTGAATGCAATTTGAAATGAGATCATCCTATGTGGTCAAAAATATTGTTGGAAAAGAAGAAATTGCTTGTTACAAGCAATTTCTTCTTTTTCCACAATGTTTTCTCAAGTATAAAATTACATCTACGTAAAATCCCGGTTAACTGTAGTCCATAATGTAATGTATTAATCCTTGGCCTGCTGAATATTAAACTTTTGGTTAAATTTAGATCTTCTTTGTGTTCAAATATTTCCTCAACACTAAAATAACAAGCAGTTAGTGTAGACTAGGATTAGACTGCACGTCTGTGCAGGCTGATCTTAGTCTATACACATGCCATAGCTATGTCAAAAAAGGAATATTCTGGGATTAACATGACATGGCTTAAAATCAGCATGAAAGGTAAATAGGAGATGATCAATTGATTGATGAAGTTTCTTGTCAACACACATTTGATAGGGTTGGAAATATTGTGAGAAAAATATGCATAAGTAACATTTTTGTCTTCCACAATATTTTTCTAGATATTGTCATTTTAGGACTGTAAAAACTAATAGCTGTTTTTGAAAGAGCAAAGCTGGCATGAATTTCATAAGAAAAACTCCTTAGTCTTCATGGGCAGATCTTTGTTATCTTCATAAAGATGCTTGTTAGCCTGTGAAAATCAAAGCAGACAAAAACTGAAACAAAATAAATCACCTTCAATAATTTGAATAAAAATGAAAAATTAGAAATAATTGGAAAATATCTTACTAAAATTGAGCTTTTATAGTCTCAATTCATTTGTGTCAAGCAACAAAACTTTAATCTGGTCTAAATTCATAGAACATGCAGATGACAATTTTTGTAAGACAAAATTTTAGAAATCTTTGTCTTTTGGGGTAAAAAACATATGGAATGGAGAAATTGCTTACTTCTTATTTTCCATAATGTTTTCCAAGCCTTTTTTTTATTGAGGGATGTGAAAAAGCAGGATTGTGAGGAAATTGGTTAAATGCATTCTTATAAAACGTTTTCTTCCTTTCATTGTAAATAATGGATAAAAGAATCCACATTTATAAGGGGCCTTTAACTTTTCTATATTGGAGTAGAAACTGTCGAGAATATTGTCATGTAACATTTGTATGCTACTTAAAAAAATGGGAGGACATTTTATCGGATATCTTTGTTTCTTAAGACTTTACCTGCATAATCTATTTCAATAAGCTCTTACTTTCAGCTTCCTGATATCCCTGATGCACGAATGAAGTTGATCACAGCCCTTAAGAAGTAAGTTAAATTGGCTCAGGTGTGACATGTGTTAATCTTTATCAGATTACCAAATAAGGTTATGTCAAAGACTGTTTTGAATGATGACCAAAAAAAGATTACAGCTAAACCTGTTGAATCAGATAATTGTATGAGAGCTCTACCTGCATATTTGAGCTTTTTCAAAGCAAATTACGATATGACCACATTAAAGTACTCAAAAAGCTTTACCAAACCACCAGCTGCTAAATGGAGTAGTGATCCATTACCTATTACAAAAAAATCCTGCTTTTTAATGATCCAAAGAAATGGTGTCTCTGAAAATTTTGCTCTCATTAAAAGTTGCATGAGTGTAAAATATTATAAATTTCAATTACTGGTATAAGAGACACTGGCAAGGTCAGAATTTGACCTATATCGACCCAAGCAATTTCTCCTTTTCTCGCAATATTTTCTGCCTTGTATTCCACTTGCTTTTCATACTTAACACTTTCCTGTACAACCCCTTGTTTTTATGTCTCTGTGTTTTTATAATTGAGAAAACTTTGTGAGAAAAGAAGAAGTTACATGAAACAACCTTTTTTTTCTTTTTCCAAATATTTTCTACCCTACTGAATGGTAATGAGATAATAAGTATCACTGACACATTCACATCTGGTTTCCTGAAAACCCTACCTAAATGATGTTACTTACTATGTCGGAAAAAGAAATGATGAAAGAAATCTTACAAAAAAATACTTTCTCCTAAACCCTGATGCCTAGAGCTTTAACATTTTCATGTAATATTTCATCATATAACTCTTACAAATACATCAGAAAATTTTTCTTGGATCAACATAAAGCCAATATTATTGGTTTTACATAGATACAAACAAGGAAATCCTAATACACTTTTTTCTCTTAAACCAAGATTTTTAGAGCTTTCAAATTTTGTAATACTTTTAAAAGTGGCATTAAACCCCATTCAGTAAATCATTCAAATTTTGAAAGTTGCAAATAATTGTTTTAAGATCAACAGAAACCCTATGTTGTTGGATCTAGGATTTTACAAAGAGATGAAGAAGATAAAAAAATCTCCCTCAATGAGGATTTTAGCTTTCAAATCTTGTTTTTATTCTACCAAAATATTAGTCTAATTGACAAAAGTCCTATGTTGCTGTATTCTGTATTTTACATATAGATAAAGATGAAAATGTATGAAAAATATCTTCTGTCAAACCATGAGAAGTAGTGCAATTGGAATTTACATGAAATAGGGGGGGAAATCTTTTAAGTCTTCTCCCAAACCATTTGGCACCCTTTGCCTTTGGAATTGAATTAATGATACCATTCCAGAATACAGTGATCTCGCAATGGCTGGAGCATGCACTATACTGTCTGAATTGCTTGTGTCATTGCAGGACAAGAATTGACGTAAGCAAAATTGGCTTTATGAAAATGCTTGAATATGTTTAACGAGTAATTTCACATGGTAACTCTTCCTAATATGCAGTGATTATGTAAATTACTTCACAAGAAATAGTTTTCCAGATAAACTGAATCAAATTTTAAAGATCATTTGAATAAGTTTAATCATTGTAAAAATAAAGAATGTAAAATGAGCACAACATGAGGTTGCAACTGTTTTCTATAGACCATCGGCTTGGCCATTCTCAAACAACAAAGTTTAGACATGCCCAGTTTAAAAAGAGACCCTGTTACATGCAATTTCTTCCTTTGTTACAATATTTTCTATGACTATCATTCATAAATGGTAAAAGTTTGGATATGGCAAATTAAAAGAGAGTCCCTCTCACAAGCAATTTCTTCATTTCTGACAATGATTTCCATAGCTTCCTTTCATCAGCCCCTCAAATAGGAATATTGTGGTGTCTCATGTTCTCATATTCAATTTCAGATCATTAAGATCTTGTTGTTAAGATAAGTGTGGCAATTGACAATGTGTGAAAACAAGTTGTCTAACCTGTTAAGAAATTGTGATCAAGGCCTAAAGGTTCTTCTTTACAATGTGAGAAAATAACACACAGCATAAGTCAATTTCTTTAAAAACAATAGATGTAAAAATGATCGTCTGCCTCGATGGCCGAGTGGTTTAGGTGCTTGACTCGTGATCTGAAGGTCACGAGTTCGAGCCCCAACGTCACCGGGGTGTGTTCACGGGCAAGACACTTAATAGCCAGCCCCAGTCTACCCAGCTGTAAAAGTGGGTAGCAGTGGGATTCAGCCACTGCCTCTCTTTCAGGGACGTGAAAACATCTGGATTGTGTCACCTGCCAGTAATACCCGAAAGGGGAGTTAGGCAGTATAAATAGATAGATAGATATGAACTCTTTAGTTTGAGTGCATGGGGTATAATTTGGCCGAGGGACCGAGATTGCTGTTCAGGCCATTAAGCGATCACAAGCTAGAGTTAGCGAAGCAATAAACAATAAGAAAATAGAAGAAGATGGACTGGGACTGAAAGTAGATCTTGAGCTGTACTTTAATTATTACTATTGTCCCATATTAGTCTTTTGTAATGCACACCCCAATAAGCACAAGATTATAAGAAATCATTGGAATTATTCACCTTCAAAACCATTAGATCCAGAGCTTTTAGAACTTGTATGAAACAGTTTCAAATAAGTATAAATTAGTTTTATTCTTATAATGAAATTATCCCTTTGTTATGGTATCCAGTACAAAAATCTTTTCCTCCATAGCTTGTAGGCAAAGAGCTTTCAAATTTCAAATTAAGCATTACCATTAGGCTTCTACCAATCTACTTCAAATTATCACTTGTAGATTAAAATTACCCTATATTGCCTGATAGTGGGTTTTACTCAGTGATAAACAAAGCAAAGCAATGTATAAAGCTTGCTTCTTCAAAAGTATTACCCGCTTTAAATCATATACATGTACTTATTTTTCTATGTTTGATTAAGAACTCAGTTGAGTGACTTTTTGTACATGATGAATTGGAGACAAGATTAAAGTATCCAGCACACCCACTTGTTGTGCTTTCTGTTTTAACCCATTACCAGATGGCAAAAATGGTCCAAATTGAAAGGGGTTGCAGACAACAATTAAAAAAATAATGAAATTTTAGAATTTTTTTCAACTTCTTGGGGAGAAAACATTGGGGGAAAATGGAAAAATTGTTTGGTTAAAGCACATTTTCCCTATTGGCTTTCTTGAGGAGCATCAAAAAGTGTCATTGTGTGGGAATGGGTTAAGGGGGAGTGGGGTAGGAAATACTAACATGCGTGATGAGATTTCCTTTGATGGAAGTAATCTGTTTTTGAATGTGAACTTATGTTCTTCTTACTAAGTTTATTTGCTATTTGCAGAGCCGATAAGATTCCACAATCCATGTTTGAGAATTACGAGAAACAATGTAGAAAAGAGGCAATGCAGTTGATGGAAGGTAAACTCTCTTTTAACCCTTTCCTGTTCAATCCCTGGTTTTTACGTCCTTGTGATTTTATACATGAGAAAACATTGTAGGAAAAGGAAGAAATTGCTTGTAACAAGTAATTTCTTCTTATCCCACAATGTTTTCTATCCTGTACTTTTCAAATTGCACTCACTTTTGATTGTCGTCTGAAACTACTTTCAAACTGGAAAAGTCTAAAATTTTGAAAAACAGGAAAGGGTTAACTCAACCATGCAGATTGCTGGCCACACCTACTGACCTCTGAAATGGGAAATTGACCAAGATTTTGAACAGTTTTATTTTGTTAAAAATGTGGTCTGGTACATTAAACAAAAGAAGTTAATGTTTGATAACCTAATTGACGTTTCATTTTGAAACAGAACTTCCTGTGTGAGTCAACTGGTGGGGCCAACAGAGTAAATGGGGGGGGGCAGCGATTGGTCAAATATGGTCTAAATTTCTTTTCAACTTTAAAGAAGTTGTAGATGACAATTCATTGTTTATGAAATTTTGAAACCTTTTTTCTATTGGTTAGAGTGGGTAGCAGTTGTTTCAAGTCTTTCTTGAGGGACGTAAAGACATCTGGATTGTGAGTGTTCAAGAACACCTGTATATGCTTACTACTTTAGTAACAACAGAACCAAAAAAGATTTGTAAAAACTAAACATGATTCTTTAGAGATAAATGAATTGCATTTTACTAAACTTCTTTATTATTTTGAAATAATTCAAGAGTCGAAATCATATGTACTCTTAGATGCCTTTATTCACTTCAAACAGTGACTGTAAGTGATCAAATATTAATTTTCAGCATTAACAGCATATTGCAATATGTAATGCAATACAGTTCACCTGTATTGCAATATATTGCAGTAAGCTTTTTACTGTAGTGTTTCATCCCAAAAGGCTGTTCAAGTGTTTGATAGTGGATAATGCATTAAATCCTTTACTGTTTTTTAGCTCACCTGAGCACAAAGTGCTTAAGTGAGCTATTGTGATCACCTTTCATCTGGCCTCTGTCCGGTGTGCGTCTTGCCGTTCGTCAACAATTTCTTTAAACGACATCTCCTCCAAAACCACTGGGCCAATTTGAACAAATTTTTGGCAGAAATGTTCCTTAGGTGGTCCCCTTTCAAAATAGCTAAAAGAAATGAAATCTGTCAAAAACTCTGGTTGCCATGGCAACAAAAGTGAAATTTTTAAATAATCTTGAAAATCTTCTCCTCCTGACCCAGAAGGCGTAGAGCTTTTTTTTTTTTATGAAGCATCAGTATATTGACCTCTTTCAAAATAGCTAAAATCATGATCCTCTGGTCTTCAGGGGCAGAGTCCCAGGGGGTTGGGGTTTAAATAGAAATAAAGTATGATTTTCAAATGACATCTCCTCCCAAACCACTGAATTACTCTTCTCTGAAAATTTGTATTTTCTTTGTGATCCCTGATTTTACATAGTAATAAAGAAGGATATCTTTGAAAATCTTCTTCTCCCAAACCATAAAGCCTAGAGCTCTGATATTTGGTATGTATCATTGCCTATTGACCCTCTACCAAAATACTTCAAAGAATTTCTGTACCCTGGAAATTAGTGCTATATGGTGGGATCTTCAATATACCTAGGATTCAAGGAGAAAATCTTAAAAATCTTCTTCTCAAAAATAATAAGGTCTAGGGCTTTGATATTTTGTATATATCATAAAGCCTTGAGCTATCATACTCAAGGGAGCGATGTAGGATCATCATGGTCCTCTTGTTTTAAAATTTTAGACTTGCCCAAATTTAAAGGTGTAACGGAAGAAGTAAGTACATTTAAAAATGTAGCCATCTTATATGGTAGAAAATATTGGGAGAAAAGAGGAAATTGCTTATTTGCTTTTTCCAAAATGTTTTCTTAGTATGATATTACAGGGACTGAAAATTTAGGGATTGAATGGCAAAGGGTTAAAGGACAAAAAACAAAAAGCTTTAACCCATTACAACTCAATCCCTCCTTTTTACGCCCCCCCAAGAAAAAAGCTTTTGAAAACATTGTGAAAAATGAAGAAATTGCTTGAATCAAGCAATTTCTTCATTATCCACAATGTTTTCTACCCAAAATGACGTAAAAGTTCAAAATTCCATCAACTTGAAATTGTCGTCTGCAGCTTCTTTCAATTTGGACCGGTCTAAAATTTTGCTGTGTGGGAATGGGTTAACATGCCCTCCAAAGAACATGATTAAATACATGTGGGTCTTTAAAAGTCTAACTTTTGGTCTAAATTTGATGATTTGATTGGTCAATAGTTTCAATCAACAGCAGTAATGAATCAAATGTAAGAAATATTATCTTACATTGTATTAGTTTTTTTAAGGTGTGTTTGAAGACTTGGACTCTGATGACGACATGGAGTTACCAGCTATAGATCAGTTAGACAATAGTTTACAGCATTTACATAGTATTCTCTATACAGATGAGACATCAACTAATAAACCAAAACATACTGGTGAGTTACTTTCCTTAAAGCAGTTTTTCAATAGTGACCAGCATTTACATAGTGTTTTCAATACAGAAGGAACATCAACTCATAAACCTTAACATGAGTTATTCCCCTTGGATCAATTTCACAACAGGTAATAGCATTTATGGTCTGGACAATACAGACTGGACATCATCTGTTAAATCTAAATATACCAGTGAGTTACTTCCCTCAGAAAAATTTTCTAATAGTTTACAGAATTTAGATAGTGTAGTCAATACAGACATATCTGCTAAGCATACTCGTGAGTTACCTACCTTGAAGCAATTTCATGATAGAAGTATTTCAGTATGATATCAAAAGATTTGAGTCCATGAGTTCAAACACATTGACGCTTATTGACACCCCTTAAGAGAAATGATTGAGAAAACATTGAGTGTCACCAGCAATTTCTTCATTTTACACAATGTTTTCTACCCAGAAAGTTGAAAAATCTAAAATTTCATAAAATTCTAGTTGATATCTGAAGCTCCTTTCAATTTGGACTGGTCTTCAATTTTCGTCGGTTTGAGTTCAAGGGCAAGATACCTAATAGCCTGAGCTGCCGTCAAAGCGCAGCCAGTAGCGCATCAGACTCCCAATCTTCAATCATGGGATGTCATGGGTGCGATCCCCGGCGGAGGCTTATATCTTTTCCGACATTTGAATGAAAAGTTTGTCTCTTGTCAGACAGTCTAACCAGGGTTGAATCTGTTTTACGCTGTATTCCATCTTTGCACATCATGTCTCGTGTAACCTGTTGGAAGTGCAGATATTTCTAAAACTGGCAAGCCATTGAAGCCCCATTAGCTCAGTTGTTAGAGCACTAAACTTCAAACCTTGGGTGGATAATCGTAAACCTAAGTGGGATAGCAGCTGGGGGTTAGTAAAGGATGTAGTGGTAATAATGGTGTGAGAAATACCAGAAATCCATAATTAGGATCTCAAGCTGCTGCAATATGACTGAAATACTGTTAAAAGCGGCCTTAGACCCAATTCAATCAATAAATAAATCAATCCATCCATCCAAATGGCCAGCCCCAGTCTATTCAGCTGTAGAACTTAGTAGCTTTGGGTGTATGCCACTGCCTCTCTTTCAGGGACCTGAAAACATCTGAGTTGTGAGCATTCAAGAGCAACTCTATAAGCTGAAAATTTTGTTAAGATAAAGTAGTATAAACTGATACATTCATAAGCCTTTTCTTTTAAATATCTTCTCAGTAAATACGCTGTCAATTCCATTCACATTTCACAGAAATGATCTTTTGATTTCCATTTATCAAATTTCTGAAGAAATTTTAATAGGATTAAAAATATTGCTTTTTATGCTCGTCCAAGGTGGTGCATATAGCAGCCGTCTTGACTGTCCATCATTCTGTACATCTGTCTCCATATCTCAACAACGCTTGCTGTCCTCAGCACAGTTGGTGGCACATCTTCATTTATGGATTATCATAGGTTTGATCTCCATGGCATATATCTTTTCCGACTCTTTCTGTCTCACCAATTAGTGGATAATCGTAAACCTAAGTGGAATAGCAGTTGGAGGCTAGGAAAGGATGTAATGGTTGTACTGGTGCGAGATTGTTAGGTGCACCAGCCATGGCAATATGACTGAAAAATTGTTAAACACGGCGTTAAACCTCTTAAAGAAAAAACACAACCCTTCGGTCAAATTTTAATGAAACTTTGCATGTGAGTTCTGTATGATAATGCGCTGACACTCTTTTCCCGCTTTTTGGATAGCTCCAAGGTTAAGGTCACAGTTCAAGGTCAAACATTAAAACTGACAATGTTCACAGTCATCCTAAAATTATGGATGGATTTCAAATTAACTTTGCACAACTGTTCTCTATCATGAGGAGATGTGCCATTTGAAAAAAAAAAAAAAATCAGATAGTCAAGGTCACAGCTCAAGGTCAAGCATGAAAATCAAGCATATCCAGAGCATAGCTCCTTCAACTATTTCAATATTATGTAGCACAATTGATCTCTATCATGAGTAGATGTGCCATTTGAAAAAAACCCAAATGGCTCCAAGTTCAAGTTGACAGCTCAAGGTCAAATGTGAGCATGTCTGGAGCAGAGGTCTTAAAATTATCAATGGGTTTTGAAATATCTTTGCACAGATAATCTCTATTATGAGTATATGTGCCATTTGAAAAATATTTTCAGATAGCTCCAAGGTCTAGGTCACAGCTCAGGATCTTATATAATATTTTGCCTGGATTAGGGGAAGCATATATCCACATCCTTGTCTATCAATTCATTTGAATCCTTTTCCCGTTTATTATATATATTTTTTTACAGGCCTATATTTCGGGAGCATAATTTCCAAAATACAGTAAAATCTGAGTGAGCAGCCAACCCTGAACAGCAGCCAATCTGTGAACAAAGGCCAGCTAAAATTCGCCCATGCAATTTCACTATTTAAATTTACTGTAAACAGCAGCCAACTGTGAAATGCAGCCAGAGGCCACCCTCAATGGTCAAGTTTCTTCTTTATATGACACTTGTATAGCAGCCACTTTCATTACTTCAATTACTGTGAATAGCGGTAATCTGTCGTATATGGCCAGCGGTCACCTTTAATTGTCACTTCATGTATATCCCTTTAAGCAGTCACACGACCCGACTAACTGCTGACAGGTGTCGTGTAAAAAATCAATAATGCGTCTGGCTAATCTTGTGCATAAACTTTTCAACACGTGAGATAAACATGAACACGCCACTTAAAGGTGTACTCTATCAACATGTGTTTGGTTGAATGCAACAACTACCGAGTTATGTTGATTATAATTAATCAAATTTGATGGATTTGATCTGAATTCTAATTACGTACCCAGTTTGTAAGTTTACCACACAGCAAAATTTTAGACTGGTCCAAATTCAAAGAAGTTGTAGACGTTTTAACTTAATAATAATCGTCCTTTGCGGTAGAAATATTATGGATAATGCTACTTCTTCATTTGTGACAATGTTTTCCAAAGCCTTTTTTAGGGGCTTAAAAAAGCGGGATCGTGTTGGAATGGGTGTGGGTCTGGATCCGAATATTCTTTCCAAGCGGTTCATAGACATTGTATACCTGTATTTAGGAAACATACGGTTATAATAGAGTATCTAAATATATTTTTCGGCGTACTTTCGAAGACAGAACGTCGGTCTCGATCATAAGTGGTTCAACGTTTTATAATGCAACAAATTATCGTACATCGACCACAATGCGCCGTAAATGTTTAACTCTAGACGAACATGTCAATGTTCTTCAGTTTCTTGATCGCAGTCGGTCGTCGCTTAGGAGTTTGGGTTGTCCAAAAAAAAGAATGGAAATACTTTATTAAGAATAAGCAACTTCTTTCAAATTGGACCTGTCTAAAATTTTGAAAAACAGGAAAGGGTTAAAAAGACTAAAAAGTGAAAGAAATGTGGGAAAACAAGGAATAAAAGTATGTGTCTCATAGTACAATGATCATTTTCAGAGTTGTTTGCATCATTTTCAGGGCTGTTTGCCTCATTTTCAGGGCTGTTTGCCTCATTTTCAGGGCTGTTTGCTCTGTGAAAGGTAAAGTATTAGTTTTTCCAAAATTTGTTTCAGTGAGTGAAGTTGTATCAGTTATATCCAGTAAAGTGGAGGCATGTCTGTCAGATAATCCTATCAATCATATGGATTCTTCACCAATAGATATTAGCCAAAACTCCCCCATCACAGAAAGCAGTATGCAGGTAAGTAGTTAAATGGAGGCATGTCTATCAGATAATGTTGTCTTTTAAATGGATTCTTCACTAATACTACCGGTATATATTAAATCTTTTCATGCTAAATGTTTATCCTCTTTTCACTACATTTAAAAACTTTGGCATAATAAGATTGATGATTTGATTAAAGATTTTCTCAACACATTAAGAACAAACTAGGGGTGTAGACTAAGATCAGACTGCACATCAGTGCAGGCTGGTCTTAGTCTAGACACCTGCCAAAGCCATTTTCAAAGCAGGAATATTCCAAGATCAGCATGACAACCCTTGAAATTACTGATAGCCCAATATAGCATTTTACTTCACATCGCTATATAGCTGGTTGGATCCTTGGGCAGACCCAATTAATTGTCTTTCACATGAAACTTTAAACACAACTCATATGTGATGGTGCTCTATGTTGATTTATCGTAATGCCCATCCACACCTAGTTGTCCTGTGGGCAAATGGTATGCTTTTGAAGCCAAATAAATGTAAAGTCTGTCCTGACAGAGGGTAACTAGACTTCTTTTTCAGACAGTAAAGAGGATTTGTGCATGTTATATATTATTCAAGCCCAGCTTTGAAGCCTATTTAAGTCTTAGTTTACAAATTTCAATTCAATTGATTTAATATCAGCAATTTTAATCTATTTGGTTGTTCTACAACTTTGCAAAAATTTGAACAGAACAATTTGTTTAAAATTTTTTGCAGAATGTCAAATGACAGATTGTCTAAGAAAAATTAATGGTCATATGTGAAATTTTAAGTTTTAAACATGGCTTTTTACAAGTTAGGAAGAGAAATGACAAAACTGAAATGGACAAAGTGGAGAATTTCTCCCTTATTTTACCTTATTTCTGATATCTCACTATAAGGTTAAATATGGGTTGTATAATTCAATTTTGCATCAAATATGTGAGCCTTTTTCTTAGTACAGGAATCTAAGTGTTTCAAAAAGAAAATGGACTGATTTATCAGAATCATCAAAATTGAGTGTTCTAGTCAATAAGAAAATGGAAAAAAATCAACCTATAACCAGATGACAAAAGTTTAGACTGGCCCAAAACAGAAGACGTAGCAGACAACAATTTCAAGTTGATAGATTTGCAAATATCTCTGTCTTTCTTGGTAGCAAGCAATGTAGCAAATGAAGAAAATTTCTTGTAACAAGGCAATCTCAACATTGTTTTCCTGAACCCTTTTCTGAAGGGATATCAATAGGTGGTAATGGGTTAGCCAGGCATGCTAGCATAGATTAGAGCTTGTCACTGAAGGTTACTTAATAGCTCAACCATCACTTTTGTACTAAAAACCCACCTGTTTCCTAAATAACCATATTTTAAGACAAAAATGTCAAAGTTTAAGTTTGAAAATTCTTCAACAAGAGGAAAGTGGCTCTTCATAACAGTGTCTTGCAAAACTTCATTTTTATGCTCAATATATTTATAAAGTTTTAGTTTACCTGAAGCAAAACGTACGGAGGATTTTGCAAGATAAAATTTTTAGAGGATACATGGATGGACAGACAGGCTGATTCCAGTAAAATCCAAAAACCATTCAATTATTATAGGAAAAAAGGATGCTAAAGTCCACCATCTTCTTTTCACAATGTTTTCTACTTTTGATTTTAGATTGATATAATTTTTTTTTTATCTTTTGCTGTTGATTTTGGACCAAGCTAGAAATTTGTCATTCCTATTTGACTGGCATAGCTTTTTTCCTGCAGGTGGTAGATTTGATACTAAACAGACTCTGTGATGTGATGCAATCGGTGTATGAATCTGGTAACTTCAACTTTACATGGCTAACAAAACTGATTGAAGCACTCATACAGTACAGCAAATTCACCCAAAACTTGTACAGAAGGATTGCTTTCCTTTTGTTGAAACAGGTAAACTAAATGAAATCTGAAGTTATCCAAATTGAAGCCATGCCAGTTGACCTCGGACAAATGAAATTTCAATTATAAAGGATCTCTTTTATCAATTTGACAATGATAGGTAATCAAAGTACCAAGGGTAGCTTAAATCTACGTGGATTTAGGGGGAGAGGGAATTCATCCCATTCCATAATGAAAAATATGGGAATCTTTTTACAAAAATGTGGGGAACCCTAAAAACCACATTCTAGAAAAAGTTCTGTTTGTAAAAACTATAAGATGAACCATAAAGATAGGTTACTGTAGGTCTATCTAGGTCTATGATTAATACCCTTTTTTAGCTCTACTGGCTGAAGGCCACTAGAGCTATAGCAATGGCTTTTTCCCGTCCGGCGTCCGAGCGTCCGTCCGTTAAATTTTTCCTTGTTTACACGATAAAGTCCACAGTTTTCACCGGATTCTCTTCAAACTTTCACAGAATGATTGTACCATCATAAGGATCATTCCTTTGAAAATTGGGTCAGATCCGTCAAGAAACCCGGGAAAAGGGGCCTTATGAAAATGTAATAAAATATTCAATTAAAAATTCTCATTTACGCGATAGAGTCCACAGTTTTCATAGGATTCTCTTCAAACTTTCTCAGAATGATTGTACCATCATAAGGATCGTTCCTTTCCAAAATGGGTATGATCTGTCAAGAAACACAGGAAAAGGGGCCTTATGAAAATTCAATTAAAAATTCCTCTTTTACAAAATAGAGTCCACAATTCTCAGCAGATTCTCTTCAAACTTTCACAGAATGATTGTACCATCATAAGGATTGTTCCTTTCAGAATCAGATATGATTCCTCATGAAACATGGGAAAAGGGGCCTTATAAAGTTATTTAAAAATTAAGTTAAAATCCTCGTTTATGCGATTAAGTCCACAGTTTTCATCGGATTCTCTTCAAACTTTCACATAATGATTGTACCATGATAAGGATTGTTCCTTTTAAAATTTGGTATGATCCGTCAAGAAACATGGGAAAAGGGGCCTTTTGAAAATTTAATTAAAAATTCCATTAAAAATTCTCGTTTACGCAATAAAGTCCACAGTTCTCATTGGATTCTCTTCAAACTTTCTCAGAGTGATTGTACCATCATAAGGATCATTTCTTTCAAAAATGGGTATGATCCGAAAAGAAACATGGGAAAAGGGGCCTAATGAAAATTTAATAAAAAAATCCTCGTTAACTTTTTAGAGTCCAAAGTTTACATCAGATTCTCTTCAAATTTTCACAGAATGATTGTACCATCATAAGGATCATTCCTTTCGAAATTTGGTATGATCTGTCAAGAAACATGGGAAAAGATGCCTTATTAAAACTTGATTAAAAAATACTCGTTTACGCAATAGAGTCCACAGTTTTCATTAGATTAACTTCAAACTTTCACAGAATGATTGTTCCATCATAAGGATTGATCCTTTCAAAAATGGGTATGATCCGTCAAGAAACATGGGAAAAGGGGCCTTAAGAAAATTCAATTAAAAACTCCATTAAAAATCCTCGTTTACGCGATAGAGTCCACAGTTTTCATCGGATTCTCTTCAAACTTTTCAGAATGATTGTACCATCATAAGGATTGTTCCTTTTGAAAATGGGTCTGATCTGTCAAGAAACACAGGAAAAGGGGCCTTTTGAAAATTTAATTAAAAAATCCTTGTTAACACTTTAGAGTCCACAGTTTTCATCAGATTGTATTTAAACTTTCACAGAATGATTGTTCTTTCATAAGGATTGTTCCTTTCGAAATTTGGTATGATCCGTCAAGAAACACAGGAAAAAGGGGCCTTATGAAAATTTTAATAAAAAATTCACATTTATAATCTAGAGCCAACAATTTTCAACGGATTCTCTTCAAATTTTTCATAATGATTGTACCATCATAAGGATTGTTCCTTTTGAAAATGGGTCTGATCTGTCAAAAAACACAGGAAAAGGGGCCTTTTAAAAATTTAATTAAAAAATCCTTGTTAACACTTTAGAGTCCACAGTTTTCATCAGATTGTATTTAAACTTTCACAGAATGATTGTTCTTTCATAAGGATTGTTCCTTTCGAAATTTGGTATGATCCGTCAAGAAACACAGGAAAAAGGGGCCTTATGAAAATTCTAAAATAAAAAAAATTCTCATTAATAATCTAGAGCCAACAATTTTCAACGGATTCTTTTCAAACTTTCAAAGAATGATTGTACCATCATAAGGATTGTTCCTTTCAGAATCGGATATGATTCCTCAAGAAACATAGGATAAGGGGCCTTATTAAAATTTAATTCAAAGATCTTTGATAACACTCTAGAGTCCTCAGTTTTCATCTGATTGACTTCAAACTTTCACAGAATGATTGTACCATCATAAGAATTGTTCCTTTCAAAATTTGGTATGATCAGTCAAGGACCATGGGAAAAAGGGGCCCGATAAAAACTGGATTGAAAAAGTCCTCGTAAACACAATAGAGTCCATAGTTTTCAACAAATTCTCTTCAAACATTCCCAGAATGATAATTACATTAGATGGATTGTTCCTTTCGGAAGTAGGTTTGATCCATCAAGTTTCATGAGAAAAGGGGCCCTATGAAAATTTAATAAAAAAATCTTAGTTAACCCTTTCCCTTTCAAATACGGGATTTTACGTTCCTGTGATTTTATACTTGAGAAAACATTGTGGAAAAAGAAGAAATTGCTTGTAACAAGCAATTTCTCCTTTTTCCACAATATTTTCTACCACATAGGATGGGTTCATTTCAAATAGCATCCAGTTGTCATTGTCGTCTGCAACCTCTTTCAATTTGGACTAGTCTAAAATTTCAAAAACCAGGAATGGGTTAACACATAATGGCCCTAGATTTCACCTGATTGACTTCAAACTTTCACATAATGATTGTACCATCATAAGGATTGTTCCTTTCAAATTTGGTCTGATCCATTTAGAAACATAGGAAAAGGGGCCTTAGGAAAATTCAATTAAAAAAATCTTAATTAATGCTTGTAAGTCCACAGATGAGATGGGGTTGTCTTTATACTCAAACAGAATAATTATACTTTTGTGAGAAGAGTTCCCTTTGGAATTGGTTCAGATCCATCAAGTAACATGGGAAAAGGGGCTATATGAAAATTCATTTAATAAAACCCTGTTAACACAATGAAGCCCACAGCTTTGATCAGATTTTGTTGAAACTTTCACAGAATGATTGGAAGGTCATAACTATCATTCTTTTCATAACAGGGTTTGAACTGTCAAGAAACACAGGAAAAGGGGCCTTATGAAAATTTCATTTATAAACTCTTGTTACCAAGTCCAGAGCTTTCATCGGATTTTCTTCAAACCTTCACAGAATCATTGTACAATAATCACTATTGTTGATGCTGACATGGGAACTGATCCTTCAAGTATCACAAGAAAAGGAGGATTATGAAATTTAATTTTAAAATCATTGTACCACAATAAAGTCAACAGTTTTCATCAGATTCTTTTTGAACTTTCACAGAAAAATTGTTCCATTATGAGGATTCTTTCTTTTCAAATTAGGTGTGATCTGTCTAGTATCATGGGAAAAGGGGCCTTTTGAGAATTTTATCTATAATCCTTGTAACCAAGTCCAGAGCTTTCATTGGATTTTATTCAAACCTTCACAGAATCATTGTACAATAATCACGATTGTTGATGCTGACATGAGACCTGATCCTTCAAGTATCACAGGAAAAGGAGCCTTATGAAAATTTTATTCTAAAAATTTTACACCAAGATAAAGTCTGCAGTTTTCATCAGATTCTGTTTAAACTTTCACAGAATGTTTGTACCATCATAAGGATTGTTTATTTCCAAATTGGGCCTGATCTCTCTAGTATCATAGGAAAAGGGACTGTATGAAAAATTATTACCAAATCCTCATAAAAACAACAATGCCCTCAGTCTTTATCAGAATCTCTTCAAACTTTAATAGAATGATTGTACCATCATTTGGATTGTTCCTTTGTAAATTAGGTCTGATTGCTTAAGTGACACAAGAAAAGGGACCTTATAAAAATTTCATAACAAAACATCATTATTACAATTAAGTCCTCAGTCTTTATCATTTTCTTCAAACTATCATTAGGATTGTTCCTTTGTACATTGGGTCTGATTTGTTAAGTTTCATGGAAAAGGGGGCCTTATGAAAATTTAGTTACAGAAATTCTTGACACAATTCAGTTCACTGTTTTCATTGATTCTCTTTAATTTTTAAAGAATGATTGTACCTTCATTAGAATTGTTCCTTTTGAAATTTGGTTTGTTCTGTAAAGTATCATCAGAAAAGGGGCCCTCTGAAGATTTCACTTTAAACTCATGAACACAATAAATTCCACAGATTAAACAGATTGATTGTACCATCATTCCAATTGTTGATTTTGACAGTGGATCTGACTATAGCAAGGGTCACATAAAAAGGGGCCTTATGAAAAACTCTCTTAAATATTCTAGTTAACACAATGATGTCCCTTGATTTCACCAGATTCACTTCAAAATTTCACAGAATGATTGTACAAATACTTAAATGGTTCTTTTCAGAACTGGGTACAATCCATCAAATATCATGTAAAAAGGGGCCATATGATTTTTTTTTTTAAATATTCTAGTAAACATAATGAATTCCCAATATTTCATCGGATTTCTTTTTAACTTTCTCAGAATGATAAAACCAACAGTAAAATATCACGGGAAAAGGGGCCTTATGAGAACTTGAATTTAATATCTTTGTTAACACAATAAAGTCAACAGTTTTATTGGATTCTCTTCAAAGATGCTTGGAATAATTGTGGCATTCGAAACACAGGAAAAGGGGCTTTACAGATTATCATTCAAAACATTCTTGTGTATGTGATGAAGATCACAATCATTATCAAATTGTCTTTTATATTTCACAGGACAATTGTCGGGTTGTAAGGAAAGTTCCTTTTGGAATGAAATTGATCCATCAGAAAACACAGAAAAAGGGGCCTTAATGATTTTCATTCAAAACAATCCTGTTTATGTGATAAAGTCCACAATTATTGTCAGATTCTGATGAAATATTCACAGAATGATTGTAGGGTCATAAGGTAACTTTCTTTTGGAAATGGAGTGGATCCGTCATGAAACATTGGAAAAGGGGCCTTGAGGATTGTTGCTTAAAATGATAAAGGGGATAAAGCCCTTTTTTTTCTTAATGCATTCTTCTTTGAGCAATTCACTTCCTTAAATATCAGATTTCTTTAACGGAAAACTTGATAACCAGTAGAGCGTCTCAGGCCCTCATGGGCCTCTTGTTATTGAGTCCCCTTCAGGTGAACCAAACATAGATGTCACAATGATACTTCCATGTATGTGTTATTTCTTCTAATTAAACTTGTCCTGACCTTTAGTTTTACTATTAAGGATTGATTTTGAAATAATTTAGCGCAATTATTTTCGGTCATGGGCATGTAGTTTAAAACATTAGTCCAAGAATGTCCAAGGCGAAGGTCACAGCTGGAGGTCAAGTTTTAGTCCAGATTGTAACTCGTACATTTATGGATAGATTACAACATTAATTTTCCCAATTGTTCTCCATTACAAGTAGATGTGCCATTTGAAAGATTTGTTCAGTCAGGTCAAGGTCACAGCTGATGGTCAAAATTTCCTTGGCCACATCTCCTTCATTTACAGATAGATTCCAGTATCAGTTTTCACAAATCTTCTGTATCATGAGTACATGTTCAGTTTCAAGCATTTGCTCGGGTAGGTGAAAGGTTATAGTCATTAATTTTGAGGGTTGACAAAAGTTGGCCTTGGACTAGCATTCTAGTTTTTGTTATTAAGCATTTGTTAATGCAGGGGTAAGAAATTATTTTACTTTATCTGTTTCTCATTTTGTCATCAACACTTTAACATATGAATGGTTAGCAAAAGACCCTACATACCTTACAAGCACATTCCTTGTGGCTACCTTTCTTGTAGTACATGTACTAATTTCAAGGTTGTCTGTCAATGGCAAGGCTAACTTTATACAATATAAAAATTGTTATATTGGCAAAGTGTTACAGGCTTTATATTTAACAACCACACTCCTTGTAGCAATACTTTTCATTTGATATCAAGTGAATTTTAAGGTCACCTGACCGAAGGTCATGGTGACCTATTGCGATTGTGTTTTGTCCGCCGTTGTGCGTCATGCGTTAACTTTTTTACATTTTTCAACTTCTTCTTAAGAACACTTGGACAGATTTCAACCAAACTTTGCAGGAAGCATCCTTATGGGAAGGCGCCTCAGATTTGTACACGTCATTGAGTTGTCGCCCCTTGGGGCTCCATAAGGGGCCAAAAAGGGGCCAAAAGTGTACATCTTTAAAAATCTTCTTGTCATGAACCGGCTGTCAGATTAGATTTACATTTGGTATTTAGAGTCTTTAGGGCAAGGACTACATAAGCTTAAATAGTGACAACTTTGAAAATCTTTTTCTACCAAACCATTAGAACAACAACTCTGATATTTGGTATGTGGCATCAACTAGTGGTTCTCTGTCAATATTGTATAAATTATAACCCCAGGGTCAAAATTAGCCCATTCCCAGACTTCACAAAGGGCTTATATAGTGAAATTTGTAAAAATCTTCTTCTTCCAAACTAGAGGGCCTAAAACTTTGATATTTGGGATTCATCATCATCTGGTGGCCATCTATTAAGATTGATCAAATTATTGCCTCAGGATTAAAATTAGCCCATTCCCAGATGTCACAAATTTAACAAAGGCTTGCATGGTGAAATTTGTAAAAATCTTCTTCTCCCAAACAGGAGGGCCTAGAACTTTGATATTTGGTTTATAGCATTGTCTTGTGGACCTCTATCAAGGTTGTAAAAAATTATTGCCTCAGGTTTAAAATCAGCCCATTCCCGGATGTCACAAATTCAACATTTGGCTTATATTGTGAAATTTGTAAAAATCTTCTTCTCCCAAACAGGAGGGCCTAGAACTTTGATATTTGGTATACAGCATCGTCTTGTGGACCTCTATAATGGTTGTAAAAAATTATTGCCTCAGGATTAAAATCAGCCCATTCCCGGATGTCACAAATTTAACATAGGCTTATATTGTGAAATTTGTAAAAATCTTCTTCTCCCAAACAGGAGGGCCTAGAACTTTGATATTTGGTATACAGCATCATCTTGTGGACCTCTATCAATATGGTATGAATTATGGCCCTAGGGTCATAATTAGCCCATTCCTGGATGTCAAGAATTTTACATATGGCTTATATCATGAAAATTTTAAACTCTTCTTTTCCCAAACTAAAAGGCCTAGAGCTTTGATATTTAGTAAGTAGCATAATCTGGTGGATTTTTATTTGTGTTTGTGCTCTTTGGACTTAGGTGACCAATAAGACTCTATGGGCCTCTTGTTTTTATCAATGTTCTGACTGGCCTAGAAAAATCTCTACTACATTTGACATATTATTGTCAAGAGACCCAACAAGGCAGTTAGACTGTGATATGAAACCATGGTAGTTTGCAAAACCTATGATTGGGAATATTAGTGAAAAGCAAATGGCTGGTGGGCAACCTAAGTGCCATAACTGCAATATCGTAGCCCTCTTACTGATAATCTGCTAGCAAGGGCTACAACCTCCTCCTTCTTTGTGCTTTGTTGCAGTGCCTGGTATGATTCACTCTGGGCACTTTGAGGTCAATTATTGAAAGTTGTGTAAATAGAACAATCACAATTTTGATACTAGAATGGACCTTAACTATTTATCTATCCATCTACATAAATATTTATCTGCAAGAAGTTGGATGTTTCATGCATTTAAGTCTTGATTTACCACACCATCAAAAAATCCAAATTTTTCGGCCATTTTGAAGCAAATGTCAGACATTTGCTGTTTCACTGCCAGATCCTAAGAGATCTCGCTTTTCTAGCCAAAGTAATAACAAATGAAAATTTAGGTTACCATATTAGGAAGACATATGGTTTTTTGAAAACATGACAGTTCTGATAGAAAATAAGAACAAAGTTGTATGAAAGTAATTCAAGTATTAAGTTAATTGGATGGAAAAAATAAAAGTATTGACGATTCGGTATGTTTGATTTTGAAATTTTATTAATGATATGTAAAAAGGATACTATGATTTTTTACTAGCACCTGTTTTGACAGCATGATAGTGGTAAACTATGTGATGTAATAATAGATCACATGACCAACCAAATGTCATCGCTGCCAAACTTAGGAATTTCTTTATAAACTGAAAAGAAACCGGTATTAGATGATTGATACAATTGAAATTCTTATTATTTTGATAGAATTTGTCCATAAAATTAATAATTACATGAAATTGATCCGTAGATAGTCGCTTATCACAAATTATACAATATTAGGACTTGCAAAAAAAGGGCAAACAAGGGGGAAGTTGTAGCCATCGCCAGCAGATTATCAGAAAGACGCTACCATAACTACACTTTGAATACTCTGTAGTTACCATGTTTAAGCTGTCAAACTGAGAAAGATGCTTGACATGAGTGTCTGAGGTCAATATTTACTTCTGTTCGAAAAGAATGCTTTGTTTGTTCAATTCATTTTTAGCTCGGATGTTTTCAGATAAAACACAAAGTATTGCTCTAGCCAGGTTTTCGTCTGTGTCATTATCATTGTCCAGAAACTTTGACATTTTGTAATATCTCTAGTATTACTGAAACCATTTATCTGAAACGTGAAATATATATTCACCATCAAAGAGCAATCTATTCCAAGAAGAGGGATAACTCTAAATGCATTTTTAGCTCGACTGTTTTCGGAGAAAACCTGAGGTATTGTCATCACCTTGGCATCATCTACGTTGGGGCTGGGGTTGGCGCTGGCGTGACAAACTTTAACCTTGGTCATATCTCTGTTGTTATTGAAGATATCCTCATGAAACTTGGCATGTGTATTGACCTTCAAAAGAGCTATCTAGACTATCAAGGGGGGTAACTAAAAGAGTTTTTGTAAGATTTATGCCCTTTTTATGCCCCCGCATAGATTGATGGGGGGCATATTGTTTTACCGGTGTCTGTCTGTCCGTCTGTCTGTTAACCTGCCAATTTTCTTATAACTTCAACCCTGTTATGATATGGGAGTTAACCCCCTGACCCCTTATTTCTAATCCTCTGTGCCCCATCTGAGTTAACTCCCTTAACTCTTATAATGCTACATGCATGACTCTTAGATAGCAGTCTGTAACTGATATCCATTGAATAAACTTTGTACTTAAAACTCTTGTGTTCAATAACCCGCTACCCAGACATATAATATAACAAACCCTAATCAAGTTACAATGCTAATATTTGGTATGTAGGTAGATCTTAACAAGACGCAACTAGGGAGGTTCATTTCTTCAAGGTTAAGGTCTCAGTCCACAGTTTTCCCCTCGTCAGGAGTTCTTGACCGTGAATATCCTGTTATAGTATGCTATTAAATCTATAAATCTCTATCCTGCAATAGAAGAAACATGTTCTTTGTCAGAGTAGGATGTAAAACTATTGAAAAAAATACAACACATCCTACTAGTATCCTATAAAGATGACAAAACTGAAGGTTTATGGATATGTGGCATGGACGACAAAAGTCGGCGAAAATGGGCAATTTCATGCTACGCAAGAGTTGCAGCACAGGTCAAATTGGAAATGACGGCCCAAAAACGACTTGCTTTTCGGACAGTGAAATCACTATGAAGTCACTCAATGCAGTCAAAAATACCATGATTCCAGCTACTTTTTTCACTATTGCGGCCCATATTCCTACCATTCAAGAAAAAGCCCGCACAAACGACAAAAACCAGCAGTTCTACCACATGGCCATTCTCGTCACCCGAAAACTGATGCTGTGTGAAAGAACCATGAACCTTTAGTTTCGCATTTGCAAATGGTCCCTTTTTCACATTTTTGAATTGTTTGAAGCAACATTATCCACCTTTACCTTCAAATATGCAGTCAAAAATGACATTTTCCTTATATTTGAGAAATTGACCATGGCCAGTTTGATGACCATGGCAACTGTAGACTGGCACCTTAAGGAGAATAAAAGTTTTATGCCTGAATGTCAATAATCTAAATTCTTATACTTGAGGTAGTCTCTAGCTGATTTAGATCACCAGCATTAAAAGCATTACTTAAATATACCAAAAACATTGAAATTTACCCTTCTGCCAAATGGCTCATTTTACCCCATTTTACAGTCTGAATTTCAATTCCAGTCAGACATTACCAAATGGTGATTTTTTCCACTTTTACCACTAATAAATACTTATTCAGGCCTTAATGGTACTCTAGAACACTAAGTGACTCCTTCAATAAGTTCTTGATGCACCTTGGTGCAAAATCATATTTAACCCTTTCCTGGACAAACCCGGGATTTTACGTCACTGTGATTTTATACTTGAGAAAACATTTTGGAAAAAGGAGAAATTGCTTGTAACAAGCAATTTCTACTTTTCCCACAATATTTCCTACCACATAGGATGGTCAGATTTCAAATTGCATGCATATTTCATTGTTGTCTGCAACCTCTTTCAAATTGGACCAGTCTAAAATTTCAAAAAACAGGAAAGGGTTAAGAAACTGAATTATCGGCTCTAACCTGGGTAGATTTTCTATGAATCCTCACAGTTTAACTGACTTTTTAATCATTTCTGCAAAATGAAAAGCAATATTTTACCATCAACTGAGAGCAAAGGATTCAATAAGTAAATTCAAGGCCAAGTTGGTAGTTTAAATGAAGATAAGATGTCATTAAGCCACAAACAGGCATGTAGTCACAGTACAAGGGAGGTAATCCAAATTTTCAAACTTGAGTTCCCTTTCTCATTTTCTTCAACACACTAGCCCAAGCTTTTCTGAGTCAAACCACTTGCATTGTAAGGATGTAACCTGATATTTTAACTGATAATGTACATACTAATTGGCCTAAGTGGTCATTTTTATCTACAAGAACATCCAGGAACAAAAGAAAATTATACCATATCTCATTTTCTATGTGGATTTAGTCAAGCACACTAGGATTTTTTTAAAAGTAAAAAAGTGATTTTGGAATGCAACTATGTCAATTCCATTCAATAGGACAAAGATTAGCTGTAATAGAGCATACAGAAAGAGAGCCACTCAGTTCAAGAGGGGTTTGCGCCAACCCAGGAACTACAATGTGGAGTGTAATATTGCACCAGAGCCCATAGCTTCAACCTCGGGTTGTAGTAATACACCAAGACGACATCGACCAACCAGCCAAGAGGCAGAGGACTTGGCTGAAATGTCAACTTCTTCGGACCTGCCTTACTCTCTTCGGCTGAAACAGGTTACTGAACAGGATGGTTTTGAGATTGAAAATGCGAAAATTGAGGAAAATGTAATAGTCGGGTTAAAAAATGTGGTGGAAAAAATGCATAGCTTTTCATGCAAGAAACCAAGAGTAAGCGTGGATGTTGTTGACCAACTTGGTCTATGTGTTTCATTTGCTGTGAAGTGTAGTTCATGTAGCTTTAGGCTGGAACCCACCAGAATGTCTGATACCATAAAGAAGGCCAGGGGCCCACCTGCTGGTGCTTTAAACGAAATGGTAGTGTTACCCACACTTAAAACAAAAATTGGACTTGCCAACATAACAACCGTTCTTACATTTTTGAATATCAAGGCACCCAGTAAGTCTTCAATGCAGCTGAAATTCAATTCAATATGTGATAAAATGACAGATTTGAATGAAAGACAAATGGAATCAAACCAGGAATACCTGAAACATGTGACCTCTTTACTTCAAACCGAAACTGGAATTGATGCTCAGTATGATGTTTCATACCCAAGTCGTCCGCAAGGTGGCAGTGAAAAAGCAGAACAGAGCGTTGCTCCCATTATAGAGCATACAACAAAACGGAAGCTTCCTATTGCAGTTGGCGTAGCTAATAAATTTTGTCCATTAAAGTGCTGTGACCATACCAACAGGAAATGTAACAAAAACTATAGGTCAGATAAGACTATTGCCTCAAGTAAGCGCTCACTTCTACACAAAACCTTGAATGACATATGGACATGACATTTGAAAGAAAATTTCCAATTTTTCATAAATCTCCTTTTCTGTGAATTACCTCCCTTGTTCAAAGAGATATTTTTGAAATGCAAAAGCTTTGTGGGCATTGAACTGGCCATTTTCTGCATGAGGAATAAATAAATATTTAGATTTAGGGTCATTATATTCTGAAATTTCAAAAAAAAAATTACCAACTCACCTCTTAAGGTCTCAGTCCACAGTTTTCCCCTCGTCAGGAGTTCTTGACCGTGAATATCCTGCGAATATCCTGCTATTTGCCAATGGTCCCTTTTTCACATTTTTGAATTGTTTGAAGCAACATTATCCACCTTTTCCTTCAAATATGCAGTCAAAAATGACCTTTTCCTTATATTTGAGAAATTGACCATGGCCAGTTTGAATATTTCCAACAAAACTGTAGCCTTGCACCTAAGGTCAAAATTTAACCCTTTTCCCTAAAACGTTACTCAAAAACTTAACCTGCTTACTAAACATTTTCATGTAACTTCATCCCTAATCAAGTTACAATGCTAATATTTGGTATGTAGATAGGTCTCAACAAGGCGCAACTGGGGAAGGTCATTTCACTAAGGTCAAGGTCAAAATTTTAACCCTTTTCCCTAAAACCTTATTCAAAAACTTAACCTGCCAACTAAACATTTTCCTATAACTTCATCCCTAATTAAATTACAATGCTAATATGTAGTATGTAGATAGGTCTCAACAAGGTGCAGTTAGGGAAGGGCATTTCTTCAAGGTCAAGGTCATAATTTAACCCTTTTCTCTAAAACAAAGAAAAAAAAAACAATAAAAATCACCCGTTTCTTAAGAATTTCTGTTTTGGGGGCATGGTGTTTCACAAACACATCTTGTTTTACTTAGAATATTTGCATTATCCAGCACCTGCAGCCAATGTTGGTACCCATGGGCGGTGCTCTTGTTTTAAACAAATTATGCCCTTTTTTCAACTTAGAAGTTTAACCCACTATTAAGCACTCTGACAGCCAAGCTTTGGTATCTGCATGCAGTGTTCTTGTTATTGACAGCTGTCAGCTCCATGCTGGAATATCAAATTGAACTAGAAAGTGGTTATTGAATTCCAGTTCTGACATATCCTATAAAATGTTTCAGGGTTGTAGTCTACACGTCTACCATATAGACTGTCTAGCAGCCATACTAGTTGAGATACACATGTTAAAGATACAAGTACCATCTATACTTCCATGTGGGTGTGCAGTTAGATTCGGATCAGTACTAGAATTCATCATACATCATCTGTCCATAGGAAATCAAGATAAGATGGAAGTGACTCTCAGGTTATATAACCAATAACCACTTAACCCTTTCCTGTTTTTTTAGCTCACCTGAGCACAAAGTGCGAGGTGAGCTATTGTGATCGGTCGTTGTCTGTTGTCCGTCCGTCCGTCTGTCCGTCCATAATTTCTTTAAAAATCTTCTCCTCCTAAACCAGTAGGCCAATCAAGCTGAAACTTTGCAGGAATGTTCCTTGGGTGAAGTTCTTCAAAAGTTGTTAAAAGAATTTAATTCCGTCAAAAAATCTGATTGCCGCGGCATTTGAAAATGGGAATCTTTAGTAATTCTTTAAATATTTTTAAAAATCTTCTCCTCCTTAACCAGTAGGCCAATCAAACTGAAACTTTGCAGGGATGTTCATTAGGTGAAGCTCTTCAAAAGTTGTTAAAAGAATTTAATTTCGTCAAAAAATCTGGTTGCCGCGGCATATGAAAATGGGAATCTTTAGTAAATCTTTAAATATCTTTAAAAATCTTCTTCTCCTAAACCAGTAGGCCAATCAAGCTGTAACTTTGCAGGGATGTTCATTAAGTGAAGTTCTTCAAAATTTGTTAAAAGAAATTAATTCCGTCAAAAATTTTGGTTGCCGCGGCATTTGAAAATGGGAATCTTTAGTTATTCTTTAAATATCTTTAAAAAATCTTCTCCTCCTAAACCAGTAGGCCAATCAAACTGAAACATTGCAGGGATGTTAATTGGGTGAAGCTCTTCAAAAGTTGTTAAAAGAATTTAATTCCGTCAAAAACTCTTGTAACCGTGGCATATGAAAATTGGAAATTTTAGTAAATCATTGATGTTGTTTTTTTCATAGACTACAAGACCAAAGGCCTTTATATTTTGTAGAGAGCTTAATCATATGGTTCTCTACCAAGTTTTTAAATATTTAATCTCTGGAGTCAAAAATGGCCCTGCCCCTGAGGTCCGAAGTTTGGAAAAATTCTTAATAAGAGCAATTTCAAAAGGCTTCTCCTCTTAAACTATAAGGTCTTGGATATTCATATTTGGTATGTAGCATAACTAGATGGTTTTGTACTATATCACAAAAAGTTTTCATCCAAGGGTCAAAAACGGCCCTGACTAGAGGTCCAAAAATTTGGAAAAATGCAAAATTTGAGTATGTTGAAAAAAATTCTTCATTTTAAGGCGGAGGGCATTTATATTTTGATTGTAGCATAACCTGGCTGTTATCTATCAATTTTGATTAAATTATGCCTGTAGGTTAAAAAACACCCCTTCCCTGGGTGTCCAAAGTTCGTAAAAAATGCTCAATTAGACCATGTTCAACAGTCTTCTCCTCACAATCTATAAAGTCTAAGGCATTCATATTTGATTTATAGCATAACCAGATGGTCTCTACTTTGTTAGCTAAAATCTTAGCCCTGGGATAAAACATGGCACTGCCCCAGAGGTCAAAAATTTTTGAAAACACCCAATTAGAGCAATTTCAAAGTCTTCTCCTTCTGAAATATAAGATGAAGGGCATTCATATTTGGCATGTAGCATGACTAAATAATTTTGTACTAATTTTGTTAATTGGGTGAAGCTCTTCAAAAGTTGTTAAAAGAATTTAATTCCGTCAAAAACTCTTGTAACCGCGGCATATGAAAATATGCTCTTAGGATAAAAAATGTCTCTGCTCCTGGGATTGACAATTGCATAATCGCATTGAAAAGGTTCTTCTTAAATAGAAATGGAGAAATTGCTTGCTTTCTCACAATGCTTTTTTAAACCTTTTTCCATGAGGGTGACACCGCCGTCATAGCGCAGTTGGTAGCGCGTCGGACTGTCAATCTAAAGGTCCCGGGTTCGATCCCCCATCCTTTCCGACTATTTGTCTCCCACCAATGGGTCGATAATCGTAGGCCTATGTGGGATAGCAGCTGGAGGCTAGGAAAGGATGTAATGGTAGTACTGGTGTTAGAAATACCAGGATTCCATTGTTAGGTGCTCCAGCCGCCGGGATATAACTGAAAGATTGTTGAAAGCGGCGTAATACCCAATTCAAATCCATGAGGGTGACAAATTCTGGGATAGTTTGGTAATCAATTAAACTATGAAGCCAAAGGCATTCATTTTCATTTTAAAGCATTACTGGATTATTTTGTACAAAGCCAAAATCTTATATTTGTTTTATTCATTTTGCTCAAGTTGTGTCTTTTTTATACAAAAAAGTAATGTAATTTGCAGATGCCTCAGGTGAGCGATTTAGGACCATCATGGTCCTCTTGTTTTTCTTTTAAATTTTAGACTGGTCCAAATTGAAAAAAAAAATGCAGACGACAAAAAAAAATTTGATGCAATTTCAACTGAAACCATCCTATGTGGTAGAAAATGTGGGAAAAGGGGAAATTGCTTTTTACAAGCAATTTCTTCTTTTTCTATGATGTTTTCTCAAGTATAAAATCACAGGGATGTCAAATCCCGGATTCATACAGGAAAAGGTTGATACTGCTACTTTTCATTAAACTTTGAAGAAATATAGGTATGGAAAACTTGTGAGTAAAGAAGAAATGGCTTTGGACATGCAATGTCTTATTCTTTCACAATGTTTTCTACCTTTTTGGCACTTATTTTCCTTTTTTATCACCCTAGAAATGTCCTCTGTAACTTCTTTCAATTTAGACCAGTCTTACTTTTTTTTTATTGCTAATTGGGTTGTTGTATCTCTGGGTGGCAGTTACCAAACCAAATCATTTAGAATCTTTTAGTAATTATCTGGAATACATAACTGCCATCATAGTGCAGTCGGTAGCGCATCAGACTCCTAATCTTTGATCAGAGGATGTCATGGGTTCCATCCCCAACAGCGGCACACATTCTTTCCGACATTTGTCTTTCACCAATGGGTGTATAATCCTAAACCTAAGTGGGATAGCAGCTGGAGGGTAGGAAAGGATGTAATGGTGGTACTGGTGTGAGATATATCAAGAATCCATTGTTAGGTGCTCCAGTCGTGATATGACTGAAATACTGTTAAAAGTGGTGTTTAACTCCATTCAATTAATGAAATCAATCTGGAATACAATTCAAAACTGCAGATAAGTTCATATTTTAGTTTTTGATTTAACCCTTTCTTGCTCTTATTTGCGTCCCTTTTTGTTTAGAAAAGAGTAAAATATTGCAAAAAGACAAAATTGCTTGTAACAACCAATTTCTTCTTTTTCCACAATATTTTCTACCCTAATGAATGGATATTTTTCAATTAAATCCAAATTGAATTTTCGTCTGCAGAACCTTTGAATTTGTACAGGTCAAAAATTTTACAATACAGGAAAGGGTTAACAATACTGCACAAGGTCCTGTGTTGTTGGCATCCATTTGAATCATCTCATCAAGTTGGTTGACAGATTGCTGCCCGACAGGAAGCTTGACTTGGATATGAAATAGAATTATTTTGAAAATTCTTTGGACAATGACATGTTACAAAAAGAATAACATGGATGGTTGGTTACCTAAACTTTTCAACTGCAGCTTGAATATGTTTAAGTAAATGTTGACCAATGTCGGAGTTCAAAGTTCACTTCCAGTCTAAAATGTAGGAATTGGTTGGTATTCAATTTTGTGATTGACAGACATGATCCATTAATTCAAATGAGTACCCACATTACAGGATTCCTGAAATAAAAGTTTTATACAGATGTTATTGGTCTTACCATGACCCAAGAATTAGTCATTTTCAAGGATAAAGCCAAGCCAGTACATGTATTTATAATTTCTTCAGTTAGCTCATTCCCCCACAATGATGCTTTTTGATGCACCTCAAAAATTAACTGGGAGAACATTATGTAAAATGAAGACATTTACACAATATTTTCAACTCAGAAAATTGAAAATATCTGAGATTTCATAAACTTGAAATTTTCGTCTGCAACTCCTTTCAATTTGGACTAAACTTAAATTTTGTCAAGTGGTAAAGGGTTAATCCTGTAATAGCAATGTTTTGTTTTTCAGGTTTCTAGTGTCCTGTGTGAAGTATGTGTACAGCTCTCATTTAGATGAAAACACGCTCAAGGATGTAACATGTTTGATAAAAAAGGTATGGTTGGCTTCTCTTAACCCATTCCCACACAATGACGCCATCTGATGCCTCTCAAGAAAAAAAGTTTGGGAAAACATTGTGGAAAATGAAGAAATTGCTTGTGACAAGCGATTTCTTCATTTTCCACAATGATTTCTAACCAGAATATTGAAAAGTCTTCAAATAAGATATGTGGGATTTTTTTTCATAATGCCTATCAGACAATCTTATAACTTATTCCATTTTGTGTTTCAATTTACAACTCATTTGACTAAAGACTACACAAATTAACACTCCAAAGACTCCAAGAGTGGGACTGTTGTTTCTGACTTATAACTATCATTTTACATTAAGAGATTTCCACAGGATGACACTTTTTGATGCCCCTCAAGAAAAATAATTGGGAAAATATTATCGAAAATGAAGATATTGCTTGCATGAAGCAATTTCTTCATTTTCCACTAAAGCTCAAAACAAATACAAGATGTTGTATCTCTATCACATCATAATACTCCCTATTTATTAGGTCACCTGACCGAATGGTCATGGTGACCTATTGCAATCATCGTTTGTCCGTCGTCGTCCGTCGTCCGTTAACTTTTATACATTTTCATCTTCTTCTCAAGAACTACAGGGCGGATTTCAACCAAACTTGGTAGAAAGCATCATTGGGGGATGCCAATTCAAGTTTGTGAAAATAGGGGTTCTGGGGGTCATAGGGGCCCAAATAGGGGCCAAAAAGGGGTAATTTTTGGTACTTCTTTAAAAATCTTCTTCTAATAAACCGTTAATGCCAGAGCTTAAATATTTTGTGTGCATGACAACTAGGACAGGTATATTATAAATTGTGAAATTCATGCCCCTGGGGTCATGTATGGGGCCACACCCAGAGGTCAAAGTTCATCATGTTAAAAAATTCACATTTTCACCTTCTTCTGAAGAAGTACAAATCCAATTTCAAAAAAACTTGTTGAAAAGCATCATTTGGTAATGGTTATTTGGATTTGTGAAAATAAAAAGGCTGGGGGGGTCAGGGGGCCCTAAAATGGGGACCAAAAGGGGGTAATTTTTGGTAACTTTTAAATATTTCATCTTCTTCTCAAGAACTACTGGGCGGATTTCAACCAAACTTGGTAGAAAGCATCATTGGGGGATGCCAATTCAAGTTTGTGAAAATAGGGGTTCTGGGGGTCAAAGGGGCCCAAATAGGGGCCAAAAAGGGGTAATTTTTGGTACTTCTTTAAAAATCTTCTTCTAATAAACCGTTAATGCCAGAGCTAAAATATTTTGTGTGCATGACAACTAGGACAGGTATATTATAAATTGTGAAATTCATGCCCCTGGGGTCATGTATGGGGCCACACCCAGAGGTCAAAGTTCATCATGTTAAAAAATTCACATTTTCACCTTCTTCTGAAGAAGTACAAAGCCAATTTCAAACAAACTTGTTGAAAAGCATCATTTGGTAATGGTTATTTGGATTTGTGAAAATAAAAAGGCTGGGGGGGTCAGGGGGCCCTAAAATGGGGACCAAAAGGGGGTAATTTTTGGTAACTTTTAAATATTTCATCTTCTTCTCAAGAACTACTGGGCGGATTTCAACTAAACTTGGTAGAAAGCATCATTGGGGGATGCCAATTCAAGTTTGTGAAAATAGGGGTTCTGGGGGTCAAAGGGGCCCAAATAGGGGCCAAAAAGGGGTATTTTTTGGTATTTCTTTAAAAATCTTCTTCTAATAAACCGATAATGCCAGAGCTTAAATATTTTGTGTGCATGACAACTAGGACAGGTATATTATAAATTGTGAAATTCATGCCCCTGGGGTCGTGTATGGGGCCACACCTAGAGGTCAAAGTTCATCATGTTAAAAAATTCACATTTTCATCTTCTTCTGATGAAGTACAAATCCAATTTCAAAAAAACTTGTTGAAAAGCATCATTTGGTAATGGTTATTCAGATTTGTGAAAATAAAAAGGCTAGGGAGTCAGGGGGCCCTAAAATGGGGACCAAAAGGGGGTAATTTTTGGTAACTTTTAAATATTTCATCTTCTTCTCAAGAACTTCTGGGCGGATTTCAACTAAACTTGGTAGAAAGCATCATTGGGGAATGCCAATTCAAGTTTGTGAAAAAAGGGGTTCTGGGGGTCATAGGGGCCCAAATAGGGGCCAAAAAGGGGTAATTTTTGGTACTTCTTTAAAAAATCTTCTTCTAATAAACCGTTAATGCCAGAGCTTAAATATTTTGTGTGCATGACAACTAGGACAGGTATATTATAAATTGTGAAATTCATGCCCCTTGGGTCATGTATGGGGCCACACCCAGAGGTCAAAGTTCATCATGTTAAAAAATTCACATTTTCACCTTCTTCTGATGAAGTACTAAGCTAATTTCAAACTAACTTGGTGAAAAGCATCATTTGGTACTGTTTATACAGATTTGTGAAAATTAAAAGGCTGGAGGTCAGGGGTGCCTAAAATGGGGACCAAAAGGGGGTCATTTTTGGTAACTTTTAAACATTTTCATCTTCTTCTACTACTGAGGGGATTTCAACCAAACCTTTTTCTAATTCTTTCAAACAAAATCACTTGTCTTGGTGCTCTTTTACTCAGGTGACCGTTAAGGCCCACTGGGCCTCTTGTTATACCCCCCAAAACTATGTTTGGGGGTACTGGTATATAGGAGTAAGCTTGTCAGGCGGTTGGTCCGTAGCTTTTTCGTTTCCACTCAATTTCTCAGCAACCATTGGACGGATTTTATTCAAATTTCAAAGAAAGACTCAGTATAAGTCAGACATATGCATATCCTATTTTGGTTATGTTCCATTTATTTTTTACTGATTTATGGCCCTTTTATTAAAAGTCAATTTTTTTCTTACGGCCCTTTGACGTATAGCACTTGTATATGGACAAGCCCTGTTGGGGGGTATTAGTCCTCTTTGTGACAATTTCTAGTTTCCATTATTTTACTAAGGTTTTCAGCTCATGGACTGTTTTTACAATGTTAACATATTTCAACTTCAGTTTATGTACCTAACCCAGAGACTTGTGCCAGAATGTAGAAATGTGTACACAGACCCAGAACAAACAGACCATTGTACTGATATTAGGGATGCTATCTTGCTATTGAATCAATCAGAATTTGTGAACAAACTGTCAGAGGAACATGTGGTATGCTCTATCTTCTCTCCTTCCCATATTATCTCATTTTCATACCCCTCACCAAGAAGAGGTGGGTACATTGGTTTCACAATGTCTATCTGTCTGTTCATTCATCTATCCATCTACTTTTTGTTTCTGTGCTCTAACTCAAGAACCAATTGACTGCTATGAAACTTCATACAAGCATTACCAATGATCCAATTCAGTGTCATAATGCTTTTGGCTCACATAGGTCAAAGATCAAGGTCATAATTGACCTTTAAAAACTGTTTCCAAGTTCTGTCTCATAAGCCATTTTATACAATTGTTATCCATGACGAAACGAGGTGCTCTTTTGTATTTGGGCAACATAGGTCAAAGATCAACTGTGCTACTTGAGTGACAAAATGCTGGTGGGTGGTATAAGTCTGCTTTGCAACAATTCTACAAATCTCAAAGAAAGAAATTTGAGAGAATATGGAAAATGAGGAAATTACTGGTAACTGACAATTTCTCTGTTTCCCACATCGTTTTTTAACCAGGAAAATGATTTTTTTTATATTCTTTAGACTTAAAATTGTTGTCTGCCATTTGCATCAATCTAAAATTTTGTTTTGGTAATGTCTATCAACTCAAAATTCTTGTCTACAATATCTTTAAATTAAGACCAGTCTAAAATGTTGCCATTGGGTAAAAGATTAAAAGATAGTATTCACAAGCTATAGGTTTCTTTTTATTGCAGGTAACCTTCCGGGATTGGCTTGATTATGAATTACAAGTAGATGTTGAGTCAGATGTTCTTAATTGTCTAGAAAGGTGAGCTAAAAACATATCAATGACTTTACTTTCAGAAATACCTCAAAAAGATAAAGAAATGCTCATAAAATGTACATGTATATGAAATTCTAAGCAAAGCTTAAAGGAAAGAGTGAAGCAGTAGTGTTGCAGCAGAACTAAGGTATACTCTGTAATGAATTCTGTTAACTCAGCTGCTTTTGGAGTAAACTAGAAGTATTGCTGTTGCCAAAGCCATTTCAGTCGTTATTTTTGTTATTCTCTTCTTGCAAAAAACTTTGACAATATTTGTGATATCTCTTAAAGCTATTAACTCTTATCATGTTGAACCTGTTCTAGAAGGAGGTATAGACTAAGATCAGCCTGCACGTATGTGCAGTCTGATCTTAGTCTACACCACCTGCTTGTCCCTTTTAAGCCGAAGTTGTTTAAAAGATAAATTTTTGAAATGAATTTGAACCAACAATTAGTGATTCCAGTGTTTTCAGCCCTTTGATTTCTAAAATGCAAATCTGTAGAGGATTTTATACAGCATGACAAGGGTTAACCTAAAACTGGGTATAACTCAACAGCAACGCATCAGTATTCCCATTACATAATAATTTACCCTTGTCATGCTGAACCCGGAATATTCCAGTTTTGGCAGGAGGTCTAGACTAAGATCAGACTGCACTTATGTGCAGGCTGATCTTAGTCTACACCTCCTGCTTGTGATTTTCCTGCCAGAGTTGTTTATGAAGTTGATTTCTTAAAGAAATATTGATTTTTGAACAAGTTCTATCAGTGCTTTCAGCCCTTTGATTTGGGAGCATATCAGAAAGGTAATTTATACAGCATGACAAGGGTTAAAAGTAAAGGTAAAACTTTAAACTCATAGTTTATATAGCAATTTTTTTGAGATTGTTTAAACCCATTACTAGACAGATGTTTTTTTAGACTAGTCTAAATTCAAAGAAGTTGCAGACAAAAATTTTGGATTTATGAAATTATAAAAAAAATATTTGTCTTTTGGTTTCGAAAAGATTGTAGAAAATGATGAAGTTACTTGCAAGTAATTTTTTCATTGTCAAAGCTTATTTCTTCACAAGCATAAAATAACTGGTTTGTGGTGGAAATTTGACTCTTCTAAATCATGTTTTCAGGTATAGATACTACCAGTATATCATGTATCATCACTTTAGGCAGACTCCACAGGGATATGATTCATATGAGGAAGGGGCGTCCATAATTTTAAGATGTTTGTTAGATCTACCTAAAAGGTACATTTACCACCAGTATACTGGATAATGTTACTTCATACAGACAACAGGGATATAATGCATATGAGGAAGGGGCATCCATATTTTTCAAATGTTTTTTAGATCTACATAATAGGTACAGATACTACCAGTATATTAGATAATACTACTTCATACATACAATAGGGATATTACGCATATGAGGAGGGCGTCCATAATGTTCAAATAATTGTTAGATCCAGATACTACCAGTATATTGTATAACTTTACTGTACACAGACCATATAGATTTAATACATATGAGGAAGGATTATCCGTTATGTTCAAATGTTTGCTAGCAAGCGTCATGGCGCCGTAGGTAGTGCATTTGACTCCCAATCTTCAATCATGGGATGTCATGGGTTTGATCCCCAGTAGCGGCACATATCCTTTCTGACATTTGTCTCCTACCAATAGGTGGATAATCATAAACCTAAGTGGGTTAGCAGCTGAAGGCTAGGAAAGGTAGTACTGGTGTGAGAAATACCAGGAATCCATTGTTAGGTGCTCCAGCCGCCGCGATATAACTGAAAGATTGTTGAAAGCGGCGTAAAACCCCATTCAAACAAACAAACCATTGTTAGGTGCTCCAGCTGCAAAGTACTGGTAAAATTGTCGTTAAATCCCATTCAATTAATCAAATGTTTGCTACCATGTTGGTCATCTTGTGTACAATCAAGTTATATACCTAGCTTCAAAAATGGTTTAAGCATCCAGCTTAACTTGTAAATCAAAAATCTATATTTCAACTTAGTAGAGTACTTGACTTTAACCCATTCTCACACAATCCTACTTTTTTACGACCCTAAAGAAAGAAGTTCAGTAAAGCATTGTTGAAAATTAAGAAATTGCTTATTAAATGAAATTTATTCAATTTCAACCTTTTTTTCTATCCAAAAAAGACAGAGATATTCTAAATTCTCTAAACTTGAAATTGTTGTCTGCATCTTCCTTAAATTTTTGACGTGACTTAATGAGTAAATCCATTGTAATTTATTTAAGTCTGAAGGGGAGGTAAGTCACATTAACATTACTACAAGCATATTACATCTTACATCAAATGGTATCATTTCAGAGAAAATATAGATCACATACACCCGTGTTTGTTTAAAGATAACAGTGTGGGAAAAGGAGCAGAAACTGAAATAATTAATCTGTTAGCAGTAAGTATTGATATCATATGCTCAAATCGTAAGTTTGGATTTAAATTGGACTTAATGGTTACTTGCAAAACTCTTGTGTCAAATTCTGAAGTATGATTCCCTGCATCCCTAAGCTTCAGAGAGGTTTTAGCCCAGGTCTTGTCTGTTACCAAATGTTAACCTGAATTAAATCAATTTATCATTCAAATATCTTCTCCGCCTGAACTGGTAGGCCAATTTTTACTTGGAATGGATGTTTCTTAGGTAAGACTCTTCCAAAATTGATCAACTAATTGAAATCCACCTTTTATTCTGGTTGCTTTAGCAGGAGAAAGGATGAAAGTAATTGGAACTTTTCAAAATTTTCTTTTCTGAAAGTTGAAATGTTTGATATTTTGTGCAGCACTCCCTAGGAGACCTCTACCAAGTTTGTTCTTATGGTGCTTTTTTGGTCATAAATAGGCCCTGCCCCTATGCACTCTATTGTACATCAAACAAGAGAGAAAATCTTTAAAAATCTTCTTGTCTGTGACCATAAAGCCTAGAGCATTAACATTTTATATGTAGAATCTACTAGTGAAGTTTTACCAATTTGCTTATATCACATAGAGTGAGTAGTCATATTTTGGCTCTGCTTTGACACACCCTGTATTTCAAGGAAATGAAGAGGAATATCTGTGAAAAATTACATTTTGCTGTTATTCAAATACTGTTGAAAATGGTTGATACAAGGATCAAAATTGGGACATAGCTTCCTTTGAATTGATAGGCATCAGTTCTCCGTAAGGTTAAGGTCATTTATCAAGGTCAGATTTCCTATAAGGGATATTATGGGGGCATTGTATTGCAAAAAAAGATTATTTTAAAATAATCTCATAAACAAAAAGCTTAGAGTGTTGCTATTTGTTTTGTAGCATCTGAAATATATCTCTTGGAGATATGAACATTTGATGCTACTAGGGTTATATTTCTTCAAAAGCAGACCCTAGTTTATATAGAAACAAGTAGTTAACCTTTCAATTTTGTATGACAAAGTAAATAACTTAAATCTTGCATTTATTGCAAGAGATATCATCTGGAAACTCCCTACACAATTTGGTGAAAATGTTGATTGTTTAAAATCTCTAGGTGATTCAGGTGACTGCCTTATTATCGATATCCCTATTTTCTGTTTTATGACATAAGCATAATTTTCTGTTTTATGACATAAGCATAATTTTTTATGGTTCATGTAACATTTGTTTTTCTTTCAGAATTTAACTCAATTAATCACAGAGACAGAAATTCATAACGATTCTCTACCATGGTTACCACAACAACTAAAAAATTACCTGAAAGACGTGGATAATGAAATTACTGCACAAAGCGTTGTCCTTAATTTTACAAGGTGTGGCACAAATTTTGTTAATTTTAGTGGAACTGTTTAGCAACTGTACCCAAAAGTTATTGTTTAACCCAATACCAGACAATGAAATTTTAGACTGGTTGAAATTCAAAGAAGTTTGTTGAAGACAATATCAAAATGATAAGACTGAGAGGTTAACCCATTACCACACAATGACCCTTTCTGATGCTCTGATTATTTACAATTATTGAAAACTTTGTGGGAAAAGGAGATATTTCTGGTAACAAACAATTTCTGCTTTTCTAAAAATGTTTATGTCAAAATGACAGACTTTGACTTTCATAGGAAATAAGTGCCAAATAGGGTACAATGTTTTCTACCCTATTTGGCACTTATTTCCTAATTCTGGCGCAATTTGAAATGTCGTCTACAACTTCTTTCAATTTAGACCAATCTAAAATGTTGTCATCTGGTAATGGGTAAAGGTTTTTTTGACTCCTTGTCTTTACAATCCTGACTTTATAAGACCTGAAATTTTATTTCATTTAGAGTTTAAGAATGGTAATCAACTTTTGCTCTTTTCACAATATATTTACTGGTATCCACCACAATCTTTTTTAAAAATTGTTTTGATTGAATGAAAGTCAAAGTCTGTCATTTTGACATAAACATTTTAACCGATTCCCAGATGACAAAATTTTAGACTGATTGAAATTCAAAGATGTTGCAGACAACTATTTTTAATAAACAAAATCTTAAAAACCTTTGTCGTTTGGGGTAGAAATCATCGTGGATAATGAAGAAATTGCTTGTAACATTTTCCACAATGGTTTCCAAACCTTTTTAGGGGAGGGGGGGCATAAAAAAGTTTCAATGTGTGGGAATGGGTTAAAGTAAATAAATGGTTTTGGACGAACTTGAGTAGCCAATTGTTATCTCAATGTTTCAGGTTAGCCATGAGGTTACCAGTCTACCTTCTATTTTCCAATGTCCCTAGAAACCTACATAGTAGATCCAGTCATCTGAAGGGTACTCTAGATTTTATAAAAGAAATATATGTAAGTTGATATTAGCACTTACAGTGGCCTTATCTAAGTTATTTTATTATGTTTCTTTTGTTGGTATTCTTAGCTCACCTGAGCACAAAGTGCGAGGTGAGCTATTGTGATCGGTCGTTGTCCGTCGTCCGTCCGTCCGTCTGTCCGTCTGTCCGTCCGTCCACAATTTCTTTAAAAATCTTCTCCTCCTAAACTAGTAGGCCAATCAAGCTGAAACTTTGCAGGGATGTTCCTTGGGTGAAGTACTACAAAAGTTGTTAAAAGAATTTAATTCCGTCAAAAACTTTGGTTGCCGCGGCATGTGAAAATGGGAATCTTAAGTAAATCTGTAAAAATCTTTAAAAATTTTCTCCTCCTAAACCAGTAGGCCAATCAAGCTGAAACTTTGCAGAGATGTTCTTTGGGTGAAGTTCTACAAAAGTTGTTAAAAGAATTTAATTCCGTCAAAAACTTTGGTTGCCGCGGCATGTGAAAATGGGAATCTTATATAAATCTGTAAAAATCTTTAAAAATTTTCTCCTCCTAAACCAGTAGGCCAATCAAGCTGAAACTTTGCAGGGATGTTCCTTGGGTGAAGTTCTACAAAAGTTGTTAAAAGAATTTAATTCCGTCGAAAACTTTGGTTGCCGTGGCATGTGAAAATGGGAATCTTTAGTAAATCTGTAAAAATCTACAAAAATCTTCTCCTCCTAAACCAGTAGGCCAATCAAGCTGAAACTTTGCAGGGATGTTCCTTGGGTGAAGTTCTACAAAAGATGTTAAAAGAATTTAATTCCGTCAAAAACTTTGGTTGCCGCGGCATGTGAAAATGGGAATCTTTAGTAAATCTGTAAAAATCTTTAAAAATTTTCTCCTTCTTAACCAGTAGGCCAATCAAGCTGAAACTTAGCAGGGATGTTCCTTGGGTGAAGTTCTACAAAAGTTGTGAAAAGATTTTAATTCCGTCAAAAACTCTGGTTGCCGCGGCATGTGAAAATTGGAATCTTTAGTAAATCTGTAAAATTCTTTAAAAATTTTCTCCCCATAAACCAGTAGGCCAATCAAGCTGAAACTTTGCAGGGATGTTTTATAGGTGAAAATCTTCAAAAGTTGTTAAAAGAATTTAATTCCGTGAACTCTTGTAACTGCGGCATATGAAAATGGGAAATTTTAGAAAATCTTTGTTGTCTTTTTTTAACAGACTACAAGGCCAAAGGCATTTATATTTTATATAGAGCTTAATCATATTGTTCTCAACCAAGTTTTTTTAAATATTTAATCTCTGGGGTCAAAAATTGCCCCGCCCCTGAGGTATGAAGTTTGGAAAAATGCTTAATTAGAGCAATTTCAAAAGACTTCTCCTCTTTAACTATAAGGTCTAGGATATTCATATTTGGTATGGAGCATAACTAGATGGTTTTGTACCATATCACTAAAAGTTGTCTTCTTCAGGTCAAAAAAAGCTCTGCACTAGGGGTCCAAAATTTGGAAAAACGCAAAATTTGAATATGTTAAAAAAAATCTTCATTTTAAGGAGGAGGGCATTTATATTTTGAGTGTAGCATAGCCTGGCTGTTATCTATCTGTTTTGATCAAATTATGCTTGTAGGTTAATAAACACCCCTTTCCTGGGTGTCCAAAGTTAGTAAAAATGCTCAATTAGACCATGTTCAATAGTCTTTTCCTCCCAATCTAAAAAGTCTAAGGCATTCATATTTTGTATATAGCATATCCAGATGGTTCCCTACCATGTTAGCTAAAATTTTAGCACTGGGATCAAACATGGCACTGCCCCAGAGGTCAAAAATTTTTGAAAACGCCCAATTAGAGCAACATCAAAAGTCTTCTCCTTCTAAAAAATAAGGTGAAGGGCATACTTATTTGGTATGTAGCATGACTAAATAATTTTGTACTACGTAATAGGAAAATATGCTCTTAAGATAAAAAATGTCTCTGTTCCTGGGGTTGAAAATTGCGTAAATTGCATTGAAAGAATTCTTCTTCTTAAAGATAGGTTCCAGAGCATTTACATTAAAAAAAAAAGGATAACATTATTGTTATATACCATGTTAATATCCTTTTGACAAACATGGCCCTTCCCAAGGCATCCAAGGATATGAAAAACAATCAATAAGAGCATGTTCAAATATTTTCCACTCCTCATGTATAAGTTGTAATGCATTCATATTTTGATTTATAGTACATCCAGATTGTTCTCTACCAAGGTTGCTAAAATTACACCCATTGAAGTTGCAGACAGTAATTAGAGTTTGATTGAAATCTAAATACAAAGAATTTCAGGTAGAAAACACTGTGAGAAATGGATAAATTGCTTGTCACTCCCTTTCTCACTATGTATTTTTCAAACCTGTTTTCCCTGAGGGTGACAAATTCTGGGATAGTTTGGTAATGGATTAAACTATAAAGCCAAAGGCATTCATTATTATTGTAAAGCATTACTGGATTGTTTTGTACAAAGCCCAAAATCTTATATATCTTTTATTTATTTTGCTCAAGTTGTGTCTTTTTTATACTAAAAAGTACTGTAATTTGGAGATGCCTCAGGTGAGCGATTTAGGACCATCATGGTCCTCTTGTTTGAATAATATGTTCTAGATTGCATTGTTTCTTTCATGGGTATTCTTTGAATATTATGTTAGTGATTTCATTATGTTTATTTCGTGGGTATTCTTTGAAAAATATGTTATTTGTGCTACTTACCATTATCTGTCTTTCACTCTGAATGTAAGTACTTTTATTAGCTAACCAGTGCAGAACATGCTCATGGTGAGCTTTTGTGATCACCCTGTGTCATACTTTGGAAGTTGTCAACAATTCTCCAAAAAAATATCTTCTTCTCTGTAGCCATCAATATCAAATAACTTGGCAGGAATGTTCCTTTGGTGACCCTTTCAAAACTCGTCTGTGCAATTTTGATTCACCTAAAAATGGATGCGTAGCATGGCGGCTTATCCCACTTAAAGAAATCATGAAATAATTCTTCAAAATTCTTCTTCTCCTAGGCCAATTTGGACTAAACCTTGCAAGAATGTTCCTCGAGCAACCCTTTTCAAACAGTTTTTGTGAAATTTTCCTTCATGAAAAAATGGAGGCATGGCAGGGGATGCTATCGGACTTTTGAAAAATAATGAAATGATTCTTTATAAATCTTTCCATTCCTAAACCACTTGGCCAATCTGGACTTAGCCTTGCAGCAATGTTCCTTATATGAACTTATTTATAAAATCTTGGTTTATCAAAAAGTGGGGCATGGCTGGAAGGATGGGGCTTACTAGACTTAAACTAATCATGTAATAATTCTTTGCAAATTTTGTCCTCCTGAACCACCAAGCCAATTTGGACTTAATTGGACAGGAATGTTACTTGGATGACCATTTACAAAACTTGATAGTGGAATTTTGATTCACGAAAAGGATGTGTGAGGCATGATGGGCTTATCAGACATAAAGAAATCATAAAATGATTCTTAAAAAAAATCCTTTTCACCTTAACAACTTGGCTAATTTAGACCAAACTTTGAAAGAATGATTTTTAGGTGACCCTTTTCAAAACTTTATGGTGGAATTTTGAATCGCGAAAAAAGGTGTGTGCGGCAGGATAGGCTTATCAGACCCAGAAGAATCATAAATTGATTCTTTAAATATCTTCTCCTCCTAAACCACTAGGCCAATTTGGACCAAACTTTGTAGGAATGATCTTTTGGTTCAAAACTTGTTTGTGAAATATTTATTTGTTAAAAGTGTTGGTGTTGAATAATGAAATAGCTCTCTGTTGAGCAATTTAGGACAATTTTGCCCCTCTAGTTTTGTTTGTGTCCTCAGGGTTTAAAGGTACAAAGGTTTTGCAAAACTGAGACTCGCAAATAAGCACACAGAACTATTGTATATACTTTATGGGAGTCCCAGGGACCTTTTGGGGCTCAACTTCTGGAAAGAATTGAAAACTTTTAAAAAAAAATCTCAAGTTGAACCCTAGACTTTTAGATTTCACATACATTTTTTATCTTTATCTATAAATCTATAATATCAAGAAAGTTTCATATCAATTTTCATATCAGGGACTGACAAAGATTTTAGACAAATGACCCTAACAGATGAGTCCCTTGGACCCCATTCAGTGTTGTAGGACTAAAACCCTGTCTTTCAATTTTGATGAATTCTGATTTTGATTCATACCCCACAAAAATAGATCTAATTTGAACTCTAAATGAATTTGAAATTAATACTATGTCGTTTGTATTTATTATAAAATCATGGCAAAAATAAATGAGTGTTTTTATTCTATGCCCCTCACATCTTTATGATTAACATATTGTTTTATAATATGTCTGTCTCTAGTGCCATTTGTCAATCTGTCCAGTAATCCATCTATCAAAACAACCTGCAAACTAAATATTTTGCATTAACCCATCCCCACACAGTGACACTTTTGGACGCCCCTCAAGAAAAACAATTGGGAAAACATTGTGTAAAATGAAGAAATTGCTTGAATCAATTTCTTCATTTTCACAATGTTTTCTACCCAGAATGATTAAAAAATCTAGAATTTCATTAACTTTAAATTGTCATCTGCAACTTCTCTCAATTTGGACCAGTCTAAAATTTCACTGTGGGAATGGGTTGATATGCACCAGCCAGCATCAACTTACAAGGTTAGGGTCACTAATCAAGGTCAAACTTTAAAAAAAATCAACAACTGAATTAGGGGTAATAGAGATACAGGAATCATATTGCATTGAGATAAATTCACAATATATATGGTAATGTATTGGTATGTTCTTTTTTTTTAGATAGAACATATCTTAGAGGGAGTATTGCTGCCCCTTAGTTTTACAGTTTATATAGCTCAGGTAACTTCTTTTTGTCTTCACAAGTTTTAGATGTAAAATTGCTATCCATGCAATCCTTGGAGGAAACCAGAGTAAGGCCATTATTCAGCTCCTCTTAGCATGAAGTGGGAATACTCCTACAAAATATGCATAACAATCCGAAAAGAAGTGTAAATTTCCAATGGGCTGACTGGTCTGTTGGTGGCTCCTGATCTGGGGAGGCAAATTTATTGTCATGCTCACAATGGATTATTTCTAAATCAGTTCTGGTGTGAGAAATATCTGGAATCAATGATCAGGTGCTCCAGCTGCTGTAATAAGACTGAGATACTGTTAAAAATTGTGTTTAACCCTTTCCTGTACAAACACGGGTTTTTAAGTTGCTGTAATTTTATACTTGAGAAAACATTGTGGAAAAAGAAGAAATTGCTTATAACAAGCAATTTCTTCTTTTCCCACAATATTTTCTACCACATGACATGGTTTCATTTGAATTTGTATCAAATATTCATAATTGTTTGCAACCTCTTTCAATTTGCACCAGTCAAAAATTCCAAAACCAGGAATGGGTTAACCCCATTCATTCAATCAATTCATAGTACATTTATCATTGATACAATTATCTTATTATGTATTGTTTCATCCTTTAGCCACCCTGCATAGCCATTTACCCTTTCCTGTTCAATCCTTAGTTTTTACGTCCCTGTGATTTTATTATTGTGATTTTTTTTTTCCACAATATTTTCTACCTTACTGAATGGATAATTTTAATTTACAATTACATCTACTGTATATTTTCATCTTGAAAACCTTTAATTTGGACAGGTCTAAAATTTGTGAATACGGAAAGGGTCAAAATAACTATAAAATCTCTAATTGGGACACCTGCCCTTGTACCATATATAAACATATATTAACCCTTGTCATGCTGTATAAATTACCTTACTGAATTGCTGTCAAATCAAAGGACTGAAAGCACTGATAGAATTTGTTGTTCAAAAATAATTATTTTTTTTAGAAATCAACTTCATAAACAACTGTGACAGGAAAAGTACAAGCAGGAGGTATAGACTAAGATCAGCCTGCACATAAGTGCAGTCTGATCTTAGTCTACACCTCCTGCCAAAACCGGAATATTCCGGGTTTAGCATGACAAGGGTTAACAGTCTTTTACAGATTCCTTTTCCTTTGACACAATATCATTTACATATAATTTATTTATTCAATATTAGCTCGCTAAATGAACTCAGCTGTCCATACACCAAACAACCCACATTCATTCATGTATGAAAAATACCCCCCCAAAAATATGTTAACCCATTCCCACTAGATCCCACTTTTAAACAACTCTAAAGAACAAGTTTGAAAAAACTTTGAGGAAAATGAAGAAATTGCATATTCACAAACACCTCTTGTTTTAACCCATTTCAGCACAATAACACTTTTTAAAGCCCTTCAATAAAAACAATTGGGAAACCATTTCTTCATTTTACACAATGTTTCTATCCAAAAAGTTGAAAAAACATATAATTTCATAAACTTGAAATTATTGTCTCCTTTCAATTAGGACTAGTCTGAAATTTTGCAAATGGTTTCAAATGTTATCTTTTATAGAATTCATAACCCATTCTTTATAATCTTGGTTTTTATAACTACTTAAAAAAGAGTTTAAGTTATCAGTGTGAACAAGGAAAATATTTCTTGTAGCAAACAATATTCTTCATTTTCCGCACTGTTACCTACCCAATTAGATTGGGATATTTGCAATTCAAATAATTTGTAATTGTTATCTGTAATCTTTTGAATTTGGGCCAGCATTAATATTGTTGACTGCTAATTGGGTAAATTTTTAGGAATATATCATTCTCTTACAGGGACTTCTGCAAGCTACTAGTCAGGATCATTATGAAAGTGTTGTAGAGTTTATGACTGAATACTGTCCATCAATTTCAATAGCTTTTGTGGTAAATATTTCATTTGTTGATTAACCCTTTACAGTTTTTTTAAAACTTTACACTTATCCAAATTCAAAGGAGTAGCAGACGACATTGTAAAGAAAGTGCATTTAAAAAAGTAGCCATCTTATATGAAAGAAACAATTGTGGGTAGAAAACAAAGCTTTTCTTCTTGGAGGCGTCTAAAAGCGTCACGGAGTGGGAATGGGTTAATTATTATTAACACACACACCCACACACACACAAAGAAGAGGGGGTATATTGGTTTCACCATGTCTGTTTGTGTGTCTGTTCTCTAGAACCAATTCCCCTCCTCTTCAGAAACTTCATTTATTTGTTGCCACTGATTCAGGAAGTATCATTGTTTTTAGGTCTCATAGGTGAAAGGTCAAGGTCACAATTGTACTTTGAAAACCTTTGCTGTGCTCTATCTCATGGGCTATTTTACCTAGAAACTCTATGCACATGTTATCAATGACACATGGAGGTACCTGGTAAGTTTGGGTTAATGTAGGTCAAAGGTTAACAGTGCTAAATGAGTGACGAAGCGCTGGTAGGGCATGAGTCTGCTTTACAATAATTCTAGGGAACTTAGTGGTTGTAACAGACCTTCACTCTACTTAACCCTTTCCTGTTTCTTATAAGCGAAGAGGGAACATATGAGATCACCTGTGATGTCCGATGTCCGGGCTGCGTGCATTTCTTTGTCAGGAGCATAACTCTGTCACTATAAGTTTGATTGACTAGAAACTTGGCAGTGATTTTCCTCTCATGATTACTGAGTGCAGTGCGCAAGAATCGTTACTCTACCTAGCTTATTTTTGAGTACCCCCCTTTGTTGTTTTTCATACTTGGATTTTGTTCGGAGCATATCTCTGAAAGTATTATAGCTATCAAGGTTTTCCCCCGACTTTCAAAACAGGGGGTCACTTTGCCACATTATGACCTCTATCAAATAAGATAAAGAAGGCTGTCTAGCTATTTTGGGAGTCATTTCTGAAAAATGGGGGTCCAAATTCAAAGAAGGAGAGGGTCAGGGAAAACCCTGAGCTATGATCATGAAACTTTATGGGTTTGGTAGATGTCATCAATGGAAAATGCAGTGCACAAAACCGTAACTCTAGCTTGCCTATTTTCTGAGTTATTTCCCTTTTTTGTTTTTTCCTACTTGGATTTTGTCTGGAGCATATCTTTGAAAGTGTAATATCTATGATCATGAAACATTATGGGTGGATAGATATCATCAAGGGGAAGTGCAGTGCACAAGAACCATAACTCTTCTTTGCCTATTTTTTGATTATTCCCTTTGTTGTTTTTCATACTTGGAATTTGTTTGGAGCATATCTCTGAAAGTATAACAGCTATCATCATGAAACTTTATGGGTGGATAGATATCATCAAGGAACATATCTTTTTTTTTAAACCTCTTATAGTGTAACAGCCTATGGTTTTCAAAACCTCATGATAACAAGAAAAATCACCAGAACCATAAGTTATCATGTGAATTGTTACCCTTTCTTGAATTTAGACTTAAATTTCTATCCCCTTCCCCAGTCAACATCCAGCAGTGTGACAGGCATATCTTGTGAAATTTGCCAACTTGTTGAAAATTAAGACTGGTCCAAATTGACAGAGGTTGCAGACGACAATAAAAAATGGATGCAATTTGAAATGAAACCAGCCTATGGGGTAGAAAATATTGTGGGAAAAGGAAAAATTGCTTGTATCAAGCAATTTCTTCTTTTTCCACCATGTTTTCAAGTATAAAATCACAGACAAAAACTGAAATAGGATTTAATTTAAGAAATAACCATTTAGTAGGGAGCAAAATATTGTGGAAAAAAAATCTTGCTTGTTACAAGCAATTACTTCTATTTCTACTATGTGTTCTCAATTATAAAATTACAGGGGATTGAACAGGAAAAGATTAATGTGAAGAAATCAATGCCATTAAAGGCTTTTGCTAAACAACCTTGATCCTCACCATTAACCCTTTTTCCTGAACATAATCATAACTATTCTGTATTATTTGTGACTAGCACCCATTAATTCCGCAGACAACATTTGCTTTATTCTACATTTATGATTGAATCATTATCAGACTTCAAAAATTTAGGCTGATCTAAATTCAAAGAACTTACAGATGCAAATCTTTAACTGATTTTATTTTTAAAATTTTTGCCTTTCAGGGAAGATTGTATTGTTAAACATTACGAAATGGCTTGTACAAGAAACCTCTTCATTTCACCCAGTTTTCCCAAGTGTTTTCTTAACCCTTTCCTGTTCAATCATTGGTTTTTACAAGAAAAAGTTGTAGAAAAAGAAAAAATTGGTTGTAACAATAAATTTCTTCTTTTTCTACAATACACTGTATTTTCTACCCTACTGAATGGTTATTTTTCAAATGAAATCAATTTTAAATTTTCATCTGCAAAACCTTTGAATTTGGACAGGTCTAAAATTTTGGAAAACAAGAAAGGGTTAAGCATTAAAAAGCATAGTGTTGTAATAGGTTAACTTGTCTCCAATATATGATGTGATCAACAGGTTTTATGGGGTAGAAAAGGGAAGGCAAAGTAACTAAAACTTCTCCAGAATATTTTTCAAAAGTATTGGGCTTCATTTACAGAAATTAATTGATTGTTGTACTTGTGAAAACGAAATTCTTACACTACCTGTACAAACTAAGGATTTTATGTCACTGTGATTTTATACTTGAGAAAACATTGTGGAAAAAGAAGAAATTGCTTGTAACCAGCAATTTCGCCTTTACCCACAATTTCTTTCATCACATAGGATGGTTTCATTTCAATTTGAATCCAAATTTCAGTGTCATTTCCAACATCTTGCATATTGGACAAGAATTAAATTTTGAAAAAATGGGAAAGAGTTAAACCTAATATTACCACTTCAGGTTCATATGAGAGCTGTGACACCATTTCTTGACCAGTTTATTCAGGGGAGATCAGAGTTTGCTAAGTTTTATAAGAATCTCAGGTAAGCGCACTGGTATGTTGGTTTAACACTTTTATGGTACCATCTTACTTGACTGATTAAATTTTTTATATGCTATCACATGAAAAAACCTGGGGCCTATTGTTCAACATTGTCTGTCTTTCATCCCATTTCTCTGTCTGCAAAACTTAATAAAAAAACATAACATTTCCATTTCTTTTGGTATGTTGATTACCTTCATTGATTTATGATGAGTGTCATTGCCCAAGGTCAAAGAAGAAAATTTAGCTCCTAGCAGCCGACCTGCATGTAACAGCCAGCCATTACAATTTATTCTTTGAAATTACTGTGAATAGCAGAAAATTGTCGTATATAGCCAGCGGTCACCTTTAATTGTCCAATTTGCGCTCTAGGTATATCCCTTTAAATGGTTATGCCACCTAACTATCTGCTGGCAGATGTGGTGTAAAAACATCAGTAATGCGTCTGACTAATCTTGTACATAATTTTTTCAACACTTGAAATAAACACTCCATTTAAAGGTGTATTCTTTTAATGTGTTTGTTTGAATGTAATTAGTTCATTTTAAAAGATAACAAGTGCTGAGTTATGTTGATTATAATGAATGAAATTTGATGGGTCTAAATCCAGACATAGTTTGTAAAGCTGCAGAGATTGGTAGTTTTGAATGGGAATGGATTGCAATATTCTTTCTACTCGACATTGCTGTGTTAAGCAGCCAACTTTAGTATGTGGCTAGTTTTGGTCTATCCCTTGGCTGGCTGCATACGACAGGTTCGACTGTATTATTACCTCACAAACACATCATGTGCGTCTGTCTAAAATTTGTCTTGGCCATAACTTGTAATCTGTGGATGGATTTCAAACTTGGCTGAATTGTTCTTCATCATGATTAGTAGTGCAGTATAAACAAATCTTTTTTGGATAGCTGAAGAATAGCCACAACTCAAGATCAAAGGTTGAAAACGAGCTTAACTGGATCTTCTACATCAATGGATGGATTTTAACCCTTGTCATGCTGAACCCGGAATATTCCGGTTTTGGCAGGAGGTGTAGACTAAGATCAGACTGCACTAATGTGCAGGCTGATCTTAGTCTATACTTCCTGCTTGTACTTTTCCTGCCAGAGTTGTTTATGAAGTTTATTTCAATAGAAAATATTGATTTTTGAACAACAAGTTCTTTTAGTGCTTTCAGCCCTTTGATTTTACAGCAATTCAGCTAGGTAATTTATTCAGCATGACCAGGGTTAAAATGACATTACATAAAATTACAGTATAGTTATGCAGGATTGCTAGCCATCATGAATAAAATTACCATCTGAAATAACGGATAAGGTAGTCCCTAGGTCAAGGATCTGATGTAAGGCCAAAAAGTTTGATGGGATTATAACTTCTATATTTATATCAAATATATGAGGGCTCATTACCTTTTGTCCTTTAGACAACCATTTTTAATTTTTCTTTTCTGTATTTTTTGACTATTGGTATTAAATTAAAGAAAAAAGAAGAGAGAAATTCTTTATTTCCTTAAGACTGTTGAATCATTCCATTCCCACACAATGGCGCTTTTTGAAGCCCCTGAAGAAAAACAAGCACTTTCTTCATTTTCCATAATGCTTTCTACCAAAAAAGTAGAAAAAATCGAAGTTTTATATACTTTAAATTGTCTTCTGCAACTCCTTTCAGTTGTACCAGTCTAAAATTTTGCCATTTTTTATAATAGGTTAATATTGTATTTGATTCAGATTAGATCACTGGCCAAAGGCTAATGCGCTTTGTCTTGGTGATGTGTCTGTCTGGACTGGCAAAATAACTTCATATTAGTTTATAAGAGAGAATCACTGAAATGTGTAATGAATATTTCTAATGAACAAAACTTCATTAAAGGTCCTATTAGAAAGTTTTTGCTATGATTTTTTAATGAAATATGACTACATTTTATTTCAGAAGTAAGAAATTCTCTGCATTAGAAAAATCATGGTTGAGTGCCTGTTACTTGTTTTCAAAAATAGTGTCTTCTTATAATAGGTAAAGTTTTTACTTTTAACCCATTACCAGATGACAACATTTTAGACTGACCCAAATTGAAAGTTTATGGAATTTTAGATTTTTTCAAATTTCTGGGTAGAAACCATCATGGAAAATGAAGAAATTTCATGTTATATTCAATTTGCTCATTTTCCACATTATTTTCCAAGACTCTTTTTCTTGATTGGCTCTTAAAAGCGTCATTGTGTGGGAATAGGTTAACTTACATTAGTGTGATAATGCAGGTATTCACATTTTCCAGTTTTCTGTCTAGAAATTTCATTTCAACCCATCTCCATACATTCCTGCTTTTTAAGGACTCTCAAGAAAATAGCTTTGGAAAATAAAGAGGAAAGTGAAGAAATTGTTTGTTATAAGCAATTTTTTCATTTCCCATGATGTTTCATTTATAAAGACCAAAAAGTTTAAAATCTCATGAACTTTAAATTGCCATTTGCAATGTTTTCAGTTTGGATTAGGTTAAGTATTTTTTTGTTTTTATGCTCCCCGAAGGGCCAACATATAGCTGCCACTTCTGTCCTTCCTTCCATTTTTAGCTCAGCTGAGCACAACGTGCTCAAGGTGAGCTTTTGGTATCACCTTTTGTCCGTCGTGCGTCGGAAGTCGTCAACAATTCTTTAAACATCTTCTCCTCAGTAACCACTGGGCGGAATTCAACCAAACTTGGTAGGAATGTTCCTTGGGTGACCCTTCTCAAAAGTTGTTCGCAGATTTTTGATTGACCCCCAAATATGGGCGTGGCAGGGCGTGGCAGTTTTTAACTTAGAAATCTTTAAACATCTTCTCCTCAGTAACCATTGGGCCAATTTCAACCAAATTTGGTATGAATGTTCCTTGGGTCACCCTTTTCAAAAGTTGTTCGTGGAATTTTGATTTATGCCCAAATATGGGCGTGGCAGGGCGTGGCAGTTTTTGACTTAGAAATCTTTAAACATCTTCTCCTCAGTAATGATTGGGCCAATTTCAACCAAATTTGGCATGAATGTTCCTTAGGTGACCCTTTTCAAAAGTTGTTCGTGGAATTTTGATTTACGCCCAAATATGGGCGTGGCAGGGCGTGGCAGTTTTTGACTTAGAAATCTTTAAACAGCTTCTCCTCAGTAACCATTGGGCCAATTTCAACCAAACTTGGTATGAATGTTCCTTTGGTGACCCTTTTCAAAAGTTGTTCGCAGAATTTCGTTTCACACCCAAATATGGGCGTGGCAGTTTTTTTGACTTTGAAATCTTTAAACATCTTCTCCTCAGTAACTATTGGGCCAATTACAACCAAATTTGGTATGAATATTCCTTGGGTCACCCTTTTCAAAAGTTGTTCGCAGAATTTTGATTTATGCCCAAATATGGGCGTGGCAGTTTTTTTGACTTTGAAATCTTTAAACATCTTATCCTCAGTAACAGTTAGGTCAATTTCAACCAAACTTTGCATGAATGTTCCTTTGGTGACCCTTTTCAAAAGTTGTTCCTGGAATTATGATTTATGCCCAAATATGGGCGTGGCAGGGTCAGGCACTTTTTTGACTTTGAAATCTTTAAACATCTTCTCCTCAGTAACTATTGGGCCAATTTCAACCAAATTTGGTATGAATGTTCCTTGAGTGACCCTTTTCAAAAGTTGTTCTAGAATTTTGATTGATGACCAAATAAGGGCTTGGAAGGGTAGGGCAGTTTTTGACTTTGAAATCTTTAAACATCTTCTCCTCAGTAACCATTGGGCCAATTTCAATTTTGAATCATCTTACATTAGTCAGGTGAGCGATTTAGGGCCATTCTGGCCCTCTTGTTATCTGTGCGTCCATCTGTCCACCCTGATATCTCCACAATCCTTGGGCCTAATTGGATGAAACTTCACATGTGAATTCCTTATGATATTTGGTCAAGATACTTTTCCCGTTTTTTTTTATAGCTCAAAGGTAAAGGTCACAGTTCAAAGTTAAAGGTCAAAATTGAACATGTCCACAGCATAGCTCCTTCAATTATGGATGGATTTCAAATAATTTGGCATAATTGTTCTCTATCATGAATAGATCTATCATGAATGAATGTACCATTTGAAGAAAAAAATCAGATAGCTCCAAGGTCACAGCTTAAGGTCAAACATTGAAATTAAGCATTTCCAGAGTATAGCTCCTTCCATTATGGATTGATTTCGAAATAACTTGAGTAGATGTGCTATTTGAAACAAGTCTTCAGATAGATCTAAGGTCAAGGATACATCCCAAGGTCAAAAATTAAAATCAAGTGTGTGTGCAGCTATAGAAGGATTACAATATAACTTGGCACAACTTAAGAGATATGCCAGTTGGAAAATACATCGGATAGCTTGGATGTCAAGGTCAAATGTTAAAATAGCCATGTCTGGAGCATAGCTTCTAAAATTATGGTTTCCCGGCAGCGGCACATATTCTTTCCGACATTTGTCTCTCACCAATGTATGGATAATCTCGAACCTAAGTGGGATAGCAGTTGGAGGCTGCGAAAGAATGTAGTGGTAGTACTTGTCTGAGAACAGTGTTGTGCCTAGGCCGCGGCATTGCGGGATTCCCGCAAATTTATTCCCGATGTCCCCTAAAATCTAAGCAATCGCGGGATTTCGGGCGCGCTCAAATTTCCGCGATCTTTTATATTCCGTAATGCCTTCGAAAAAAGTCCTGCTCGATCGGCGTTTACATTTGTTATGATAGTATAATTTACGCATTGAATATTATTACACGTACACGGTGCACCCATTCGGAACATCTCTCGGCCGATCTATGGAAATAGTGTACTTTATTGCAAAAGAATCCAGCATGGACAGAAAATTATATTCAAATTAGACTATTTATCAATAACAGGTAAGAATTAGTTGGTTTAGTTTGTCCCCCAAAATTTCCCACTGTCCCCTTGAAATTAAGGTAGGGAGACACCTGTGTCCCCAAAAAATTCTGACCTAGGCACAACACTGTGAGAAATACTAGGAATCCATTGTTAGGTGCTCCAGCCGCCGGTATATGACTGAAATACTGTTAAAAGCGGCATTAAACCCCATTCAATCAATCTGAATTTATGGATTGAATTCAAAACAACTTTACATTACTCTTTTGTGAGTAAATGCGCCATTTGAAACAAATTTAAAGGTAGCTCCAAGGCCAAGGTAACAGCTCAAGGATGTACGCTAAAATTTAGCATGTCTGGAATATAGTGAGCATGTACCCGCATCTGCGTCTGTCGGTCTGTCGGAACCCTTTACCTTGTTTATTTTATACTTTTTGTGACAGGGCTTTATTAGGGGAGCATAATCTGACGGCTCTTGTATTTTAAAACTTTCATTTTCTAACATGTAGTCCTTGTTCTAAGACCTTATTTACTGTCAAATCATTACTAATATTTGTACTTTAACCTATTCCAACTCAATCTTCCTTTTTACATTCCTAAAGAAAAAAAGCTTTTGAAAACATTATGTATAATGATGAAATTACTTGTTACAAGCAATTTATTCATTATCTACAATGTTTTCTACTGAAACAAATACTTTTAAACTTTCAACAACAAAAACAGTTCTTATGCAACATCTTTCCATTTGGACAAGTCTAGATTATTGTCATCTGGTGATGGATTGATTAGGATAGCTTAGTTCAAAGTAAATGCAAAATTTCCCAAAATTATTTATTAGCTCACCTGAGCATTAAGTGCTCTGGGGGAGCTTTTGTGATCGGTAATCGTCCGTCCGTCCGTTCACAATTACAAAAAATTTCTCCTCCTAAACTGACCATGGAAATTCATCAAAACTTCACATAAATGAGCCTTAGGTCATGCTTTTTCAAAATACTTTGAAGAACTGAAATCCATGAAGAACTCTGGCTTAAAAAATCTTCTCCTCCCAAGCCTTAATGCCTAGAACTTTGATATTTGGTACATATCATCGTCTATTGACCCTTTACCAAACTACTTCAAAGAATTACCGTATTCTGAAAATTAGCCCTTTTCTGTGCTATCCCTGATTTTACATAGAAATAAATAAGGAAAACTTAAAAAATCTTCTTCTCCCAAACCATAAGGCCTAGAGCATTTATATTGGATACAAGTTATCATCTATTGACCCTCTACCAAAATGCTTCAAAGAATTACTGTATTCTGAAAATTAGCCCTTTTCTGGGCGATCCCTGATTTTACATAGAAATAAAGAAGGAAATCTTTAAAAGTCTTCTTCTCCCAAACCATAAGGCCAAGGACTTATATTTAGTGTGTAATAACTATTGACCCTGTACTAAAATACTTCATAGAATTACTGTATCCTGAAAATAAGCGCTTTTTTGTGCAATCCCAGAAAGGAGTAATGAAGTATATCATAGAAAATGTTCTCCTTCTAAACCATTAGGCCTAGAGCTTTGATATTTGGTATGTATTTATGCCTATTGACCCTCTACTTAAGTACTTCAAAGAATTACCGTACTCTTGAAATTAGCTCAATATGGTTGGATCTTCACTATACCTAGGATTAAAGGAGAAAATCTTTAAAAAATCTTTTCTCCAAAACGATTAGGTGTAGGGCTTTGATGTTTTGTATATTATCTCATAAAGTCTTGAGCTATTGTACTCAGGGGAGCGATACAGGACCATCATGGTCCTCTTGTTGTTTTTTTTGGGGGGGGTGTCTTACTTTCATAACAGTAAATCTTATACTTGTCTAATCCATTATCTCATAACGTAATATTGGCTCGTTCTAATTGAAATAAGCTGCAGACAACTTCTCAGTATGCACTGAAATAGAGAAATCAGAGCAAAATAGAGATAAGAGAATATTGTGAGAAAATAAGAAATTACTTGTAACAAACAATTTTTCCTCTTACCTCATTGTTTTTTTTTTCAAAAGTTGTTTTTCTTCAGTGTGTCAAAATGCAGGATTATTTAGTTATAGTTTAAATATAAATAATTTAATATGATAGTAGACTAACTTTCATTAAGCAGAAGTTATCCACAATGTTTTCTTCCCCTAAAGACAAAGTTTGTTTTTTTTAAATTTCATCAACCAAAAAGTATCATCTCCAAAATCTTTGAATTTGACCAGTCTAAAATTTTGTTGTGTGAAAATGGGTTGATAATGTTTTTATTGGTGTTTTTTAGTGTTGATAATGAGACAGCTGTACATCAGATCAAATCAGTGGACTCTTCTGTGAAATATCAGGTATATAGCTTTTCATTTTAGGGACAGGCCATCAAGTATTTATATTACATCTATATACAGTAAAACCCTTCTAGTATGACCACTCGTGGTACTTTTTGATAGTCATCCCTAGTGGGGTGGTCTAAATCCAAGGTTTTGTCTAATCTATATATCTAATCAATTTAACCTGTTCACAGACAACAAAACTTATGAATGGTGTGAATTTCAATAATGTTAAAGACGATAATTAAAAGTGTTTTAAAACTTAACCCTTGTCATGCTGAACCCCGATAGTCCGGTTTGAGCAGGAGGTATAGACAAAGATCAGCCTGCACATAAGTGCAGTCTGATCTTGGTCTACACCTCCTGCTTGTACTTTTCCTGTCAGAAAAGTAATGAAATTGGTTTTAAAAAGAAATATTGATTATTGAACAACAAGTACTATCAGTGCCCTCAACCCTTTGATTTTAATTCAATTCCATAAGGGATTTTATACAGCAAGACAAGGGTTAAAATTATGGTTGAATTGGCTAGAAAATATGATAAGAATGAAAATATATAATTAATTGTCCCTTTTCTCATGATATTTTCAATAGACATTTTTCTTTAAATTTAGGATTTTGTGGTTTTGTGATTTCGTTAAAAATCCTGATATTGTTACAGGTTACAGAAATGCTGTTCCATCAGTTGACCTACCACTCCCAATTTTCTACCATCAGGGTAAGTTAACTCTAAGTCCTGTTCTTTCAGAGTAGCAGTTCATCAATTTCCACTCAATGACGCTCCCAATAAAAAAAGATTTGTAAAACATTGTGAAAAATGAAGAAATTGCTTGTTACAAGCATGTTACAAGCAATTTCTTCATTATCAACAATGTTTTCTAACCCAAAAGTAAGTTTTGAATAGTGTTTAAATTTGGACCAGTCTATAATTTTGCCATGTGGTAATAGGTTAACAACATCACAACTGACAAATGGTCACTGTAAATGAAAAAATCAATGGACCATTCAAATTATTCATATAGGCTTGAAACTCCTAACATTTGTGTCTAGCATTTAGTTGGTTTGGCAAATTCAATGCTGTATCTACAGCTATTCAAACTTTGAAGATATTTAGTTCACCCACCAATAATTTAATCTTTAGTTTTGTCTATCAAAAACGGGCGTTCTGATTGGTCGAAAAAAAATATTCATAAATGCATGAACAAAATTTTGAGCACGCAGCTATTTTGTATGCTTCTGGACAAAATAGTCCCATACAAAAAGGTATCAAAAATTGTAAAGTTTTTGCATTTTCGCTCAATACTATTAAATTATAAGAAATGAAGAGAATATTTATTGTTTTCATGGAGGTATGAACCAAAAAACCTAATCAAACAATGTATGAATCATACAGTGTGATTAGGTTATTCGGTTCATACCTCCATGAAAACAAAAAATATTCTCTTCGTCTCTTAATTAAATCACCTTTCAATTTATGTCCCTGGCCATATATTTTGAAATATAACGTTAATGATGTCATAAACCATTACCAGACGACAGAATTTCAGACTGGTCCAAATTGAAAGAAGTCACATACTAAATTTCAATTTTGTACTGAATTGGAAAATGAATACCAAATAGGGTAGAAATTGTTGTGAGAAATGGTGTAGTGGCATTTTACAAGCAGTTTCTTCTTTTCCGCAAGGTTTTCCATGATTGTATTTCTCAGGGCGTCAGAAAACGTCATTTTGTGGTAATGGGTTAATTGACCAATTGCTGGCGCTGCCTGCCTACTCTATTGATTTCACCTATCGACTCCAACAGGAAGTTCCACTTCCATATTTTACAGCGTTAATTTTCAAAGTATATGGCCAGTATCATGTAACAAAAAAAAGGTAGAATAGTTGGTCGATGACCTTAACGTTGTTACTACTTGAATAAGCCGTAGTTACAACTTTTAAGTCGCCAATCCAACAAAAATGTTTAGCAAAAATGAAAGCCAATGTCAGAGTTCAGAACTCATTTCTGTCCTACATGAATGATTTCATTGGTTGACTGGTTGTTTGATCGACAGCAACGATTGGTCAATTGAACTACCTTATGGGAGGTTAGTGTTTGTGGCGAGTGATCTGTCAACTGTCAACAGTATAAAAGAGTTATTTATAAGGCACTTAAAACTTTTGCGTTTTTGGAAAATTTAGACTGGTCCAAATTGAAAGAGTTTGCAGACGATAATGAAAATGGATGCAATTTGAAATAAAATCATCCAGTGTGGTAGAAAATATTGTGGGAGAAGAAGAAATTGCTTGTTACAAGCAATTTCTTCTTTTTCCACAATATTTTCCAAAGTATAAAATCACCGATAAAATCCCGTGTTTGTACAGGAAAGGGTTAAGCGATGAAGATAATGTTGTTTTTTAGGTCACCTGACCGAATGGTCATGGTGACCTATTGCAATCATCGTTTGTCCATCGTGGTGCGTCGTCCGTCGTCCGTTAACTTTTAAACATTTTCATCTTCTTCTAAAGAACTACCGGGCGGATTTCAACCAAACTTGGTAGAAAGCATCATTGGGGGATGCCAATTCAAGTTTGTGAAAATAGGGGTTCTGGGGGTCATAGGGGCCCCAATCGGGGGCAAAAAGGGGAAATTTTTGGTTCTTCTTTAAAAATCTTCTTCTAATAAACCGTTAATGCCAGAGCTTAAATATTTTGTGTGCATGACAACTAGGACAGGTATATTATAAATTGTGAAATTCATGCCCCTGGGGTCATGTATGGGGCCACACCCAGAGGTCAAAGTTCATCATGTTAAAAAATTCACATTTTCATCTTCTTCTGATGAAGTACAAAGCCAATTTCAAACAAACTTGGTGAAAAGCATCATTTGGTAACGGTTATTCTGATTTGTGAAAATTAAAAGGCTGGAGGTCAGGGGATCCTAAAATGGGGACCAAAAGGGGGTCATTTTTGGTAACTTTTAAACATTTTCATCTTCTTCTCAAGAACTACTGAGGGGATTTCAACCAAACTTGGTCGGAAGCATCATTGGGAAAATGCCAATTCCAGTTTGTGAAAAGAGGTTAGGGGGGCTTGGGGTAAAAGGGGCCCCAGTTGGGGGCAGAAAGGGGTAAATTTTTGTACTTTTTAAAAAATCTTTTTCTAATAAACCCTAAATCACTTGTCTTGATGCTCTTTTACTCAGGTGACCGTTAAGGCCCACTGGGCCTCTTGTTTTATTTCATGGAGGTATGAACCGAATAAACTAATCACACTGTATGAATACATGAAGCGGATTCATACATAAGTGTGATTAGGTTTTTCAGTTCATACCTCCATGGAAACAAGAAAAATACTTTTCATTTCTTATAATTTAATAGCATCAAGTGAAAAAAGCAAAAACTTTACAAATTTTGATACTTTTTGTAGCGAACTATTTTATGCCATAGCATACAAACTGGCTGCGTGGTGCAAAATTATGTTCATAGAAGTATGTGGGGTTTTTTTACCAATCAGAACGCCTGTTTATGATAGACGAAACTAAAAATTAAATTATATTTGGATTAAATCAAAGTAGGATAGATCTAGTATTATGAGTGTCAAAAATGTCATTTGATGCCTCTGTGGATTACATGTGTACTTGAAAAATAGCTTTTATCTGTTTTACAAGATCTTTAAAAAAAACTTTTTTGTTCCATGATAATTTCAACCCTTAAAGACTTGGTATTCATCAGAGGGAATTTTATCGTGTTGCAATTAATTTTTAGCTCCCCTGAGCACGAAGTGCTCTGGAGGAGCTATTGTGATCGGTCATCGTCCGAGGTCCGTCCGTCTATCCGTCCGTCTGTCCGTCCGTTCACAATTACAAAAAAATCTTCTCCTCCTAAACTAACCATGGAATTTCAACAAAACTTCACATAAATGATCCTAAGGTCATGCTCTTTCAAAATACTTCAAAGAATTGAAATACATGAAGAACTCTGGTTGCCATGGCAACGGAGTGAAAAAACTTAAAAAATCTTCTCCTCCCAAACGATAAGGCCTAGAGCTTTGATATTTGGTACAAATCATCATCTATTGACCCTCTTCCAAAATACTTCAAAGAATTACCATATTCTGAAAATTAGCCCTTTTCTTAATGATCCCTGATTTTTCATAGAAATAAAGAAGGAAATCTTTAAAAATCTTCTTTTCCCAAACCATAAGGCCTAAGGCTTTGATATTTGGTATACATCATCATCTTTTGACCCTCTACCAAAATACTTCAAAGAATTAACATATTCTGAAAATTAGCCCTTTTCTGTGCGATCCCTGATTTTACATAGAAATAAATAAGGAAAACTTTAAAAATCTTCTTCTCCCAAACCATAAGGCCTAGAGCTTTGATATTTGGTATACATCATCATCTATTGACCCTCTACCAAAATACTTCAAAGAATTAACATATTCTGAAAATTAGCCCTTTTCTTTGTGATCCCTGATTTTAAATAGAAATATGGAAAGTTATCTTTAAAAGTCTTCTTCTCCCAAACCATAAGGCCTAGAGCTTTGATATTTGGAACAAATCATCATCTATTGACCCTCTTCCAAAATACATCAAAGAATTACCATATTCTGAAAATTAGCCCGCTTCTTGGCAATCCCTGATTTAACATAGAAATAAAGAAGGAAATCTTTTAAAATCTTCTTCTCCCAAACCATAAGGCCTAGAGCTTTGATATTTAGTACAAATCATCATCTATTGACCCTCTACCAAAATACTTCAAAGAATTACCCTATTCTGAAAATTAGCCTTTTTCTGGGCAATCCCTGATTTTACATAGAATTAAAGAAGGAAAACTTAAAAAATCTTCTTCTCCCAAACCATAAGGCCTAAAGCTTTTATATTTTGCACATATCATAATATATTGACCCTCTACCAAAATACTTCAAAGCAATATCATACTCTGAAAATTAGCCCTTTTCTGTGTGATTCCTGATTTTACAAAGGAATAAAGAAGGAAATCTTTGAAAATCTTCTTCTCCCAAACCATAAAGAATAGAGCTTTGATATTTGGTACATATCATCAGCCATTGACCCTCTACCAGATTACTTAAAAAATTAGCCCTTTTCTGTGCAATCCCTAATTTTAGTTAGGAATAAATAATGATATCTTTGAAAACCTTCTTCTCCTAAACCATTAGGCTTACAGCTTTTATACTTGGTATGTATTGATGTCTATACTTCAAAGCATTACCATATTCAGGAAATTAGTGCTATATGGTGGGATCATCAATATACCTAGGATTAAAAGAGAAATCTGTAAACATCTTCTCCAAAATAATTAGACAGAGTTCTTTGCCATTTTGTTTGTATCATAAAGCCATGAACCATCATACTCAGGGGAGCAATTTAGGACCATCATGGTCCTCTTGTTCAATATAAGTAGCTTGCGGTCTGATTGAGAAAAATATGATGCCAATATTAACCCTTTCCTGGACAAACCCGGGATTTTACGTGGCTATGATCTTATACTCAAGAAAATATTGTGGTAAAAGAAGAAATTGCTTTTAACAAGCAATTTCTTCTTTTACCACAATATTTTCCACCACTTTGGATGGTTTGATTTAAAACTGCATCCAATTTTTATTGTCGTCTGCAACCTCTTTCAATTTGGACCAGTCTAAAATTGAAAAAAAAAACAACAGGAAAGGGTTAAAGTCTCAGCATTCCTTTATTTTTACAGGATAATGGCCAGATAGCTTGTTTACATTCAGCTTTAAAGTTTATCATTCAACAGAATGATTCGAAGGATATACTTGCTGTTGTACTCTGTAGCAAAATGGATCCTAAAACACAGAAATGTGTCAACAGAAATATGATAAAGCTTTACCCTGTCACTGCGCTGAGGTAAACTTTGAGATAATATTAACTCATTACCAAACATCATAATCTTAGACTGGTTCAAATTGAAAAAAGTTGCAGAGGACATTTCAAATTTTGTTTTTAATTGCAATATAAGTGCCAAATAGGGTAGAAAACATGGTGAGAAAAGCAGAAAAACTTGATAGAGGCAATTCCTCCTCATACTTACTCCTTAGGCCCTACCCATTGATTCCGACAGGAAGTCCTGCTTCAATTTTAAACGGCATTATTTTGCAAAATGTATGGTCAATAGCATGTATTAAACATTCAGAATAGTTGGTGACCTTAACATTGTAACTACAGCTTGAAAAAGGTTTAAGTCTCCAAACCAACAAAAAAGATTTACAAAAATAGCGGCCAACGTTATTTGATTGATAGTTGCAGTTTGTCAACTGAACTACTTAAGAGATGAAGAGAATATTTTTAGTTTTCATGGAGGTATGAACCGAAAAACCTAATCACACTGTATGAATACGTGAAGCGGATTCATTCATTGTGTGATTAGGTTTTTCGGTTCATACCTTCATGCAAACAAAAAATATTCTCTTCATTTCTTATTTTCTTATAATCTAGTAGCATCGAGCAAAAAAGCAAATGTTTTTCAAATTTTGAGACCTTTATGTAAAGGACAATTTGTGCGGAGGCATACAAAATTGCTGCGTTCTCAAAATTTTGTTCATGGAGTTATGAATTTCTTTTTTTTTAAACCAATCAGAATGCCCGTTTTTGATAGACGAAACTAAAAATTAAATTATATGTAGATGAGCTGGAGGTTTATTCAAAGGGACATTTTCATCAGACAGCACATAGCCTTGCTAAACCATGTCTTTTAATGATAAACTGTATGGATGTAACAGTGTTTTTGTGGTATCAAGACCATAGCATGTTCACCTACCCATGGCTGTAGTATAGTCCCTCCAAATTCAAAAACAATGCAGTTGACATTTTAAATTAGATATGAATGGAAATATAAATGCCCAATAGTATAAAGAAACTGATAAATGAAGACATTGCTTGTTACTAGCAATTTCTTACATTCCCACAATGTATTACATGCAAACTCATTCCCACACAATGACACTTTTAAATGCCCCTCAAGAAAAAAGCTTTGGAAACAGTGTCATTATCCACAATATTCTCTAACCAGAGATAACTTTAAATTTTCGTCTACAACTCCTTGCAATTTGGAACAGTCTAAAATTTTGTCATCTGGCAATGGGTTTAAATATAGTAGGTATTCCTTTACATATTCAAATGATCAAAAAGAAACCAATCAGCATTTCCTTGAACTCTAGGCCTGGTCTTAAATCATTATTTTTACAGATATTTAAGAGATGCACAAATAAACATTGGACAACAGCTGACTGGGGACAGTTTTAATGGTTTATTGAAGGCATATATAGAAATGTGTCAACTGTATGAAGAGGAGAAATGTACATCAAAGGTGATTTATTTTGCAATAAAATCGTTTTACTTGTTCTCTGTTATTTTATTTATTTTATTTTTTTCATATGAAAAAAGATAAGATGGAGTTATCATATCAGTTAAAATATCCAGGCAACAAATTCTTGAAGAAATTACTTTCAGAAATCAATATCTTCTTAAAGATTTTTGTAACCCTTTACCAAATAACAAAATTTTAGACAAATTTTGGTTGATGAAATTTGTAAGATATTTGTCTTTTTGGATTGAAACATTGTGGATAAGGAAGAAATTGTTTGTAAAAAGCATTTTTTCATTTTCAAAAATGTTTTCCAGAAGTCTTTTTCTGAAAGGGCATCAAAAAGCATAACGTTGTCGGAAAGGTCACACTCTTTTTCTTATAGTAAAAAACAGGATTGAGTTGGAATAGATTACACTCATTTCCTAATAGTAAAAAAAAGGATTGTGTTGGAATAGATTACACTCTTTTCCTTATAGTAACAAACAGGATTGAGTGGGAATAGATTAGACTCATTTCCTAATAGTAAAAAACAGGATCGAGTTGGAATAGATTACACTCATTTCCTAATAGTAAAAAACAGGATTGTGTTGGAATAGATTACACTCTTTTCCTAATTGGAAAAACAGGATTGAGTTGGAATAGATTACATTCTTTGCCTTATAGTAAAAAACAGAATTGAGTTGGAATAGATTACACTCTTTGCCTTATAGTAACAAACAGGATCGAGTTGGAATAGATTACACTCTTTGCCTTATAGTAACAAACAGGATCGAGTTGGAATAGATTACACTCTTTTCCTTATAGTAACAAACAGGATCGATTTGGAATAGATTACACTCTTTTCCTAATAGTAAAAAACAGGATTGTGTTGGAATAGATTACACTCTTTGCCCTATAATAAAAAACAAGATTGTGTTGGAATAGATTACACTCTTTTCCTTATAGTAACAAACAGGATTGAGTTGGAATAGATTACACTCTTTGCCTTATAGTAAAAAACAGGATTGAGTTGGAATAGATTACACTCTTTGCCCTATAGTAACAAACAGGATTGAGTTGGAATAGATTACACTCTTTGCCTTATAGTAAAAAACAGGATTGTGTTGGAATAGATTACACTCTTTTCCTAATAGTAAAAAACAGGATTGTGTTGGAATAGAATTCACTCTTTTTCTAATAGTAACAAACAGGATCGAGTTGGAATAGATTACACTCTTTTCCTTATAGTAACAAACAGGATTGTGTTGGAATAGATTACACTCTTTGCCTAATTGGAAAAAACAGGATTGAGTTGGAATAGATTACCAATTTGCCTTATAGTAACAAACAGGATCGAGTTGGAATAGATTACACTCTTTTCCTAATAATTACAAACAGGATTGAGTTGGATTAGATTACACTCTTTGCCTTATAGTAAAAAACAGAATTGAGTTGGAATAGATTACACTGTTTGCCTTACAGTAACAAACAGGATTGAGGTGGAATAGATTACTCTCTTTGCCTTATAGTAAAAAACTGTATTGAGTTAGAATAGATTACACTCTTTTCCTTATAGTAACAAACAGGATTGAGTTGGAATAGATTACACTCTTTGCCTTAAAGTAAAAAACAGTATTGAGTTGGATTAGATTACACTCTTTGCCTTATAGTAAAAAACAGAATTGAGTTGGAATAGATTACACTCTTTTCCTAATAGTAACAAACAGGATCGAGTTGGAATAGATTACACTCTTTGCCTTATAGTAAAAAACAGGATTGAGTTGGAATAGATTACACTCTTTTCCTTATTGTAAAAAACAGGATTGTGTTGGAATAGATTACACTCTTTTTCTAAAAGTAAAATACAGGATTGAGTTTGAATAGATTACACTCTTTTCCTTATAGTAACAAACGGGATCGAGTTGGAATAGATTACACTCTTTGCCTTATAGAAACAAACAGTATTGAGTTCGAATAGATTACACTCTTTTCCTAAAAGTAAAAAAAAGGATTGTGTTGGAATAGATTACACTCTTTTCCTTATAGTAACAAACAGGATTGAGTGGGAATAGATTACACTCTTTTCCTAATAGTAAAAAACAGGATCGAGTTGGAATAGATTACACTCATTTCCTAATAGTAAAAAACAGGATTGTGTTGGAATAGATTACACTCTTTTCCTAATTGGAAAAAACAGGATTGAGTTGGAATAGATTACATTCTTTGCCTTATAGTAAAAAACAGAATTGAGTTGGAATAGATTACACTCTTTGCCTTATAGTAACAAACAGGATCGAGTTGGAATAGATTACACTCTTTGCCTTATAGTAACAAACAGGATTGTGTTGGAATAGATTACACTCTTTGCCCTATAATAAAAAACAAGATTGTGTTGGAATAGATTACACTCTTTTCCTTATAGTAACAAACAGGATTGAGTTGGAATAGATTACACTCTTTGCCTTATAGTAAAAAACAGGATTGAGTTGGAATAGATTACACTCTTTGCCCTATAGTAACAAACAGGATTGAGTTGGGATAGATTACACTCTTTGCCTTATACTAAAAAACAGGATTGTGTTGGAATAGATTACACTCTTTTCCTAATAGTAAAAAACAGGATTGTGTTGGAATAGATTACACTCTTTTTCTAATAGTAACAAATAGGATTGAGTTTGAATAGATTACACTCTTTTCCTAATAGTAACAAACAGGATTGTGTTGGAATAGATTACACTCTTTTCCTAATTGGAAAACAGGATTGAGTTGGAATAGATTACCAATTTGCCTTATAGTAACAAACAGGATCGAGTTGGAATAGATTACACTCTTTTCCTAATAGTTACAAACAGGATTGAGTTGGATTAGATTACACTCTTTGCCTTATAGTAAAAAACAGAATTGAGTTGGAATAGATTACACTCTTTGCCTTATAGTAACAAACAGGATTGAGGTGGAATAGATTACACTCTTTGCCTTATAGTAAAAAACTGTATTGAGTTGGAATAGATTACACTCTTTTCCTTATAGTAACAAACAGGATTGAGTTGGAATAGATAACACTCTTTGCCTTAAAGTAAAAAACAGTATTGAGTTGGATTAGATTACACTCTTTGCCTTATAGTAAAAAACAGAATTGAGTTGGAATAGATTACACTCTTTTCCTAATAGTAACAAACAGGATCGAGTTGGAATAGATTACACTCTTTGCCTTATAGTAAAAAAAAGGATTGAGTTGGAATAGATTACACTCTTTTCCTTATAGTAAAAAACAGGATTGTGTTGGAATAGATTACACTCTTTTTCTAATAGTAAAAAACAGGATTGAGTTTGAATAGATTACACTCTTTTCCTTATAGTAACAAACAGGATTGAGTTGGAATAGATTACACTCTTTGCCTAATAGTAAAAAACAGGATTTAGTTAGAATAGATTACACTCTTTGCCTAATAGTAAAAAACAGGACTGAGTTAGAATAGATTACACTCTTTTCCTTATAGAAACAAACAGGATTGAGTTGGAATATATTACACTCTTTGCCTTATAGTAAAAAACAGGATTGAGTTGAAATAGATTACACTCTTTGCCCTATAGTTAAAAACAGGATTGTGTTGGAATAGATTACACTCTTTTCCTAATAGAAAAAAACAGGATTGAGTTGGAATAGATTCCACTCTTTTCCTTATAGTAACAAACAGGATCGAGTTGGAATAGATTACACTCTTTTTCTAATAGTAACAAACAGGATCGAGTTGGAATAGATTACACTCATTTCCTAATAGTATAAAACAGGATTGTGTTGGAATAGATTACACTCTTTTCCTAATAGAAAAAAACAGAATTGAGTTGGAATAGATTACACTCTTTGCCTTATAGTAAAAAACAGGATTGTGTTGGAATAGATTACACTCTTTTCCTTATAGTAACAAACAGGATCGAGTTGGAATAGATTACACTCTTTGCCTTATAGTAAAAAACAGGATTGTGTTGGAATAGATTACACTCTTTTCCTGATTCCAAGAAATTGACTGACCTGGTACATACATAAAGAAATTTTGGATAAAAATGTAGCTTCTAGGGTGAAGACTTTAATTTTTTAGCTTTTGAAAAGAATGGACCAAATAAACAGAACTTGGTTTGTATATCTTTGAGACTTATATCCTCTACAAATATGAAATTTAGCCAAAGGTGTAGCCTCTAGAGTGCAAACAGTGTGTATCAAAGATTAAGTGTAATAGCCTGGTTTTTGACTCCATAAAAGCTTATACATGTATAGGTAATGTTGAAGACATCCCTGAGACAATGTTCTGTTCAAATATCAAGACATTTGTTCCAAAAATGTGCCTTCTAGAGTTCAAAGAAGGTATTTTAAGATTTGATGTAGTGATCCAGTTTTTTACCCAAACTTGAATTTTTGTCAAAAGATTTGTGAAAAATGAAGAAATTGCTTGTTACAAGCAATTTCTTCTTTTTCTACAATGTTTTCTCAATTATGAAATCCCAGGGACGTGAACACCAGGGATTGATCAGGGAAGGGTTAAGAGACAAACACTCTCACTAAATTTCAGGTCATTTGAGCCAAAAACATGGCATCTAGTGTGAGAACAAGGTATTTCTAAGGTTTGACCTAGTTACCTAGTTTTTGACCCAAGGTTACCCAAATTTGAACTTGACCAAGATATTATGAAGACGAACATTCTTACCAATTATCAAGACTTGTGAGCCAAAAAGATGGCTCCTAGAATGCATTCTAAAAGGAAAATCATTATGACCAAAAAACTAGGGATTGAACAGGAAAGAGTTAAACCTAAAGTGAACTCTGAACTTCAGAATCTTAAGCTCACTTAATCATGGTTGGTCCATTATCGTGTGTGAACAAAGTACTTGGCTTCATGGCTACACTTAAAGCTTAAATTACTTCAAACTTGGTCAGAAAATTTATATGAATTTGGATCATTTTGGCTGAACTGTTATAAAACGTGTCTCTGTAATATCTACCGAGTCTTTCTGTGAAATTTGAATCAAATCCGTCCAATGGTTGCTGAGAAATCGAGCAAACACGATTTTTCACCAAAAGGCCATAACTCCCTAAAATCAATGGACCGTAACCACAATAGAATATGCATATCTCTGCTTGATACTGACCATATCAGTGATGTTTGAATAAAATCCGTCCAATTTAGTGGACACGAAAAAGCTACAGACAGACGGACGGACAGACCAATAAGCTGACTCCTATATACCTCCCAAAGGTAGTTTATGTGGGTAATAATAATGGGTTGGCAACCTAATTGTTATAACTTCAACTGGAATAAGCTATAGCTAAGATGTTTTGGCAACCAAACCAAGAAAATGCTTGAATTATTGATTGATAGTAGTGATCGATAGTAGTGATTTCTAGATTTGATACCAATGTTTATCCACTCTATAGTGTATGATGGACTGGTTAGTGGAATTTTAACCCATTACAAAACTAGAAAATTTTAGACTGGTCCAAATTGACAGAAGTTGGGGAGGACAAATCAATGTAGTGAAATTTAGATAGTCTTTCCTTTTAATTAGCAATTTCTTCATTGTCCATGTTAGTGAAATTTATTGTCCACAATGTTTTCCAGAGCTATTTTCATTGGGTGTGTCAAAAAGTTGGATTGTACTGTAAACCCATTCCCACTCCACCCCTCCTTTTTACACCCCCAAGAAAAAGCTTTCGAAAATATTATTGAAAATGAAGAAATCGCTTGTATCAAGCAATTTCTTCATTATCCAGATGGTTTCCTATCCCAAAAGACAAAAAAAAAAAAATCCATCAACTTCAAGTTGTCGTCTGCAGCTTCTTTAAATTTGGACCAGTCTAAAATTTTGTTGTATTTGAATGGGTTAATACCTTGTTGACATTTATCCAACAGGTTGTTGAAACCAACGAAATTACCCAAACTTGTTCATTTATGGTTACCGTCATTGAGAATACCCCAAGAGAAGTTCTCAAATGTACCAATCAGGTAGGATGAACTATTTTGGAAGAAAAAAAGAAAGAAAATTCATGATCAAATGCCCTGTCTATCCATTTATTTTGACTGTCATTACACATAGGATAATTATTCATGTTTAACACTTGAGTAAAACTTGCATTCATATATAAAATTGAAAAGATGTAGAAGTCAAATTTCATACATGCCTGTTTCTATGGATGTTCTTAAGACTTGATGTTTTCAAAAGGCAAGTTAAAGACAGTTGTCATTCAATACATTCTTCATCATGCAATAGCTTTATTTTTCCCTGTCTTATTCCGTTTTAAGCTTTTCCCAATCAGTATTAAGGTTTTAACACTTTCCTGTTCTATCCATGGTTTTTACATCCCAGTGTTTTTATACTTGAGAAAACATTGTAAAAAAAGAAATTGCTTGTAACAAGCTATTTCTTCTTTTTCAACAATTTTTTCTACCCTATTGAACGATTATTTTTCCGATAAAAATTAACTTTAGATTGGTGTCTGCAAATCCTTTGAATTTAGACAGGTCTAAAATTGTGCAAAACAGGAAAGGGTTACATGTTAGTTCATTTTAATGGAATTGTCGGGTCCTGGGATCAGTAGTAAGAGTGAAGGACTTCAAGATTTCAATCATGTAAAAATTAAAGAACTATTTTTATATTGACAAAATTTAATCATTTATTAGTTTTACACGTGTTTGCCTTCCTATCACTCCTATTTGTCTTCCTAACCTATTAACTGACTACAAAATTCTTGAAGTAACCAGATTCAAAGAGGAAGCAAGCAAAATTTTGAGTTCTTTCAAATATTTAAATCAAATTAAAAAAAAACGGAAAAGAAGAAAACTTTGTAGGGAAAGAAGAAATTACTTGTTACACACAACTTCTCCTTTACCCACAACGCTTTTGACTATTTTAACCAAGAGCTTCAAAATACATGATTTGGTTGAAAAATGGTTAACTGCCTTTGTCTATAGTGGCTGATGTTCTTTTTCAGGATATTTTGATGGAATGTGGACCTCTCATCTGTGATGCTGTTTTACAACAGATATAGGCTCATATCTGTCTTATTAAACGTCTTTGGATATACATATCTGCAGGCTGATCTTTGTCCTTACCTCCTGCCAAAACAGGAAAGTTCCAGGTTCAGCATGGAATTGGTTAAAGGAATCATTTTCTAAACCAGCCATATTTTGATGGATGTTGAACCCATTCCAACACGATCCTGCCTTTCTACTCCCTTCAAGAAAAAAAGATTGATAAAACATTTTGGAAGATGAAGATATTGCTTGCAACAAGCAATTTCTTCATTTTCCTCAATGTTTTCTACCCAGAAAGTTGAAAAATCTAAAATTTCATTAACTTTAATTGTCATCTGAAACTCTTTCAATTTGGAACAGTCTAGGTGTGTGGTAATGGGTGGACACAAATTTAATGTATGTTTCTATTTGGTTGTAGATGGCAGTTCACATTGAGTAGTCAATTCAGAAATAAATATTTAATTGGCAGAAATTGCTTCCACAATGAAACCTTCAAGCCAATGCTCATTTTTGTCAGCAGTGTAGGAATTGAGGGATCATCGGTCCCAGCCACTAGCTCTTCTGTCCATGCCCACTGATTCCAACAAGAGGTTCCAATTAGATATTAAGCAGCATTATTTTACAATAATAATTGCCAGTAACATTTAACAAAAAAGTAAAATTGTTGGTTGGTGACTTAAATGTCATGATTACAGCTTTAATAAGGTGTAGTTACAACATTGTAAGTTGCCAAACTAACAAATATGCTTCACATAAATTCCAACTAGTGTTGGATTCAAAGTTAACTAGTCTTATTGTATAATTTGATTGGTTTATCAATGTTTTATTGAACATCAATTATTTCATCATTCTATGCTGTATAAACAGGAATCTTAGTTTAAATCGGAAATCTTCATTAATTCGAAAAATGAATTTAGTCTGGGAAAAATGAATTAAGTCTTGGAAAAATAATTGAATTCTATATTCGGGATTGAGGATGGGTACCCTGCAAAATTTCTTGAAAGAATTTGATAATAGGCAACCAAGGAGAATTCCTGTTAAATTTTGTTGAAATCCAGCCAATAATTTCTGAGCAGACTATTTTCAAATAAAAAGTTTATGGACAGACTTGCAAATTGCCATGACAAATGTCCAGTGATCTTTTAGCCAGATTCGCAAAAAATGAATGTGTATTGAAAATATTTCATAGGGCAAAAAAAGTTACGGAAAAAAAAGAAAATGGTTGTCTAATAGCTATTAACCCATTCCCACACAATGAGGCTTTTGGGATCCCCTCATTTGGGAAAACATTGCATAAAATGCAGCAATTTCTTCATATTTCACAATGTTTTCTACCTAGAATGTTGGAAAAGTCTAAAATTTCATAAACTTTATTTTGCCGTCCTAAACTCTGTTCAATTTGAACCAGGCTAAAATTTTCCGTCTGGTAATGGGTTAAAGCAAATTCTTCCTTTTCTTTAAAATTTTTAAAAAAACTAGTCTCAGGATCATAACAGACGATTATATTGGAAAAGTTTTAAATGCAAGTTTGAATTTTTAAAATGAAGACAAATATGTTTGTGAAGCAAAGACTTGTTAATAATATCATATGTTGTTGTTAGATGTTTTAATTGGAAATAGAAAAAGAGGGAAATCTTTGTCTTGTTTCTTTTATTTCAGTATATTGTAATGAACACAAACATTTACAGAATATCACAGTTATTATTTAATACATTTTATGTCTTGTTAGATGAATTTATTAACCTATTACACAACAGCAAAATTTTAGACTGGTCAAAATTGAAAGATGTTGCAGACAGCAAATTTATGGTGATAAAAGTTTTTTGCCTTTTTAGGTATAACACAATTTGGATAATGAAGAGATTGCTTGTTGCAAGCAATTTCTTCATTTTCAACAATGTTTTCTAAAGCTTTTTTTCTTGGGAGCATCCAAAAGCTTCATTGTATGGGAAACGGTTAAAGAATGCGCATGTGTTTGAAAAATCTGTGTAGAGTGTGAAAATCTGTGAAGAGTGTAATATGAATAATAATAAAAAAGAGCCCATACGCAAAACATGCTTGTGGAACACAATGGCCCGAAAACAGCAAACTTTCCAAAAGTTTCACCTTAGTGGGTGACTGACCTTTATGGGTTATCTTGACATTAGATATCTATCGCCAAGAAGATGTCAGTTATGAACATAAAAGTTTTGTTGGTTTGGTGACTTATTTGTAGCTGTAGTTAAGACCTTTAATTTGCCAAACAACCATTTAATTTTTTGGTTACATGTTCATGGCTATAATCTTTGCAATATAAAACTGTTAAAATACATTACCACTCAATAACGCCTGTTGATGCCCCTTTTAAAAAATACTAAGGAAAACATTGTAGGAATTGCTTGTAACCAGCCATTTCTCCTATTTCCACTATGTTTTCTACCATAATGTCATAATTTTTCAAATTACACATTGGAAATATGTTGAATGTAACTTCTTTGAATTTGGACCAGCTCAAAATTTTGCTGTCTATTAATTGGTTAATTCAAACTTCCTGTCGGAGGCTTAGGACATGGTCAGTGATCCATCCAATAATTCAGGATCTTGAGATCATTGATGGATTTCAGGGCCCACCAACTGATCTGTAACAAGATGGTGTCATTCTAACAAGGTGGTGTCATTCTAACAAGGTGGTATCATTCTCACAAGGTGGTGTCATTCTAACTAGGTGATGTCATTCTAACAAGGAAGTGTCATTCTCACAAGGTGGTGTCATTCTAACAAGGTGGTATCATTCTTACAAGGTGGTGTCATTCTAACTAGGTGATGTCATTCTCACAAGATGGTGTCATTCTCACAAGGTGGTGTCATTCTCACAAGGTGGTGTCATTCTCACAAGGTGGTATCATTCTAACAAGGTGGTGTCATTCTAACAAGGTGGTGTCACTGAGGTATTATATGATATCAATTTTCAAAATATATATATTGTCAGGGGCTTAACCCTTTCCTGTTTGGCAGAATTTTAGACCTGTCTAAATTCAAAGGTTTTGCAGACAAAAAATTAAAGAGGATTTAATTTGAAAAAAAAAAAACCATTCAGTTTGGTAGAAAATATTGTGGAAAAAGAAGAAAGTGCTTGTTACAAGCAATTTCTTCTTTTTCTACAATTTTTTCTCAATTATTAAATCACAGGAACATAAAAACCAGAGATTGAACAGGAAAGGGTTAAAGGTGAATCACTGATTGGTGACCTAATTATTTTGAATACAACTACAATAAGATTTTAACATTTGATTCACCCACTGGAGAAAATGTTCAACCTGAATGTTGAATTCCAACATTTGATCTCTTGATTGACAAGTGATCAATCCATTGGTTAAAGGTAGATATTAACCTATTCCCACACAATGACAATTTTTGACACCTCTCAAGAAAAACAATTGGTAAAACATTGTGGAAAATGAAGAAATTGCTTAAAACAAGCAATTTCTTCATTTTCTACAGGCAATTTCTTCATTTTCTACAGGCAATTTCTTCATTTTAACAGTGCCAATATATTTTGAAATCCATCAATTAATGTAGAAGACATTCTCAAGACAAGTAAATTGGACACACCCACACTAAAAGGTAACTCTATATACCTATCCAAATTATATGAGCAGCACAAAAAGGGAGGCATAGACAATGGGTCATGTCAGAGTCCCAGGACAACTGCTGTCGACCCCCACAAAGATTTGTAGGTATCATGCTCCAGATAAGCAAAATTTTAGTGTTTGAACTGGAGCTTTGACCTTGAACCTGAAGCTATCCAAAGAATTCGTTCAAATGGCACATCTCATGGTGGAGAACAATTGTGCCAATTTATTTTGAAATCCATCCATAAATGTAGGAGTAATTGTCCGGACAAATTCCGACGGACGGACGGACTAACCAACGCACTAACGCTCATACACCGATTTGTCATAGTAACAACTGTGTCTCACACACCGCAAGCGGGCTCGACAAAAGGGGGCATAATTGCACTGAATGTTAAATCTTTGCCAAAGGGTTGATTTGATGGTCACAAAGGCACATGATAAGTCTCAGAACAACAGCAGTATTGAAAACAGGGGGAGTTGCACATAAAACTTTAACCTAAGCATTACATTGACATGACTAGAATAGCAACCCCTCTTTTCTTCCAACAGTCAAACAAAAATAACTTTGAACTGCGTTGTTGGAGAGGAGACCTTGCTTTTCTTGCAATGTTTCTATTCTATTTGACACTTATATTTATATTTTATCCCATATAATTGTGCCTACCATCTTCTTATTCTTCAGAGTTTCCAAAACAAGATTATGTGGAAAAATTCAAACAACCTGAAAGCTACATTTTCAAGAAATGTACTACAATTAAGCATTGTATAAAATCAGCTTTTAATTTATTTAAACAAATATTGTATTATTTTTACAAATTTACAGATATGTCAGTTGGGAGGGCAATGTGAAAAATAAATACATTTCAATTATCAAATATATTGTAATTTTTGCACTAAATACATGTACCTAATATACATCACTGAACACTTTTTAATGACTATTTTTCAACCTTTGATTACAATGGGTATTTTCTTTATCAGAGAATGTAAAAAAAAATTATAAGCCATTTATTGGGCTGCTAGCCATCTCTCCCCCCCCCCCCCCAAAGCAAGATAACAAGAGCAAGATCTCACAAAGGGCAGTATTACTGAGAAACAAACATTAGTTTGCAGTATTGTGGAGACATCTCACTACTGAAACAATAACTAGGGGAACTTGTGCCCCTGTATCACTCCATAGGCCTGAATTTACTGACTAATCAAATCCAAATTTATCCCACTTTTTCATGAACCTTCATTAAAAAAAAATAGAGAAAAACATTATGGAAAAAAAATAGTTTAAAAACAAGTAATTTGTTCGTTGACCACAATGTCTCCTACCCCAAAACAAATATTTTTCAAATTTCACCAACTTATCTAAAAGTTTGTTGTCTGGTAAAAAGCTAAAGGAGAATAATAAGCCTTTCTTTAGAAAATAAATTGAAGCAACTGATGCGCTAAAATTCTGCAATCTATAATTATTACAAGGGAAGCAACTGGCATGTAACATAGTTAACCAGTCAGCAGCATTATCTACTTCCCTTTAAGGTCTCACATGGTAATGTCGATCTAGTCCATAATTTTCAACAGATCAAAATCTTTCAGAAAAAAAATAATTAAAGGTCATCTTCAATTATCCATGAACACCACAAGAATTTTAATTGGCATCCATTTAATACTTTCAAAGGAGAAACCGCAGCAATTTTGCTATATACTGTAAATGAAAATCAGCCCCTGTAAAAGTCATATTTGTCATCCCATAGGTTTCCTTTCCAGGAATTTGATAAAGGGTTACTCAAGGATCATTTCTGTGAAACTTGGTATCACAATGCCACAACAATATACCACTGGCCTTTAGCAAGTGGGGCTAAAAAACAAATAATTTTGGGGAAACTCAAACGACTTGTAGTTAGCCATCAACTAAAAATATCATATTACATAATTGTAGGAGATAAAACATTCTAGATCCAACTAAATAAACAATTTGATTGGCCTATTCATATTGACAGGGGTAATTATCACAGCAGCTCTATGTAACATTCATGACATCCCTCTATGTAGCAGGTTCATCGTAATTTCCATGAGGTGCACCATCAACAACAGGTCCTCTATTCCTAATTATTCGTGCTCTGTCATTTGTCTCCTGGGGATTGTCATCTTTAATGTACTGGAAATACACATATATGTATCAAAAAAACCTTCTAATCTTTTCCTGACCTGATACAGGATTTTACATCAATGTGATTTTATACTTGAGAAAACATTGTGGAAAAAGAAGAAATTGCTTATAACAAGCAATTTCTCCTTTTTCCACAAATTTTTCTACCACATAGGACAGTTTCATTTCAAATTGAATCCAATTTTCTTTGCTTTCTGCAACCTCTTTCTATTTGAACTAGTCTAAAATTTCAAAAACAGAAAAGGATTAATAGTATCTTTTGAAAATCTAGCATGAAGTTTCACTAAGAGTGAAATAGTCAAGCTCTAGTGCTTGATGTTGAAACAGAGTTTTAACCCATTCCCACAAGATAAAGTTTTAGACCAGTCCAAAATCAAAGAAGTTGTGGATGACAATTTTAAGTTAATTAAATCTTTAAAATCTTTGTCTTTTGAGGTAGCAAACATTGTGGATAATGAAGAAATTGCATGTAACAAGCAATTTCTTTATTGCCCTCATTTTCCAAAGGTTTTATATTGAGGGACGTTTAAAAGCATTAGTGTGGGAATAAGTTTCCCTCAATCTATTGACAGCGACATATGAATTTTAGCGGGCATATAAAAAAGTCAGATTTTAAGCTTGACTTCCTAGTTGCATTTTATTTAGCAGACCAAGAATTAGTCAACATGCTAAACTTGCATATTAATAACTAGAGACTGATCTCTAGATCAAACCCATGCAAATTGTAATGGTAACAACAAAACATATAGTACCTAGTCCTATAACGATCTCTTACTCAACATGCTGAAGATCTCTAGTACTTCAGACCACTCTCCAGCATACAATCGTTTCAAATAACAATCAAAGTACCAATATTTGCTAGAAGAGCATAATGTCATCTATATACATGTAGAGAGCGTCCCCCTTGGCTTGCAAAGATGAAAATGACAATTTTGACAATTTACATGAACTTACTTTTTTAGCACTAGAGACCAATCTTTAGTGTACAACCACAACATATATAGTGGTAACGACCAGATATAGCACCATCACTATAATGATCCCATCTACATCATGATCAACATGTATATATATATCTTTAGCACTGGAGACCAATTCTCCAGTGTACAGCCTCATCATCCTCACCATATATAATGGTGACAACCAGATTTAGCATCACCACTATAATGATCCTATCTACATCATGACTTACATCTTAAGTAATAGAGACATCTCCAGTGTACAGCCTCTCCATATATAATGGTGACAACCAAACATAGCGCCCTGCCCTTTTATGAACCCATCTTATGATTTACATCTTTAGTACTAGAGACCCATCTCCAGCCTACAACCACAACAAATATAATAGCGACAACCAAACATAGCCCCCTGCCCTTTTATGAACCCATCTTATGATTTACATGTACTTACATCTTTAGTACTAGAGACCCATCTCCAACGTACAACCACACCATATATAATCGTAACAACCAGACATAAAGCTCCAAGCCCTATAATGACCCCTTCTACAACATGGATAATCAACAGTGGGGTAAACAAAATGTGGTAAAACTTTTTGGCATTCTCGTCATCTATACTCACACTCTACAAATAGAAAATATTGGATGTAACCAAACTTCCAGACCATGTTAACCATGATAATCCCTATTCACTCACTCCAAAACTGATTACAACCCTTATGTTATCATTCATGAACTTTTAGAATGCTCCTACTTTCCAACCGGTACCAGACAATGATATTTAAACCCTTTCCCATTTTTGGAAATTTTAAACTAGTCGAAACTGATAGAGGATGCAGACAACAATGAAAACTGGATGCCATGTGAAATGAAACCATCCTATGTGGTAGAAAACATTGTGGAAATAGAAGAAATTGCTTGTTACAAGCAATTTCTTCTTTTTCCACGATGTTTTCTCAAGTATAAATCATAGGAACGTAAAATCCCGTGCTTAGACAGGAAAGGGTTAAACAGGACAAAATTGAAAGAAGTTGCACACAGCAATTTCAAAGTGATGAAATTTTCAATTCTACATCTTTCTGTGAAAATATTTTGAAAAAATTAAGAAATTACTTATAAAAAGGAATTTCTTCATTTACACAATATTTTACAAAACTTTTTTTTCTTGAGGGGCGTTACAAAGGGGGGAAAGTTTGGGAATAGGTCGTTAGATATCAACCACGTGACCTGACTAAAGCAAACTTTTAACATTCATCAGAACATTTGAACAAAGACAAGTTGAGATATTTTGAATGAAACCTTAACCCTTTCCCTTTCAAATACGGGATTTTACATTTGTGTGGTTTTATACTCGAGGAAACATTATATTTTCTACCACATATGATTGTTTCATTTCAAATGGCATCCAGTTGTCATTGTGGTTTGCAACCTCTTTCAATTTGGACTAGTCTAAAATTTCCAAAAACAGGAAAGGGTTAACAAAATACACTGAATGTTCTACAGAGTAGCTTTGAAATACGATTTTCTTCTTTTTATTTTATTCCTTTAGATGGAAAGTCTTACAATCTAATCAAACCCTGTATTTTAAAGAAACTAGCTATTAAAAACATTGTGAGGAAAGGTAAAATTGCTTGTAATAGGCAGTTTCTCTTTTCTGCAATGTTTACTACCCTAACTAGTGCATACTTCTCAATTTAAGGGGATTTTAAAATACAGCTCTTTTACACGTGGCAAAGCCGATCCTAGTTGGCTTAGTTGGTAAGACACTTTACTCCTAGGGCCGTGAGTTTGAACTCCTAAATTCTTTCTGACAATTGATTAAGTCATTATGAGATGCGTCATTTATCTCTCATCAATAGGCAAATGATAGTAAATGCATCTATGTGTAGTGAGTATCTGGTGGTTGGTTTGTATGGAATGTTGTACTGATGTGAGAAATGACATGATACCATAGCCATGATATAACGGACATAGTGTTGAAAATGGTGTTAGGTATGCCAGGCATAGGGATATCACTAAATGCTGTTGAAAGTTGTGTTAACCATTTCCTGTTTTAGGAAATTTTAGACTAGTCCAAATTGAAAGAGGTTGCAGACAAAAATGAAAAACAGATCCCATTTGAAATGAAACCATCCTATGTGATAGAAAATATTGTGTAAAAATGAGAAATTGCTGTGACAAGCAATTTCTTCTTTTTCCACTATGTTTTCTTGAGTAAAAATCACAGGAACATAAAATCCCGTATTTGAATGGGAAAGGGTTAAGCCAAATTTAATCAATCAATCTTTCAAAGCGGACCAGTCTAGAATTTTGTAGTAAGGTAGTGATTTAAAACATACCTCATTCAACCAAAATACAGGAAAATGGACAGGTGTTATTCCAGTGGTATCGCTGGAACAAAAGTGAGAAATGAGTGAAATTATGTAACATTAGGTTTGGACAAGGAGAAATTTTAGATTATTTTGTGAAACACCATGCCGCTGTAACTGCCTTATTGGGGGGAAATGTGACCTTGATAAGTGACCTTGATCTTGATCTACCTTAGTATCTGAGGATGGATATCAACATGCCATATGTGAGTATTGCATCTTGAATAGGGTTGAAGAAATTATGAATGTTAAAGTTTTAGCTAACCTGAGCACAAAGTGCTTGTGAGCAATTGTGATCACCCTTTGTCCATCAACACTTTCTTGAAACAACATCTCCTCCCAAACCACTCAGCCAATTTCAACCAAATTTGGCAGAAATATTCCTTAGATGGCCCGGTATATGAATAGCTAAAAGAATTGAAATCCATTGAAAACTCTGGTTGCCTTGGCAACAAAAGTGATTTTTTTTAAAAAAAACTTTGAAAATCTTCTCCTCTTGTTTTTGAAGGCCTACAGCCTTGATATTTTGCTTGAAACATCAGTATATTGACCTCTTTCAATATTGCTAAAATCATTACCCTAAGGAACCCAGGGGTGGAGCCACAGGGGGTCTAAAAAGAACCAAAGAAGGATTTTTAAATGACATCTCCAAACCAATGAGCAAATTTCAACCAAATTTGGCATAGCACTTCAATAGGTAGCCCTGTAAATAAATAGCTAAAAGAATTGAAATCCATTGAAAACTCTGATTGTTTTTGCAAAAACAGTGAATTAAAAAAATTAAAAATCTTCTCCTCCTGTCTCAGAAGACCTAGAGCCTTAATATTTTTGATGAAACATCATTATATTGACCTCTTAAATAGCTTAAATCATTACCCTTGGGTCCCCAGGAGTAGAACCGGGAGTTCCATATAGATAAAAAGAACATCTCCTTCCAAACCATCAAGCCAATTCGAAACCAAATATGACACAAAGCTAAACCAGTACTCTTAGGTCCCTAAGGGGCGGAGTACAAAGGGTGTGTTCTTTATAATAATAAAGAATCTTTTTTAAATAATATCTCCTCCTAAACCATCGGGCTCATTCGAATCAACTATGGCAGAAATGTTCAATACATGGTCCTCTTTCACAATAGCTAAAAGACCAGAAATCTGTTGAAAACTGATTGCTATGGTGACAAATTTAAAAGATCTTTAATTATCTTCTACTCCTAAGCCAGAAGGTGTAGAGCCTTTATACATGTATTTTGCCTGAAACATCAGTAGATTGACCTTTTCCTAAATTAACATCATTACTGTCAGGTCCCCAGGGAAGGAGCCCCATGCAGGATTGACTCCCAGGCCATTGAGCTAATTTGAACCAAATAAGGCAGATGGTAGATGATCCTCTTTCACAATAACTAAATGAACACTGCTCAAATATTGCCTTTTGGATACACAGGTACTAAGCCAACATAAATGTAAAATATGATGATGCCCAATTGTATCATAATGCTAGCCTTAACATTAAATTTGCCTATTGAAAGAAGAAGAGCCTTTATCATGGGTGAGCGCACTGGGGCCAATGGCCCTCTTGTTTTGTAAGTTTTAGCAGAAGTTTAACCATGATAAATGACCTTGATACATCACCTTGACTTTGCTATCTTCAAATGCTTATTAAGGAGATCTATCATCAATACAAAATATCAGCATTGTATCTAGAATAGGCTTAAATTAATTGAAAATGATAATGTTTTTTGTTAAATCAGTTGGACAGACGGACAATGGTAAAAGCAATATATCCGCGATCTATCGATGTAGGGGAATAAAAAGACATTTTTCATATCAAATTGATGCATTCAAAACATCAAAAGTATCAGTTGTAAATTCATTGCTCAAAACAGTGGAACAAGACAATAGACTGATCAATATTTAGCAATGTATTGAAGCAAATAGATACTATTGTTTCACATTAGAGCGTACTCAGTAAATGAATATTTCAATTTTAATTGTTGATTTTCAATACACTGACATTTTTATCAATACAACAGTTTTGCTTGAAACAAATATGGTTGTTGTAACAAGAGTTGACGGTTACATTTAATGAGAATGTCCATAGGGCGAACCTCCTTCAGATTCCCTGAGAAAGTTTGATCAGGTGAAAAGCAGCTTTATGGTCAGGCCTTAGCAGCACATATGAAGAAAGGAAATCTTATAGAAAATTCCTTACTTGAAAGCACAAATATGGTGATTTTTTATTACTCCTAGTAATGTAGTTTTTACATACTTTATCATAGCTTATAATTATTCAATGCATTTTAATGTGTATTGGCCTATATTGGACCAAGTTAATGGAGAAAAACAAGCCTTCTTTTTATTATTGTTTAAAATAACTGTACAAGTTACTGATAAGAACAATAAATAAATAATTTCTTTAACACATAAACCTCTACTTACGATACATTAGCAATGGGAAACATATAGACATTTATCTGAAGTCTTTTAGCTGCCTGCAGAACTAATCCAGTATACTGAAAAATATATTTCATATAGTGAAAATTTGACTTCTCAGTTCATCCAAGGTAATTCCATACTTCTTTTCAAAAATAGTTTCCTATTTATCTGTATCCACTACTGTAATCCCAAATCAATAAATATTAAATCTTCAATATCTAAATCAAGACAGATTGACAAACATATATCGTATCCCTAGTTAATTATATAATGTATAAATGTATAGAGGATAATCAATTGGTTATTCCAGATAAGAAAAAATATTTAACGAGGATGCGTTGTTAGGCGTTGAAAAAACGAGTGCGCAGCACGAGTTCTTTAACGTCTAACAAAGCATCCGAGTGAAATATTTTTTTCAAATCTGAAATAACCGGTTGATTATTCTTTTTACTATATACCTTATCATTCTATTTTTTTTTATTAAAATATCGAAACCAATCTTTTTGATAGAGAGAAGGTCTATTGAAAAAAGTGTGGATGAATACAAGATTAAAGATTTCACGGAGAGTGAAACTGAAAAGTGTTATCGTCACTCCAGTGATGATATCAAAATTTATTACACTGAGAAATCCCAAGGTTTCACAGCATGGTATATAATAAAATTAATTAATTATACTGTAACTTAAATTCAATATCAACCTTGAAATCTCTAGAGCAAGACTATGACAGAAAAAGCACTATTTTCATCAACTTCAGCACAATTTGTAAAATACTATTGTCCATTTAACTGTTTTTCTTCCTAAGAAAATCTTTATAGATGACTGTGTTTAATTACCATAAGAACAGTGGATTCATATTCATACCGGTATCTTCCTTTGGGATATGAGCATTGTAAGTTACATTTAGTTCTTTTTACTTGCCCATGCTGAATTTAATCCTTTCTTAGAACTGCATTAAAATCAAAGGACTGAAAGCACTGGAAGTCCTTTTTGAAGATCGATATTTCTTTTGAAAAATACTTTTTTATAAACAACTCTACTTGAAAAAGGACAAGCAGGAGGTGTAGACTAACATCAGACTACTCTTAGGTGCAGGCTGATTTTTGTCTATGCCTCCTGCCAATATAGTAATATTCCGAGTTCAGCATGGCAAGTGTTAAGTATTGGATAAGTGATAAGAGTAAGGATTTTTGGAGTTTTTATCACAATGGGAATGATAAGTTAACCCTTTCACTTTTCTTTTTAAATTTCAGACTTGTCCTAATTGAAAGAAGTTGCAGACGACAATAAAAGTTGGATGCAATGTGAAATGAAACCACCCTTTGTGGTAGAAAATATTGTGGAAAAAGGAGAAATTGCTTGTTACAAGCAATTTCTTCTTTTTCCACAATGTTTTCTAAAGTATAAAATTGCAGTGATGTAAAATCTCTGGTTTGTACAGGAAAGGGTTAAATAAATGTCATGAAAAGGGACACAAATGTGACATCTTCATGGTATAACATTGGAATCCTGTTACTTGCAACCCTGATAATAGCAATTCTTTGCTTAACTGACTGTATGTACAAATATCAGATTTAAAGAACAAATACATGTAGCTCCTTTTAATAGCAACGTCTGCTTAACTGCAACAAAAGTCTTGACAAAGAGGTGTTGCTATTAAAAGAATTCCACCATATAACCTTGACATGGAATTTTTGTGGGTTTTTTTTTTTTGGGGGGGGGGGGCAAAAAAAACACAAAAATAATGTAATGTTTCTAAAAGAAAGGCAAGAAATGGACCCCTATTAACCCTTTCCCCCACAGTATCTCTTTGACATCCCAAAGAAAAAAGATTTGAAAAAAATTGTGAATATAAAGAAACTGCTTGTTTCAAGCAATTTCTTCATTATCCATAATTTTTTCTACCTCAAAAGACAACAACAAAAAAGAATTTAAAAATTCAAAATTATCATCTGCAATACCCTTTAAAATGGACCAGTCTAAAATTTTGTTGCCAGGTAATGGTTTAAAGATTAGATTAAATAAATATTGTAATATATATTGTAATTAGACTCACAGGCTCCAAGTCTATTGACACATTATGCTCTGCAGCATTAGGATGGACCCCTATCACAGCGTTGATATACTTGGGATCAGCCAGGTAAAAATGGGGGAATGAGATCGATGTGGGAATGTGGAAAAAATCAACTGAAATGTAAACAGAAGATACTCACTGTTGTATATCATCATCTGTGTTTCATTCAATTCTTTACCCATTACCAGAAGACCAAATTCAAGGCCATTCCAAAATCTAAGAAATTGCAGGTGACATTTTCAAGTTGATAGGATTTTAAAAAGATGTTTTTAGAGTAGAAAATACTATTGAAAATGAAGATATCACTCATTATAAGTAATTTCTTACAATGTTTTGCAAACCTTTTTTTCTTGGGGGCGTAATAAAGCATAATTATATGGGAATGAGTTTATTTAAAAAGCTGATTAAAGACATGGATGTTCCTAAACAATTTATCCTAAAGTCTCACATTGAACAACAGACAAAAAATAGGAAATAATGATGAGCACTCATTGCAATGTCATAACTCAGAAATTTGAAAGTCAGATTTCAGCCATTTTTTACAATATTTTGTATAGTAATCAGAACAATAATGTTCATGATATGTCTGTTTTGGATAAAGTACGGCTAAACCAGTTAAATAATTTCTTTCCTGAAACCCTGTTACCATTCTTTGCTCACACTTTACTTAGCAAGATACAGTAGTCATACATGGCTGAAGTCAATCCCTCCTTTTTACGCCCTTCAAGAAAAAAGCTTAAGAAAACATTGTGGAAAATGATCAAGCAATTTCTTCATTATCCACAATGTTTTCTATCCAAAAAGGTGAAAAATTTTAAAATTCCATCAACTTGACATTGTCGTCTGCAGCTTCTTTCAATTTGGACCAGTCTAAAATTTTGTCAAGTGGGAATGGATTAATCAATTTACAAATACTGTTTGACATGCGGAGATTTTTCAGTGAAGCATGTGCAGTCAATCGACAGATTGCGGCCATCAATCAAAAACTGATAAACCAATAAAATCATTCATTTTGACACGAAGAGAATTTGGAACTTCGAGATTTTCTACATTTATGTTAAGCATTTTTGTTGGTAAGGGGACTTATTCTAGCTGTAGTAATGATGTTTAGGTCACCAACCAACTAATCTATTTTTTGTTACACATTATTTGCCATAAATTTTTCAAAATAACATCTTAACCCTTGTCATGCTGTATAAATTACCTTACTGAATTGCTGTAAAATCAAAGGGCTGAAAGCACTGATAGAACTCATTGTTCAAAAGTCAATATTTCTTTTAGAAATCAATTCCATTAACAAATCTGACAAGAAAAGTACAAGCAGGCAGTGTAGACCAAGATCAGACTGCACTTACGTGCAGGCTGATCTTGGTCTACATCTCCTGCCAAAACCCGAATATTCCGGGTTCAGCATGACAAGGGTTGATATATAAGTCAAACTTCCTGTTGGGGGCAAATTGGCATGGCCAGCAATCTGTTATTTGTGATTATTTCTTTTTCCTGAAAGAATTTAAACATAAATTTGAACCTGCCTCAGAAAAACTTTCTATCAATTTGATTAGGATTAATTCATTAGAAAAAATTGATATAGAAATTTTTGGTAGTGAGTTAGAAGCTTTGCCTGTAATCAAGCAATTTCTTTTTTTTCCACAATGTTTTTCAAGTATAAAAACAATGTGATGTAAAAATAAGGAATTGAACAGGAAAAGGATATGTATATGATGAAATGTTCTGGAAATATCTGGAATACAGTAAACCCATTACCAGAAAACTTGAGACTGATACAAATTTACAGAAGGTGAAAACAATATTTTTATTGATTAAATCTTAGCATTCTTCTTTTTTAGGGATATAAAATTTTGTGGATAATGAAGAAATAGTTTGCTACAAGTAATTTCTACATAATCCTTAATTTTTTCTAGAGTTTTTATCCTTAAGGGCATACAAAGGTGGAATAGTGTGGGAATCGGTTAATTGTGAAAATAGTCTGAATGCCTCACATTGATGCTAACAGGAAGATGATATTATCTTGTTTCCCTCCCATCACCCACCACCAAAAAAACAGGGCTAAATTACCAAATCATGGTTATTCTTCTTTTTCACCATCTGAGAATGGGCTATATCACACAGAGCAGAGTAGACAATTGACATTATCACAGCAGTCAATCAAAGAATCAATCAAACATTTTTTTTCATTTAGACCAGAAGTGAACTTTGAACTGCATTATTGGCCAATATTCGTTGGTTTGGCAACTTCAGCATTATTTTTCAAATAAAGTGAACTTCCAATTTTCATCTACAAAACCTTTGAATTTGGACATCTCTATAATTTTGCCACAGTCCCTGTTGGAGCTCAGTGGGCATGGCTGACAATCTGTCAATTTGGCAAGTTTTTAATTATCAATTTGGCAGGAGCACTGATCATTACTATCCCTGAACAATTGATCTGCAGTGTCTGGGATCCTAACTAATCTGCGTAAATAGTAGCAGTTTTATTCTGAATTGTGTTAGGTTAATAATGTAGGAATGCAATAATTACCTACCAATTTGGCACTGTGTTATATTGACAACTCCTGTCCCTAAACAATGATCCTGTGGTGTACAGAATCCTAGATTATCTGGTGTGATTGTAGCATTGGCCACATAGGAATATGGGGCACCATAACGCCATAGTGGAATTCCTTGTTTGGTTTCTGTATTCATGACAAACTCACCCTCAATACTCCTGTAATACAGATAATAGAAAGTACTCATTGAATGACATTCATTAATCCATTACCAGAATGATAGCATTATAGACTGGTCCAAATTCAGAGGAGTCGCAAACAAAAATTTAAGGCTAACTAAATGATAAAGATCTATGTATTATGTAGTAGGATATATAGTGGAAATGAAGAAATTGCTTGTCAGTGTTTTCCATAGCTTTTGAGGGGCAAAAAGATGCAGGATTGTGCGGGAATAAGCTTTGCTGAGTTTTTATCTGTTTTAGATGATGACTCAATCAATTCAGCAATCTCTTAACACGAATTTGATTGTATTTTTATAATATGATCTAAATTTTACATTCTTTTTATAATATGAACCAATGCAATAAATCAATGAAACTTTTGAAAATTACTGTTTTAAAACATTCTGCATATTACAAAATGTCAATTGCAACATGATGTCATTCAATGCATTACATGCTATCATGTTGTGTTTATAATAACAATCAGATATGTTTGTGAAACACTGCCCTCATAACAGCCCTTTCTCAAAAATGTGATCTTGACAAGTGACTTTGACGGATACCCTAAACCTGAGCTGATGCCTATCAATGCAAGGAATCCATGCCCCAAGCATGAGTCATGCACCTTGAATGGTGTTAATAACAGAAAATGTTAGATTATTGGTTATGTTTTGCTGACAAATAATAGATAGACAGACAATGGTAAAAAAAGGTGCCCCGATCTTTTGATGTGGGAAGCATAAAAAGTGATATTAAAGAATTCAGCTCATGAATTATAACACTAGTGTATTGTCACATATGTAATTTAATCAAGAGGACCATGATGGTCCATAATTGCTCATCTAATTATCTGCTGTTAAAAAAATGCAACTGGAGCCATATAATTATAACCAGTTTCATGAAGATTAATCAAAACTGTGGCCTCTATAGTGTTAACAAAGATATTGTCATTAAGGCCACTTTTCCTGTGTTTTCAAATAGAACCTTCCGAAAATCAAAAGGGATCATCCTTATGACCTAACAATTATTCTGGCAAAGTTTCAGGAAGATTGAGCCAAATTTGTGGCCTCTGGAGTGTAAACAAAGAAATTGTCTTTAAGGCCACTTTTCCTGAGTTTTCCAATAAAACCTTCCCAAAATCAATGGGGATCATCCTTATGACCTAACAATTATTCTGGACAAGTTTCGGGAAAATTGAGCCAAAATTGTGGCCTCTAAAGTGTAAATAAAGAAATTGTCATTAAGGCCCTTTTTTCTGTGTTTTCCAAATGAACCCTCCCATAATCAATAGGGTTTACTTATGACCTAACAATTATTCAGGCCAAATTTCATGAAGATTGAGCCAAAATTATGGCCTCTAGAGTGTAGGACGACGAATGACAGACATTCAACCAACAAGAGCACTTTGTGCTCAGGTGAACTAAAAATATTCACCGGCTCTATTTCTCTCTTACATCTTACAGGTCATACACTAGATAATTGATTGTTATACCAGCTATGAGGACAAATAAGCAAAACATATTGGTATCGAAGTACATTGAACCTATATAGACTCTGTGCATATTCAGGGTTGAAATTCCATAAATAGAATGCAGGCAGATAAATAACTGCACAAAAGTGATTCTTCATGAACTCTTAATTAAATCAAAGAGCCTCTAATTGTAATAGTCAAGGAAACCCATTCCAACACAACAAAATTATAGACTGGTTCAAATTAAAAGATGGTGCAGTTTCAAGTTAGTGGAATTTAAGATTTAATTGCCTTTCAAATTAGAAAACATTTTGACCATAAAAGCAATTTCTTTGATGTCTACAATGTTTTCTTGAGGGCTGTAAAAAAGAGGATTTATGAGGAAATGGATTAACCAATGTTACCCCAAACCCAGGAGTGACCACTTGTGGTCAAAGATAACACATACAACACCTCATGGTCTTCATAGCTGTTGACTTAACTCATTTCCGTTCGTTCCCTGGTTTTTAACGTCAATGAGATATTATAATTGAGAAAACATTGCAGAAAAATAAGCAATTTCTTCTTTTTCTACAATATTTTCTACCTTACTGAATGGTTATTTTTTCAAATTATATCTACTTTAATTTTTTGTCTATAAAACCTTTGAATTTGGACAGGTCTAAAATTTTACAAAAAAGGAAAGGGTAAAAGCTAAACAAACAATTTCATCTTTGACCTTGACCTTCCAGCTATTTGACCCAATAAAAAAAGGCTCTTCTGAAGGTCATTAGCAACAACTTCTATAAGTTTCAAAGACAAAAAACAAATGTCAAGATGGCAGAAAACAAAGGTCTGCTGATGGATAAAAAAAAAAAGATATAGTGAAACCAGTGAATCCCTCCTTTCTTTGCAGGTTTGGGTGGGGTGGGGGTGGGGAATAAGATACGCAATCGGTTATAATGCAAATGCAAGTTTGTGAAGTATAAAGTTATGTTATTTAACCTTAATGAACTTCACAAAATGTTACAGCTAAAAATAGAAGGAAGGGTATGCAAAAGCTGAGCTTCAATTGAGAGAACAAGATACAGTAAGTCTAAAAACTTAACTCATTTCAACTTAATCCCACAATTTTATCCACCAAAGAAATAAAAGCTTTGGAAAACATTGCAAGAAAAGGAGAAATTGCCTGTCACAAGCAATTTCTCGTTTTCTCACAAGGTTTTGTACTCCATATCACAGCTAACTTCGATTTAATAATAATTTGATATAATATCAGCAACGTCTTTCAATTTGGACCAGTCTAAAATTTTGTTGTTTGGTAATGGGTTAAGATGACGGTAAAATGTATGGCTGAAAAACTGTTTTTATCGAATATGTAATGATTTATTTCATCTAATACTCACCTACAAATATCTGACACAAATGTTTGTAACTCCATACTCTTAGGTAGGTATGGAGGCCCGAGAGTACCATCTGTAGAATCACAAAAATAAACTTATAGTAAACCTGAATCTATATTTTGTTAAACTCCTTACCAAACTAGATGATTTTGGACCGTTCACACTTGAAAGAAGCTGTAGACAATAATTTCAACTTATGACCTAAGTTTATAAATTCTTTGTCTTTCAGGGATCAAAACATTAAGGTAAATGAAGAAATTGCTTGCAAGCAATTTCTTCATCCCCTAAATATTTAAACAAGCATTTTTCTTGGAGAATAAAAAAGTAGGAATGGATAAATACTTTTCTATTTCTATTCTATTTCTAACTTTTGTTACTCTTAACCAGGATTAGGTAGGAGATATAGACAAAGATCAGTCTGAAAATAAGTGCAGTCTTGTCTTAAACTGCATCTCTTTTTATCTAGAGTTGTTTATAAAATTGATTTTCCATAGAAATGTTGATCCATAAAAAGGGCCTTCAAGAGCTTTCAGCCATTCATTAAATCAGTCCAAACAAAAAATTGTCTAGATTTAAATCTAAATTTTCATAAACTTTCAATTGTACTCTGCAACTCCCTTCAATCTGGACCAGTCTAAAATTTTGTTGTCTGGTCATGGGTTAAAGTACATTAGCGAATGAATTCGAAACAAGTCCAAGTGATACCATTAACTGTTAATTCACAGGTAGTTTTAAGCATATACGATTATTAAAGGACAAATGAAAATCTTATTATAAGAACTTATAAAATGAAATTATCATTGATAAAGTTGAAATTTCATTTTGCTTGAGTGATCCTATGCATAATTGCAATTTTTCTTATATGACATGGACTACATTTTCTTATGACATATACCTGATCCATTCACCAAATTGGCCCAAGGGGTACTCCAAAAAGACAGATACCTGAAAATCAAATTAAAATAAAAACATTTACTAAGCATTGACACTATAAAAACACTGTATGAAAAGAGTAGATGGTATTAGCATGATTTCTCTTACTACTAATCATTAACCCATTACTGGACGGCAAAGTTTTATCTGTTCATAAAAATGAATTTTGACAGAATTGTGTGGGACAGGTTTAGTGCAAGAGATATGAGCACAGAAGTCTTACAAGAATCAAAACATACTTTATATTAACAAATCTCCGGTATATCAAAATGAATTACAACAAGCTTATCTGTTCATTTCTAGCTTTACGGCTTAACAAGCCTGAGATATTTCATCTAAGAAAAAATAGAAAGAAGTATTAATTCAGACATCTTTTTTCCCCATAACTTTATGTAGTTTTTAACTGAGAATCACTTTCCAATCATCTACAGCCCTTATAATCTAAACCAGTCTAAAATTATATTACTTAGTAATGGGTTTAACCCATTATCACTTTTTGACTCCTCCCAAGAAAAGCAGTGAGGAAAACATTGAGGAAAGTGAAGAAATTGCTTGCAACAAGTTTACATGTTTTCTACCATGAAAGTTAAAAGATTAAAATAAATCTAAAATTATCATCAGAAAATCTTTTCAATTTGAACCATTTAGCTGTCTGGTCATGGCTTTAAAGAACATCTAGAACTAATCTATCATTAGAAATTCAATACCGTGATCCATTATATCGATCAATCACTCCAAGTTTGTTAATATCAGTCTCTCCTGTAAATACAGTGTAAACACCATCATCCGTGTCATTTTTCTGAAATAAAGTAATATGTTCGACATTAAATCTGAGATCCCATTCCCACACAATCCCTCCTTTATATGCCCCTCAAGAAAACGGCTTTGGAAAACATTGTTGAAAATGAAGAAATTGCTTGCATCAAGCAATTTCTTCATCATCCACAATGTATTCTATTCAAAAGAGGAATAAATGAGAATTTCATCAATTTGAAATTGTTGTCTGCAGCTTCTTTGAATTTGGACCAGTCTAAAACTTCATTTTGTGGGAATTGGTTAAAGTGATCCATCAGTTTTGTAACATTTTTCTCTCTCAAATTCAGGTAATATTTTTTCTAGCGTTAAAGAAATTCCCTTCCAATTAACCCATTCCCACACAGTGAAATTTTAGACCAGTAACAATTGAAAGAAGATGCAGGATACAATTTCAAAGTGTTGAAATTTTTAAAATCTTTGTCTTTCTGAATAGAAATTAATGTGAAAAAATGAAGAAGCAATTTCTTCATTTTCCACAATGTTTTCCTGAACTTTTTTGAGGGCTCTAAGGAGGGATTGTATGGGTTAATACTGTAAATCAGGTTTTATTAGCAAGGTTTTATTTTCACTAATATTTGCGAGTGAACGTGCTCGCGAATTAAAGAATCTCGCTTAAATTGCGTCATTTTGTAAAGAAATATACGGAGAGGTCCAAAGTAAGTTGTGGACGAACATAAAATAATTCACCCATTTTGGCCTCATCCTACTTTATTTCATTCATATGGGGATTATCACCTTCATGGCGCAAATATGGAATATATCTGTTTTGAAAACAGGACGAATCTTTAGCAGGTGGCAAAATTTTATAATCTGCCAAGTTAGCCAATTTAGTCTATTGAACAAGTATACAAACATAACAATGGAAAGCAGACGAGATGATAAAATTATAGGCGACAATAATTAGACAAGAAAGAGCTAGAAAGGTTGTAAATGAGTCTTAATTGCATAGACTCTTAGAACCTTTTAAGAAATTGAAAGCAGAGGATGCAAAATAAATCAATTAAAATCAAACAGTTGTACCTTGTCCTTCTCACGCGAAAATAAGACAACACAAAAATAACCCGATTTACAGTATGTCATTTATCCCTAAGAATAAATCTATTCAACCCATTCAAACACAAATGACTCACACAAATGGGGAAATCATTGTATAAAAAGAAGGAATTGCATGCAATGATTTCTACTGAAAAAGTTGAAAAAATCATAAATTTCTACAAAATAATATGGTACAACTTGAAAAGAGTTGCAGACTACAATTTACAGTTTATGAAATTTTAAATTTTTCAACTTTCTAGATTGAAAACATTGTGTAAAATGAAGAAATTGCTTATCATAAGTAATTTCTCCATTTAACACATTGTTCTCTTGATTTTTTTCCTGGAGGGGTGTCAAAAAGCATCATTGTTTGGGAATGGGTGAAGCTGTTTCTGCATCTTCTTTCCATTTGGACCAATCTAAAATTTGCCATAATCGGTTAAGATAAATCTAAATGCTGAACATGAAATTGAGATTAAGGTATCTTGATCATAAAAGTAGAATAGTTAAACCTCTTTTTTCTGTTTTTTTTATTATCATGTTTTTTCGTTTTTTTGTTTGTCCAAACATACCTACACGAGGAAAGATTTCTGATAATGTGTTCACATAAGTTTAACTTAAGGGAAACGAAATAAGACATTTTACCCATTACCACACTATTCCACTTTTTAACAACCCTCAAAACGAAGGTTCAGACAAAATAATGTGGAAAATGCAGAAATTGCTTGTTACCCTTGTCTACATGCATTGAAAAGTACATTTCAATTGGACCAGTCTAAAATGTTTATATCTGGTAATGGGTTAAGTGTGATGGATCAAAGTAGTGTTTGTAGAGAGTGTTAACCAATTCTGTCTATTCATATATAAACAGTAGAACTTACATTCATGAAATAGCCTACTGTGTCTGTGTAGAACCAATCAGGATCGAGATATTTTGTGAAGTTCAATATTGGATCCCTGTAACCCCATATGACCTCTTTTAGGGGTCTCTTCATTAAGGGATGTTCATTGAATACGGCCCCTGCTGCTGCAATGATCTCTTTGACTAGTGGCTCTTGATAGATTAAGGCATTGAAAAGAGCCTGAAAAACAAAGTGAATACTTTTATCATACAACTATAAATATATCTAGTAAAATATGTACATTTCACACAGATAAAATTGGACACTTCAGGTAATATGTATCTAGTGGTAGGACAGGGGACTCAGGAACAGAGGGTCCCGGGTTTTGAATCCTGCTCGGGTCATGGAAATTTTTCTGAGTAAAAAATTAACTCCACATTGCTCCTCTCCACCGTGGTGTATAAATGGGTACATGTGAGGGTTACAAGCCTATGTGTTGTGGCTAACCGTAGGCACCATGTGTTAACAGCCGACTTGTAACTCTATGATTGTGGGGTTAAGGTATAAAGTAGGTAGAGCACGCATGAGCGTTGTGACAGACTATAAACTCACAACTTTAACTTTTAACTTTTTTATCTGATAGTGTCAATTATGGTTCTATATAAGGTAGTGTAAGATGATATCATTTTCATTCGGTGTATGACTTCATAATGCAAATATACATGATCAGAATGGTAGAGGAGAAAGGAAATACCTGTAGATATACAGGTTTTTTTTATTATTCAATCAAGTTTATTTATTAAAAAAAGAAGTATATAATAAATGTTATATCATTTTATGATTGGGACACAACATATTGCATTTGCTTCTTGATGTGAAGGAAAATGTGATATTCAACTTGACCTGTCAAATTTCCTCCACAGCACAAAGACAATATAAGACATATCAATATTTCAACATAATATTCCATAGGTATTGTGACATCTTTCATGGAAAATGTCATTGATACACTGATCAGAGAGTAGGAAGACAAAAAAATTGATATGCTTGAGAGTAAACCAAGGAGAAAAATCAATTTCATTACCTTATTTTGGATGTAATATTGTTAGATTTTCAATTGAAGCACTTAAAGTGCTAAAGAGCCAAGCTTTCACCAAATCGTTTTGTCTGGGAAGAATTGTGTATTTATTGAACTATATGAACAATATAAGGAAAGTAAGCTTGGATATAAGGTTTGGTTCAATAAGTATGAAGGATGTTAATTAGTTATGTAGATTTGATGAATACATTCTGTCTCTCGACCATTAGACACGCATATGAAGTAGTACTTACCCAATATACATGGTCTAGTACAAAAAAAACATCTGACTATATAGATCAATACTATGTTTTTGCTCTAAGCCCTCGATATACCATTACTTACCCAATATACAGGGTTTGGTACAATAAATACATCTGACTTTCAACCATTAGATGTGTACATATACCATTACGTACCCAATATACAGGGTTTGGTACAATAAAAACATCTGACTCTCGACCATTAGACATCTCTGGTACAAAATGAAATATTCTCTTTTGTCTGTAAGACACAGTTCCATTGGGGTTCCAGGTTATATTGAACTTGACTCTTCTTTCACTGAAATAAACAGCATTGATTATCCAGTTTCCTTAGAATCTCAAGTTTAGCACACACTAGACCATAAAACTTTATAAACTGTTCCAATTTGAAAGGAGTTACAGATATCAATGTCAAGTTAATAAGACTTGAATCTGTTTCATCTTGTAGGTAAGAAAATTTCATTGGAAATGAGAAAAATGCTCTTTACATACAAATTTCCTCATTTTTCCAGTGTCTTCAAAGCATTTTTCTTGGGGGGTGTGAAAAGTCAGGATGTTATGGGAACGGGTTAAATGAATGAAGAGGAAACAGCTACACATGATTCAAGCAATTTCTTTCTATGTTCTCGTCAACATTTGATAACATTTAGGTTATTATTTCATGTGAATACATGACAGTCAGGAAAAGTTTTATAACTTACCAGACAACAAAATTTTAGACTGATGCAAATTCACAGAAGTTTCAGACATTTCATCAAATTGGAACATTCTTGTTTGTATTTTGCATTGCATGGAAAATGAAGGAGTTACAAGCTTGACACAAGCATTAGATTTTTTTAAGGGACATAAAAAGGGGGGGAATGTATGATAGTGTGTTAACCCATTACAAAATTTTAAGACTGGTACAAAGTGTAAGAAGTTGAAGACAATGTTTTATAGTTGATAGCATTTTAAAAACCTTTTAGGGCAGAAACATTATGGATAAAAAAGATATCAATTGTAACGAGCATTTTTTTCATTTTCATCAATGTTTTATAAAGCTTTCTTCATAACACAATACCAGACGGCAAAATTTTAGACAAGTCCAAATTGAAGCGAGTTGCAGTTGTTATTTAAAAGTTAATGAAATTTTAGATTTTCAAATGATCCAGGTAAAAAACATTGTAGAAAATTAAGAAATTGTTTGTGGCAAGCAATTTCTTAATTCTATATAATTTTTTTATTATTGTTTTTCTATGGTGGTGTCAAAAAGCATCATTGTATGGGAAAGGATTAAGGGGCACCGAAAAGTGGTATTGTGTAGGAATGGGTTAAAGAAATTGTAACTACCTATAAGTGTAAGGTCCGTGTTGATGCACACTTGGCTTATCTCCCTGCAAGAACTCCATCTTGTTGGTTAAGTTAAACATGTAAATTTGTAGATAAATCGGGACAGGCGGGTCCAGCCAGTACTGATAGACTTCTCCACCTTCCTTGATAACAACAGTCTGGAACAAAAATTAACCATATCACAGGATGTGACCCTGATTATGACTTTGACCTTATATCGAACATGAAAACGACTGCCTCAAAGGCTGAGTGGTAAAGGTGTTTGACTTATGATCTGAAGGTCATGGGTTCGAGCCCACTGTCACCAGGGTGTGTTCATGGGCACGACACCTAATAGCCAGACTCAGTCTACCCAGCTGTACAAGTGGGTAGCAATGGGATGTAGCCAGTGCCTCTCTTTCAGGGACGTTAAAACATCTGAATTGTGAGTGTTTGAGAGTGACTTTTTAAGCAAAGAGCTTTCAACGCAATCAAACTAAAATAAATTTGTACATAGACATGTATAGGCACAGATAGATCTAACCAGTTTTGATAAATGAGTCAAGTTTACCAATTCCCACACAATCCTAACCAGTTTTGATAAATGAGTCAAGTTTACCAATTCCCACACAATCCTGCTTTTTATGCCCCTCAACTCAATCCCACACAGTGACATTTTTGGATGCCCCTCAAGAAAAACATTTGGGGAAACATTGTGTTAAATGAAGAACTTGATTGTTACAAGCAATTTCTTTATTTTGCACAGCGTTTTGTACCCAGATAGTTAAAAAAAATATAAAAATTCATAAATTGTAAATCATCTGCAACTCCTTTCAATTTGGACCAGTCTAAAATTTTGCTATTTGGTAATGAGCTAAGAAACAAGTTTTTCAAAACATGTGGACAATGAAGAAATGCTTTGCACAATGTTTTCTAAATTTAAAGTTAAAGATCTTTTCAATTTCACCAACTTGAAATGATTGTCAGAAACATATTCCAATCTAGAACAATCTAAAATTTGTTTGGTGTTAATGTGTTGATAGCTAAAAAGAAAATGTCTTAAATAAGATACATGTCGTTGGCTTAGTGCAAAAACATCTATACTTTGTATAGACACTAACACTGGTTTTACACTAAGCTAATGATGTATGTGCATTATGACAATAAATGGCCTTGATATCTGACCTTGACCATATACATGTACAGTCAAACTTCAGTGGCTCGAACACGTTGGGGACTGGCTAATTTGTTCAAGATTTCGGAAGTTCGACTGATCGGAAAATCAGATAAGGCAATATCAATTGTCCGAGGCAAGTAGTGTCCTAAAAAACGGTCACTTACTTGCCTGACCAGTTTTCAATTTCATAGAATCCATTAGAATGTATAAATGTTTTCAAACCTTAACATGAGAAATTTACCAACTTTTTTTTAAATGAAATCATAAAATTTGACAAAATTAAATGCAGTTAACAAGCATAATAGGTTCACTTCGTTTTCAATAATCATTGTTATGTATGTGGCTTCATTTGCAACTTTCAGTTCATTAACATAAAGCATTAAATTTTGTCAAAATGTTATTTTATCTCATTTGAAAAAGGGAAAATGCCAAAATGCATTTTAAGCGCAACAAATGCCATAAAGTTTCTTTTCAAGAGTATTGGCAGGCGCTGATCGTTGCGGTCCTCGGCATAGAATAACTTCATCATCAGATTCCGAAGGTGTTTGGAATTGGTTTGAAAAAATCTCCATAGAAATAACCTTCTTAGATTTTTTGTTGATGATTATGCAAACAATCAATTACCAGGTTTAATTATTCCTAAATGATAGAAAAAATGTATTTTTCACAGAACAGGTTATTATAATTACACATGGTGCATTGTTTGACAGTAAGCTGTCATAAACGGATTTTCATGTCGAATGTGTGAAAATTCATTAAACATAGCAGCTAATGATTGTCAATCAACCCTTTGTCCGACTGTTCCAGGTGAAATATATGGTGATTTGTAGGTCAGGACTTTGAAAAGAGATCGAGGTGTATGAGTTTTCCGAGGTCGAACACTATGAATCATGAATATTTTTTGCGGGGACCTAGTTTCTTGTTCGAAATTTCTGTTGTGATCAAGAATTCCCGTGTTCGAGTAAAGGAAGTTTGACTGTATGTAGCTCTATTAATATACATGTGTAGATATGAGGAGATAGAGGCAATAGCAATACTTTTACACTAGAAAATATTATGGTTACATCACAAGGCTTGGCCATGGCAATTGACCTTAACCTTATATCAAACATGTAAATCTGTACGAAGACACCTTGACTTTATGACAATCAATGTATTTCAAAATCATGAGATATATCATTCAACCTATTTTCACTCAATCTTTATTTTTTCACACCTCAGAAAAAAGCTTGTGAAAACATGGACAATGAAGAAATTGCTTGTAACAAGCAACTTTTTCATTTTCCAGAATGTCTCTACCACAAAAAGCAAAATAATTCAGAATTTCATCAACTAAAATTTGTAGTCTGCAGCATCTTTGAATTAGGACTAGTCTAAAATTTGTTGGTGTGGTAATGTGTTAAAACAAGTTACACTAGTACTCCTGAATTTGCAAATTTTCCATAAATCTGGTCTTGATAGAAGAGTTTGACATTCACAGATGAAATGTGATATTGTACTGAAACCTGTTCCCTCACATTCAAGCTTTTTGACACCTTAAAGAAAAAAAGAATTAGAAAACATGGTGGTAACAAGCACTTTCTTCATTATCCACAATGATTTTTATCCTAAGGGACAATAATTTTTTCAATTCCATGAACTAAAAGGAAAGACAATATCTAAGTTCTTTCTTGCACACATCATGGAGAATTAACATTTCATCTAGGATATAAGATATGCCATAAATGCCTCTACACTGTAAGAGGCTCTACACTCTACACCTTTTAAAGACGTATATTTTTACCAAATATAAAGACCTTTGAGGCAAAAAAGTGCTCTCTAGAATGCACACAAGGTATTTCTACAATTAGACCAAGTGACATAGTTTTTGAATCCACAAGACTAAATTTCCCTCTTGACCTGGATATAATAAGACAAACATTCTGATCTAATATCAAGACATTTGAGACAAAAAGTGCCCTTTAGAGTGCACACATGTTTGTTTTGTTTTTTTTTGTTTTTTGTTTTTTTAAGATTTGACTTTCTTTTGACCCCATGTGACACAATACTGAACTTGTCCAAGGTTTCATACAGATGATTATTCTGACCAAAATATCAAGACTTTCGAAGCAAAAATGTGACCACTAGAGTGTACACAAGGTTTTTCTTAGATTTGCCCTAGTGACCTAGTGTTTTACCCCATATGACCCAATATTAAACTTATTCAAGGTTTCATGGAGACAAACATTTTGACCAAGTTTCTGGACATTAGAGGCAATATTGTGGCCACAGGATGTTGAAAAATTATGGACAATAGACAAAGCTAGATCACAAAAACTCATCTTGAACACTTTGTGTTCAGGTGAGCTTAAAATGTGAAAAATTAGTACTTTTTATGTTTAAAAGAAATTATTTTCTAACACATATGCATTTGAGAAGAATGACATAGGATATAAAACTTACAGCCTCTACTTTTTTCTTGATAATGTACTCTGTAATAGGTATAAGAACTGCTCCAAATATGGTCAAGGCCCAGCCCACACTGCAGGACACAAGTACCCTCTTCTTCACTGACCACCCCATCTTACACTTTAGTAGCTGATCGTATAAGAATAAACATATTATCACACAAGTAAAAGTTCTTTATCACTAAAGAATGAATATTCATTTGACACGTATTTGATAAAGTCAAAGAAGAGAGGGGATAAGGGTATACTAAATTAGAAATACCTGAAAAAAAATCAATGTTAAGGTTATTCAAAACAGATTGCCTCTGTCAATCAAAATATTAATTATCAGATTATTAATTCTGATTTAAAGTGAACCTTGACTTGTTTCATTTATATTAACCCATTAAACACAAGAAAATTTTAGATTCCTCAAGATAGACAGAATTTGAAAACAACAATTTAAAGCTTATGAAATTTTACATTTTTTAAATTTTCTGGGTAGAAAAAATTGTGGAAAATGAAGAAAAAGCTTGTTACAAGCAATTTCTTCCTATTACACTAAGTTCTTCCAATCAGTTTACTAAAGGAGCGTCAAATAGCATCATCGTTTTGGAATGGGTTAAGCATAGTTTACTGACTTAAAGGTCATAACTGTAGCTTACTTCAACTGTTTTTAGAATGCTAAGGTTGCCACACATCAATTAACTTTTTGTTCCATGTTTTCAACCATACATTTAGTGCACTTATGTCATCTGATATCTCAGTTGATCTGCCTTATAGGGGTCAGTGGGCAAGGTTAGCGACCTGTCAATAATAAGATTCATCTCTACTGAAGATTCTAACGAGTACCAATATGACAAGACATAAGTGATAATGGTGAACGTTTTCTAATCTAAAAGTGAAAGTAATCCACTCCATCCCAATCTCTATTTCTGTCTGATAGATACAGTATTAATTTTATGACTTGATAAGTATAAAATACACTGTTTGGGAAATTCCAAACAGTTGATTGACTGCATATGCCAATCAAAATATCAATCAACCAATCTAGTCCATCATTTAGACCAGAAGTGAACTTTGAACTCCAACATTGGCCATCGTTTTTTGTGAAGCATTTTTTGGGTTTGACAACTAAAACATCCTAACTACAGCTTATTCAAGCTGTAGTTATGACTTTGGTCGCCAAACAACCATTCCATTTTTTTGTTACATGTTGCTGGCCATAAATTTGACAAAATAAACCATTTGATATTGAAAGGGAACTTCTTGTCGGAAACTTTGAGTGAGTATCTATCAACAGAAAGCATAGTGAAGACTCTGATCAGACTGTTCTAATGCACAGGCTGAACTTGCTCCACATGAGAAACTGCTGAAAATGTCACACACTGGCTCAAATATATTTGTGTCTTTAATCCTTTCCTGCTCAATCACTGGTTTTTACATCTCTGTATTTCTACTCTTGAGAAAAAGTTGTGGAAAAGTATAAAATGCTTGTAAAAAGCAATTTCTACTATTTTCACAATATTTTCTACCCTACTGAATAAATATTTTTTGGATAGGATCAACTTTAATTTATCATCTGCAGGACTTTTGAATTAGGACCAGTCAAAATTTTTTAAAACAGGAAAGGGTTAACCCATTCCAACACAATCCAACTTTCTTACGCCCCTAAATGCTGAGGAAAACATTGTGGACAATGAAGAAATTGCTTGCAATAAGCAATTTCTTCATTATCTTCACAATATTTTCTATTTAGCCTAAAAGACAAAAGTTTTAAGATTTTATCAACTTTAAATTGCATTCTGCAACTTCTTGTAATTTGGACCAGTCTAAAATGTTGTTATTTGATAAATCTTACATCATTGCCCTCTGAGATAATCAAATTTGACATTACATTATTTAAACCATTCCTATTCAATGACACTTTTAGAAGCCCCAAAGAAAAAAGCTTTGGAAAACATTGAAAAAAAATTATGAAATAGCTTGTTACAAGCAGTTTCTTCATTGCCAACAAAGTTTTCTACCCCAAAGATAAAAAAAAAATCCAAAAATTCATCAGCTTTAATTGTCATCTGAAACTCCTTTCAATTTGGACCAATCTACAATTTGCAGTTTGGTAATGGGTTAAGGGGATGAGAAAAAAATATTCAGTTGAAACAAGGGATTGCATAAACCAATACTTTGTATCTATCTTGATATTGTGAGTACTTGAACTTTGATTCTTATTGTTTTCAATGCACTTCTAATACTATGATCTTTTTATTTCATTAACATCCAAAGTTTTTGCTCTTTCTTGTAACAAATCTTTCTATCTTCAAATTCAAATTCAGTAGCATGGTCTGAGATACACTATCAAAAGTTTTATTATCCAAATACTCCATTACATGCATCTAACAATTCTGAATTTTACAGCCCTTTTAATCTAAATAAAAACAAATTACCTTATCTTCCTCCATCCCAATATTTTTCTTCCTAGTGATACAATTAATTTGCAATTTTCTTTATGTTGATACTACTTACTTGCAGATAATTTCAATACGTTGTCTGCATTAGTTCTTTCAGTTTGCACCAGTCTGAAATATTACCCATTGGTAATGGATTCAAGAGACCCAAGAGGGTGTGTTTTGCTCCATGGCTTTTAAATCACCAACAAAGAAATAAATTGCTCACAATTGTAATGAAACTCGGTCATGTCTTTTAAATATTAGAGACAAATATGCTGTATTAGTAGAAATTGTGTGTTAATGAGCATTTTTGAAAAAGACTCACCTAAAGAACACTCCCGCAAACTTTAGTTCAGAAGGAAATGTGTTTTTGATAATTCACAGTGAACTAAGTGTTTTTGAGTGTATGTATCACTCCACATACTGAATTTTAACAATATAAAGAGCCAGATATTCAAAACTTTGGGAATAGGCCCTGCTCATGTTTTTCATCTCTTCCACATTTCTTGCAGGACTATAGTAAAGTGTCATGAGAGTTTCATTCCTTTGAACTTTTATGGAAATCATGCCAATAGTTTCTGAGAAGAAAATGTTCAAAGTTTTCCTTATATATCATATATTGAAATTAGCCCCACCAATTTACCCTTCATGGTTCAAAAAATAAACATGGCCTCGGCCAAAGCCGAGTGGTAGCGTGTAGAATTCCTTGTCAAGGAGTCCTGGGTTGAACCTGGCCACAACGTATATCCTTTCCGACGCTTGTCTCTCACCAATGGGTGAATAATCATAAACCTAAGTGGGATGAGCAGCTGGAGACTTGAAAAGGATATAGTGGTAGTACTGGTGTGAGAAATACCAGAAATCCATGGTTAGGTGCCCCAGCCTCTGCGATATGACTGATATACTGTTAAAGGTGGTGTTACACCCCATTCAATCAACAAATAAAAAAATAATAGATAATAAATGTAAGAAATAAAAAAGAAGTTACCTCCCAGATTTGTGAACTAATCACATTGTTACTGTGTGACAGCTATAGAGTAACTGATCCTCACAACACATGCGGTACTTGATCTTCAGTCAAACATTGACGATTCTAATTTCTTACCACCATACTGAAACAGAAACACTGCACATATTTTTCATGATACAGTATATTGAAGAAAAAGGACGTTTAATAGACAACAAACATTATGATTTATGCATGAGGAGTTTTCTTCCTTTACTTTGTCATATATTTTAAGCCATTAAATTAACCCTTGTCATGCTTTATAAAATCCTTATCAATATTGCAGTAAGATAAAAGGATTGAAAGTACAGAGAGGTCAATATGAGTCCAAATGTTTCATTTGAAAATTAATTCCATGAACAACTCTTGCTTTAAAGGGACAAACAAGATGTGTAGACTAAGATCAGATTGCACATATCTTTGTCTATTCCTCCTGCAAAAACAGTAATATTCTGGGTTCAGAAGACTAAATTTTGACTAGTTCTAGTGTTTCAGACAATAACACTGTGTAAATTGTATGGCAGAAAGCAATGTTGGAAAAAGTAAAGTAGCTTGTTACAATGGCCCGTGCTATTATCCTTATGATAATTGATGATGTTGAAAGCTTGAATACCTTGGATGGGAAACATTTAAGACCAAAGATCATACATTTCACATTGGTAAAATCAAGCATTTAAGCTTTTCTTTTCAACTATTACCAGACCACATAATTTCAGACTAGTCCAAATTGAATGAAGTTGGAGATGAAATTTCAAATTGATTTAAACTTGGAAAATAAGTGCCAAATAATGTAGGTAACATTGTGAGAAAAGGGGAAATTACTTGTCACAAAATTTCCATGATCATATTTTTGTAGGGCGTCATTGTATTGTAATGGCTTAACCAACAGTTATGATGAAATTTAAAGGTTAATACAAGCATTTCATTAGCTGAAGTTTTTATCTTTTCCTGCTAAAATTTATGTTAACTGGAAATGAAAATAAGAATAAGTTTTACAGTTTATTATTTCCTCATTTTGTTCATTGAGTACGCAACATTCAGTATTGCAAGTCCTATAGAAGCAATGGATTTAGGGAAATAAATGAAAAATTTAACCCTTGTCATGCTGAATAAAATCTTTATCTAAATTTGCATTAAAATCAAAGGCCTGAAAGCACTAAGAATACTATTCATGGGTTGGAATTTATTTTCAGATTTAATTTTATAAACAACTCTGGGTTCTAGGAGTCAAACATGAGATGTAGACTAAGATCAGACTGCACTTATATGCAGGCTGATCTTTGTGTATACTTCCTGCCAAAACAGGAATATTCTGGTTTCAGTATGACAAGGGTTAACATCATGATGAACTTTTCCATAATTTTCACAACCTATTTTGGCAATAATAAAAACCCTCCACCTCACAATGCTGACACTCTACCTAGAGGAATTATATTTTTGAAAACACTGTAAAAAGGGAGAAATTGCATTGTCAAGTAATTTGTCAATTTCTCATAATGTTTTCTACACTTATTTTTCAGTTTAATGGAGTCTGAGTGCGTTGCCATGACACATCATTTTTGCAAATCCTTGTTTTCTGTCCCCAGATGACAAAAATATGTTATTTGCAAAATTTAACCCTTTCCCACACAATCCTGCTTTTTCATGACCCACATGAAAAAAGCTTTCGAAAACATTGTGGAAGATAAAGAAATTTCTCGTTACAACAATTTCTTCATTATCAACAATTTTTTCTACCAATCAAACAAAAGATTTTAAATACTTCATGAACTTGAAATTGCCCTCTGCAAATTAAGTTGGCTCATCCGGTTTGTTTCACTCCCAAGTTGTAGGTATGTACATGTTTTGATTGAATTTATTCAGGAACTCCAGACTGAATGCATCCAAAAGATAGAGTGCTCACCCACAAACATTTTAATGTATGTCAAAGTTAAAGACATTATTGACTGTCTAACAGATTATTTAAGTTTGCAGTTTTCCTTTTTTCCCTTTAGTTGTGCATGTCTCAAATGTCAAATTTTAAGGTCAGAGTGACATCTTAACCCTTCACCTGTGAACAATCATATTTGATAAGCAAGTACTAAAACATGTGTGCCTCTGCTATAAAACAGGTATTTCAGTTTTCTTCCATTACAGCACACAACTCAATAAAGGCATTTTACTTAAAGGGAGGCAACTTTATTTTATGCCAGAAATATTCTCAGTCAAGCACTATCAATCATTTTCCTTGCATCACCCTGTGATCTCTACCTGAAAGGTGTCAGGTTCACTAACTATACCATTTGGCCTAAAATTTCATGGAATTTTAAATTTTATATCATTGTTGATATAGAAATGTCATACATACGATTAGAAAGTGAGCTTAACCCATTCCCTCAACATGATGCTTTTTGGCGCTTTTTTCTTCATTATCCACATTGTTTTCTATCCCAAAAGATAAAGAGTTTATAAATTTCATCAACTAAAAATTGCTGTCTGCATCTTCTTTCAAAGTGGACCAGTCTAAGTTCTTGTTAAGTGGGCATGGTTTAAATATGGAATACCTTATAGATAGGCACAGCCCCTCAATCTTGTGTAGAAAGGAAGAGAATCATGTGTCGATTATGATAATACTTTTAAAAAAAAAATCACTTCAGATCCATCTTACCCATTCCAACATAATCCCTTTTTTTGAAACTCTCATGAAAAAGCTTTGGAAAACATTGTAGAAAATGACAGTGTGTGCACCCATAAACACAAGCAATTTTTTCAAATGTTTTCTACCCCAAAAGACAGATTTTTAAAATTCCACAAACTGCATCTTCTTTCATGTTAATTTTGTCATCTGGTATTGGGTTAAATCATAGGCACATGATCAGAACCACCTTAATTGTATTAGTAATGTAATCCTAGCAATCCCACATCTAAAATGAAAATGCATGCATTTATTTTTGTTGAGGGATGGCACCTAGCTTAGATTTTTCTTTAGATTGAACTAGGTCCAAGTTCAAATTTTTTGAATAAAATTCGTTTCTGCTCTATAAATTTCCAATACAGGGATTGATTTTCGAATAAATTGGCAGAATTACATGTCAATTAGACACTTTGCCATGTGCAAATCATAGGTCTGTATCTCCAGGGTCAATGTCAAACTTGGAGGTCAAAGGTCAAAATTGCTGTAAGATATTTATGCCCTATCCATAACTCTTACATACCAGGCTAATTTTTTGAATAACTTTGCAGAATAACTCTGTAACACTATGAGAATATGCGATCCAGGGCTGAAGTAAGATGAAAATGATTAACAAAATTTTCACTGTATACCATATATGGACAACAAAAGCCATGTTTTCAAACGAATCAAATCACTGGAAGGAATCTGACAAAGAGGATCATTCCTATGAAATTTGATTGCAATCCATCTACAGGTTCCAGAGTGGATTTTCAAAGTTATCAGTATACACAATTTATGGAAATTAGGCCCCTCGTCCCACCAAAAAGCCGCCGCCGTCATAGCGCAGTTGGTAGCGTGTCGGACTGTCAATCTAGAGGTCCCGGGTTCGAACCCCGACGGCAGCACTCATCCTTTCCGACTATTTGTCTCTCATCAATGGGTTGATAATCGTAGACCTATGTTGGATAGCAGCTGGAGGCTAGGAAAGGATGTAATGGTAGTACTGGTGTGAGAAATACCAGGATTCCATTGTTAGGTGCTCCAGCCGCCGCGATATAACTGAAAGATTGTTGAAAGCGGCGTAAAACCCAATTGAAATCAAATCAAACCACCAAAAAGCCATGTTTTTCATCTGATCAAATTCATTGAAGAAATCTGATAGTGGGTCTCTAAAGGATAATTCCTGCGAAATTTGGTTAAATCAGTCTACTGTTTTCTGAGTCTAGAGATGAAGATTTTCAAAACTTTCACTAAATACCATATTGATGTTTCAATACAAAACAGTTGTAACTGTCTATAAACATATAGGCAGTTACAACTGTTTAGCGCTGATCTATCAATATGTGGAAATTACCCCCCCCCCCCCAAAAAAGTAAGTTTTTTATCCAATCAAAGTCATTTAAAGAAATTGATAAAGAGTTACACAAGGCTCATTGATATGAAATTTGGTTGAAATCCATCAACTGGTTTCTGAGAAGATTTTCAAAGCTTTCACCAAATATGGAAATTAGCCTTGCCTATCAAAGCCATGTTTTTCATCTAATCAAAATTCTTTGAAAGAATCTGTTAAAGGTCACCCAAGGATCATTTCTGTGACATTTAGTTAAATTCTGTTCAGTACTTTCTGAGGAGAAGATTTTCAAACTCAAAGTTTACGGACAGATTGATGAACACATGCATATAGGATACCACACCATGAAAAAAGCCTGATTATTTTCAGTCGGCGGAGCAAACAAGAACAAAAAAATGTGATAGCAAAACTTTGTTAATCTTTCCTGTACAAACCAGGGATTTTTCGTCACTGTGGTTTAATACATAGGAAAAAATTGTGGAAAGAGAAGAAATTGCATGTAACAAGTAATTTCTCTTTTTTCCACAATATTTTCTATCACATAGGATCCGATGGTTTCGTTTCAAAATGCAAATTCTCATTGTCGTCTGAAACCTCTTTCAATTTGGACCAGCCTAAAATTTCAAAAATAAGGAACAGAGTTATTGGAACAAACAGATAGAACTGATCCTAAGCCACATTGCCAACTCCACCAAACATGTTCTGAATTTTCACATAGTTAACTTTTTCTTATAAAACACCTGAAAGACACATATTTCTTTACTGCTTGACAATCCATTGCTATGGTAATACATACCTGAATTATGATGCTAGACTGCACTTATACAAGTAGCTATTTTACACATAAAAAGCCCAAAACGGCAATAAACATTTACACAATAGGGGTGAATTTACCAAAAAACAACTAAATAGAATTTGTAAAATTCATAAGAAATGATGTAGTTACCATGGCAACACCTACACTATTTCTTATTATTATATAAATACTAGCCCTTTGGCCAACAAAATCCTCTGTATGTTATTTAACCTATCAAAGTTCAAAAAGATAATTCCGGTGAAATATGGTTGACACTCATACTCCATTTTCTAAGATTTTCAAAGTTTTCACAACATACCATACATGTTATTTAGCTCAGCCCATAAACGCCATTGTTTGAAACCATCAAAATTCTTTGAAAAAATCTGATAGGGAGTCACCAAAGGATCATTTCTCTGAAATTTCATTGGTTTCAATCCTCTTAGTTTTCTTAAAAGAAGGTTTTTGAAATTTTCTCAGTACACAATATATGAAAAGTAGCCAGTCCCACAAAAGCCATGTTTTTATCTGATCAAATTTTTTGAAAGGCATCTGATAAAGAGGTTCCTAAAGGAACCTCTTTGATTTTGGACCAGTTTAAAACTTTTGACGCCTGGTAATGGGTTTAATGGCCATACTAAACTAAGACTGCATGCATGTATCGGAAGTTTTTCTTTTTAATATTTTGCCTAACCCATACCAACACAATTCCACTTTTATGCCCTTCTAGAAAAAAATTTGCAGAGCATTTTTGAAATGAAGAAATTGCTTGTAACCAGCAATTTCTTCATTATCAATGTTTTCTATCTAAAAAGACATTTTTTTGTTAAATCAAATCAACTTCAAATTGTCGTCTACAAAATCTTTTCATCTAGACCAATCTACAATTTTATTGGTTGGTAATGGCTTATCCTATTTGCACACAACTTCGGTTTTATTACAAATAAGCTTTAAAAAATTGATGAAAAAGAATAGATTATGGTATCAAGCTATTTCTTCTTTTCTAACAATGTTTTCTTTTCTAGCAGATAAAAAAATCCTGATTTTTAGGATTCTTCTCTGCAAATTCTTTGAATTTTACCAGACTAAAACCTTGTTACCTGGAATTAGATTAAATGTTCCAAACTCTACAATTAAGATAAAATATTCAAATTTCTGAACTTTACTATGCTTTTCCTGTTTTTTCTGAAATTCTCTTGAATACAATTAGGAGCTGTCAGTAAGTGTGCAAACAATTAATAAGAGTTCCAGATTAGAGGCAAAAGCTTATCACATAATATACACCTTAAATCCTTGCTGAAATGAATAAGTTCCATAAATAAAAGAATTTCATATTCAATTATCAAATTAGAAGTAAATAAAAGGAGAATTTTTACTAGTGATAATGCCTATCATCATATCTTGCATAAAAGTAAGTTATCAGTGTTGGACAATAATGGTCTGGCCTTGAAAATCTGCAGTTAAATTTCGGTTAAATCTTAATCAGATAATGCTGCACATGAATGTAACGGGTCAAACATTAACGCTTTCCTGTTCACTCTCTGGTTTTTACGTCCCTGTGTTTTAATACTTGAGAAAAGTTGTTACAAGCAATTTCTCCTTTTTCCACATTTTTTTCTACCCTATAGAATGATCATTTTTTTAATAAAATCGACTTATTATCGAATTATTGTCTGCAAAACCTTTGAATCTGGACAGGTCTGAAATTTTGAAAAACAGAAAAGGGTTAAAGGTCAATCTTGTAACTTGTAAAAGGCTGACCAGTGTTAAAAACTGAATACAATAAATCTGGCTTCAGATGCCACCTCTGTTTAAGCAACCACTTTCATAAAGCCACAATGATGAAATGCCCCTTCCCAAATAAGAAATCTCTTTTCAAATACCATATTTCATCTACCATGAACTAAACAATATGGCCCTAAATCCATTGCCACAAAATGATGCTTTTTGACGCCCCTGAAGAAAAACAATTGGAAAAACATTGTGGAAAATGAAGAAATTGCTTGTATCAATCAATTTCTTCATTTTCCACAATGTTTTCTAACCAGAAAGATGAAAAAGATCTTTAATTTCATTTAATGTTAAATTGTCGTCTGCAAGTCCTTTCAATTTGGACAAATCTTACATTTCGCGGTGTGTTAATGGGTTATGGTTGGTATTCATTAGAACACTCCAGGAAAAAAACTGTGTACTCTAGAGTGCTAACGAGGATTTTTTATTTGCATTTCAAATGGACCCCTTTTCCCATGATATTTGATGGATCAAACTCACTTCCGAAAGGAAAAATCCATTTAATGGTATAATCATTCTGTGAGTGTTTGAAGAGAATCCGATGAAAACTGTGGACTCTAGTGATTTAACTAGGATTTTTTAATCAAATTTTCTTAAGGCCCTTTTTCCAATGTTTCCTAATGGATCAAACCCAATTTCAAAAGATAAGAATCCGATGAAAACTGTGGACTCTATCAAATAAACGAGGATTTTTTAATTAAATTTTCATGAGGCCCCTTTTCCCATGTTTCTTGACGGATCATACACAATTTCAAAAGGAACGATCCTTATGATGGTATAATCATTCTGTGAAAGTTTGAAGAGAATCCGATGAAAACTGTTGACTCTAGAGTGTTAACAAGGAAAAGTTAACGGACGGTTGAAGGATGGATGGCCGGACAGGAAAAAGCCATCGCAATAGCTCTAGTAGCCTTAGACCAGTAGAGCTAAAAAAAAAACAGATATCATTTAAAAAATAACTAGAGGTCCATTCAATGCAACTGGCAAAAAATTGCTAGCACTGATAAAATCTACTATCAAAATCAAATCTACTATAGCATTTGGCTTGTTAGCTAGTTCTAGTTTCCAGCTGTCCTCCTGACCCTCGAGGATATAAATCTGACTTTACAAGTTAATGAGACCAAAACATCATAGCTACAGTTTTGTATGAGCTGCATTTACAAAGTATCAGTCGCTAGTAGAATCAGAGTGTACCATTTATTATCTATTATTTTTACAATCTTTCTATTTGTATTGAAGTAGATTATTTTCATGCTTCCTTGCACATTTTTTCACAATTTTATCTAGGCAGTGTAAGAGTTTCCACGGCTGTTTAAGGTCCAGACACGGTTACGATGGTGATCGCTTGGGGTGGTTTTAGGGGATATGAAAGTGGACTGCACAAACCGTGTGTTGATTGCAGCAATGATTTAACTACTTCAAAGTTTCTACACATTGCCTGTACTCTTTTCTGGGCACATATAAAATAATGATGAGATACCTGCGCCAATTTCAATAACTCTGCATTATTGAAAGCATGCCTTGTACATTATAAATACATTTATGTTGACTGTTGGGATTATCTATTTACATAATGGAAAAACTGTGACTGGTTTTCAGGGGAAATACAAGAATTCTAATCAATCCAGAAACCATGAATTGTCTTTGATATATTTTAGAAAGGGGCTTTTGTGCACAGTAGTAGATGTCCACCCTGTTAACCCTTATCATGCTGAACCCGGAATGTTCCGGTTTTAGCAGGAGGTATAGACAAAGATCAGACTGCACATAAGTGTAGCCTGATCTTAGTCTACACCTCCTGTCTGTCCTTTTGAAACCAGAGTTGTTTATGAAGTTAATTTTCAATAGAAGTATTGACAACTGAACAGCACATAATACCAGCCCTTTGATTTTTAGACAACTCTTAAATTGATGTATTCAGCATGACAAGAGTTAATATTAGGGAGGGGATTATGTCAGCCCTGTCAGAATGACAGAGGAGCTAATGTTAAATTCATGAAGGGGATAATGTCTGCCTTGTAAAAAAACATAGAAGGGGATATTTTCCGGAGGGGCTATTGTCCAGCTACCTGAAAAAAAGGCCCTGTGTACAAAAAGGCCCAGTGTAAAGAAGGTACGGTCCAAAAAGGCCCAGTTCAAAAAGGCCCACTTTCCAAACTGACCATAAAGGCCCAGTCCCAAAAGGCCCACAAATGTACAAGTATAGCAATTTGATATGATTGTATTTTACTCTGTTAGAAGAAATACATTTTAAGAAGTCTAAATATTTCATGCTCTTGCTTAAATAACTCTTTCCCAAATGCTACATTCTGTACAACATACAAAAGAATTATGATTTTATTAACAGCACCTTGCTTTCCCACAACATAGCTACAATGAAAGAAACCCATTTTGGGAAAGGAGAAAATTCTTTTCAAAAGCAATCATACTTTATTATTATAATGCTCTGTTCTTTATGCCAACACCTTTCAATTCACTTAATAAACAGATTAACACAAAACTGTCATACTCTTAATTGAATTTGGAAAGTGTTTGATTCTGTCTTGAAGTAATTTTAAAGATAAAACAAAAGAAAAACATATTGTCAGAGGCAAAATAATGTCAAACGTTAAGATCCATTAGTGGGCCTTTATGGTCAGATTTTCTAGCGAGCCTTTCTGACCTGGGCCTTTCTGCACTTTGCCTTTTTGGTCAGCTGTAATAGTGGGCCTTTTTGGATCGGGCCTTTCTGACACTGGGCCTTTTTGACCAGACACCATCAGTTACCTATACAAAATGCATTTGACTATTTTTTCTGAGAACGATCCTTACTTTATCTTTTTCAGGTAGACTGCAGACTACATCATATTAACCAATCATTTTATGAAGTTCTTTTATAATTAACCAATTAGCAGACGACACAATTTAAGACTGACCCAAAATTTAAAGTTGCAGATTGCAAATTCAGGTAATAGCATTTTTGAGATCTCTTACATTGTGTCCACAATGTTTTTCCAAAGTTTTATTCTTTGGGTCCTTGTGTTGGAATAGGATGAGTTTGAGTTTATTTCATCAGAAGACTGACAAAATTATTTAAGACCTGATCTGAGCTCTAACATCACTCAAGATATAGACGTGATCTGATAATAAATTACGCTTACTATATAGAATGAAGACTGGCTGTTTTGTTTGAATTTAATGAATACACGACAGGTATTAATTGAAAATGACTTGTGTTCGGAATATAAACAAATCGCTGGTAAAGGACGATTTCGAGCAGATGACCTGAATATTAATATATAACAAAAATGCGCATGAAAACCATATATAAACATTTAATATGGAAAAAAACAAATTTATCCTCTTTTTTATAACAATTTTCATGTAAATGGTCCTTAAAATATAATAGTACTATCCAAATCATTATTTGTATTCGTACGAATTTGAATATTACTCCAAATAGTCGAAAAGCAGGCGGATACCTCCAAAAAAGAGAGTAATTATGGCGTCCTCGGTTGCGATCGGAATGTGTTTTGCTGTCGGCACAGTGCTGCGTTTGGCTCTCTTTAGATCAAGTGCTGCTGGGTGGCTTGCTGAAAGAACAGAAATTTCAAATTCATTAACTTCGTGGGAAAAGGGTTTGCATTTATTTACGATTAATGCGTTGTCATTGGTTTTCGCGTCTACATATAGGCCTTGTTTTTCCTCTTGGCTTCTGATCATTATAAAGGTCTAAGGGAAGTAAATCATTTGCCATAGACGACCATTATAACATATTCGCTTATAGCTGAGTCGAAGATTTTGCGAGAATGACCAGACCTACTTTAAATTAAAGAACATCCATTCATACATCCAAAAAAATACATTTCAGTATGGCATGATCCTTTTCTCTATGACTGTTGACCCCATTTTTGAGTTGACCCTCCCTATACAGCTGTTTCTACGGGCAATTCATACCCATTTTGAAAACCCTTTATTAAATTGTCAAAATGATTCAAAATCGTTACGTTGTGTTTTTTATTTATTTTTTTTTTCAACAGAACATAAAAGTTCGTGAAAAAATCATTGATTTGAATTTCAATATTATTGTCCAATCAGAGGCCATCTTGATCTTGTGTTGATATGGACTGGAGTTTCCCTATACACACCTGACAGATGACGGGAAAATGATTTACTTCCCTTAGACCTAAAGATGTCAGGGCTCTCGGAAACGACAGTACTGTCGTCTGTGACGACAATTTTCTGCAAGGGACTACAAAAAATCCTATCAATGGATTCCGACGGACGACAATTTTTTCAATGACATGCGTCCGACATTAGCAGTCTTTATGTCAAAGTGACTCTGTAAAATCATCTGTGATGGTTCAAGGGTCATTAAAATAGTAGGTAGATTATTGGAAAATGTTAATTGATTATCCTAACATACACCAGAATCATTGATAACACCCAGCTTGATTGACAATTACCACTTCGCGGTGACCAGTCATGCATCGACGATCGTAAGTGACAGGTGTTAGGAACCTGTGAAACTTGGGAAAAATTATTTTACTAGCACTCTTATCTCATTGAAATCAAATTATTATTAATCAGTTTAGTGAAAAAGTAACCAAAACATAATAAAAAAGTCAACTGATATTGCAAAATTAAATTGTCATGGGTTTTCGTGGGTACAACAATTCAATTGAAAATGAATTTTATTAGAAAAACTTTTTGGGCTCTTAGACTTCTAAAGCTGGGCATGAATAATAAATTAACTGTCATTTTTTGGTTTAAAAAATTGTCTGTATGACTGACAAAATATGCCATTATTTTGTCCAAATTTCACCCCCCCTCCCCCCCAAAAAGTTGAATAAATCCAAAATGTCATAAACTTAACACTGTCATCTGCAACTCCTTTAAATTTGGACCAGTCTAAAATTTTGCCGCCTGGTAATGAGCAAAGAGAATTTGTTGAAGATCAAATGAACATGATCAGACAGTCATGTAAACAACATAATTTGGCTAGAAAATATAATAATTCTTTAAACCAAAATTAATCTCCCTTTCAAAGAAAGTGTTGTAATAAAAGGATTTGGTGGAAATTGCATTTAGTATGAAAATCCTGCCCAATCAGGCTTGAATCCAACTTTTCTGCTTGGAATCCAATTTTTTCCTAAATTGGATTCCTGGAATCCTACTTTCAAAATCCTAGTGAGAGCCCTGGATGTAAAATATATTTCAAAACTAAGTTAGCTTCCCCTGAATATAGGAAGCTGATTTCTGATGTGAGGATTATTTCAAAGTGGACCAATTCAGTTTTTTTCATCGGATGAATTTGTGAAATCTAACCTATAGAACTCGGTTGCAGAAAATATTCTTTCTGACATTTGTCTCCAACCAATGGGGGAATAATTGTAAACCTTAATGGAATGAGCAGCTGGAGGCTTGAAAAGGTGTAGTGGTAGTACTGGTGTGAGAAAAACAGCAATCCATTGTTAGGTGCTTCAGCCAGTCACCAGTCAACTCGGCCCATCAAATAATTCGGCCGTCAACTTGGCCCAGTCAACTTGGCCCAAAGATATAGAATATAGAAATGCAAGCATTTTGCATAATGTTTTGAAATGCAAATCTGTCCAGGACAATGGGACCCCTCCACCCACCAGCTTAAAAGAAGACATTTTTTTTTTCTCTGTTTTTCTCATCACAGACTAGATTTTCTAATCAAATTGCTGATTGAAGAGGACTAAATCTTGTTCAGTGTATGAGTTAGCTATAATAATTCAAGACAAAATAAATGAATGACCATGTTTACAACTTGTTTATTATGCATATTGTTTATTTTAAGACATATAAATTAATTAAATAAAATAGCTCTCTATTTTCTCATCAAAGACTAGAGTTTTTAATCAAAGTACTGATTGACAAGGACTAGAATCATGTTCAGTGTATGTAAAAAATTGTTTACAACCTGTTTGATATGCATAATGATTATGTCAAAACATATAAGGTAAGAAAATAAAAGTGCAGTCAAGAAATGTTCAACTTTGGCACCAACTCCTCCTTAATGTGGCCCCAACTTTCCCAACTTTTTTTGATTTGGAGAAAGTGATGGCCACAACTTTTTCAAGCCAAATCTAACTCTTTGGGAGCCAAGCAGAACCCACATTTTAATGGATTTAGCACTGTGGCAGATAGCACCATAATTGAGTTACAGTGCAAAATCATATTGTTCTCTACCAAATTTTCAAAAATTATATCCCTGGGGTCAAAATGCCCCGCTGATGAGGTCCAAAGATGGGAAAAACACTCAATCAGAGCAAGTTCAAAATTCTTCTCCTCCTTAAATTTATAGCCTTGGGCACTCACATTTGTTATGCAACATAACTCGATGGTTTTGTAGAATATCAAAAATGGGGTCCAAAGTTGATAATTTTGCTCAAAAAGAGCAAGTTAGAGAAATCTTTCCAGCTATAGCTAAACAAAAGTGAAGAATAGAAGAAAAATATAGGGAGGGCTATTGTCCGGGTTGCTACTTTATGGGGAGGGATATTGTCCGGAGGGCAATCGTCCAGGGGGCAATCATCCGGGTGGGATATCGTCTAGGAGGGCAATTATCCGTTCCTCGTTCGGATAATGCCCCTGGGGTCAAAAACAACCCATCCCTGGAGTCCAAAGTTTGGAAAAATACTCAATGAGAGCATGATTAAATATTTACTCCTCCAAATGTATAAAGGTATAATACATTCATATTTCATTTATAGCATAGCCACATGGTTCTCTACCAAATTTTTTAATAATTATATCCATGTGGTCAAAAATGGCCCAACCATGGAGGTCCAAAGTTTGGAAAAAGCTCAGTTAGAGCAAGTTCAAAAGTCTTCTCTTATAATATAGTGGTAGGTAGGATAAGTAGAAGGATATGTAGTATGTCATTATTATACCCCCCAAACTATGTTTTGGGGGGTATATAGGAGTAAGCTTGTCGGTCCGTCTGTCCATCTGTCCGTCTGTCTATAGCTTTTTTGTTTCCGCTCAATTTCTCGGCAACTATTGTACGGATCAATTTCTCGGCAACTATTGGACAGATTTTTTTCAAACTTCACTGATATAATCAGTATCAAGCAGAGATGTGCCTATTCTATTTTGTTACGGTCCATTGATTTTTGACTGTGTTATGGCCCTTTGGTGAAAAAACGTGTTCTCTCAATTCTTCAGCAACCATTGGACGGATTTGATTCAAATTTCACAGAAAGACTCGGTATAAGTCAGACATGGGTGATGATGTGCATATCCTATTTTGGTTATGGTCCATTTATTTTTGACTGATTTATGGCCCTTTAATTAAAAAGTCCATTTTTGTGACGGCCCTTTGGTTGGATAGCACTTGTATATGGACAAGTGCTATTGGGGGGTATTAGTTTACTTTGTGACAATTTCTAGTTAAATATTATTCCCCTGGGGTAAAAAAATGGCCACACTCTTGAAGTCCAAAGTTCTGAAAAACACTCAGTTATAGCAATTAGAAAAGTCTTCTGAAATATAAGCCATTTGGCATCCATATTTGGTACATATACTTGTACTAAGTTATTACTGTTGCTATTCAGCGCTCAGAAAAGTAGAGCATTGCCATCCACTGACAGCTCTTGTTTATTATATTTTCAGCAATGGAAGGTGTTGCCCTTGCTGAAAATGATATTTCTCCATATAATGGTGATTTGTTTCATGAGGTGAGGTCTTACCCCTTGGTCTAAATTTAAAGGATTTCCAGACAAAAATTTAAAATTTCAGATTTTTTCAACTTTCTTGGTTAAAAACATTGTGTTATATGAATGAATTGCTTGTTACAAGCAATTTCTTCATTTTACTCAGTGTTTTACCCATTTTCTTGAGGGGCGTCAAAATGCATCATTCTGTGGGAATGGGTTAACCCTTGTCATGCTGGATAAATTACCTAACTGAAATGCTGTCAAATCAAAGGGCTGAAAGCACTGGTAGAGCTTGTTGTTCAAAAATCAACATTTCTTTTAGAAATCAACTTCATAAACAACTCTGACAGGAAAAGTACAAGCAGGAGGTGCAGACTAAGATCAGCCTGCACATAAGTGCAGTCTGATCTTAGTCTTCACCTCCTGCTGAAACCGGAATATTCTGGGTTCAGCATGACAAGGGTTAATACCCTGAATGTGATGTCAAATTCAAGTAAATATGAATAAAAAGGATAATTCCTTATAACCCAAAATTTGTCATTCCCGGCATATTTTCTTACCAGTGCTCTTTCTTTAGTATTCACACCAATATTGAACTTTTGTCTGCTAGATTTTTTGACTTGTCTAAAGTCTTCTCGCTTAACCACCTGCATTTAATACCATGGTTTTTTAAACCTTTAATTTATTATATTAAAATAAAATTTTTGACATGAAAAGAAAATGCTTACAAACATGAGAAAATGAGAATTTTCTTGTTACAAACAATTTCTCCTTTTCCCATAATGTCTTCCATAGTGTTTGCATTTTTAAATTATCGACTTGACTGACCAATGATTTGTTTTGTTGGTTTTAACCTATCCCCACATGTTCGGCTTTTTATACCCTTCAGGAAAAAGTTTGAGAAAACTCTGTGGATAATGTAACAAGCAATTTCTTCATTATCCACAATATTTTCTACCCAGAAGAACAAAGATTTTTGAAATTCTATCAACTTGAAATAGTTGTCTGCAGCTCTTTTGAATTTGGGACAGTCTAAATTTTTATTGATTGGGAACGGGTTAACACATATATGTGACACAACATGTGAAAGCATACATGGTCTACTTGGACATTTTTGGAACAAACACTTGAAATCTGTACAATTAATCTAGGTTTGTATTTCATGTGAGTATAGATGAACAAGTTGTAGTGAGTGATCGACTGTGTCGTCAAAATTGAACTTTGATCAATCACTGTAACTTGTACCTCTATAGACATGATGTGCATGACATTTACAACTGTGTCACAAGTGTGTAAGGTGTTGACATTTAGCAGTGGAGACAGCCACAGAGTGCATTTAGTTTTGGCAAATGTATGAAGTAACTTTGAGTCACTAGCTGTTAAATCTTTGACATGCTGAACAAAATCCTCTGAAGATTTGCATTAAAATCAAAGGACTGAAAGCACTGGAAGTACTAGTTGTGGGTCAATATTTCTTTTGAAAATTAATTTCATAATCAGCACTAGTTTTAAAGGGACAAAATGGTGGTGTAGACTAAGATCAGGCTGCATTTATGTGCAAGCTGGTCTTTTTCTTTACATCCTTCCAAAACCGGAGTATTCTAGGTTTAACGTGACAAGGGTTAAATAGGACATAGACTATGTGGATACTGCACAGGCTGATCTCAGTCTTTACTATGTGCACTTGAAATTACGTTAAATGCCTCATACAGACTCACATAGTAGGGCAGAATGACCCATGTAAATTCAGAAAGTACAGAAAATTCAGAAAATGTGTGATTAGTAAAAAGCATCCACCCTTGTCACCCTATGCAATATCAACTGATTACCTGCTTTTACATCTCCATCCAATAGGATATCAGTTAACCAATTGTTGCCCTGCCCACTTACTCCTTTGGCCCCACCCATTGACTACAACAGGAAGTTATGGCGTTATTTCGCAAAATTTATTGCCATATGCATATTACAAAAATGCAGAATGATTTGTTGACAACCTAATGTCGTAACTAAAGCTTGAATAAGCTGTAGATACGACATTTAAGTTGCCAAACCGACCAAAAATGCATCACTTAAATGGAGGCCAATGTTGGAGTTCAAAGTGAAATTCCTGTCTGAATTAATTATTTCATTGGTTGATTGATTATTTGATTGACAGCCACCATTGGTCAGTTGTATCTGTGATGAGATTTTCTTTGAGAAAGGCTGATCTTAACTGTTTTTTGGTTAGAAAATTGTTAACCCATTCCCACACATTGACGCTTTTTGACACCCCATAAGACAAACAACTCAGGAAACATTGCATAAAATGAAGAAATTGCTTATCACAAGCAATTTCTTCATTTTACACAATGTTTTCTACCCAGAAAGTTGAAAAATCTAAAAATCTAAAAATTTATAAACTTCAAAATGTCGTCTGCAACTCCTTTTAATTTGGACTAGTCTACATTATTCTTGTTTGGTAATGGGTTAAGGGAGCCTGAGGCTAATTATTGGAAAATATCAATCTTACTTTTAATACTAACCTTTTTTATCTAACTGTTTGCAGACACCTTTAACGCTGAGATTTTTGTCATTAGCCATCAAGATTTTGCCAAAAAGGATACATTATTTATTTGTGGTAAGTACTATTCATGAATCAAATTTTTACATAGGGGAAATATCATTTTGAGTTACAAATTTGAAAATGCTATTTTTTTTCTATCCTTGTTATGAATGCTCATTAGAATCATCTCAACTTCACAAGACAGGGTTCGACATTAGTCCAAACAACAATGTCTAGTCCGTAAGGGCTCGTAGATTTCAAGTCGACCTTGACAGACTGGTCTAGCAAAATTTTTAACAAAGCAAAGAACCACAATAAACAAAAAGCCAAAATAAATTCTGATTGGTTGAAGGCATTACATTGTAATTTATAAATCTTAACCATTTTTATCATTTAACCCTTTTATTAGCTCACCTGAGCACAAAGTGTGAGGTGAGCTATTGTGATTGGTCATTGTCTTTCATCTGTCTGTCCGTCTGTCTGTCCACAATTTCTTTTAAAATCTTCTCCTCCAAAACCAGTAGGCCAATCAAGCTAAAACTTTGCAGGGATGTTCCTTGGGTGATGTTCTACAAAAGTTGTTAAAAGAATTTAATTCTGTCAAAAACTCAGGTTGCCGCGGCATTGAAAATGGGAATCTTTAGTAAATCTTTAAAAATCTTCTTCTCCTTAACCAGTAGGCCAATAAAGCTGAAACTTTGCAGGGATGTTCCTTGGGTGAAGCTCTACAAAAGTTGTAAAAAGAATTTCATTCCATAAAAAACTGTGGTTGCTCCAGCATATGAAAATGGGAAATTTTAGTAAATCTTTTTTATTGTTTTTTTCATATACTACAAGGCCAAAGGCATTTATATTTCATATAGAGCTTAATCATATGGTTCTCTACCAAATTTTTAAATATTTAATCTCTGGGGTCAAAATGGCCCTGCTCCTGAGGTCCGAAGTTAGGAAAAATGCTTAATTAGAGCAATTTCAAAAGACTTCTCCTCGCAAACTATACAGTCTAGGATATTCTTATTTGGTATGTAGCATTACTAGATGTTTTTGTACTATTTCACTTAAAGTTTTCCTCCTAGGGTCCAAATTGGCCCTGCACTAGGGGTCAAAATTGGGAAAAACGCAAAATTTGAGTATGTTAAAAAAATCTTCAATTATATTTTGAGTGTATGATAGCCTGGCTGTTATCTATTCATTTTGATTAAATTTTGCATGTAGGTTAAAAAACAACCCTTCCCTGGGTGTCAACAGATCGTAAAAATGCTCAATTAGACCATGTTCAACAGTCATCTCCTCCCAATCTAAGAAGTCTAAGGCATTCATATTTAGTATATTGTGTAACCAGATGGTTCTCTACCATATAAGCTGAAATTTTAGCCCTGGGATAAAACATTGCCCTTACCCACAGGTCCATATTATGGGAAAATGCCAAATTAGAGCAACTTCAAAGGTCTTCTCCTTCTGAAATATAAGGTGAAGGACATTTATACTTGGTATGTAGTATTACTAAATAATTTTGTACTATGCTACAGGAATAAATGCCCTTAGGATAAAAAATGCCTCTGCTCTAGGGGTCGAAAATTGCGTAAATCACTTAATTTGAAAGAATTCTTCTTCTTAAATATAAGGCTTAGAGCATTTATATTGAAAACAAAGCATAACATTACAAAAATGGCCCCTCCCAAGGCATCCAAGTTATGAAAAATGCTCAATAAGAGCATGTTCAAATATTTCCTCTCCCAATGTATAAGCTGTAATGCATTCATATTTAGTTTATAGTACATCCAGATTGTTCTCTATCAAGGTTGCTAAAATTATACCCATTTGGTCGAAATGGCCCTGCCCCAGAGGCCACAAGTACGGTAAAATGCTTAATTAGAGCAATATAGAACTTTAAAGTTTTCTCCTCTTAACACTGGTCCACATTAAAAGAATTTGCAGACAGTAATTAAAGTTTGATTGAAATCTAAATTCAAAGAATTTTTAGGGTAGAAAACATTGTGAGAAATGGAGAAATTGCTTGTAATTTCTAAGTTCTCCCTTTCTCATAATGCTTTTTATACGCCCGTCGAAGACGGGACATATTATGGGATCACCCGTGGTGTCCGGCCGTCCAGGCGTCCGGTTGTCCGGCGGTGTCCACTTCTTTGTCCGGAGCATAGATCTGTCACCGTAAGTCCGATTGACTTTAAACTTGGCAGTTATATTCTTCTCATCAATACGGAGTGCAGTGCTCAATAACCATAACTCTACCTGGCCTATTTTTTGAGTTACTGCCCTTTGTTGTTTTTCATACTTGAATCTTGTCCCGAGTATATCACTAAAAGTATAATAGCTAGGATCATGAAACTTCATGGGTGTATAGATCTCGCCAAGTGGGAGTGCAGTGCATAAGAACCATAACTCTACCTTGCCTATTTTTTGAGTTATTGCCCTTTGTTGTTTTTCATACTTGAATCTTGTCTGGAGTATATCTCTGAAAGTATTATAGCTTGGATCATGAAACTTCATGGGTGTATAGATCTCACCAAGGGGGAGTGCAGTGCACAAGAGCTATAACTCTACCTGGCCTATTTTTTGAGTTATTGCCCTTTGTTGTTTTTCATACTTGAATCTTGTCCGGAGTATATCTCTAAAAGTATAATAGCTAGAATCATGAAATTTCATGGAAGGATAGAGCTCACCTAGCAGGAGTGCAGTGTACAAGAACCATAACTCTACCTAGCCTATTTTTTGAGTTATTGCCCTTTGTTGTTTTTCATACTTGAATCTTGTCTGGAGTATATCTCTAAAAGTATTATAGCTAGGATCATGAAACTTCATGGGTGTATAGATCTCACCAAGAGGGAGTGCAGTGTACAAGAACCATAACTATACCTTGCCTATTATTTGAGCTATTGCCCTTTGTTGTTTTTCATACTTTAATCTTGTCCGGAGTATATCTCTAAAAGTATAATAGCTAGAATCATGAAATTTCATGGATGGATAGAGCTCACCTAGTAGGAGTGCAGTGTACAAGAACCATAACTATACCTAGCCTATTTTTTGAGTTATTGCCCTTTGTTGTTTTTCATCATTACTAACCTCAGTTCTATTCAAACCCCCAGTTAATATTTAGCAGTGTGACGGGCGTATCTTGTGACAATTTGGCACCTTGTTTAAGATTATTTTCCTTGAGGGTGTCCAAATGTATGATAGTTTGGTAATGGATTAAACTTTAAAGCCACATGGTCTTCTTGTTCAAATTTTAGACAGGTCAAAATTCAAAGAGGTTGAAAATGACAGTGAAAAAATAATGTAATGTAAAAATAAACCATCCTATGTGTGAGATAAATTTGCAAGGATTCACAATGACCTCTGTAGGGAGCTCAACCCATTACCCAATGACAGAATTTTAGACTGATCCAATTTTAAGGCAGTTGCAGATGGCACTTTAAATTGCTCTAAATTTGGAAATTAATCACCAAATAAAATAGAAAACAGTGTGAGAAAAAGGAGAAATTGCAAGCAATTTCTTCTTTTTCCATAATATTTTCCTTGATTCCTTCAGGGTGAGAAAAAAGTCATTTTATGGTAACGGGTTGATGCAGTAGCAATAAGAAATCTAGATTATTTTTACTCTGTTTAGAACATTATTGAGTCTGAGATTCAGATAGGGAGAGTGATTTCACTTTAAAAATGTGAAATTTCACTATCATCTGTCAAAATGTTTGATGTATGTAATCATCTTGAAAAGGCGCATGTCATTTAAGAGATGAAGAGAATTTTTAGCTCACAAGAGCATGTAGTGCAAGGTGAGCTATTGTGATCAGTCTTTTTCAGTCATCTGTCTGTCCGTCTGTCAACATTTTTTTTAGAAATCTTCTCCTCCTAAACCAGCTAGCTGATCAAGCTGAAAATTTGCAGGAATGTTCACTGGGTTTAGTTCTACAAAAGTTGTTAAAAGAATTTAATTCTATGAAAAACTCTGGTTGCCAAGGTATTTGAAAATGGGACATTTGAGGAAATCTTTGAAAATCTTTTTTAGAAACTGCAAGGCCAAGGGCATTCATATTTCATATAGAGCAAAACAACATGATTCTCTATCAAGTTTGATAAAATTATACCCCCCTGAAGTTTGGTAAATGCTTGATTAGAGCAAGTTCAAAAGACTTCTCCCCCATAAACTATAAGGCCTAGGTCATGCATATGTAGCATAACCAGGGTTTTCGTTTGACCCGAGACCTCGGGTTTTGACGCACAGAAATTCAAAAAGAAGCAATTTTGACGCTCGAAAATCTATCACCGTGCGTCATTTTGACTCTCGGAAAATAGCAGCCATGCGTCAAGGGTCATCATATGTGTGCCAAATTATTGGAAAATGGTTAATTGATTATTGAAATATACACCTCATCATTGATAACGCCATGCTTTATTGGTAATTAACACTCTCGAGTGATGGACATGCATCGGCGATCGTAATTGACAGGTACTTAAAACCTGTGAAATTAATGATGAAATCCCTTTTCAGAGTTCTAATGCTACTGAAATTTACTTATTTGTTAATACTTTTATCACAAACATCACAAAATATGACCAAGAAGTGAATTAAATCAAAGAAAATGTTGCTCAAGAAATGTCATGGGTTTTCGCGGATAAAGTCGGCACTTTATTTTATGAAAAATAGGAATAATTTGATCCTTTTAGTACTCCTGAGATTTACTAAAACTTATTCAAACTTAAAATATATGCATTAATATTTAATTTCCCTTAAAAATATCTTGTATTGAAATATAATACTGTCAGATTGGAAAAAATTCCAATCCAACCATTGCAAAAAAAAAAAATAAAAAACAATAAATTTAAAATATATTTTCTATCTATTATTATTTTTTTCTGAATTACTAGGGGGGGGGGGGAGGGGCATTATGCATTTTGACTCTTTGGATTTCAATTTTGACTCTTGAAAATTTTGACCCAAGGGTCAATGACTCTTGACTTTTGGGTACTAATGAAAACCCTGATAACTAGATGGTTTGTGCGTTTCATTTAGAATTATGCTCCTAGGGTCAAAAACAGCCCTGCACTAGGGGTCTAAAATAGTGAAAAAGCAAAATTTGAATAAGTTAGAAAAACATTTCTTCACTATAAGCCCAAGGGCATTTAATTTGGAATTTAGCATAGCCTGGCTGGTATATATAAAATTTGGTGAAATTATGCCTGTATTGTAAAAAACACCCCGCTCCTATTTGTCCTAATTTTGTAAAAATGTTCATTTAGACCATCTTCTCCTCCCAATCAATAAAGTCTAAGACATTCATGTTTGGTATATACCATAACTAGGTAGTTCTCTACCATGTTTGTTTAAACCATTGGCCTGGGATAAAAACATGGCCATGCCCTTGAGGACCAAAATTGGGAAAACGCTGAATAATAGCACTGATAAAAGTCTTCTCCTTCTGAAATGTAATATGAAGGACATTCATATTTGGTATGTAGCATTACTAAATAATTTTGTAATATGTTACAGGAAATTATGCCCGTATTATAAAAAATGTCTCTTCTCCATAGGTCAAAAATTGCTTAAAATGGCTCAGTTTAAAAGAATTCTTCTTCTTAAATATAGTGCCTAGAGCATTTATAGTAAAAATATAGCGTAACCTTATTGTTACTACCTTGTTTGTTGAAGTTATACCCCTTTGGACAAAAATGGCCTTTGAAAGGCATCCAAAGTGTTCAAATATCTTCCTCTCTGAATGTATAAATTGTAATGCATTCATATTTTCTTTATAGTGCATCTAGATTGTTCTCTATCAAGCTTGCTAAAATAATATCCCATTGGGTAAAAATGGCCCACCCCAGAGGCGTCATGTTTGGTGAAATGCTCATTTAGGGCAATTTCATAGTCTTCTCCTCTTAATGCTGTCAGTTTAGCTCTGGCTTGAAAAAGTTGTTGCCATCACTTTTGCCAAATTAAAAAGGTGGGGCCAAATGGAGGAAAGTTGGGGCCAAATTGAGGAGGAGTTTGTGTCAGTGTCAAACATTTCTTGACTGCACTTTTATTTTCTTACCTTATATTATGTTTAAAATAAACATTATGCATATTAAACAGGTTGTAAACAATTCTTACATACACTGAACATGATTTTAATCCTTGTCAATCAGTACTTTGATTAAAAACTCTAGTCTTTGATGAGAAAAATAGAGGGAAATAATGACATGTCATATTAAAATATGCTTGAAATATATAGACATCTGTAATTTAAAAAAATCAGTTTAAGGTTGAACATTCTTTGGTAAGAATGAATAAAAAAAAGAAATGATTTATCTGCTTTTAGGACAGTGAAACTCCTGAAATTTATGTCAAATTTTTAACAAACTACCACTGTTTCTTTCAACAATTCATTGTGATAACCCCTTATTACCCATGCTGATTCAGTGTTTTAGCGAGCGCCGTAGCTGTGCCACGATTGGCAAGTGACTGAAAATATATGAAAATATGACAAAACTTGGCATTGGAAATGGTAAATGGTGGCCAGTTTGATTAAACTTTCCTTACTGATAGCCAATTTATGCGTGAAAATTGGTGTCTACTGATATTTATAAATTGATAGCCCTCATCTAAGAAGCTTCATCCAGTCATCCCTAATACTTAGTTACACCTACAAAACAAAATCAATATGTCCCGCAAACCAATGAGTGCATTTCATTCATCTGATTTGCTGTCAATAAGAACCGTAATTAAATTCTATTTGTCTTGTGTCGGACTTGATGACTTGATTGAGTCGATGTACAAGCCTTTGAGAAATATACACATTTGACTCTCAGATTTGATTTCAGGAGACAAGTCAAGGTAAATGTATGTATTAACAAAACTGTTCATGTTTTTTTTTTTTTGTCCAATGAATTTTCTTCATATGAAAAAACTTGCGCCATAATTTTATTTTAGTCCCATTTTGCGACAATGGCGACTGACAGGGCGAACTCTGGCTGGTCCACATTAAAAGAAGTTGCAGATGGTAATTCAAGTTTGATTGAAATGTGAATACAAGGAGCTTTTAGGGTAGAAAACATTTTGAGAAATGGAGAAATTGCATGTAACACCAAGGTCTCCTTTTCTAACTTTTATTTGCTTTGGCTTAAGCTGTGTATTTTTTTTTACACAAAAAAGTACTGTAATTAGCAGATGCCTCATGTAAGTGATTTAGGGCCATCATGGTCCACTTTTTTATTTTTGTTTTCATAAAGGTAAAAAAATGAAAAAAACACATTGTATGAAGCCACTTGAAGCCACATGAGTGCAAACGAAATGTAAGATTGTATAGTAATTGGTTATCTATTCATTTCAGGTGATTGATTTATTGAGTGGACTTGCTGTGGTGAGCATTGGAAAACATTTCATTAGATACTTGGTAAGATGTATTTTGTGGATTATTTCTGATTTTCCAGACAACTACATTGCAGAGCTGTGGAAATTGAATAATACTGCAGACAAATTCTCTCTAGGTACTCAAAATAATGGGTGTCAAGGTTACATGGGTTTAACGGTGAAAGTCGGGCTAATTACATACAATTTAATACTCTAACTTAAGAATAGAGTTTAACCCATTTCTATCTTGATGGATGGAATGTCTCAGAGGTGCTATTGTCAGCTTTGGTATCTGCATCCGACTTGGTTGAAATCATTTGTATCTCTTAACTAGTGTAGCGCGTCGGACTGTCAATCTAGAGGTCCCGGGTTCGTTCCCTGACGGCGGCACTCAACCTTTTTTTCCGACTATTTGTCTCTCACCAATGGATGGATAATCGTAGACCTATGTGAGATAGCAGCTGGAGGCAAGGAAAGGATGTAATGGTAGTACTGGTGGGAGAAATACCAGGATTCCATTGTTAGCTGCTCCAGTCGCTGCAATATAACTGAAAGATTGTTGTAAGCGGCGTAAAACCCCATTCAAACAAACAAGCAAATTATAACTAGTGCTAAGTGGCTCATAATTCACACATTAACTCAAAAAGAGAAAGGCTTTAATTTGAGACAATAACTTTCTTTGTCATTATATAACCTAGAGGGCACATATTTCTATAAGGCATTTTTCAGGAGATAGGCTTTCATTTGAGAAAATGGCCGTGACCATGGGACCTAAACCCTTTACTCCTTACAACAATTAAACACAAAACTTAAATTCTAAATATTTTGGTCATTTTTCATGTTAGGGTGCTCATATGCATTCGTAAGGGGGTGACCTTGACTCTATGAACATGTGCCCTTAATGTGTAACCCTGTTTCAAATAGCAACCTAAAGGGCAAGCTATGTTTGCTGCAGACAACTCTTGTTAATTCTGCCCTCCCCCTCCCTAAAAAAAAAAGGGTTGGCGGACATAGTAGAAAATGAAGTAACTGCTTGTGACAAGCAATTTGTCAATATCCACAATGTTTTCTACCCCAAAATACAACAGTTTTTAGGAGGCATTGACTATAATTGTCTTTTACAACTTCTTTGAATTTAGACCAGTCCGAAATATGTTATCTGTTAATAGCTTAAGGTAGATATACATGCTTATAGCTCCACTGGCTGAAAGCCAGCAAGCTCTTATCATGGGGATGTGTCCCTCATGCAGTCATGTGTCCATCCATGTGTCCATAAACTTTTACTTTAAAAATTTTCTCCTCAGAAAGTACTGGACAGGGTTCAAAAAAATTTCACAGAAATGATCCTTTAATTAGCCTTCGCCGCTTCGTCTGTCTGTCTGTTCGGCATTCCATATGGAGCGATTTCTCCATAATCCTTTGGCCAAATTAATTGAAACATACCATGTTAACTCCTATTGATATAATGCCAATTATTTTTCCCTGTTTTTGGATTTGAGGCCTCGTCACAGAAAAAGGGGACTTAGGGTAAAAGTTTTTCACAAATTTCTCCTAGTCTAAAGGTCAGAATTTAATGAAATTTCATATTTGAGTAGCAAATCAGATGCCCTTAAGCACAAACTATTTGAAATTTGCAGAAAAAGAAGCATCATGGAAAAAGGGCACTTTATGTTTGTTAGCTTTACGTTAGCTCTCAATTTCTCCGCAATAAACTTACCTTGGCAAAAACTTTTGATTAATAAGAGATATGGCCTTCATATTTGACATGTGCATTGTTTATGACAAAACCTTTCTGTTTGTACAAAGGTCAAGGTCATCAGTTAAGGTCAAGGTCATTCTCAAGGTCAAAATTTCAAAAATTTTAACTTTTACATTGTCTGTAAGTTTACAATGGTAAGTGATATTGCCTTCATATTTCACATGTGCATTGCCTAATGACATGACCTTTCTGTTGGTATTAAGATAAAGGTCATCTGTCAAGGTCAAACTTTCGAAAATTTTGACTTGAGCATCGCCAATAAGTATACAATGGTAAGTGATATAGCCTTAATATTTTACATGTGCATTTCTTATGACATGACCTTTCTGTTGGTACTAAGTTCAAGGTCATTTGCTAAGGTCAAGGGCATTTCTCAAGGTCAAAATTTCGAAAAATTTAACTTTAACATTGTCCATAATTTTAAAATGGTAAGTGAGAAAGCCTTCATATTTCAAATATTCATTACTTGTGACAAGACTTTTCAGCAGATACCAAAATCAAGGTCATTGGTCAAGGTCAAGGTTAAATTGTCAAGGTCATTAATTTTCAAATATACCTCTCTAACCAATTGCCAAAATTTCTTGTCACTTTACATAGATGTTGTTTATTTAGTGCCCTAGGTAATGTTTATTTCAATTTTTGACTCAATGAACCTTACCATGCTAAATGGGAGTTTAATGCTATGTATCTTTACATTTTGTATAGTGCCCTTTCGGTCTGATTTTCATATATGAATATGAATTGGGATCTTATTCTTAAGATCAAATTCATAGCAGGCAGTCAAAAGTTGATCTTGCAGGAAGTCAAAAATTGGCCTTGCAGGAAGTCAAAATTTGATCTTGCCCGCATCTCTGGATCTAATAGAGTAATTCTCATATTATTTTACTACATATTGACATGAGCAAGTGCACTTTGCTTGAAACAGGCTTTGTCTTCAAAGGATAAAGGTTCTATAGAAAAGTTGTTTTGGAGTTTTTGTTGCATCTGCAGCCATGTGCTTGCACCAGCATGTGGTGTTCTCGTTTCTCCCATTCCTACACAAACCAGCCTTTTTATGCTCCTCAAGAAAAAAAAGCTGTGGTGAATATTGTAGAAAATGAAGAAATTGCTTGTTGCAAGCAATTTCTCCATTATCCACAATGTTTTCTACCCAAAAAGACAAACAATTATGAAATGAAATTATAAAATTCACCAAGTAAGTATTGTTGTCTACAACTAAAGTTTTGTTGTGTTGGAATTGGTTGATTTATCAAGGTACTAAAGAGTTCGGATAATGTGGTAATGGTTTTCAGGATAGGATTGTATAGGTTAATTCTTAAAGCTACTTTTCATATGAATAGCAGAGATTGTTTAAAGAAATTTGTTACCAATATTAGAAACAAACTTTGCACATGCTCCCTTTGCTTTCCAAAAGCTGGGACAGACACAGAATGTCCTACCATATGATTATTATAATAGATATGGAAAGTCAAGTAAAAAATCTCTTTAACCCATTTCAACTCAATACCTCCTTTTTACGCACCTCAAGAAAATAGTTTTTGAAAACATTGTAGAAAATGAAGAAATTGCTTGTATCAAGCAATTTCTTCATTATCCACAATTTTTCCATCCAAAACGACGAAAAAGTTAAAAATTCCATCAACTTGAAATTGTCGTCTGCAGCTTCTTTCAATTTGGACCAGTCTAAAATTTTGCTGTGTTGGAATGGGTTAAAACTGAATTGAAAAGGGAATCAATTCACTTCTTTTGATTATGCTCAAGCTAAAGTTATTTTCAAGACAAGATATGCCAAATTGTTTGTCCTACCTTTTGAGATTTGTGTACTACATTTTTCGCAACGCATGTATTGTCTTTGTCATAGAAGATCACTGCTATTGAAAAGTTCTGATATTTTAAATTTTCAGCTCAAAAAACAAGTGAAAGATGTGAAGAGTTATGCTGTTGGTGTAGATAAAATTATTTTGAAAAAAGACAGTGTTGATGCTATACAGCTTGGTCTAGTGGCTGCGTATGTAACCATTATTATTATTATTTGACTATGAAATTAACCCATTACCAGACAATACTCTTTTTTAGACTGGTCCAAAATGAAAGAAGTTGCAGATGACCTTTTAAATTGCACTAAAAGTAAATGATAAAAAGGGTAGAAAACATCGTGAGAAAAAAAAAGAAATTGCCTATTACAAGAAATTTCTCTTTTTAATAGGCCCCACGGGCGTTATTATGTTTTGGCCCCAGTTGTTTGTCTGTCCTTCCGACAGCAATTTTGCTGTGCGCAACTCCTCCTACAGTATGGATAGGAATGAACTGAAACTTGCCACAATGATTTGCTATAATGTGTAGTTGTGCATAAGATCTTTGAAATTCAAATCACTCTAATTGTTCTTGAATTATCTGCCCTTGACTTGAAAAAATTACTATATTTCCAGTGTGTGCAAGTCCCCCTACAGTATCAATGGTAGCTAACATAAACTTGCTGCAATGATTCTCTATGATGTCTTATTGTGCATAAGACCTTTGAAATTCAAATCTCTCTTGTTGTTCTTGAATTATCTGCCTTGAATTGAGAAAAAAACGCTATATATATTGTGTGTGCACAACTCCTCCTACAGTATCAAAGGGAAAAAACTGAAACTTTCCACAATGTATCTCTATGATGTATAGTTGTGCTAAAGACCTTTGAAATTGAAATCAATAAAGTCATTCTTGAGTAATCTGCCCTTGACTTGAAAAAAATCACTTTATTTCATGTGTACAAAACTCCTCCTACAGTTTCAAGAACTGAAACTTGCCACATTGTAACTCTCTGATGTCTATTTGTGCATAAAACCTTTGAAATTTGAATCACTCCAGTCAATCTTGAATTACCTGCCCTTGAATTGAAATAAATCACCATACTTTTTGTGTGCCCAACTCCTCCTACAGTTTTAATCAAAAGAAATTGTAACTTTGCATGATGAATCTGCATACTATCTAGTGTTGCATACTTTTAGAATTAAGATAACTCCAGTTCGTCATCAATTATCTGCCCTTGAATTGAAAATTTGCCTGATTTTTAGTGTGGGCAACTATTCAAAATGTGCATGGTGTTGATTGAAAATGATCGAAATTTACTATAATATTTCTCCATGTGAACTTGGTCCTTTGATCTTTAACATTTTGTCTTTCCAGCAATTAATGAATTGTTTTCATTTTGTTTAGGAAATTTCTTAAAATTATTGTTTTCTTGTTTGGGTTTGTTTTTTTTGCAATGTGACCCATAGTGCTGTTAATACATACAGTGTTTCACAGTGACAAATCTTAGTATTGAAATAGTGCATATTTTCTTTGATGATTGGATCATTTTGTAAACATGGATGTTCTTCATTCTTGGCATTATGAATCTGCATAGATTCTAGTTGGTGCATTAAACTTTTAAAAATAGGATAACTTCAGCTCTTCATCAATTATCTGCCCTTGAATTTAAAAAATGCCCTATTTCTAGTGTAAGCAAGTTTTCAAATCCTTATACAGTAGAACCTCGTTAATTCGAACGTCACTGGTTCGTAGGTATGTGTTCGTTCGTATACTTTACGCGGTCCCGATCTTTTTCCTTCTTTGGCTTTGTTAGAAAACTCTGTCTTATTCGAACGTCAGTGGTTCGTAGTTCGTAGGCCATTTCATGTCCCGAAAGTATGATTAGAGCACAAACTCCAATGTTTAATTCGTAGGTGTGATAAACTAATTGTTACCAATCACCACTGAGCTTGATTTTTCACACCTGCTGATCTATATGACAAATAATGTGTTATAATGTACCTTTAGTTAAAAGGGGCTGTTTGGTTTGTAAGGTGGGTAATTAATCGAATAAAGATTCCCGTAATTATCGCCGAAAATTTACTTTAAATTGAAACACCCCAATTAGTATCAGTGTTATTGGTCATTTTGAAATTCTAACCACTTATTTTATTCTGGGGTTGCTTTCTTCACAATCGTCGGTCCTTAATTTTATGATTTGATGATAGAATACTCAGAGTGATTTGATCCAATGTATTGTACAGGGAAATCACTCTGATTGAGTCTTCTATTTGATACAAGCACTGTGTTTAAAAAATGCCAAAAATTAACACAGAATAAAAGCATAAAAAAAGATGAGTAATTTTTAATTTGTTTTCCTCAATTAATATCTGCGGGTCTTGTTTAGAAAAATAACCAATTTAGAATCAATTCCTGGGTGACAGAACAAGACCATGTCAGATTCCGTGTATCTCAAACAGCTGACCTCTAGCCCTCCGTTTTGTTCGTACTACGCTTAATTCGTATAAATTTCCCCGGTCCCTTGCGCTACGAACTACCGAGGTTTTACTGTATCTTGTTCCTAGTGTTGATTGGAATTCACTATAATGATTCTCCATGATGTGTACTTGTGCTTTACATCTTCAACATTTTGAATTTTGATATAAAGTTTAATCTTATCTGTCAAGGTCGTTTTTTTCGTAAAAACTTATGGTAGTATATTATATTCTACTTACAAGCCCCTTTGGGTGTATATGTGCTACTATGCAAAGCTCTTGTTCCACAATGTTTTAGCTCAATTGACTGAAAGCCAGCAAGCTACTGTCATGGTGTTATGTCCATCATGTGGTTGTCTGTCTGGCCATCTTTCAATCCATAAACTTTTACATTAAAATCTTCACCTCAGAAAGTATTGAACAGAATTCAACCAAAATCCACAGAAATGGTCCTTGGATTATGGTTTTAACGGGTGGGACTACTTTCCACTTATGTTGAAACCTTTAAAAATCTTCATTCCAGAAACAAATGAATTGATTTCAATCAAATTGTACAGGAATGGTCCTTTGTTGACTCTTTATCAGATTCCATCAAAGAATTTTGGTCTGATGATAAACATGACCTAAATGGGGGGCCAGAAACTAGTGAATGGATTTCAACCAAACTTCAGAGGAATGATCCTCAGTTGACCCTTCATCAGATTCCTTCAAAGGATTTTGATCAGATGAAAAGCAAAGCTTTAAAGGGCAGGACTTATTTCAATGTTTGGTGAAAGCTTTGAGAATCTTTTTCAGTCAATGGATTTCAACCAAATTTCACTGGAATGATCCTCTGGTGACCCTTTTTCATAATCCATCAATTAATTTTGATTTGTTGAAAACATGACTTTTATGGTTGTGGCTTATGTCCATATATGGTATACAATGATTTTTTTTTTCAAAATTTGTAAATACCTTTTTCATCTAAGTAAATTAATTTACTTTTTAAACAATGAAATTTTGAAACATTAAAAGATTTTATTGATAAGATTTATTAACCACACATGGTGAATATGATTCGATTTATCTTGAATTCCTGAATACACCATTTGCTTAATCAGTACAATCAGGCCTGTGGAGCAAAACAGGCACTCAAGCGCCTCTAGTTCATGATTGTATTGGTTATTGGGTTCAAACTTCTTATCTTTTTCAAAGATTATGTACTTTGGCAGTCCTGACAGGAATATTTATTAAATAAATAATTGAACAGTCATCTATTTGCAAATAGGCACAAGAGCTTCAATCATCTTGCATAAAATTCAATTCCCATTCTTTCCAAAATTTTATTGTGTGTTATTTTCACAAATTCTTATTTTAAAGCAACATTATGATTCTTTATTTTTGGTTGATATTTTACATATATTAGGGTTTTGATTTAGAGTTTATAAACAGAGCACATATGAGTGAGTTCTTAATATTCTTTGCTCACCTAAGCACCTAGTTCTCATACTGAGGTATTTCGATCAGTCGCCTGTCGTCTGTAAACAATTTCTTTAAAGACGTCTCCCAAATCACTTGGCCAATTTCAACCAAATTTGGCAGGCATGTTCCTTAGATGGTCCCGTTTAAATTGCTGAAAGACTTGAAATCCGTTGAAAACTTTGCTGGCAATACAACAAATGTGAAATTTTTGAAAAAGATCTTTAAAAGTCAACTCTTCCAAACTCAGAAGGTGTAGAGCCTTGACATTTTGTATTATGCATCAAAACATTGACTTCTTTCAGATATGGGAAAATTATTAACCTTGGCACCTCAAAGTCCAGAGCCCCAAAGGGGATTTGGCTTGTACGGAAATAAAGAAGGACTTTAAAAATGACAACTCCTCCCAAACCACTCAACTAATTTCAACTAAATTTGGCATGTGCATTCCTTAGGTTGAAACCTTTAGAATTTTCTAAAAGAATTGAAATCCATTTAAAACTCCTGTTGCAATGGCAACAAGATTTTTACAATTCCAAGAACTTTGTTTGCAAGTTAATGAGTTTGAAGCTGTCTAAAAAAATTTATCTTAAAATGAGTTAACTCATTACCAGATGGCAAATTCTTTATCTTACTGAAAGGAGTGGTAGACTACAATTTAAAGCTCATGATATTTCAATTTTTTTTCATATCTTTGGGTAGAAAAATTGTGAAAATGAAGAAATTACTTGTTACAAACAATTTCTTCATTTCACAAGTCCCAATTTTTTTTCTTCAGGGGAATCAAAAAGCATCACTGTGTGGGAACGGAATAAAGGAAAGTAGTACTTGTGTCAGTAGATTATTGATCTACAAAGACTTATCATGGTAATAAAGCCTGAAAACTTCTTCCCTTTTGCAGGCATTTTCTAAATCCCTACAGTATCGCTGTATGTGTTGGCAAGTCTACAGCTGTAATCAACAACCTCTTTATTTTTCTGTCATTTATGTACATGCTGCAAGGTGAGTCCTTAATCTCTAAATATTTATGTACATGCTTTAACGTGAGTCCTAAATCTAAAATATTTAAGGCTCCAAGTCCTAAATCTCTACACTGTTTATGTAATTACTGCGACATGAGTCCTAAACCTCTGAAATATTCATGTACATGCTGCAAGGTGAGTGTATTGTGTAATTTATGTTCAAGATAACACAGTATTGTTCTATGTGTTTGCAAATCTACTGCTTTAGTGGTATACTCTTTATTTATGTACATGCTTCTTAGTTAGTTCTTAATCACTGCAATATTGAAAAGATGCATTATCACCCAAAAAGATTGAATATCCTTACAAAAGAGCAGGGAAAAATTCACATCAGCTTAACAGTTTTAAAGAAAATTTGATGTTTTCTGTTAAACTCCAATAGATGCATATTAGCTCTCCAAAATTACTGCACTTTCCTTCTAAATGTAGAAATTTGGCATGAATTTTTTTACAGTTTGAAGGAAAATGAAGGATTTTGTTTTTGTTAAGCTTTTATAAAACAAAAAGTCATGGTATTGTTGCTCTCTTGACACCATCCGTACCTTGTTGGTGTAGGTTTTGATGTTGTGACAGGGGTTAAAGTCATAGCTCAGTTATTTTTCAAGATATTTATTTGAAACTTAGCACATATGTTCTCTTTCAAAAGGAACATCCATACTGAAGTTAACTTTTTATGCATATTTGTAAGATTTATGTCCCTTTTTTATGCCCCCGCATCAATAAGATAGGGGGCATATTGTTTTACCGGTGTCTGTCTGTCTGTCTGTCTGCAAAAACTTAACCTGCCAACTAAACATTTTCCTATAACTTCAACCCTGATTTAGTTACAATGCTGATAGGTAGGTAGATAGGTCTCAACAAGGTGCAACTGGGGAAGGTCATTTCATCAAGGTCAAGTTCAAAATTTTAACCCTTTACCCGTTTCTAAAGAATTCCTGTTTCGGGGGCATAGTGTTTCACAAACACATCTTGTTACTTCTTAGAATAACTCTTGTCACTGTAAGCACATGAAGAAATTGAACAGGGGATTGCAAAATGAAGTAACTATTCAACTTTTGGAACTTTCTACGATGGCATGTGCTAACATAAGGGCCACTGATAAAAACTTGCCAAAGTAATTGGTTCTACGGGATTTTGATTCACTGGAAATTGAATGCATTTAAGGTATTAGCCAATCTTAGGACTTATTACCATTGCTGACAATATTGTCTATATAAAATAGATACCATGAAAATAGCACATATCTAAGGAAATGTCATTTTCAGAACATGAATTATTTAGAACGGGAAAACAATATTATACTTTTAATGGGTCCTGTGGGATGCACATTTCTAGAATCATTGCGTCCAATCAAAAAACGTTGAGACACGCAGCTAGATTAATTTCTGTGTTTTCTTGACTGGAAATATGATGATTTATTCTTTATTATTTGCTGAAAGAACTGAGCCTTGCCCTGAGGCTTGGTTGACAAAAATTTTCAAGTAGTAGAGGGGGATAAATTAGTGTATACCTGGGCAGTAGATATAGCAAGACTAGTAGAAAATGTACCAAATTAAAAAATTCCATTAAAACCAAGTTGTTGACTTGATTTCAACGCAATGATGATTTTTGAAGCCCTCGCAAGAAAAACAATTGGGAAAACATTGTGTAAACCAAGCTTGCAACAAACCATTTCTTCATTTCTACATGGTTTTTCTACACAAATTTGAGAAAATTTAAAAATTCATAAACTTTAAACTGTCCTGTGCACCTCATATAGATTTGGACTGGGTGAAATTTGCAGTATGATGATGAGTTAAATGCAAGCCACCAAAGAAATGAATGAACATGGTAGTTTTATTGTTTTATATCCTGGATGATCTACGTAATTGTTTACAATATTTGTTAAAAAGAAAAGTATAATTACTATATAAGTAAAATATGGCTACTAGAAGCACTCTTTTATACACAATAGAGCACACATGAAAAGACATTTGATATTAACCCTTGCCATGCTAAACCTGGAATATTCTGGTTTTGGCAGGAGGTATAGACAAAGATCAGCCTGCACATAAGTGAAATTAAATTCCATCAGAAATATTGATGATTGAACAACAAGTTCTAACAGTGCTTTCATCCCTTTGATTTTAATGCCATTCCAAAATGGATCTATTCAGCATGACAAGGCTTAAGGATAAGTGCACTGAAATAAGTTAACTGCACAGACAATTTCAAGTTGACAGAATTTTAAATATATCTGTCTTTCCAGGTAAAAAACATAGAAAATAGAGAACTTCCCTGAAACAAACAGTTTCTCCTTTGTCCATATTGTTTTTTTAGTGAACCTGATCTATTCAGCATGACAAGGCTTAAGGATAAGTGCACTGAAATAAGTTAACTGCACAGACAATTTCAAGTTGACAGAATTTTAAATATATCTGTCTTTCCAGGTAAAAAACATAGAAAATAGAGAACTTCCCTGAAACAAACAGTTTCTCCTTTGTCCATATTGTTTTTTTAGTGAACCTGATCTATTCAGCATGACAAGGCTTAAGGATAAGTGCACTGAAATAATTTAACTGCACAGACAATTTCAACCTTTTTCTTTAGGGGGCATCTAAAAGAGGGATTTTGTGGTTATGGGTTAATGTTTATTTAGATAGAGTCTATGTATAGATCTCAGTTGACAGCTGTTTATCTTATGACTTAACCCACTCAATGACATTTTTAGACACCTCCAGGGATAAAAATCTTTGGAAAACATTGTGTAAAATTAAGAAACTGCTTGTTACAAGCAATGTCTTCATTATCCATCATGTTTTGTACCCCAAAAGTAAAACAAATCCAAAATTATGTAAGCTTTAAAATGTCATGTGCAACTCCTTTCAATTTGGATCAGTCTAAGATTTTGCCGTCTGGCAATGACTTAATGAACTACACTCGAATACTGTCATATGCTGTAGAGTTTCCATTGACTTTCCTCTCCTTTAGCACATGATCATCTGAACCATTCTGATATGGTTTCTCTGAATCTGGGTGGACAGATATTTCCCTGTCTTTTTTACTTCTCTGATAGCTGTGAATATAAATAAAGAAACATTTGTTTTTCTCTTACATACCTTTAACACACAACAAAATTTTAGTCTGGTTAAATTTTATAAGAATATGCAGATGGCATTTAATAGTCTAGTGAATTTCAAAACTATTTGTCTTTTGGGTAGAAAGCATTGTTGATAATGAAGAAATTGCTTGGTACAAGCAATTTCTTAATTTTTCACAACGTTTTCAAAAGCTTTTTTTCTTAATGGGTGTTACAACAAGGGATTGTGTGGAATTGAGTTAATCAATTCTTATTTACACAGAACAATCACAGGATTAAGTGAAATTATCAGTATTATAATTGGAAAACTGTACAAGGTAACATCAAATCCATACATGTAATTTACATGACTATAAAAATGACTTATTTTGCTTTGTACTTTAGCATGACATTTCCAATCATTATACTTTGTGCAGACTAGAATTAGCTTGTGCAACCACTCAGTCTGACCAAAATTTTCACTAAGTCTACTATAGGAAGATACTGACCCAAGGCTTCTTTAGGTAATCATGTATAATGGTATGGTAATGGTTAATTCATTTTTGCTTCAAGATGATTCAATTATTTGGATGAGAGAAATGGATTTTTCATGTTAATATTAAAAACTCTACATATATTTCCCCTCCATTCACCAAAAACGAGAGGAAAGGCGTACCCTTTGAAATGTTTGGCATCTTCCACTGTATCTGGTAGCTTAGTATGTAGTGTCTCAGGTAGGAAAATACACAGGGCACCAGCCACAAGGGAGGCTACTCCAAATATAGCCAAGGGAAGGCCTTTACCAAAGTCCCCTCCTATCAGCTCTCCCTGGAAAAAAAAAAACAGTTAGTGAAATGAAATTATGAATTCTGAATAAAAAGTATAAGTAAAGCCCTTTAGAATTTTAGGTTAAGGGGTCTAAAAAAGCAGTTTGTGGGGGAATTGGTTATAGGAAGGTAAAAAAATGGGATTTTATGGGAATGGGTTAACGGATGTAAAAAGCAGGATAGTCTGGGAAAAGGTTAAACATATTCACATTCATTGAACTACAGTCACAACATATTTTCTTATTAGAGCATCATTGACTGATCCTGGCTGTCAATCAAAAGATCAATTGACCTGTAAATTTTGAACTCCAACATTGGCCAAATATTAGTTTGTTTGGCATCTGTACTACAGCTTGAATAAGCTGTAGTTATGACGATTAGATCTTCAATCAACCATTTAACTTTTTCTTTGCATGTTCTTGGACATATACATTGAAAAGTAATGCTGTTTAATATCAAAGTGGAACATCCTGTTTGAGTTAATGGGTATGACATGCAGAGTTAGTGGAAAGGGCCAGAAATCTGTTATATCAACCAATTACACTAATTTACTCTACTGCCTGACTACTTCTGACCAAAATCGTTTATAATGTTTTAATGTTTGATCCTGAAATTTTCCTGCCTTTTGCTATACTTTTAGCTAGGCAGTATAGACAAAGACCAGACTGCAGTTGTGTGTAATTTTGATCCTAGTCTTTGCTGCATATATGTGATTTGTCATTTTGGTAATGTCTATAATACAAAATATTTAAAATATCCTGCACCATTTGATTTTTTGGGAGACAAAGTCTTATTCTTCAGGACGAGGGTTCAGATATTTACCATCTTTGCTACATAAGGTGCAGCCATTCCACCAAATCTGGCCACACATGAGCTAGCTCCCATCCCAGCATTCCGTAATAATGTTGGGTACAGTTCAAGGGAATACACGTACACTGTGGCAAAGGCTCCTGAGGGTCCTAGCTTACCTATCAGGGATAACACTAGGGTTACAATGTGGAGATCTGAAAATAAAAGAAAGAATTGAATAAGCTTTTGCACAATGATAGGAATGACACAAAAAGAGATAGGCTATTTTTTAATATCTAGTCTATAGGATCACTATTTATGAATTTTTCAAGTTTAACCCTTTCCTGTTTTTCAAAATTTTAGACTTGTCCAAATTGAAAGAGGTTGCAGACAACAATGAAAACTGGATGCCATTTGAAAAGAAACCATCCTATGTGGTAGAAAATATTGTGGAAAAAGGAGAAATTGCTTGTTACAAGCAATTTCTTCTTTTTCCACAATGTTTTCTTGAGTGTAAAATCACAGGAACGTAAAATTCTGTATTTGAACCGGAAAGGGTTAACCAAATATCAGATGGAAAAAATTTTTACTTGTCCAAATTGAAAGGAGTTGAAGACCACAATTTAAAGTTTATGATTTTTTCAACCTTCTGGATAGAAAACATTGTGTAAAATGAAGAAATTCCTTATCATATGGGAATGGGTTAATCGGCATTATACCAAGCAATGCCAAAGGAATTCTTTCTACAAAGTACTCTTTTATGTCTATTGACTTCAAAAATCAAATTCAACTGGAATGTGCAAGCAATTCACAGGTAACTGGCCATTCCCTCTGACTTCCAAAAAGGCAGTTTAGCAGAGATGTCCGTTTGCAAAATATATCGTCAGTGAAATAAAACTTAAGCAAATCATTGATGGGTAGCTTAGGAGTTGTGCTTACACACTGAAAAAGCTGTAGTTACTATGTTAAAGTCATCCACCAATGAAAATGCATTGAATTGAAGTTCAAGGTCAACATTTTGCTTCGGGTCTAATGAATGGTTTGATTGGTCAATCAATTTCTTGTCTGACAGGAGTGATCCACAATTGTATACAGCTATCCTAAATAAACAAGGCCAAAGGTCAAATGTAAGGAGGGTTATTTGAAGGTATAGCCATATTCAAATCCAACACAATCCCATGTTTTCAATTGTCAAAGAAATAAAGCTATGGAAAACATTGTAAGAAAAGAAGAAATTGCTTATACCAAGCAATTTCTCTTCTCACCATGTTTTCTACCTCACTTGGTGCTTATTTTTCAGTTTAAACCAACTTTGTTTGGTGGTCTACAGTCTCTTTGAATTCAGACTAGTCTAAGATGTGGTCATTTGGGAATGGGATATATGAAGTCAGTGGGAGGTTCTAATACATGTACTACAGGAACTAATTGAACATTTAGACATTCTCTCATCACTTGAGTGTAAGTGTGTGCATTAGTGCATGCATCCGTCCATCTGGAATTTTGACCAGAGTATAACTTTTACATTTATGGATGGATTTGAAAATAACTTTGCACAGTGGTTCTTCATGATGAGTGCTTGTGTCAGGCCAAATGTTTGTTGTGATTCATACAAGGTCAAGGTCACAGTTTAAGATGAAAAAATAAAATTGATCTTGTACAGAACATAACTTCTACATTTATGCATGAATTTGAAAATAACTTGGCACAGTGGTTCTTCTTGATCATTGCTAGTGTCGTGCAAAACATTTGTTGTGATACCTCCAAAGTTAAGTCACTGTTGAAGGTCAAACAATGAAATTGACCTTGTCCATTACATAACTTCTACATTTATGGGTGGATTTGAGAATAACTTAGCACAGTGGTTCTTCTTGATGAGTGCTTATGTCATGCGAAAAGTTTGTTAATGCTTTGTTAACACTATAGTGCCTTAGTTTTTCACTAATCCCAATTATACTTCTCCTAAATGTAAATGATCATACAATGTTTCATGAGTTTGATTTTCAGCCTGATCAGACCAATGAGTCTAGATTTTTCTGCTCTTGAATTTGAAAAAAATCCCATATTTCACCTTGTTAACACTTGACCTTTTCCCACAAAAGCCCTTATTTCTATGATTCTACAGTGAATTTGGATGTGACAATTTTTAGTAAGAGATATTTTGGAAATCTTTATATTTTTAGTTAGAAAACATTGTGAATAATGTAGAAATTGCTTGTGAAAAGTATTTTCTTCATTTTCCACAATGTTTTCCTAAGCTTTTTTCTTGGACAGTGTGTATAAGTGGGATTGTGTGGTAGTGAGTTAAGTTAGTTACCTTCCCCTCCATATATGACGGTAAAGATGGTAGCAATACAGGCTATTCCTCCTAGCCACATGAAGAACACGTGGGTATATTTACGACCAATTCTGTCCAACATAGGGATACACACGAATGCTGGGAACTCTATCAGGGCTAACAGGAAGAAGTTGAGGTAGAAATTGCCTCCGATAGTACCAGCATACATTGTAACACCATAGTAGCACATACTGACAACAATCCTGGAATATAAATGAGATTAACCCTGTGTTGCAAAATTATAGACCTGTCGAAATTCAAAGGTTTTGCAGACAAAAATTTACTGTCAATTTAGTTTGAAAAATAACCTCTACATATCGTATTGAGGGGCGTATAAAAGCGTCGTTGTGTGGGAATGGGTTAATGCAATATTATTATGTTAGGGCTAGGGGATTTTTTGCTGTTGTTTTTTTTTTTCAAGTTCTACCAACCTTTCTTGATCAATCTGATAAAACCTGTTACCAGACTACAAAGTTTTAGACTGTTCCAAATTGAGAGAAGTTGCAGAGGTCAATTCAAAGTGAGTTTAGATTGAAGAAATGGCCATATAAGGTAGAAAGTTTTGAGACAAGCAATTACTCTTTTTTCCTCATTCTTTTCTAAATGTAATTTCTTGATGATTTAAAAAGTTGGTACTATTGTGTTATGACTCAAACCTTTTGTTGAGAGAGAAGAGTGGAGAAAGAAGATGGAAAGCTTCAGTGAATGCAGTGAATTTACCTGCATGTGTGAGAAGAAAGTATTGTAATGATTTCTTCTTACCAGTTGAAAAATATGATCAAGGTTCTTATGAGCAGAACCTTGTTAGTGAACAGCTGCCAGAGTTTGCCCCCTTTTTGTTTGCTGATTGTATCTGACCCAAATGGATTTTTGGGCATCTCCACTTTGTTAGCCTTTGCCATTCTTACTATGATCTCTTCTGCTTCATCTTTACGGCCCATACTTAATAGCCATCGAGGTGACTCTGGAATCAACCTGAAAGTTCCCCCAAAATCAAACAGCATTATAGGCTAAAGGCTATAAAATGACTGTTAATTGCATTTTTAACCGATTACCATACTATAGAATTTGAAAGTGGTTCAAATAGAAACATGTTGCAAACAACAAATTTTAGTTGTTGAAATTTTATTTTTTTATTCTTTTTTTTATATATAGAAAAGATATTTTGGATATTGAAGAAATTGCTTGTAACAAGTAATCTCTCCATTTTCCACAAGTTTTTTTCAAGCTTTTTGAGTCAAGCGTTTTTGAAGTCTCAACACCCTCGGGCAGAATAATAATTTCCCATTGAAATTAGACATTTTTTCACAAACAAAGCTCTCTCAAGTAACTTTGTGTCACAAACTCCTCCTACAATTTTGCTTCAAAAGTGTTAAACTTTATACATACATTGATCGAATGTTGAAGTTTTGCTTTATGCTTTATTGAAGCCTCAACTCCCCCTAGCAGAAGAATTATGTCTCTTTGAACTTGAGACACTTTTTCATAAATAAGGCTAACTGGAGTAATTTAGTGTAGCAAAGTCCTTCTTCAATTTTGCTTCCTTTATACATACATTGATCACATGATGAAGTTTTGCATTAAGCATTTTTGTAAGTCTCAACTCCCCCCTGGCAGATGAATTGTCTTGCCTTGAACTTTTTCATAAGCAAGGCTCTGGTAGAAGTATCTAGTAACCTCCTGTGACAAGTTCTAGTTTTGTAACAACCATGGTCCTTCATAAAGATAATATTGTAATACCTACCATCAATGTGAGAAGTATCAAACACAGCACATGATGTGGAGACAGTGAGACAGGTTGTTATCAGTTTTATAACAACCTTGGTCCTTCAGATAAGTCATGTAATAATACCTTCCATCTATGTAACAGATACTGAAGACACCACATAATGTGGATACAGTGAGACTGGTTGTATATCAGTTTTATAACAACCTTGGTCCTTCAGATAAATTATATTAACTCTTGTCATGCTGAATCCTGTAAAGAATTGTATGAAAATGAATGGGCTGAAAGCACTGGTTTCACTTGTTTTTCAGTTGTCAATACTTCTTTTGAAAATTAGTTTCATATACAACTCTGGTTTCAAAATGACAGACAGGAGGTGTAGACCAAGATCAGACTGCACAGGAACATTCTGGATTCAGCATGACTATGGTTAACTTACCTATTATCAATTTGAGAGGTACCGAAAATAGCACATGACTGGGATACAGTGTGCTTGGTTGTTTACGAGTTTTATAATAACCTTGGTGCTTAGGACTAATACCTACCACCAATATGAGAGGTATATAGCACATGGTATGGCTACAGCCAGCTGTATGGTGTACCAGTTTTGTAACAACCATGACACACCAGATAGGTAACACAATCCAACAGTGAAAAAAGCATGAATAACAACTCCTGCCCACACCCTTTTGGATGGTCCAACGACCTCTAATCCTGTGTTTGAAATAGAAAAAAATATCAACTGTAAAGGTCATAGTCATAGATGAATAATTTTATTGTTAGTTTCGTCTATCAAAAACGAGCGATCTGATTGGTGGAAAAATTTAATTCATACCTCAATGAACAAAATTTTGAGTACGCAGCCATTTCGAATACTTCCGCACAAAATAGTTCACTACAAAAAGGTATCAAAATTTGTTAAGTTGTTGCATTTTCGGCTCGATGCTATTAAATTATAAGAAATGAAGATAATATTTTTTGTTTTCATGGAGGTATGAACCGAAAAACCTAATCACACAATGTATGAATCCGCTTCGCGTATTCATACAGTGTGATTAGGTTTTTCGGTTCATACCTCCATGAAAACAAAAAATATTCTCTTCATCTCTTAAATAATAGATGAAACCATTTCTGTTCTCTGATTCAACTGGTTTTTTTTCTCTTTTTTTTTTCAGAGATGACATTAGAGTGTTATTTGTAAAACTGTTATAATTCTATGATAGGACAGTATCAATTCTGTAAAAGGCTCTTGTTCAGAATTTTGCCTTTCAATTGTCTTTCAACTTTTGACAAGTTAAATCTTCTGAGCCCTGGCATTGCATTTAGCACCTTATTGGACTGGCAAATTTGAAATTGTGTACTCTCCATACAGAGATAATTGTCGACCCTTATCCAACATACCTCTGCTGTAAGGACAGGGTCATTCAGCTATCTATAATATTATCACATTATCTGAAGTTGCTATCAACTTTTCAATTTGAAAATGCTAACATACATAGGGAATATTACAACAGTGTCTTTTTCTATTTGTTGTTATTGTGTTCGAGAATCATGTGCAGGTATTTTTTTTTGGATGAGACCGAGAACTAGATAACAACAACTAGAAAAAACACACTGTTGTAATATTCCTTTTATTATATACCTTTAGGACATGACATTAAGAAAAGTCTCTTAAATGATTAAGAAATACACAAAAAGGAGACTGTGTTTAATGGTACTCAACAAATATGGTTTTGTGGTACACACTAAATATTGGGTTTTTCTGTCGAGTTGTATGAGATAGCCTGATTATAATTCATATCATTTATATTAAAATTAAATATTTTGTGGAATACATCATACATGCAGTCAAGTACAGTAAATCTTGTATTTAGCACTTATGGGACGACCAAAAAGTGATTGCTTAATAGAATGGTCACTTAAAACACATTTTTGTGAAATATATGAAGGATTGATTCATAGAATTCTCGCTAAATCCTTTTTGTTGGGGCTCATTAGAATTGTCTCATTGAGAAGATTCTAATGAGTTCCAACAGCATTGGATTTAGGAATGACATGTTGTTAGCAATAACTACCATTTTTATATGACAACTTTTGAATTGAAAAGGGGATTTCGACTGCTTTTGCTTAATGGAAGCGGTTGCCTGATAGAGGTGGTTGCTTGAGCAAGATCGACAGTAAACATTTTTTAAAATATAACCAATGGTAGAGTTTACATAGCACATGTGATATTTATAACCTATAAGAACTTCTATCAGCTTTTTCTTTTATTTAGGTAAATCCAATACAACAAATGGCTGGGATACATGCCACTCCACGCACATACTTAAACCTTCAATAGCAGTAGTTTCTAGATCTTGCTAAGGAAAGTGGGGGTTGTGTAAGGGGTTGTGAGTTTGAAACCAAAGCCAGGCAAACATTCTTTGTAATTTGGAACAAATTGACTAACATGCATTTTCTTTTATAACCAATTGACAAATCATAAAAAGTTGGTCTCATTGGGAAGAGAAGTAAATGGATTAGATAGAATCTTCTTGTAATGGTGTGAAAATTGAACAAAAAATATAAGTAGATACACTGACCACTGCACCATAACTGAGACATATTGTTTAAGCTATATTGAACCTCATGAAAATCAAATTTAGAAAATCAGTTTAAAAGCTCTAAACCCATTACCACACAATGACATTTTCTGACATCCTCATGGAATATGACTATGGAAAAGGAGAAATTGTTTTAACAAGCAATTTCTCTCAATGATTTCTACCCTGTTTGGCACTTATTCTTCAATTGTTTCTCAATTCATAGTGTTGTCTGCAACTTCTTTCAATTTGGACCGGTCTAAACATTTTGTTGTCCGGGATGGGGTAATGAGGTTTTTTTATTTTCATGTATGATGCAAATAAAGATGCAATCAAATATGAAAAAAAGTAGCAAATTTGTTTTGTTTGTGATAATCTAAAGGGTGAACGACAGAAAAAATATAAATGATAATATGTAACAGATAAAAAGCTTGTAAATAAATGTTTTTGTGACAACAATTAGCATTTTAATTAAGAATTAGCATAATAACATCACTGAGGTAAAGTTTTTTGTGTAATGAATTCTACCGGTAATCCTTCGTTACTTTGACAGGAGTAAGCTAGTTCATGATCTCAATTATCAAGTTCATGCACCTAAATAGTTTGTTCTCTAAGCCTTACTGTACAGCTTAACTGTCTTATTTATCAACATGAATTCATAACTTAACCCTTTCCTCTTTTTTGGAATTTTAGACTGGTCCAAATTTAAAGAGGTTGCAGACAACAATGAAATTGGATCCAATTTTGAAATGAAACCATTCTATATGGTAGAAAATACTGTGGGAAAAGGAACTATTGCTTGTTACAAGCAATTCCTCCTTTTCCAATAATGTTTTCTCAAGTGTAAAGTCACAGCAATGTAAAATCCGGGGTTTATACAGGAAAGGGTTAACCCTTGTCATGTTGAGTTAGTTTTTACTAATAAACTATTGTTTAACTCATTATCAGCTGAAGAAAATAAGATATGGATATTTAGGGTAAAAAGAGAAATGGCATGTTATAAACAACTTCTCCTATTGTCATTATGTTTTCTACCCTTTATAGCATTTATTATTAATTTTAACATAATTTTAAAACTTATCATGCTGATCCTTGAGTATTCCACCTTTGACAATTGCTATACAGGTGTATATAACATACTTTGTATTGTAATGCACAGTTCGGAAAAGTAATATGATTTAGATTTTATTTACCTAAAACACAACTTGACATAAAGACTCCATGACAAGCAGCTCCTACAGCAAATTCCAGAATCACATATACCCAGAAATTGGGAGCCCAGGCTACACCAAGAGCTGCTGCTAGCTGGAGTATTGCAGATATTTCAAACGCCTTTCTCCTCCCTATACTGACAATGTTAGTATACATGTATTTGAATGATAAAATAAAATGTATGTAGAATTCTCAGCTTATTTATCAGATCAAAGTTAAACAATAAATGAATTAATGAACCCATTTTCATAAACTTTATATTGTCGTCTGCAACTCCTTTCTATTTGGACCAGTCTAAAATTTTGCCATCTGGTTAACTGAAAAAAATACATGTGTAGAAAAAAAGTAAAGCACATGATTAGTATGAATTTAAATTGTTGAAAAAGTCCAGCATTAGATTGGAGCAGAAAAAACTGTATGTCTGTTGTGGCATGGTTACTTACTTATACAGAGAATACAAGTTTAGATTAACTTTTTTCTGTTGCTTCAAATCCAAATTAGAATTTGGCCCGCAAATCTTATACATGCACTTTAACCCATTCCAACACATTGGAATTTTAGACCTGTCCAAATTGAAAGGAGCTGCAGACGACAATTTCAAGTTGATTGAATTTGAATTTTTTTCGTCTTTTTGGATAGAAAACATCGTGGATAATGAAGAAATTGCTTGATCAGAGCAATTTCTTCATTTTCTGTAATGTTTTCCTAAGCATTTTTTTTGAGGGGCGTAAAAGTAGGCATTGGGTGGGAATGGGCTTATACTTATAATTTACAAACTGCCCATAGATGATAGATTATTTATGGGTATAAAGAGATGACTAACTTGAATTGAGGCCACAGCTATAGTGCAGCTGTAGACTTTAGGTCTCCTAGATCATGGGGTCCCGGTTCGATCCCTGGCTGCAGCAAGTCTCCTTTCCGACATTAGTCTCCCACCAATAGGTGGATAATCGTAAACCTATGTTAGATGAGCAGCTGGAGGCTCAGAAAGGATGTAGTGGTTGTACTTGTGTGAGAAACACCAGGAATCCATAGTTAGGTGCTCAAGCCGCCATGATATGACTGAAATACTGTTAGAAGTGGCACCAGACCCCTTTCAATCAATCAGTAAGTCAACTAACTTAAAATAGTGGATAAAAGAACTGAGCAATAAATTGTATGAGCATGAACTCAGGTCAATTTCTAAACAGACCTTGATATGAAATAATTTTATAAAACCCTACACATCAGACAGAAGTCCAAACCCCAGATCTCCCGCCAACACTCCGGCATAGTAGATCATCTGGGCATGGGAGGTTTTCAGGGCATTGTCACACACAAAGTTCTCCTGAAATTCCATGAAAATTGGCATAAGAGAATTACCAAAGTTGTTAATCTGAATATTAACAATACAGAGAGAAATGAGAAATGATTTCATTTAGAATAAAGATATTCATTGTTGTAAAAAAAAGAAAAAAGAAAATAAAAGTTAATTACAAAAAGAGTGTAGTTCATATAGATTCCCTTGGCCTTCAGTGTAATATTGAATTATTACTATTTCATTATTTTAAGGCTGCCCTTTGGCGTTCTGATGTTTCAACCATTTTAAAAATGGTACAACTTAGGCCTGATTTATCAAAGCACAAAGTTTTACCTTTGAAGTAAATGTCTCTGAGAACACCTCCTTGCTGTACACCCATTCTGAACATTTTATTTTTGAGGCTGTTCCAGATGCATTTTGATATATATAGATATGACATCTATCATAGGGATACAGATCTGATAGTGGAATGGTCTCATTGATGAGACTTCTGTGGGCATCACTTTGTATCGCATAGGTGTCATTTGGCAAACTGGGTATCTTACACCTGAAAAGAACACAAAATTGGCTTGTCGGTTGGTTGTTTTTTCATCGTCTGCTCAATTTCTCATTGATTCCTTTAAAACCTTACAGATAGACTTAGTATCAAGTAGAGATGTGCATATTGTTATTTGGTTGGTTTACCAGAGTTATGGCCCTTTGATATGTGCATATTGTTATTTGGTTGGTTTTACCAGAGTTATGGCCCTTTGATATGTGCATATTGGGATTCACTCATATTTCACACGCATTCAGTATCAACCAAATTTGCAATCCATTCTGGTTACAATCCAATTACTTTTCTGTTTGCCCTTAGTTGAAAAGAGGAGCAATCAGGGGTAATAATCACATGCAGTGATAGTCTAGTTTAGATTGGAAATTGAACTTTAACCCATTACCACAGAATCCTGTTTTTTTTTAAACCCTCTAGAAAAAAGGTTCGGAAAAGATTGTTGAAAATGAAGAAATTACTTGTAACTAGCAATTTGTTCATTGTCCACAATATTTTATACCCCAAAAGACAAAGAATTTTAGAATTTCATCAACCTAGAATTGTTGTCTGCATCTTCTTTCAAGTTGGACCAGTCTAAAGCTATTGTTAGTTTTTTTCTAAAATATTAGCCAGTGAAGTTTAACTCATTCCAACACTATCAAATTTTAGACTCTTCCAATTTGAAAGAAGTTGCAGATGGCAATATGAAGTTGATAAAATTTTATAAATTTTTGACGTAGAATGCATTATGGATAAAGTAAAAATTGCTTGTAACATGCAATTTCTTTATTTTCCACTATGTTTTCCTAAGCTTTTTTCTTGAGGGGCATAAAAAAGGCAGGACTGTATGGGAATGGGTTAAGCATCATGAAAGCAAAATGAAAAAAAAAAAAAAAAACTTAGTAAAAACTGAGTAATCATCACTATAACCGGTGACAGCAAGCCATCAGGTCCTAGACTGATAAAGATGTCTCACCTATTGTCTGCCGCAGTCATAGTGCAGTTGGGGGTGCGTCAGATTCCTTATCACAGGGTTCGATCCCCGTTCCGGGTGAATATCCTTTCCGACATTTGTCTCCAACCATTGGATGGATAGTGGTACCTAAGTGGGATGAGCAGCTGGAGGCTTGGAGAAGATGTTGTGGTAGTATTTGTTGGAGAAATACCAGGAATCCATGGTTAGGTGCTCCAGCAGCCACAATATGACTTAAATACTGTTATAAGTGGCGTTTAGCCCCATTCAATAAATCAATCAATCTTACCTATGGTCTGGGGTATGAAGTAGAACTATGTTCATCATCATAAAACAACCAACACTAATGGCAGGAATACATAGCAACAAATATAACCGTTTTTGGTAAAATCCAAATTCACCAATAACCTTTAAAATGTCATCAAACTTCATTTTTACACGATATTTTACCCTCAGTTTGCACACTTAATTTTAGTGATGTTGTCTTATCTCAATACATGTAGTACTAAACATGTGCACAAAAACTGGACAGTTTAATAGTTATGCAAATTAACTCCTGATGAATCTTCATTCACCTCAAAGGTTAAGTTTAACACATAATATTTCCACAACAGTTAAATGTAGTAACATGTCTTTACCCACAACCAGAACAATATTAAGATTGTTATAAATTGAAAGGGGTTGAATTTCTAAATTTGATAGTTCAATCATGTATGTTTAACCCATACCAGACGGCAAAATTGTGACTGATCCAAATTGAAAGGAGTTGCAGACAACAATTTAAAGTTTATGAAATTTCAGACTTTTTCAACTCTCTTGGTAGAAAACATTGTGTAAAATGAAGATATTGCTTGTTACTAGCGAGTAACAAGCAATTTCTTCATTTTACACAATGCTTTCCCTAATGATTTTGTGTAGGGGCTTCCAAAAGTGTCAATGTGTGGGAATTGGTTTAATTGAAAAAAAATTAATGTCTCCTTCTTTCTCAATAATTTCTGTAGCATTTTACCGTTAGTGCATCAAAGTGCAGAATATTGTATGGTAATGAATAAACAATTAAAATTTGACACGCATACAGAAGGAGAACATGTAAGTAGTAACTGCTATGCAAATTAATTGTTTATGGATAATCATTTATCTTTGAAGGTTAAGTATGACATGAGTTTACTATAGCTGTTACCTTTAACCCTTTTGCAAAATTTTAGACCTGTCCAAATTCAAAGATTTTGCAGACGAAAATTTAAAGAAGATCTAATTTGGAAAATTACTATTCAGTAAGGTAGAGAATATTGTGGAAAAAGAAGAAATTGCTTGTAACAAGGAACTTCAATGTTTTCTACAATGGTTTCTCAATCAGAAAATCTCAGGGACGTTAAATAAGGGATTGAACAGGAAAGGGTTAACCAAGAAAATAAATATGAATTTCTGAAAACTTGTACAATAAAACTAATGTATATCAAAATAGGAGGAAGAAGTTAAGAAGCATTATGTTTGACCCTTGTCATGCAGAATAAAACCTGTTACAGAATTGCATTAAAATCAAAAGGCTGAAAGCTCTGAAGGAACCTGTTGTGGGTCAATATTTCTATTGAAAATTAGTTTTGTGACAAATTCTTAATTGAAAGGTACAAGCAGGGGCATAGACTAAGATAAGACAGCATTTACCTCCTGTCAAAACAGGAATAATCAGGGTTCAGCATGACAAGTGGTAAAATTCAGACCAATAATACATGTAACATAACTAAGTAGAAGACATTGTAGATAAAGGACAAGCAATTTCTAATTTTCCTCAATTATGTAAACCCATTCCCACACAAGCCCTCCTTTTTACGTCCCTAAATGAAAAAGCTTCAAAAGCATTGTGCAAAATGGAGAAATTGCTTGTATCAAGCAATTTCTTCATTTTCCACAATATATTCTATCCAAAAAGACAAAAAAACATTTAAAATTCCATCAACTTGAAATTATCATTTGAAGCTCCTCTTAATTTGGACCAGTCTAAAATTTGCCATTTGGTGATGGTTTAAATTCTTTAAATTATTCACAGAATTCAAAACTAGTGGTGATTTGTTCATTTTGGTATGACCTGACTCAAATTTATTTGCTGCAACATTCTACAAACTATTATAGTAGGAATTTTACCAGATAGTATATAACAAAATGCGTAAATAGGTTATAAGGATGAACTCTCTTGAAAATAGGAAAGTTCCATAGAAAAACAATGGGAAAGGGGCCTTACAATTCCTTTGTTTAACTCAAGAGGCTACAATTTTGGCTCAATTCATGTGAATCCAAGTCTAATTCTTTGTCAGGTTTAATGGTGAGACCTTTTGAAATAAGATCTTTCTATTGGAAAACGCAAGGAAAAGGCTTTTCAATGTCAAATTTGCTATTGTCCATTGTATGGGTGCCCATCTGTCCGTAAACTTTTCCTTTGAAAAATCTTCTGAGAAAGTACTGTACAGATTTCAACCAAATTTCACAGGAATGATCTATGGGTGACCCTATATCAGATTCCTTCAAAGAATATTGATCGGATAAAAAATTACTTTAATGGGCAGGGCTAATTTTGAATGCTTTTAAAATCTTCTTTTCAGAAACTATTAGGTGAATTTTAACCAAATTTCACAAGAATGATCCTTGGGTGACCCTCTATCAGAATCCTTCAAAAAAAATTTGGTCCAAAGAAAACATAGGGCTAATTTCCAAAGAAGGTGAAAACTTTTAGAATCTTCTTGAAACCAGTTGATGGATTTCAACCAAATTTAACAGGAATGATCCTTTAGTGACCCTCAATCAGATTCCTTTTAAGAATTTTGATAGGATAAAAGATAAGGCTTTTTATGGAAGGGGCTAATTTCCATATATAGTAAAAGTGTTATACATCTTCTTCTCAGAAACCAATTAAATGGATTTCAACCAAATTCCACAGGAATGATCCTTGAGTTACCCTCTATCCAATTCTTTCAAAGAATTTTGATTGGATAGAAATTTTGGCTTTAATTGGAAAGCTCATTTCCATATATGGTATATACTGAAAAACTTTGAAAATCTTCTTAGAAACCTGTTTTTGGATTTCAACCGAATTTCACAGGAATGATCCTCTGAATGATGACTCTTTGTCAGATTCTTTATGATATAGATTGGTTGAAAGATATGGCTATTATGGCGGTGGCTTATGTCCATACATGGTATACAGTGAAAATTTTGAAATTTTTTTGATACTATTTCATCTGACTGAGTAAATGAGATTTAATTAACTTGACTTGACTTTTGTAAAAATAATGAACAGTTTGAAATGCTTCTCTTGAGCTATTTCAAAGATTTCAGTGACTTAATTTTTCCTGATATTGCAAAGATGATTCAGTTTATATTGAACTCCTGAAAAAATTTGCTTAATAGGTACATTTATGCCTGTGGAGCGATACAGGCCCCAAATGCCTCTATCTATTACACACAATTGAGGCCACAATTTTAATGAAACTTGGTCAGATTGTTTAAATTAAGCATGTCCAGAACATATATCCTATAATTATGGATGGATTTCAATATAACTTGGCACAATCATTTTCTATCATAAGTGGATGTACCATTTAAAAGAAATAATCAGATAGGTCCAAGGTCAAGGTCACAGCTCAAGGTCAGACTCAGACATGAAAATATTAAGCATGCCCAAAACATAGCTCTTTCAACACAATTGTCCTCTATTATGAGTAGATGTGCCATTAAAAACAAATTCGTAAGGTCAAGGTCACAGCTCAAGGTCTAACATTGAAACTAAGCATGTTCGGAAAATGGCTCTTTCAAATATGGATGGATTTCAAAATAACTTTATACAAATGTTCTCTCTCATGAGTAGATGTGCCAATTGAGACAAATTTTCAGATAGATTCAAGGTCAAGGTCTCAGCTCAAGGTCATATTTAGAATTTTAGCATGTCTGAATTACAGAGAGTATCTTTGTCTATCGGTCTGCCCGAACCCTTTTCCCTATTTTTTTTATTCTTTTTGTGTCAGGGCTGTATTGTTAGGGAGCAGCTCTTGTTACAGCTCTTGTATGGATTATAAGATAAAGTCATTGTGTGATGGTTAACCCTTGTCATGCTGAAGCAAGAATATTCCTGTTTTGGCTGGAGGTATAGGCAAAGATCACCTATGTGCCATTTAATTCTTGTCTACACCTACTGCTCATCCCTTTCAAGCAAGAATTGATTATAAGAAAAATTTTCAAAAGAATTATGAACCCACAATAATTGTATCCAGTATTGTCAGCCCTTTGATTTTAATGTGATTCATTAGAGGATGACAAAGGCTAATGAATAATTGCCAGAAAAAATCTTAGATTACTTTTCCCTTGTGCTTTCTCCCATTCCCACAATGTTTTCAAAATGTATAATTGTAGGGAAAGGTCTGTGATTATACAGACAAGGGTTGACTAATCATACCCACTACCTTGTTGTTGACGAATTTATCATTGATATCAGTTGAATGCATTTTGACACTGGTTTACTGGCATGACTGTTGCACTCCATCCAGAGGCTGAGACCTAGGTATTACTGGTCAATATTATGTTTGAGAATTGGATATGCCATACAACTATCAGTTATAGCTTCTTCATAAGTTCTTAAGGACATTACCAGACAACTAATATTTAGAATGATCTTAACCCTTTCCCTCTTGATAAAATTATAGACCCGTCCAAATTCAAAAAAGTTGAAGACGACAATTTAAAGTTGATGAAATCTTTGTCTATTGTGGTAGAAAACATTGTGGAAAATGAAGAAATTGCTTGTGATAAGCAATTTCTTCATTTTCCAAAATGTTTTCCAAAACCTTTATATTGAGAGGCGGTTAGAAGCGTCACTGTGTGGGAATGGGTTAATTGAAGAAGCAGCAAACAACAATTAGATAGTTGATGAAATTTCTAAAACATTTGTCTTATGAGGTAGAAAACATTGTTGTTGATAAACAGTTTGCTTGTAATGAGCAATTTGTTCAGTTTTCCCAACTTTTCCGAAGATTTTTTCTTGAGGGTGCAGAAACGTTGGATTGTGAGGGAATGGATGTGTTACACTATCATGTAATGGATAATCAGTTCTTCTAGGATGAAGACAATAAGTAAATACAATAAAGTTTCTTTCTGAATTATTTTTAATTGGATGGTATTTTAAAATCCTTAAATGATCAGATGCAACCCAAAGTCTTACTAAGCCAATCTTAAAGATTTGTGAGGATCAAGCCAAAGTTAACTCCACTTGACTGTTCTCTAAGTATTAATATCTTCCATGATCATGCGACCACAAATTAATGGTCACATAGTCATAGTTCTCTTGTCAAAATCAACACCCACTTTCAGAATTACTGCATTGATTGGTCATTTATCATAATATGATTTAAAGGTCATAAGTCAATGGAATAATTAAGCAATTTCAGTCAGCTCCCCTGCCAACTGTAGACAGCCCTGCCTTAGGAGGAACATCTTGAATGTCTTCAAATTTTACTTGACCGGTCATGCACTGGTCACTAGATGGATAGTAAACAACCTCTAGTATTATATATCATTTTAACTCATTACCAGACAACAAAATTTTAGACTGCAGCTGACAATTTCAAGTTTATTAAATTTTGGAATTTTTTTTTACCTTTCAGGTAGAAAACAATGTTCCAAGCATATTTTATATATTTCACAGTTTTCTGAAGCTTTTTTAGGTCACCTGACTTGATACTGTGTTCCATCTCTTGCTGTGCCTTGTGCCTTAACTTTTTAGCTCACCTGAGCACGTAGTGCTCAAGTGAGCTATTGTGATCGTCTTTTGTCCGGCGTCCGTCCGTCGTGCGTCGTGCGTCGTCCGTCAACAATTTCTTTAAACGACATCTCCTCCCAAACCACTGGGCCAATTTGAATCAAATTTGGCAGAAATGTTCCTTAGGTGGTCCCCTTCAAAAATAGCTAAAAGAATTGAAATCCGTTAAAAACTCTGGTTGCCATGGCAACAAAAGTGAAATTTTAAAAAAATCTTTAAAAATCTTCTTCTCCTGACCCAGAAGGCGTAGAGCCTTGATATTTTGCATGAAGCATCAGTATATTGACCTCTTTCAAAATAGCTAAAATCATGATTCTCGGAGCCCCAGGGGCGGAGCCCCGGGGGGGGGGGGTTATATAGAAATAAAGAACGATTTTTTAAATGACTTCTCCTCTCAAACCACAAGGCCGATTTGAACCAAATTTGGCAGAAAAGTTCCTTGGGTGGTCCCCTTCAAAAATAGCTAAAAGAATTGAAATCCGTTAAAAACTCTGGTTGCCATGGCAACAAAAGTGAAATTTTAAAAAAATCTTTAAAAATCTTCTCCTCCTGACCCAGAAGGCATAGAGCCTTGATATTTTGCATGAAGCATCAGTATATTGACCTCTTTCAAAATAGCTAAAATAATGATTCTCTGAGCCCCAGGGGCGGAGCCCCGGGGGAGGGGGGGGTTATATAGAAATAAAGAACGATTTTTTAAATGACTTCTCCTCTCAAACCACAAGGCCGATTTGAACCAAATTGGCAGAAATGTTCCTTGGGTGGTCCCCTTCAAAAATAGCAAAAAGAATTGAAATCCGTTAAAAACTTTGGTTGCCATGGCAACAAAAGTGAAATTTCAAAAAAATAAACTTTAAAAATCTTCCCCTCCTGACCCAGAAGGCATAGAGCCTTAATATTTTGCATGAAGCATCAGGATATTGACCTTTTTCAAAATAGCTAAAATCATGATCCTCGGGTCTCCAAGGGCGGAGCCCGGGGGGGGGGGGGGTTTATATAGAAATAAAGAATGATTTTTAAATGACTTCTCCTTCCAATTCACAGGGCCAATTTGAACCAAATTTTGCAGAAATGTTCCTTAGGTGGTCCCCCTTAAAATTAGCTAAAAGAATTGAAATCCGTTAAAAACTCTGATTGCCATGGCAACAAAAGTGAAATTTCAAATAATCTGTAAAAATCTTCTCCTCCTGACCCAGAAGGTGTAGAGCCTTGATATTTTGCATGAAGCATCAGTATATTGATCTTTTACAAAATAGCTAAAATCATGATCCTAGGGTTTCCAGGGGCAGACCCAGGGGGGGAGGGGGGTGTGTATAGGCAGGAAGCATCAGTTCATAGACTTCTTTCTTATTTCTGAAATTATAACCCATGGAAAAAGTTTTTTCCTTCTTTCAAATCAGCACTTAAGCCTTGGAATTTGTAATTTAGACTTTTGGATCCCCAGGTTCATAGTCTTTATATGTAATTGTGGCCCACTTGTTTCATAATCCTAACCTTAACATGAAATTAGACTGTTGAAAGAAAAAGAGCCTTTATCTCAGGTGAGCGCCCCAGGGCCAACGGCCCTCTTGTTACATTCTCAACTTCTTCTTAAGAACTCTTGGACAGATTTCAACTTAACTTGGCAGGAAGCATCCAAAAAGGAATGAGCTCAAAATTGTACACTCCATGTAGTTATCTCCCTAGGGGATCCTATAAGGGGCCAAAAAGTGTACATCTTCAAAAATCTTCTTGTCATGAAGGGGCTGTTGGATTGGATTCACATTTGGTGTATAGAGTCTTTAAGACAAGGACTGTAAACGTTGTACAAGAATAAAAACAACTGTCCAGAAATGGTCATGCTGGGGGAGGGGGGGATAACGTTACATAGTTACAACTTTGAAAATCTTTTTCTATTAAACCAAAAGATCTACACCTCTAATATTTGGTAAGTGGCATCATCTGATGGACCTCTATTAAGATTGTATAAATTATCTCCACAAGGTCATAATTAGCCTGTTCCTGGACATCACAAGATCAACAAAGGCTTATATGGTGAAAATTGTAAAAAAAATTCTTCTCCTAAACAAGAGGGCCTGTTTTTGTGTTCTTTGGACTCCTGTTACTAATAAGGCCCTATGGGCATCTTATTTCTTTGGGGTGTTTAAAAGCGTCATCGATTGGGAATCGGTTTAAGGGAATGCTTTACTGATTATGTCTATACAACAATCAGCTACAGCTTTTTTGAAAACTATTGAACCCAGCACCAGACAAAATTTTTTAAGTTCATTTGACCTAAGGTCATGGTGACTTATTGCAATCATGTTTCATCTGTCGTCGTGTGCGGTGCGTTAACTTTTTATATCTTTGACTTCTTCTTAAGAACCATTGGATGGATTTCAAAAAAAACTTGGCATCAAGAATCCTCATGGGAAGATGCTTCAGATTAGTACACATCATGGTGTTATTATCCCCCGCCGTTTTGGCGAAGGGGATATAGAAATGATCTCCGTTCATCCTTCCATCATTCTGTCATTCCGTCCTTCCGTCTCAAAACTTGTCCGGAGCATATCTCTGAAAGTATAATTTCTATCAACTTGAAACTTCATAGGCTGGTAGATCTCTATGAGGAAAAGTGCAGTGCACAACAACCATAACTCTTGCTTGCATTATTTTGGAGTAATTGCCCTTTGCTGTTTGAAAGACTTTGTCCTGAGCATAACTCTGAAAGTATAATTGCTATTAACTTGAAACTTCATAGGTTGATAGATCTCAATGAGGAAAAGTGCAGTGCACAACAACAACAACTCTTGCTTGCATAATTTTGGAGTAATTGCCCTTTGCTGTTTTAAAGACTATGATTTTGTCCAGGGCATATCTCTGAAAGTATAATAGCTATTAACTTGAAACTTCATAGGTGGATAGATCTTGTTAAGGAGAAGTGCAGTACACAAGAACCACAACTCTTGCTTGCATAATTTTGGAGTTATTGCCCTTTGTTGTTTTAAAGACCATGATTTTGTCTGGGGCATATCTCTGAAAGTATAATAGCTATTAACTTGAAACTTCATAGGTGGATAAATCTCGTTGAGGAGAAGTTCAGTGCTCAAGAACCACACTTCTTGCTTGCATAATTTAAGAGTTATTGCCCTTTGTTGTTTTAAAGATTTAGATTTTGTCCTGATTATATCTCTGAAAGTATAATAGCTAATATCGAACTCATTGAGAAGAAATGCAGTGCACAAGAAGCCTAAATCTAACTGGCTTCAGTTTACTATCAAGCTTTGTCCGACATGGCTCTTGTTTCCCCTGGGGGCCCCATAAAGGGCTAAAAAAAGGTTAAAAAAAGGGTACACCTTTGAAAATCTTCTTGTCGTGACCTGGCTGTTGGATTTGATTTATATTGGGTATTTAGTCTTGAGGGCAAGGACTATCAAGTTTAGACAAGAAAAAAGATCGGTCAAGAAATGGCCATGCTGTGGGTAGCAAAGGTGGGTGGTGATTAAGGGTGATGTTCCATAGCCAAGGTTTTCCCTCCCTCAAACTTTTTATGAAGTCCCAATCTCATTTCTCCATATTTCTATGTACTGTTGATCTTGCATTAAGTGACTACCCATGAAACAGCCAAAAAGTGGTCACTTACGTGAATGGTAGCTTAAAACATGTTTTTCTGAAATAGATGAATGGTTAATTGGATTGCATACTCAAATAAAATACAGAATTCTTGCTTAATCCTTTGTTGTTGGGACTCATTGGAATTGTCTCAGAAGATTCTAATGAGTATCAACAACATAGAATTTAGGGATATGTTTTAGCAAATACAACCAACTCCTAATGAAGCTTTTGGATTTGAAAAGGGATTTCAATTGTGGTCACTGAATGGAATGATTGTTAAATAGAGGTGGTGGCTTGAGCAAAATCGACTGTATTCAAACTGCCATACGTCTCTCTCTTTAGCTGGTAAACTATCCCTCAGACGAATCAATTTCTAGGTCCACATGTATTTTTTGTATGCATTCACCATCTGTACTTACATTTCACAAGACGAATGTGTTAGTTGTTCTTACATTTCAATGTAATTTTCAAGTGCATAACAATATATGTTATGATTTATATATCGGATTTTATCAATTTCTTTTGTCTCTGAGATATGATTGTCAGAGTTTGACAGATTTCTTGTTTTGAAATAAAAAGGGTAGGGAAGTCAGGAGTCGGTGTTGCACTTGTAATTTTTTCGTTTGATAACAGAAGCATACAACATTATACTTTATCCCATTCCTACTCAGTGATGCTTTTAGATGCCCCCAAGGAAAAAAACTCTGGAAAACATTGTGGATAATGAAGAAATTGCTTGATTCAAGCAATTTCTTCATTATCCACAATGTTTTCTATCAAAAATGATGAAAATATCTAAGATTCCATCCACTTCAAATTGTCGTCTGAAGCTTCTTTCAATTTGGACTTGTCTAAAATTTCATTGTGTTGGAATGGGTTAAACGTATTCAAGAGACAGATGCTTATTGCTTCTACATTCACTTGATCAAAATATCAAGCACAAGATTACTTTTGAAAAAAAAAAGGATTGACATATTCAGTGATCTCATTATAAAAGTTGTAAACAACTGTCTTCTTGTACAGGAGCTGCCATCATAGCTCAGTCGGTAGCTCAAATCTACTATGGGATGTCATGGGTTTGATTTCCACGGCAGCACATATCCTTTCCAACATTTGTTTCTCACCAATGGGTGGATAATCGTAAACCTAAGTGGAATAGCAGCTTAAGGCTAGGAAAGGATGAAGTGGTAGTACTGATGTGAGAAATACCAGGAATCCATTGTTAGGTGCTCCAGCTACCACAATATGACTGAAATATTGTTTAAAGCGGCATTCAAAACATTCAATCAATCAATCTTGTATAGGTCTGCTATTTCACAACTGTTTTTGTTTTGACATAGATTTGAAAAACTTAGACAACCTACTTATCAAATTATCTATAAAAACAAGTCCCCTTAAGTAAGCTCCAGAGGCAAAGAGATTTGAAAGAATATTTATTTTCTTACTGTGAAAATGAATTTTTGTCAGTAAATGGTGTTACAGAATGCTTTTAATGTTGTTACAGAATTCTTGTAACATTTTGGATACTTGAATAAGTAAAAGCGGCTTTGGCAAACAACAATAATTAGATGTGAAGTTTGACCTTTACTAATGTCATCTGTCAAGAGTTGCTACAAAATATTGCTAACTGTCCTCAAAATCAAAAACCATTTGACATGGAGCTACTCACTCACTCACTCTGCTGCAATTGTCCCAGTCACAGGGGTAGATAACAGGCTGCCAGTTTGTCTTAACATAGTCCTGTATATAGGATTAGGGTTCCTAAGGTTTGAACTGACTTGTCTACATAATCAAACAATTTTGCTTGTTCTACTCTAACTATCTAAGCTGCTGAAGTCAAAGTTTTACACAGTGCATCTCAGGACCTTACCAGCTGAGGACATGTAATGAATATTTTGGCCCATTCCCGCACAATGATGCTTTTGACACCTTCATGAAAAAAGCTTTGGAAAACATTGGGGAAAATGAAGAAATTGCTTGTTACAAGCAATTCCTTCATTTTCCACAATGGCCTCTACCCCATTAGTAAGAAAACTTCAAAATTCCACCAACTTAAAATAGTCATATGCAACTTTTTTGATTTTGGACCAGACTAAAGTTTTGTTGTCTGGTTATGGATTTATAATTGTTGCTAGGGACCCAAAAAGAATTTTTGTTTTTTTAAGTCACAAAGGCTAATGCTCAAGGTAACAGATTAAAATGGTTAAAGAAGGTTTTTTTTTGTGCCTGAACCCTTCCCTGTTTTTTTTTTTTTTTTCTTTTTAAATTTTAGACTGGTCCAAATCAAAAGGTTGCACACAACAATGAAAAATTGATGCAGTTTAAAATTAAACAGTCCTATGTGATAGAAAATATTGTAAGAAAAGAGAAAATTGCTTGTGACAAGCAATTTCTTATTTTTCCACAATGTTTTTTGTTTTCGAGTACAGTGTATAAGCAAAGCAATATAAAAACAATGGTTTGTTCAGGAAAGGGTTAACTTCGCAGCCCTTTTATTGAGGACCACCTTGACTCGAGCTAAGCAGTGTCAATTTCTTTTAGTGAAATATGCCAAAAGTCAATGTCACAATTTGAAACAATTCCCTTCTTTGAAAGCAAATCTACTGTGACAAAATGCTGATAGTGATATTTGCTAGTGTGGGGGCAGTTTCCTAGTCTTTTGGTGGTTGGAGTACAAGTTATGAGGTTACTATCATTTTGACTTAGATAACAGAAACCCTCCTTCCAAAGATAGCTTCCTCTCTAAGCACATACTTATGTCCTTGTTTAATGATGCATATTGGAGAGTTTTAACCCATTCCCACACAACCACACCTTTTGACACCCCTCAAGAAAAATAATTAGGAAAACAAAGTTAAAAATGAAGAAATTGCTTGTGACAAGCAATTTCTTCATTTTCCACTCTGTTTCCTACCCATAAAATTCAAAAATCCAAAATTCCATAAACTGTTGTCTGCAACTCTGTTCAGTTTGGACCAGTCTGAAATTTTGCCATTTGGTAATGTGTTAAAGACGTAGTAAGGGTTTGATAGTTCACTTACAACAATTTAACTTCTTCATTCTCACATATGGACCTTGACCTTGAGTAATTGAAACCTGATCTGTCAACTAAAAGGGTGAAATCACGATCTGTCAAAACCAAAGTGTAAAAGACATAATCTGGTGTCCTGTATACAGGTATAAAGATTAACCCATTCCCAGATGACATAACTTTAGAATGTTCTAGATTCAAAGATGTTGCAGATGACATATTTTAATTGATGTAATTGAAGATTTTTTTACTTTAGGGAAAGAAAACATTGTGGATAATTATTCCAAAACCCTTGGGCAAAGTTTTATGAAACGTCATAATGTGAACTCCTCATGACATTGCCCCAACACTGTTTTTTCTGTTTTTGGATATGAGATCTTGACACGTTTAAAGGGAATACAACACCTTTATGCTTTGCCAAAATTTCTTTAAATTTCACAAACATGTTGTTTATCAAAAGCCCTTGGTGTGTTTTACATTATATTTTAATACGCTGAGGTGATGTTACTCTAATAGGGGGCTTAATGCCTTGTACATTTATGTGTATTTCGGATTCTGTAATAAAATATTTTCCTGTTTCTTTAATCCTTTCCTACTTTTCGAATTTATAAGATTTGTCTATTTTGAAAGAAGTTTCTGGCAACAATTAGAAATAACCAAAGTTTTAAAGTAAACAATTTCTAGGGGTGAAAAAATCGTGAGAAAAGAAGAAATTGCATGTAACAAGCAGTTTTCCCACAATGTTTTCTCAAGTGTAAAATGGTTTGGACATTAAAACAAGTAATTGTGCAGGAAAGGGTTAGGACTGATCAAGTTGGAATGTTTATTTTCATATATCACTCCCTATGTGTGGACATATTTTTCTCAATTTTTGGAATAATATGAGGCATTGTCATGGAAAAAAGAGGACTTGATGACAAATCTGAATTTTCGTGAATATCTCTATTATGCTTGGCCATGATTTCTTTAAATTTCATAAATATGTTGTTTATCAAAAGTCCTAGATAATATTTACTTCATATTTGAACCCACGAGGCCATGTTGGGCTAAAAGGGGCTTAACCAATCCCCACACAATGACACTTTTTGATGCCCTCTAGAAAAAAAAAACTGTGGAAAACTTCATAGTAAATGAAGAAATTGCTTGAAACAAATATTTTTTTCATTATCCACAATGATTTCTACCCCAAAATATTAAGATATTTAAAATTTCATCAATAAAAAAATGTTGTCTGCAGCATCTTCTTAGATGGACAGGTCTTGAATCTTCAACTACACCACCTGATTGTCTCTTTTTTTTAAGCAACAGTTTTTCATAAATTAAGATTTTTATTAAGATCATTGACCCACAAATAGTGCAGCCAGTGCTGTCAGTCCTTTGAATAAAATGCAATTCTGTAGAGGATTTTAATCAGCATGAGAAGGTTTAACCTATTCAAAAATAACGCCCTCTCAAAAAAAACAAATGGGAAAACATTGTATAATTTGAAGAAATTGCTTGCAACAAGCAGTTTTTTTATTTTACACAATGTTTTCTTCCCAGAAAGATGAAAAAACCAATGAGATTTTCTAACCTTCAAATTTTCGTCTGCAACATCTTTTAATTTGGACCAGTCTAAAGTTTTTCCTCCTGTCAATTGGTTAAAGGGTGAATACAGACCAGTGAGGAGAAGAACTGTATAACTTTAAAAGAGAAAAAAATATATATTATCTGCTTCATCCATATTTTAACCTGTTTCATCCTTATTTCTTGATTCAAATTAATCATGAATATTACGTCCCTGTGTTTTTAAACTTGAGAAAAAATTGTGAAAAAAGAAGAAATTGCTTGTCAAGCAATTTCCTTTTTTTCAGCAAGTTTTCTACCCTATTGAATGAGATTTTTTGAATTAAATTAATTTTCATTTTACGTAATTTGTCGTCTGCAAAACCTTTCAATTTGGATCAGTCAGAGATTTTGAAAAAAAAATGGGAAAGGGTTAAATTTTTTGTGACAAGCACAAGCATTTGTCAGAGAGCATAGTCCATCTCTGGCAAATATTGTTAAATTGAATTTTGGAAAACATCATGGAAAAAGGAAAAAGTACTTGTTCAAAGCAGCTTCTGCTTCTCTAAGTCTTACAATGTTTCTCAAGGTATATGAGACAATGTTTTCCAATTTGATTGGACTTGGGATTGTCATCACAAATTCCTTTAAATTAGTTCGAGTCCAAATTTTTTTCATCTGGTTAAGGTAAATATTGCTTCTGTATTTAATTTTCTTGCAAAGAAACTTTCTAATGTCCCCTGAGAAAAACAATTGGTAAAGTCAGTGTGCTTCCACAATGGTTTCTAGCAAGAAAAATCTAATATTTCAGAAATTTAAATTGTTTTCTGCAACTTCTTTCAAATTGGACCAGTCTAAAATTTTGTCCTCTGATAATGGGTTAAAGTCATTAATTTGAATTTCTTGGCAAATGAGGTTGTACAGGGTTGTAATGGTGATTTACCGTAATAAAGTGAGCTACCAATTGCTTTACTTCATCCTGATTCATTAAATCTAAAATCTTGCATAGAAGTTTTTTGTTGAGTTGCTACAGCATTTTCGAACTACCACTCACTCTGATAAATCTAAAATAATTATTATTTCTATGCAAGAAAAATCTAAACTGTTTTACTATAGTATTTCCAAGCTACCAGTCTCTCTAACCTATCGTCCTTTTGTTAACCCATTCCCAAACGACAAAATTTCAGACTGATCCAAATTCAAAGAAGTTGCAGACGACAATTTTAAGTTGATTAAATTTAAAAAAATAAATTTATAGGTAGGAAACATTGTGGATAATGAAGAAATTGCTTGTGATAAGCAATTTCTTCATTATCCACAATGCTTTCCTAAGCTTGTATATCAAGGGAGTTTAAAAGCATCATTGTGTGCGAATGGGTTAAGACAGTTGGGAAATTATTGTGTTAAATGAAGATATTGCTTGCAACAAGTAACTTCTTCATTTTTCACATTGTTTTCTACCCAGAAAATTGAAGACCATGACATCATAGACTTTCAATTGCCTTCTGCAACTTCTTTAAATTTAAACCAATTCAAAATTTTGTTGTCAGGTAATAGGTTAAATTATTATCCTGTGCAGTGTTACCATAGCATTTTGCTAGCTATCAATTAATTTATCAGTTCATGCTTCTCTAACCCTTTCCTGTTTTGCAAAATTTTAGACTGATCCAAATTCAAAAGATTTGTAGACAAAAATATAAAGTTGATTTAATTTGAAAAAATAACCACTCAGTAGGGTAGAAAATATTGTAGAAAAAGAAGAAATTGCTTATTACAAGCAATTTCTGCTTTTTCTACAATGTTTTCTCAATTACAAAATCAGAGGGATGTAAAACCAGGGATTGAACAGGATTAAAATGATTCTTCTATATTTTCAGGCAAGGAGATGCTATGCTGTGTTGCCATAGCATTTGCCAGTTACCAGTCACTCTATCCAGTCATGCTTCTAGTACCTGCCGCCATATACTTTCAGGGTGTGAGTATTTATACCGATTAAAAGGTTGACAAAATCAAACTTGTTGATATTGTGTCAATCTTTGATTAACCCATTTCCAGACTACAAAAATCCAAACTGAGAGGAGTTCCCGAAAACAATTCAAAGCTTATGAGATATTTAGCTCGTCTTTTTGGAGAAACCTGAGGTATTGCTATAGCCTTGGTGTTATCATCATCGTTGTTGTTGTCATTGTGCAAAAACTTTGACATTTGTGATATCTTTGGTTCTACTAAAGCCATTCACTTAAAACTGATCACACTTGTTTCACTAACAAAAGAGCAACCTATACTATCTAGGGGAATAACTCTAGATGCATTTTATCCACTGTCCAGCACCCAATAGCCGAGCGCAGGCACCCGTAGGCGGTTCTCTTGTTTCCACTTTCCACTGATAAGGCTGTGTCAGGTGTCCAGTGTTGAGTGTTTGTCGTCAACTTCACCTTATGCGCTCTATAGGCCACATTTTGGCTCAATGTCTTGAAGCTGGCCAGAATGTTAGTCTACATGATATCTCAATGAGTTCGAAAATTGGTCACATAGGGCAAAAAAATCAGGTCAATAGGTCAAATCTTTGTAAAACCTTGTGTGCACTCTAGAGGTCAAATTTATGGCTCAAATGTCTTTAAACATGGTCAGAATATTTGTCTACATGTGATTATAAACGAGTCTGAAATTGGGTCACATGGGTTCAAAAACTTGGTCACTTGGCCAAAACTTAGAAAAACCTTTTGTGCACTCTAGAGGTGACATTTTTTGTTCATATGTCTTTATATTCTGTCAGAATGTTTGTCTACATGATATCTCAGACAAATGTGGAAGTGGGTTAAAAACTGGGTCGCTCGGTCTAATCTTAAAAAAACTTTGTTTACGCTCTAGAGGTCACATTTTGGCTCAAATTACTTGATATGCAATCAGAATGTTTTTCTAGGTGAGATCTCGGATGTGTTCGAAATTGATGTGGGTTTAAAATTAGGTCACTAGGTCAAATTTTAGAGAGAAAAGACTGGGTCACTTGGTCAGATCTTAGAAAAACCTTGTGTACACTCTAGAGGTCTTATTTGTGGCTCAAATGTCTTGACATTTGGTCAAAATGTTTGTCTGCATGTGATCTCAGATCAGTTTGAAAGTAGGTCACAAGGGGTCAAAAACTAGGTTAACAGATACAAACCTTGTAAAACCTTGTGTGCACTTTTTAGAGGCCACATTTTAGACTCAATTTCTTTATAGTTGGTTAAAATGTTTGTTTTTAGGTCACCTGAAATGGTCATGGTGACCTATTGCAATCATCGTTTGTCCGTCGTCGTGCGTCGTCTGTTGTCCATCGTCCGTTAACTTTTAAACATTTTCATCTTCTTCTCAAGAACTACATGGCGGATTTCAACCAAACTTGGTAGAAAGCATCATTGGGGGATGCCAATTCAAGTTTGTGAAAATAGGGTTTCTGGGGGTCATAGGGGCCCCAATCGGGGGCAAAAAGGGGTAATTTTTGGTTCTTCTTTAAAAATCTTCTTCTAATAAACCGTTAATGCAAGAGCTTAAATATTTTGTGTGCATGACAACTAGGACAGGTACATTATAAATTGTGAAATTCATGCCCCTGGGGTCATGTATGGGGCCACACCCAGAGGTCAAAGTTCATCATGTTAAAAAATTCACATTTTCATCTTCATCTGATGAAGTACAAAGCCAATTTCAAACAAACTTGGTGAAAAGCATCATTTGGTAATGGTTATTCGGATTTGTGAAAATTAAAAGGCTGGGGGGTCAGGAGGCCCTAAAATGGGGACCAAAAGGGGGTAATTTTTGGTAACTTTCAAATATTTCATCTTCTTCTCAAGAACTACTGAGGGGATTTCAACCAAACTCGGTAGAAAGCATCATTGGGGGATGCCAATTCAAGTTTCTGAAAATAGGGGTTCTGGGGGTCAAAGGGGCCCAAATAGGGGCCAAAAAGGGGTAATTTTTGGTACTTCTTTAAAAATCTTCTTCTAATAAACCGTTCATGCCAGAGCTTAAATATTCTGTGTGCATGACAACTAGGACAGGTATATTATAAGTTATGAAATTCATGTCCCTGGGGTCATGTATGGTCATGTATGAGGCCACACCCAGAGGTCAAAGTTCATCATGTTAAAAAATTCACATTTTCATCTTCTTCTGATGAAGTACTAAGCCAATTTCAAACTAACTTGGTGAAAAGCATCATTGGGTACTGATTATACAGATTTGTGAAAATTAAAAGGTATGAGGTCAGGGGGGCCTAAAATGGGGACCAAAAGGGGGTCATTTTTGGTTACTTTTAAACATTTTCATCATCTTCTCAAGAACTACTGAGGGGATTTCAACCAGACTTGGTTGGATTCCAATTCCAGTTTGTGAAAAGAGGTTGGGGGGGCTTGGGGTAAAAGGGGCCCCAGTCGGGGGCAGAAAGGGGTAAATTTTTGTACTTCTTAAAAAATCTTTTTCTAATAAACCCTTAATCACTTGTCTTGATGCTCTTTTACTCAGGTGACCGTTAAGGCCCACAGGGCCTCTTGTCATGATATCTTGGTCAAGTAGCATATTAAGTCACATGGGGTCAAAAACTAGGCCATTTTGTCTAATCTTAGAAAACATTGTGTGCACTGTAGAGGCCCCATTTTGGCTTAGATGTTTTAATATTTGGTCAAAATGTTTGACCCCATGGTTTATCATGCACATTCAATATTGGGTCACTTATGGTCAAAAACTAGGTCACTGTGTCAAAACTTAGAAAAACCTTATGTGTACTCTTGGGGTCACATTTTGACTTAAAATTGGTAATAATTTGTCAGAGTCTATGTTTACATGTAATGGAGGACTAGTTAGAAATTGGGTCACATGGGGTCAGTCACAATGTCTATTGGTCAAATCTTAAAAAACCTTGTTTACTATCTTTTACCTCAGATGTTTTGATTTTTTATCAAAATGTTAACCTGCATAATATCTTGGTCAAGTTCAACATTATGTCACATTGGTTAAAAAATCTGGCATGCAATTTAGAGGCTAGATTTTTTGCCCAAATGTCTTAATATCTGGTTGTAATGTATGTCTGCAAGATATCTTAACCATGTAGGTCATTGGTTTATTTGGAGCCAAAAACTAGGTCATAAGGTCAAATCTTAGAAAACATATAACATTTGATATTGGGTCACATGGGATAATAAAGTAGGTCACATCTTGTTATACCCCCGCAAAAAGAATGTTTTCGGGGGTATACTGGAATCAGCCTGTCTGTCCCTTTGTCCGTCTGTGTACTAAATATTACCAATTTTGTGTCACAAACTCCTCCTTCAGTTTTGCTTCAATATCATTGAAACTTTATACAAAGATTAACCACATGTTGAAGATTTGCAAGACGAAGGTTTGAAGTCTTAATTCCTCTGGTTCAAGAATTATTTCCCCTTGCACTCAGACATCATTTATGCTTTGTAGACATACAGCTAATTATACTACCAATTTTGTGTTGCAAACTCCTCCTTTCTAGAAAAGCAAAGTCAGTAGCTATGTCCTTGTATTGTTAAAGCTCTCATTACACTGATAGCACTTGAGGGTTTATTAAGTCACATACTGTGACAAGTTCTAGTTGTAACTTTCCTTACTATGAAGTCACTTCACTTCTAGCATAAATATCTTCAAATATGATAAGAATATCTTCCTTGTTTAAATTCTAAGACAAGACTTTGCTAACAAGTCTGGTTAGGACAAATGAAGTCACTTGATTCTCTATTTTGCTTCTATAGACATCGATGCACGGGAGAGCTTCAGGTTCAATGGCCCTCTTGTTTTACTTTTTTTATGAGGGATGACATCTTTGTTTGGGAATAGATTAAAAGATCCTAAAGGGATGGAAAATATCTATACCTAAGAAGTTGTGCATATCAAATTTTTCATGACTCGGTTGATTGACTACATAGTCATCTCCCCTTGATTTGTTTACTTTTTGCTAAATAACTGATTACCTACTCATAGCTAGAAACTATTTGATATCGGATTGGTCCAAATTCAATCTGTCTTTCTGGATAGAAAACAGTGAGAAATATTAAGAAATTGTTTGTAACAACTTTACAAGCAGTTTCTTTTTCATTTTCTGCATTATTTTTCTGAACTCTTTTTCTCATGGATCATAAAAAGGTGTGATTGCTGGGAATCCTTTTACCTATTTCAAGTGAAACCATGAATTTCTATTAACCCTTTCCCACTTTTTTTAACTTTAGACATGTGCAAATTGGAAGAAGTTGCAGACAAGAATACAAGTTGGATGCAATGTAAAATGAAACAATCCTGTATGGTAGAAAATATTGTTGAAAAAGGAGAAATTGCTTGTTACAAGCAATTTCTTCTTTTTCCACAATTCTTTTTAAAGTATGATATTGCAGTTACATAAAATCCCCGGTTTGTACAGGAACGGGGTTAAGTGTAACTGATGACACAAGGTAAGGGGAAACCTAGGTTAGTAGTTAAGATGGCTTAGCTTGAAAAACATTTACTTGTTCTAACTCAATAGTTATTCAACATAGAACCATTTGTAAGAAGCAGTTTCTTCTTTTCTCACAATTTTTTCAATAGCTATATTTCTTTGTAGCATGAATATGAGGGATTGTGCGGTAATTGGTTAACCCATTCCCATAAAATCTTAGACTGGTATAAATTGGAAGGAGCTGCAGACTACAATTTAAAGTTTAGATTTTTTCAAGTTTCCAGGTAGAAAACATTGTGGAAAATGAAGAAATTGCTTGTAACAAGCAATTTCTCCATTATCCACAATGTTTTCCAAAGCTTTCATATTGAGGGGTGTTTAAAAGCGTGAATGTGTGGGAATGGGTTAAAGCACCTCAGTGTAAGAAGAGACACCAAGTTTCATCCTCCACTATGGGTTACTTTGAATCACAAGTAATGATGGGCCATATTCTAATTTTTGTTCTGATTTATTTCAGGAAAAAGCATCTCAGAGCAACAAGAGAAACCAAGTTTCATCCTCAATTGTCAGTAACTATGGGTCAACATTGACTCTAGGCTTAGTGTTTATCACAGCATTGTTTGTTTCATCATACTTCATGGAGGGCTCTTTGAAATTCCTGTATTCTACCACAGGATTTATGTAAGTTTAACCTTTTAGTACACAATTCCAAGTTTTTACTCTCTAAAGGAATATGCAGAGAAAATCATTACTATTTGCATTCAAATTAAAAGTAAGTACCAAATGAAAATATTGTGAGAAAGAATAGACAGCTTGCTGCAATGATTTTCTCTTCTTGATACACCCTAAATAATCCTTTTTTACTAGCTCTCCTGAGAACAAAGTGCTCTGAGTGAGCTATTGTGATCGGTCATTGTCTGGCGTCTGTTTCTCTGTCTATCTGTCTGTTCACAATTTAAAAAAAATCTCCTCTTAAACAAACCATGGAATTTCAACCAAAGTTCACAGAAATGATCCTTGGTTCATGCTCTTTCAAAATACTTTAAAGAATTGAAATCCATGGTAAAATTTGGTTGCCATGGCAACAAAGTGAAAAAGATTTTAAAAATCTTCTCCTCCCAAACTACAAGGCCTAGAGCTTTGAAATGTGATAGTTATCATCATCTATTGACCCTCTACCAATATAAATTTTCAAGAATTAATGTACTCTGAAAATTAGACCTTTTCTGTGCAATCCCTTATATTACATAGAAATAAAGAAGAAAATCTTTGAAAATCTTCTCCCGAACCATAGGCTTTGATATTTGTTATATCATCATCTATAGACCTGCTATAGACCTGCTACCAAAATACTTCAAAGAATTACTGTACTCTGAAGAGTATCCCTTTTCCTAGCAATCCAGATTTTAGATTTGAATACAGAATAAATTTTTGAAATTCTTCTCCAAAACCATAGGCCTGGAGCTTTGATATTTGTTATATCATCATCTATAGACCTGCTACCAAAATACTTCAAAGAATTACTGTACTCTGAAGAGTATCCCTTTTCCTAGCAATTCCTGATTTTAGATTGGAATACAGAATAATATCTTTGAAAATCTTCTCCTAAATCATTAGGCCTAAAGCATTGATATTTGGCATTTATCAATGCCTATTGACCCTCTACTAAAATACTTCAAAGAATTACTGTACTCTGGAATTTAGGTCTTTATTGTGGGATCAAATATATTCCTTGGATTAAATGAGAAAATCTTTAAACATTTTCTTCTCCAAAACAACTAGGCATAGAGCTGTGAAATTTTGTATCAAAAAAGCCTTGAGCTATCATACTCAGGGGAGCAATTTAGGATCATCATGGTCCTCTTGTTACCATAAGGAAAGTGTTTTGGGAAACAATGTGAAAAATGAACACATTACTTGCCACAAGCAATGTCTTCACATTCCATGTTTCATTCTGTCCAGAAAAAGCAGATATTCAAATTCCATTAACTTGAAATTGACATCAGCAACTTCTTTAGATTAGAACTAATCAAATATTTCAAGGGTTAATTTCAATACTGTACCAAGTGTCTATACATCATTTAGATTTTGTTGCCTGGTAATGGGTTAAGAAAACCTGAAAGATGTATGAAATAAAAATCCTGGGTTGCCTGATTAGGGGAGATCGTTTTCACATTTCCCAGATGGTCCCTCTCTGTATGATAGTTTACACATCTATAAACTAGAAACTTGTCACAGACACGGATGCCCCTGTTTAAGTGCTTGTCACATGACCTTCAGTTGTGACCTTAGGAGTATCCAGCAGAAATTTATGCATGACACTAGTTATCATGAAGGGGAACAACTGTGCCAAGTTATATTGAAAACCATCAGGTATCCAATAAAACTATATGCGTGACACTAGTTATCATCAAGTGGAAAAACTGTGCCAAGTTATTTTGAAATCCATTAATTTATGAAGTAGATATGCTCCAAACAAGAAATGTACCCACACCCACTCCAACACGCATGTAATCACATACAGACAGAGTTAATTCTATATGCCAATTGCTCTTAGATGGCAGGGGCATAAAAATGATCCTGTTTGGAGGCATTTTCCATAATTTCTCATCTGCAAGTAGCACAGACACTTAGCAATGCATCAATCCATTACCAGATAACAAAATTTTAGACTGGTTTTAATTAAAAGAAGTTGCAGACAACAATTTCAAGTTGGCGGAATTAAGAAAATCTTTACCTTTAAGGGTAGACAATATTGTGGGCAGTGAAGAAATTGCTTGTAAAAGCAACTTCTGTATAGTCCACAATGTTTTCAAAAGCATTTTTCATAAGGCATATAAAAAGCATCATTGTGTGGGAATGGGCTAAGTGCATTTAAATATGTTTGCTGATTTTCTGAAGAAGCTCTGTGTCAGCACCTATTTTTAGAGTGCATAGTTTAGGCTCTGATCAGACGTCAGGATGATCCAAATCTTTACTTTGCATATCTATGTCTTTGGTAGAAATGTCACCCACATGCTCAAATGTTTTACATCTTCCATATTCATTTCTTTCAGACTTGGTGTTCCCGACCTTACCCCAAATCTTGGTGTGTTTTGGTATTTCTTCACAGAGATGTTTGAACATTTTCGACCATTCTTCATATGTGTGTTTCAAATCAATGCATTTCTATACACAGTTCCTTTAGCTATCAAACTGAGGTAAGGAATGCTTCAAACAGATTCCTAATTCGTTACCAGTGTACATAATTTCCTTGTATAAATTTCAAGGGTTTGTATACATCAAAGCTTTGTATGTTGAAAATAGAAAGAGTAACCATATAGGGTGAAAAAATGTGAGAAAAGGAGAAAATACTTGTTTCAAGCATTTTCAACTTTTACCATGCAAGCATTTTTAACTTATACCACGTTTTTACAAATTTCTAAAGCACTTCAGGGTTGTGTGGTAAATGGTTAGATTTTTACATGGCCTCTATTTGGGTATTTTCTAAGAGACTTCTTGATACAAATTGATAAAAAATTATGTTAACCTGAAGTAGAGAATGCTTCTCAAAGACCTATAACTAATTACTGTTATACAAAATTTTGGACTCGTCCAAATTATAAGAAGTTGCAGAGAACAAGTCTGTTGAAAATTGAAAAAAAGAAATTTGCTTGTCACTAGTATTTCTAGTTTTTCCAAACTTTTTTCACAATCTCCTTTTTTTTCAGCACTTTAAAAAAAATATATGATTATGTGGTTATGTGGGTTATGTGCATCTGCACAGTACAATCAATCTTCAGTGTAGCCTCTATAGCTTCTGATACAAATTTTCTTAACTCCTAGTTATGGGGTCCTGAAGTCGAGCCCCTGCTGTTGCAAATATCCTTTCATACATTTCAATTTGGATCAATCTTAAGTTTTGGTGTCTAGTAATGGGTTCATTACATCAGCAAATATTTTTAACGCAATCAGTCAAAATCACACTATTTTATGCCCCACAAGAAAGAAAATGCTTGAGCACCTGATTCGCTCCACTGGCCTGAATTTACTTATCATTCCTGAGAAGTTAGGTTAAAAATAATCCTGCAGTTTGTAAGAGTTAGATTTTCAAAATCTAACTATATACCATACACAGAGACAAGGATCATTCTAGTTAGTTTGGTTGAATTTCATCTAATGTTTTCTGAGAAGAAAATTTTTAAAGCTTTCACAATATATGGAAATTAGCCCCGCTAAGGCACATTTTCCATCCTATCAAAAATATTTTAACAAATCTGATAAAGAGTCTACCAAGGATCAATTCAGTGAAATTTGGTTGAAATTCATCCATTGGTTTCTTAGAAGAAGTTTTTTGAAGATTTCACCTTATATGGTATATTAGCCCCGCCCATTTAAGCCATGTTTTTCAACTGAGCTTAATTCTCTAAAGGAATCTGATAAAGAGTCACCCAATGAACATTCCTGTAAAATTAAGTTGAAATTCATTGAACGGTTTCTGAGAGGAAGATTTTTAAAGATTTCACCGAATATGGAAATCAGCCCTGCCCATTAAAGCCATGTTTTTCTTCCGATCAAAACTCTTTGAAGGAATCTGATTAAGGGTCACCCAAGGATCATTCCTGTAAATTTTGGGTGAAATCCATCCATTGGTTTCTGAGAAGATGATTTTTGAAGGTTTGACCATATATGGAAATTGGCCCTGCCCTTTAAAGCCATGTTTTTCATCCGATCAAATTCTTTGATAGAATCTGATAAAGGGTCGCCAGAGGATCATTTCTGTGAAATTTGGTTGAAATCTGTTCTGTACTTTCTGAGGAGAAGATTTTTAAAGAAAAAGTTTACGGATGCACGCACGCATGACGGACACAACGCCATGACAATAGCTCGCTTGCTTTTAGCCAGTGGAGCTAAAAATGAAGAAATTGCCTAATTTTCAACAATTTAATTTCTAGAATTTCATCGACTTGAAATTGTCCTCAGCAATATCTTCCAATTCGGACCAATCTAATCCCCATTTATCAAATGGTAATGGGTAACATACACTATGCAGCTGTCTAGGTTACTCAATGTCTGTTATCTAGTACAGACAAAAGGCAGCGTTCAATCTGGCTTTGTTTTACAATGGGCCCATGACTCTTGGTCAAGGGGGTCATGCGATACAAATACATAGACAAGCTATTGAATTACAAGGTTTTAAATGTAACAAACCATAACAATTTGATAATAGATATATTGTTTGGAACAAAATAAATCTACTAGAAAAAGTTAAGACATTATTTCCATGACTTCATTCAGAGAAGTCTTATTGAATGTGTGATTGAAGTGCGCCATTTGGGCCCAGTCTTCATTTTGAAGGGGGTCATTTTGGATTTTAGAGGGCCATTTTAGCCATGGCCCCCTCTAGATTGAACACTGCAAAAGGGTGTATCTCTTTTTTTTCCTTTCAGGGACCATCCAGTGTTCATGGCCTATGTCTTGGTTGCATTGATGTCCATTTTTAAGTCCTATCCTAGCTATGCTGATGTTGCAGTTTTCATCACTTTATTGCCAATGTGGAAACATGTTTTTCAATGTAAGTTGGGAATTTATTAAGGAAATTCAAACTTTACAGATAGACTTGGTATCAAATAGAGATGTGCATATTGTAATTTTGTTGAAGTTTATTTACTTTTAACGGAGTAAAGCGTTTTGATGAAAATTCTTGTCTATTCCTTTTCTCTTAATCTAATAGATGGATTGAATTCAAACTTTGCAGATAAGCTCTGTATCAAGTACATATGTGTATATTGTAATATGGTTGCAGTCCATGTTCTTTAATCCTTTCCTGGATAAACCAGGGGTTTTACGTCACTGTGATTTTATACTTGAGAAAACATTGTGGAAAAAGTAGAAATTGCTTATAATAAGCAATTTCTCCTTTTTCCACAGTGTTTTCTACCACATAGGATGGTTTTGTTTGGAATTGCATCCAATTTTCAATGTTGTCTGCATCCTCTTTCAATTTGGACCAATCTAGAATTTCAAAAACCAGGAAAGGGTTAATAGAGTTTATGACCCTATGAGGAAAAATCTTAGCTCATTTTCTCTCCAACTTTTGAATAGATTTGACTCAAATTTCACGTGTTCTCAGTATCAACCAAAGATATGAATTTCTTATTAGCTTGGCTGTTTTCGGAGAAAACTCGAGGTATTGTCATCACCTTGGTGTTATATGAGTTGGCGTTGGCGTGACAAACTTTGACCTTGGTCATATCTCTGCTGTTATTGAAGATATCCTCATGAAACATGGCATGTGTATTGACCATCACGAGAGCTATCTAGACTATCAAGAGGGATAACTCTAAAAGCGTTTTTGTAAGAGTTATGCCCCTTTTTCGACGTAAAATTTTTGCATTATCAAGCACCTGCAGCTGAGTGATGGCGCCTGTGGGTGGTGCTCTTGTTTTGGTTATGGTCCATTGAGTTTTCTTGGCGTTTGCCCTTTTTTAACCCTTTTCAGTACAAAGGGTTTACCCGGGGGCTTAGGTCACTATGATTTCATTCTTGAGAAAACATTGTAGAACAAGAAGAAATTGCTTGTAACAAGCAAATTTTCTTTTTCCCACAATATTTTCTTTTACATAGGACGGTTTCATTTAAAATATCATCCAATTTTCTTTGTCATCTGCAACCCCTTCAATTTGAACCAGTCTAAGATTTAAAGTAGAACAAACTGGAAAGGGCTAAAAAAAAATAGAAGTTCTATTTGAGTGACAAAATGTTTTTCCGTGACACGGAGCATTTTGGTGGGATGTGTCAACCACATTCATTGATAATCTAGTTATACATGTATATGTCTGGTTATTCACATTAAAAATAATTCAACTGTAAAGTTTAAGCTGATACATGTGCACTGTAGGATATAGGAAATCATATATTTATAAATGTTTTACTGACTATTCCAATGTCTGAAGGTATATATAGATCATTATACATTCTTCTTTTCAGATATGAGGAACACATTTATAGTGACAAACATGTTTGTTGCCTGTACAGTGTTATCCCCAATCCTCTGGCATCTCTGGATCTATGCTGGCAGTGCAAATGCGAACTTCTATTTTGCCATTGCCCTCACTTTCTCAACTGCTCAGGTTAGTAAACTTGTGACATTTTCAGGCCAGGTAATTTGCCGAAGTATGCAAATTAGTAACCTCCAGCGAGACATGTAACTAATTGTAGCTACATATAGACAAAGTCAATCTACGAGTTAAATTTGGTGGGATGATGACAACTGCCATAGAGTTGTCTTACCCACTGATCTCCCATGCCAAGACTCGGGGCACTTCTTCTAGGAGGAAAGAGTAATGTGCCAGTTTCAGGAGAGGTAATTTGTAATGGTATTCAAATTAGGAGAAAAATTACTAATTGTAGTCACAAATAGACAAAGTCGACCCATTTAGGGTTGAAAATCCTTTCCTTTGAATGGATTTGCTTTATCTATAAGCTCTGCACGTTACAAACTCTTCATTACTATTTTGAATTGAAGTCAATTAACGAACACACAGTGTAGATATGTGCAGAATCAAATATTCTGGGATTAGCTGGTGGTTAAACATTATTTACCAGATAATTTTAGAATTAATCCTGTAACCTTATTACTAAAATCAATCACCTCATTAGGATACAATAACATTTTAAACTGATCGAATTTGAAAGAGTTTGCAGTGAACTTTTTGGCTAAATCAGTAAATTTTTTATAGTAAATAATATGGGAGAAAATTTTTCAGTGTGTATAAATGATTGCCAGATTGTATAGTAAATGGTTAACCCTTTCCCACACAAGCCCTTCTTTTACAGCCCTCAAGAAAAATTCTTTAGAAACATTTTCCACAAGGTTTTACTATTATTATCTTTCAGATTTTTCTAGTCACAGATTTACTCTTTGGATTTTTACGGAGAGAATTTGATTTGAAAAATGGTCTGAAACACAAGTTAGAAGATGGTAAAGAAGCACAAGTGATTTTAGACTGATTCTTATGGATAGATAAAAAGATTTTCTGCTGCGTTTTGGCTGAGAGGATATTTAAGCTTTTACTGTATTTCAAATTTGTTAGACAAGTCCATATTCAAAGGCTTTTCAAACAACAATTCAGAGTTGATTTGATTTGGAAATAATCTTTTAGTACGATAGAAAATATTGTTGAAAAAGAAGAAATTGCTTGTGACAATCTATTTCTTCTTTTTCCACAATATTTTCTCTCAAGCATAAAGATACAGGGATGCAAAAAGCTTAGATTGAACTGGAAGTGGTTAAAGAGTGTTTGAAATACCAGATTGATAAGAAAAATGGCCTCAAACACAGGTTTGAAAATTGTAAAGAAGCACAAGTGGTTTTAGACTGATTTATAGATAGATTATAGGATTTTCTGGTATGTTTGTGTTGAAAGAGGAGATTTAAAGAGTGGAAGAAACACCAAATTCGTAAAACAATTCATCTATAAACAGGTAAAATCAAGGCTTTTTCTGTTTTAGATAAGAAGTTTAAAGCCTCATTTTTGCCTTTTACCAGATGACTTGTTTAATGAATTTAGTATTTCATGAAAACTGATGTAACCCTGGTCATGCTTAACCCGGAATATTCCTGTTTGGGCAGGAAGCATAGACAAAGATCAGCCTTCACATATGTGCAGCCTGATCTTTGTCTACACCACCTGCATACCCCTTTCAAGTCTGAAATGTATATAAAATCAGTACTAAAAGAATTATTGACCTCTAGACATTTCTTTGCTTTGATTTAAGTGCAATTCTAAACAGGATTTTGTTCCGAATGACAAGGATTTACATTCTAAGGATCCTATGAATTGAAATTTTGCAATGAATTCACAAAAATATTCAATAAATTGTATGACACCTACTGTACACTGACATCACTACATTCATTACATCTTTTCAAGGTTTTGGGGAAAAGCCTAAAAAATGTTACAATGTAAGACCTGTCCAAATATAAAAAATTACTGACAGCAATGTATTATTTGAAATATTATCATTCTGTAGGGTACAAACAATATGAAAACCCAAACAAGGAATTTCTTGGCAATGGCTTGAATAGCAGGCATGAAAGTTGTGTTGATCTTGTCAGTATTTTTGGTGCATTTATGTTTCCTTTGAAAATACATGTATTTCTGTTGTTTTGTACTTAGTATATTTAAAGTGATCAAATAAAAGTTATACAATTTGTCTATAAAATGCCATTGTTATTGTCAATCCATTTAGGGTGCCAAGTACATTCATTGTAGAGACCAAAAGGTGTTTATCATTAAATCATTCCTACATAAACTTGCTTTTTCTTTCATTATCCATAATATTTCTACCACAAAAGACAATTATTATTAAGTTCAAACGTCTGCAACTTCTTTAAATTTGGACAAGTCTAAAATTTTGTTGTGTGGTAAACTTACAAACTGGATACGTAATTAGACTTCATATCAAATCATTCAAATTTGATTAATAATAATCAACATAACTCGGCATTATTGCATTCAACCAAACACACGTTGATAGAGTACACCTTTAAGTGGCGAGTTCATGTTCATATCACGTGTTGAAAAGTTTATGCACAAGATTAGCCAGATGCATTATTGATTTTTTACACGACACCTGTCAGCAGTTGGTCGGGTCGAGTGACCGTTTAAAGGGATATACATGAAGTGCAAATTGGACAATTAAAGGTGACCGCTGGCCACATACGACAGATTACCGCTATTCACAGTTATTTAAAGAGCAAATTGCTCGGGCAGACCTGGGATGACCGTTATACGCAGATTGGCCGCTATTCTATGGTGACTGCTGGCTGTATAAAAGGAAGAAAGATCAGCAAGGGAAGAAAAATTGGAGTCGAAGGATGGACTTTTAGACCTAAAACTACTGTATTTTCTTTCAAACCCCACAACAAAACTGAAATTATCTTAATTGTGTCAAGCTTGATCATCATCCTTGCTCAATCGGTAATTGATCATGATGTTTTCTTTGCAACTGTCAAATCAGTTTGTGGTTATGTTTTAGTTGGCATCCACAGTTTATTGGAATGTTCTTCCTCGATTATGTATCGCATGTTGTGATTGGTTTACTTCCTGATATAAGCCACCCAATCCACTTCTACTAGTCATAATCAGTTGTTGAATTTACACAGCGGCACTTGAGCTATCAATTGAATTAAGTCAACATTTTAAGGGTAGTTGCTAATCTTAAGAGGAATGATCTTTATGTGATCCTTTATCAGATTCCTCAAAGAAATCCTTATTGGATGAAAAAGGTGGCTCTAATTGGCGGGGCTAATTTCCAAATATGGTGAATGCTTTAAAAATCATTTCCTCAGAAACTAGATAATTGTTTTCAATCAAATCCTATAGGAATGATCCTTTTGTAACCTTTTATCAGATCATTTGAAGAATTTTGATTGGATGAAAACATGTATCAAATATCACAGGAATTATCCTTTGGATACCCTTTATCAGATTTCTTCAATGAATTTGATTGAGGGGGGGGGGGGGGGGCCGAGAACACAAATTACATATGTTGAATGTAACCTGAATAGTTTTTTGATTGGTCAAAAAACATGACTTTTATTGATGTAGCTGTTGTTCATAAATGGTCTACAGTGAAGATTTTGTTAATAACTTTAGTAAATGAATTTACTTATCTCAAATTGACTGTTGTATAACAGTGAAACGTTTGAAATGCTTCTCTAGAACTATATCAAAGATTTCAGTGACCAGATTTATTTACTAGAGATAGCAAAGATGATTCAGTTTATATTGAATTTATGAAAACACCCTTTGCTCAATCAGTGTTGTTGAAACAGTGACCACATCAACCCTGAGCTGGATATTGGTAGGTGTTTTCATATGTAAATGGAGTCTTTACACTTTCTACAAATGATATTGAATCCTTGTACAATGCCATTTCCAAGAAGTACAGTTTGAAGAAGACAAAATTTAGAAAATAATTAAACGAACCTAATTGGTTACTCGAATTTCCAAACTGGGTAACACTTGTGGATGTCAAGTGTCCACCAAAAAGCTTTCAAAAACTTTGTGGAAAACAAAGAAATTGCCTATTTCAAACATTTTCTTCATTATCCACAATGATTTCTTTCCCAAAAGACAGAGACTTTCAATTTAACTAACTAAAAAAGTGACAAATTGTCACAAGATCCATCAGTCACAAAGCTTGATGTCGACTAGAGGAGGGGGTTTAAATAAAAGTCAGAAAAACAACGACGGGCAATAGCTTAAAAAGTAAGCAGTAAAGTTATTGTTCATATGCACTGCTTCTTGTAATTATGAATACAATTGCCAAGTTTCAAGTCAATCAGACGTAAGGTTCCAGAGATATGCTACGGACAAAGAACTGATTGCTGTCTGGACACACAGACAAAGAATTGAATGCTGTCTGGACACCCAGACACGATGGATGATCTCACAATACGTCCTGTCTTTGGACAGGCTTATAAAGTTGTCATAAATTTGGCAACTTCTTTGAGTTTGGACCAGTTTAAAAATATGTTTTCTGGGTGTGGGTTAACTCACTATAAGTAAACAATGCTTCAGTCTATGCAGACACGACTACTCTCTGTCACATAATATGGGCAAGAAGCTCTTCAATATGTTCAAACACAAAATAGGGAAGAAAAGAAATGGCTTCTATGCACTGCATTTCTCATTATTGAGATCTATCCAGCAATGATGTTTCTAGTTCTATATTCTCAGAAATACACTTTTAGTAGAATATAAGTATGAAATGAAACCAAGGGAAATAACTAGAGTTTCATTACTTGAGATCCAACATCCCCCTCACGAACTTTAAAGTTGATAGCTACTATAATTTCTGAGATATGCTCTGGACAAAATTTAAGTCTGAAAAACAACAAAGAGGCCAACTTCTGAAATTAGGAAAGCCAGGAAAATAGTTCGAAATCTATAAAAAAAATGTAAAAATGCTTGGTTGATTGGGAACAGAAAAACACGCTGTGTAACTGATTTCACTAGTTTTAAATGTGGGAAGATAGAAAGGTTCATAGCAAAAAGATTTTTGAAGAATGATTGTGAATCACAATTTACTGTCTTTCTGAATAATGTTCAATTGTTCATTCTCCTCTTCTACGGATAAATCTGGAAGTGTGTGTGGCATCATTCTGGGTGGTTCGTTATTGGGATCACATCTGTATTTACTAAAGTCTGTAACACCTTCACTGCGTAGAAAATCTTCATCTAGCAATACGGAACCATTTAGTCTGAAAAAATATATTTACCTATTTTCACTCCATACTACTTTTTCATGCCCTCAAGAAACAAGGCTCAGAAAAATACAAGCGCTTTCTTCATTTTTCACAATGTTTTCTAGCCTGAAGGACGAAGATTTTATCTAAATTTCACCAGCTTAAAATTGTTGTCTGTACAAGAGAGTGATGCAATTTCTCCTTTTCTCTTAATGTAATCTGTAACAATATTTCATCGGGGTATCAAATTGCAGGATTGTGTGGTAATGGGATAATTCCTTACCAGATATCAAAATTTTGAATTAGTCCAGACTGAAAGAAATCGCAGATTACAATTTTAAGTTGGTGAGATTTAGAAATTCTTTACCTCCAAGGGTAGAAAACTTCATGTACAATGAAGAAATTGCTTGTAAAAAGTAATTTCTTCTCAATAATTCTTTTCCAAGCTTCATGTTCATCAAGGGCAAAAAAGGTGAGACTGTGTGGGAATGAGTTAATCCAAGCATACCTCTAGATAAAATATGAATTGAATAGACATTTTATCCAAAATTCAATTTCCATATTTGGACAAGCTTCATCCTCAAGCATTAAATTTTTTTTTTTTTTTTTTTGGAAAAGCTGGTCTTCTGTAGCAGGTCTTTATCGGGATGGTAACAAATCCTATTAGTTTGACCTCAAACTTGATGGGGTTAACTCCCTTGTTATGGTTGGCAATATATTTAATTTATGGGTACGCAGTGTAAGGTGTCTGCATATACATGTATATGTTACTCAGTATGTGATAATACATGTCTGAATATACAATACATTTGTGTGATTCTTCCAACTTTGACAAAAATTAATTTGATAAACTTATTTCTCTGACTAATATTACCAAGATAAGGGTCATTAGATTAAGATCTTTTTTTTCAATTAAATGTACATATAAAATTAAATGACATAGAGATTGTATATGGGTTTATACATTCCGGGATGATAAAATTTTAGGGTGGTCTTAATTTAAAGAGGTTGCAGATGACAAGACAAAGTTGGTTTAAATTGAAAAATAAGGGTCATATGGAATAGAAAACATTATGAGAAAAGAAGAAATTGCTTTTAAAAAGCAATTTCTTCTAATCTCACAATGTTTTCCTTATCTATATTTCTTTCAGACAGCAAATTAAAATGCAGGATTGTGTGGAAATGGTTTAAGTAAAAAGGTATTTCATGAAAATACTCACTTATCAGTCTGTTCATTAACAATTCCTAACACAGCATCAGCAAATATTTCTGGTTTTCTCATGTGACTGTCCGGTACCCCCATAACATCAGTGACATGGGCTTTAATAACCGTAGCTGGCCACAATGTGCTTATACTGACTCCTGAGAAATAGGGAATGAGTAGTTACTATGGGGGAATCCTGTTCATTGCAACACCTATTTGTCAACACTTTGATTGCAATTAACCAGAAGCTGCTATTTAACCCTTTCCTGTTTAATCACTGGTTTTTATGTCCCTGTGTTTATATACTTGAGAAAACTTTTAGGCAAAAGAAGAAATTGCTTGTAACAAGCAATTTCTTCTTTTTCCACAATAATTTCTACCCTACTCGACGCTTCCCAATTAGTTCTACTTTTAATTGTTGTCTGCAAAACCTTTGAATTTGGGCCAGTCTAAATTTTAAAACAAGAGGGCCAGAATGGCCCTAAAATCGCTCTCCTGACTAATGTAAGATGATTCTAAATTTTGCCAACACTTTTGAAAAAGTCACCCAAGGAATATTCATTTAAGTTTAGTTGAAATTGGCCCAATGGTTACTGAGGAGATGTTTAAAAATTTCAAAGTAAAAAAACTGCCCCGCCCTGCCATGCCCATATTTGGGCGTAAATCAAAATTCTGCAAACACCTTTAGAATAGGGTCACCAAAGGACATTCATGCCAAGTTTTGTTGAAATTGGCCCAATGATTACTGAGGAGAAGATATTTAAAGATTTCTCAATAAAAAACTGCCCCATCCTGCCATACCCTTATTTGGGCGTCAATCAAATTTCACAAACAACTTTTGAAAAAGGTTCACCCAAGGAACATTCATGCCAAGTTTTATTGAAATTGGCCCAATGCTTACTGAGGAGAAAATATTTTAAGATTTCTAAATAAAAAACAGCCATGCCCATATTTGGGCGTCAATCAAATTTCCTAAACACTATTTGAAAAGGGTCAATCAAGGAACATTCATGACAAGTTTGGTTGAAATTGGCCCAATGGTTACTGAGGAGAAGATGTTTAAAGATTTCTAAGTCAAAAACTGCCCCACCCTTCCAAGCCCTTATTTGGGCATAAATCAAAATTCTAGAACAACTTTTGAAATGGGTCACCCAAGGAGCATTCATACCAAATTTGGTTGAAATTGGCTTAATAGTTACTGAGGAGAAGATGTTTAAAGATTTCAAAGTAAAAAACTGCCATGCCAATATTTGGGCGTGAAACAAAATTCTGCGAACAACTTTTGAAAAGGGTCAATCAAGGAACATTCATGCCAAGTTTGGTTGAATTCCGCCCAATGCTTACTGAGGAGAAGATGTTTAAAGATTTCAAATTCAAAAACTGCCACACCCTGCCATGCACATATTTGTGCATAAATCAAAATTCTGTGAACAACTTTTAAAAAGGGTCATCCAAGGAACATTAATGCCAAGTTTGGTTGAAATTGGCCCAATGGTTACTTAGGAGAAGATGTTTAAAGATTTTTAAGTCAAAAACTGCCATGCCCATATTTGGGCATAAATCAAAATTCCCTGAACAACTTTTGAAAAGGGTCACCCAAGGAACATTCATGCTAAGTTTGGTTGAAATTGGTCAAATGCTTTCTGAGGAGAAGATGTTTAAAGATTTCAAATTCAAAAACTGCCACGCCCTGCCACGCCCATATTTGGGCATAAATCAAAATTCTGCGAGCAACTTTTGAAAAGGGTCACCCAAGGAACATTAATGCCAAGTTTGGTTGAAACTGGCCCAATGGTTACTTAGGAGAAGATGTTTAAAGATTTCTTATTCAAAAACTGCCACGCCCTGCCACGCCCATATTCGGGCATAAATCAAAATTCTGCGAACAACTTTTCAAAAGGGTCACCCAAGGAACATTCATACCAAATTTGGTTGAAATTGGCCCAATGGTTACTGAGAAGATGTTTAAAGATTTTTAAGTCAAAAACTGCCATGCCCATATTTGGGCATAAATCAAAATTCCCTGAACAACTTTTGAAAAGGGTCACTCAAGGAACATTCATGCCAAGTTTGGTTGAAATTGGTCAAATGCTTTCTGAGGAGAAGATGTTTAAAGATTTCTAAGTCAAAAACTGCCACGCCCTGCCATGCCCATATTTGGGCATAAATCAAAATTCTGCGAACAACTTTTGAAAAGGGTCACCCAAGGAACATTAATGCCAAGTTTGGTTGAAACTGGCCCAATGGTTACTTAGGAGAAGATGTTTAAAGATTTCTTATTCAAAAACTGCCACGCCCATATTCGGGCATAAATCAAAATTTCGCATACAACTTTTCAAAAGGGTCACCCAAGGAACATTCATACCAAATTTTGTTGAATTTGGCCCAATGGTTACTAAGGAGAAGATGTTTAAAGATTTCAAAGTCAAAAACTGCCATGCCCTGCCAAGCCCATATTTGGGGGTCAATCAAAAATCTGCGAACATGTTTTGAGAAGGGTCACCTAAGGAACATTCATACCAAGTTTGGTTGAATTCCACCCAGTGGTTACTGAGGAGAAGATGTTTAAAGAATTGTTGATGCCTTCTGACGAGGCACGACGGACAATGGGTGATACCAAAAGCCCACCTTGAGCATGTTGAACAAAAGATTAATTTAAACCAATTCCGACACAATTAACCTTTTGGATACCCCCAAGAAAAAAGCTTTGGAAAACATTGTGGAAAATATAGAAATTGCTTGTTACAAGTAATTTCTTCATTATGCACAATGTTTTTACTACAAAAGACTAAGATATTTTAAAATTTCATCAACTAAGACTTGTCTTCCTCAACTTCTTTCAATTTAGACCTTTTTACAATTTATTTGTCTGATAATGGGTGAACCCTTTCCTGTACAATCCCTGCCTTTTATATCCCTGTGTTTTTATACTTGAGAAAATATTGTTGAAAAAGAACGAATTGCAACAATATTTTCTACCCGACTGAATGCTTATTTTTCAATTAAAATCAGCTTTAAATAGCCCTCTGCAAAACATTTGAAATTGCACCTGTGTAAAATGTTGTTGTCTGACAATCGGTTAAGTAAACAGATGCGACAATTAAAAGTTTGTGAATTTTTTATTTTTTCAATTTTCTGGGTAGAAAATGTGTAAAATGAAGAATTTGCCTGTTGCAAGCAATTCTTGATTTTACACAATGTTTTAATGAGAAAGCTTCATTTTTAGGGATTTGGTTAAGATAAAGGAATCAGCATAAAACTGTCCTTAGTGCGTTTATCGATATAGACACAATAGTTTTGCACTGACCCTGTAACCCTTTATAATTGAGAAAACATAGTAGAAGAAGAAATTGATTGTAAGAAGCTACTTCTTCTTTTTCTACAATATTTTCTACCTTACTGAATGGCCTTTTTTTATATTAGATCATCTTTAAATTTTCATCTGCAAAACTTTTGAATTTGGACAGGTCTAAAATTTTGCAATACAGGAAAGGGTTTAAATATTATACCTGTATCTTTTAATTCATTTGCTAGCCCTTTCGCTAGTAAGGTCATACCAACCTTACTAATACTGTATGGTGTTTTGCCCTTCAAAAACCTGAAAGATAAACATAAGGAGATATCAAGGGGCATAGATATGCTTAACCCTTTCCTTTTCAATCCCTGGTTTTTATGTCCATATGATTTTATACTGAAGAAAACATTGTGGTAAAAGAAGAAATTGCTTGTGACAAGAATTTCCTCTTTTCTCAGAATAGTTTCTACCCTATAGGTTGGTTACTTTTCAAATTGCACTCATTTTTTGTTGTTGTCTGCAACCTCTTCAAATTGGATCAGTCTCAAGTTTTGAAAAATAGTAAAGGGTTAACTGTTCTATTTAGATAAGGGTGTTAAACCATTACCACACAACACAATTTTATACAGGTCCAAATTGAAAAAGTTCCGGACGACATTTCAAATTGCACTAAAATTGGAAGGTAAGTGCCATCTGGTGTAGAAAACTTAATGAGAAAGAGAGAAATTGCTTGGTACAAGCAATTTCTCCTTTTTCACAAAGTTTGCCATGATCATATTTCTTCAGGGCGTCATGAAACAGTATTGTGTCATAATGAGTAAATTTGCAATAATAAATGAATAAATAGGTTTGTTCATAAACCAGGCTTACAGTCCCAAAGAAATGCAGTTTCAAACCAATAGCTTTCTAAGCTTGAAATATGAAATATCTACCCATTGCATATCATATATGCAGTAGAACAACAAAAGGGTGGCAAAAAACTATTTCAAGAATTTATATATTCATAGGCACTAGAGACAGTTTTGGCACTAACCACTTGAAATGATCTATTAACCTATTACCAGACAACAAAATTTTAGACTGGTTTGAATTAAAAGAAGTTGCAGACTACAATTTCGAGTTGGTGGAATTTAAAAAATCTTTTACTGTTTAGGAACAAAACAAAGCTTTTTTTCGGTGACAAGCAATTTCTTCATTAACCATAATGTGTTCCAAAGTTGGTTTTGTGTGGGGCGTCAAAAAGCGGGATTGTGTTGGAATGGATGAAAATTATTTTCCTACTTTCAAATTATAGCAATTTTTAATATTCAAATGCAACTATTATTGTAAAGTAGTATGCTCTCTTGGTTTAACGCTTTCCTGTTCAATCCCTGGTCCCTGTGAATTTAAAATTGAGATAATATTTTTAAAAAAAATGCTTGTTACAAGCAATTTCTTCTTTTTTCCACAATATTTTCTTCCCTACTGAATGGTTAATTTTCAAATTAAATCAAAATTAAATTTTTGTCCGCAAAACCCAAGAATTCGGACAGGTCTAAAATTATACAAAACAGGACAGGGTTAATCAAATCTTATAAACTACATGTAATTAGATCTTTGACCGTTGAAAAATTATAAAAGTTCCTCAAAATATATGATTTTCACTATTTCTACCTGTTATAGATAGGTGGAGCCACCAGTACAATCCTCCCTGCCTGTTGTTGTAAAAGGCTTGGTAAAACTTCTTGTACCATGATATATGCACCTCGTATATTTACGTCCATCATAAGTTCGAATCTTTTCAACGGGGTCTCCAGCACTGGCTTCCATAGAATAGCTCCCGCGTTATATATAGCTGCATCTATTCTACCAAATCTGAAATTATCAAATTACTGTGCCCTTGAGCATACAAAATTTTTTAACACATACTGGTAAGAGTTCACAATTATTTTTGCTTAATGTATTGTCACACAATCCTTATATATGCTCCTAAATAATTGTAACAAGGAAAACATAGTGGAAAAGCAAGAGAAATTGATTGTAATAAGCAATGGATCCTTTTCTCACAAACTTGATAGCAAAATTAATTTATACTACAGTAGTCCAGCGACAACAAGTGGAGCCGTCAAATAGTTGACCTTAAGCTGTGACCTTGACCTGTCTGAAAACTTGCTTCATATGGCACATCCATCTACACTTAATGGAGAATAATTTTACCAAATTACTTTGAAATCCATTAAAAATGTAGGATGTAGGCTCTGAACAATGTCAAAGATTAACCTTGAAACCTGACCTTCGACCTATCCAATTTTTAGCTCACTTGAGCACAAAGTGCTCATGGTGAGCTTTTGTGATTGTTGAATGTCTATTGTCCGTCGTACGGCGTGCTGCATCAACAAATGAGGCCACAGTTTTGGCCGAATCTTCATGAAACTTGGTCAGAATAATTGTAAGGTCATGAGGATGGACCCTATTGATTATGAGAGGGTCCTATTTGAAAACACAGGAAAAGGAGCCTTAATGACAATTTCTTTGTTCACACTCTAGAGGCCACAAGTATGGCTCTATGAAACTTTGCCAGAATAATTATTAGGTCACACAGATGAACCCTATTAACCCATTCCAACACAGCAAAATTTTAGACTGGTCCAAATTGAAAAAAGCTGCAGACGACAATTTCAAGTTGATGGAATTTTGAATTTTTTCCTCTTTTTGGATAGAAAACATTGTGGATAATGAAGAAATTGCTTGATACAAGCAATTTCTTCATTTCCAACAATGTTTTCCAAAGTTTTTTTCTTGAGGGGCGTAAAAAGGAGGGATTGAGTTGGAATGGGTTAATTGTTAGAAGGATCTTTCCGAAAACACAGGAAAAGAGGCCTTAATGACAATTTCTTTGTTTACACTCTAGAGGCCATATTTTTTTCTTAATCTTCATGAAACTTGGCCAGAATAGTTGTTTGATCATGAGGACGAACCCTATTGATTATAGGAGGATTCTATTGGAAAACATAGGAAAAGCGGCCTTAATGACAATATCTTTTGTTACACTCTAGAGGCCACAATTTTGGCCTAATCTTCCTGAGACTTGGTAAGAATGTTTGTTAGGTCATAAGGATGAACTCTATTGATTATGGAAAGGTTCTATCAGAAAACACAGGAGAAGGGGCCTTAATGACAATTTCTTTGTTTAAAGTCTAGAGGCCACAATTTAGGCTCAATCTTCATGAAACTAGGCCAGAATAATTATAAGGGCATAAGGACGAACCCTATTGACTATGGGAAGGTTCTTTTGGAAAACACAGGAAAAGGGACCTTAATGACAATTTCCTTGTTAACGCTCTAGAGGTCATAACTTTGGCTCAATCTTCATGTAACTTGGTCAGGATACTTGTTAGTTCATAAAGATGAATCTTATAGATTATTGGAAGGTTCTATAGGATAACACAGGAAAAGGGGCCATAATGACAATTTCTTTGTTCACAATATAGAAGTCACAGTTTTGCCTCAATCTTCATGAAACTGGTTATAGTTAATTGTCTCTAGTTGCATTTTTTTAACAACAGACAATTCAAGTGAGCGATCTAGGACCATCATGGTCCTCTTGTTATTATTATTATTTCTTTATCGAATTGCACTTATGATGGAGAACAAATGTGCCAAGTTATTTTGAAGCTCCACCATAAATGCAGGAGATATGCTCTGAACAAGCTCAGTTTGAATGTTTGACTTTGAGTTGAGACCTTGACCTTGGACCTATCTGAAAAATTGTTTCACATGCCACATCTATATATGACGGAGAACAATTCTGCCAAGTTATCCATCCTCAAATGTAGAACTACTCTGGGCAAATTCGGATGAACTAACACATATACACCCACGTGTGATAGTGACAATAATGCCTCGCTCACCGCAAGCAGGCTTGGCAAAAAATGTTCTGTATTGGAGAAACATTGTTGTTATTCATGGTGGTGGAACCCAGTTTGTTGAACATTCTAAAGAAAACCGCTTACTTGTGCAAGAATGACCATAGCTGCCAAAGCACCCTTAAACACTATTCATGCGTTCTGAGGAATTCACTGTTTCTTTTACCGGCGTCACCATGAATAGCTGACAAGTCTCTTTGGTTTGGGGGGGGGGGGGCATTGTTTTGTTGTTAATGTTGTTTTGCTTTAAATAAAGTGACCACGCGAAAAAAGCATTGTCTTAGGTTTCACTTACTTTTCTTTACAAGTTTCTATAACATGTTTGATGTCAGTTTCTTTTCTACAATCACACTGTACTGGGTAAGCAACGCCCCCTTGTTCACGTATTTCTGTAGCCACACTGTGAATGGTTCCTGGTAGTTTTGGCGTGTCTTCCAGAGTTTTGGCGGCAACAATGACGCCGTAATTATTTTTTGATAGAGTCAATGCTATCTGGCGACCGATGCCTCTTGATGCACCAATAACAATCGCTGACTTCATATCGCATTGGCTGGATAGAACAAAAATAAATATACATGTAGCTTGTAAAACGGTACCAAAAGATGGATTTGATCACGTCATAAAGCGGTCATAGCTTAGCCTATACTAGTAAATCGTCATCAGTCCACGCGACCAAAACATACAGGTTTGTTTGAACAGTATACCCCATCCCCAGGATGAAATCTTTTTCTGTCGACAAAAATGTAGACTAACCAACACTATAAGAAGATGCAGACGATAATATGAAACGGGTGTAACGTGAAAGAAACTGAAATGAACAATCCCCTCGAACAAAAAGAAATATATGCGGGGGGGGGGGGGAGGTCCCTGTCACGAGACTTTTTTCTGTACCGCTTCTTCTCTTTCAATAAATACTATCGATCGATTTGTAGGTCAAAAGTCGAATGCATTATACTTTGTAAACGTCAAATTGGACCGACACAATCAAGGTTTTAAAACCCCAAAACATTTTCTATATTTGCTGGACGGTTAACTGACAAGTTCTGTACTTGAACCAATTACAAGACTATAATATTTATGTTACAATGTACAATCAATTTCTTCATTATACACAATGTTTTCTATCCAAAATGAAAATTCAAGAACGAAAAGAATTGTCGTCTGCAACTTCTCTGAATTTGAACTCGCCTAATGATAACGGGTTGAAGACCACGCACCAACATGTCAACAACAAAAATACTAGATTACTTTAAGCATGAAAAAGGTAAAGATGCTGAATTGCGAGCGACTAACTTGAACCTTACACAGTCTTTCCCGAAAGTTTGAAGAGTCGATTTTAAAGTAGGAAATGTGGTTTTAACTGTATTGAATTATTTGAATATATGCATATTCGAAGCATATCCCTTTATATTCTTGTAGAGTCCTGTGTCGTTGGAACTTATAACAATCATATCGAAATGACGATTTCAATGAGTATAAACAGAGTAGGGTTAACCCATTCCGACTCAATCCCGCTTTTACGCCCCTAAACAAGCTTTGGAAAACATTAATGATAACGAAAAAAATTGCTTATAACAAGACATTTCTTCCAACATCCACAATATTTCCTACCGGAAAAGAAAAATATTTTCAAAATTTCAGCAACTTGAACTTGTCGTCTGCAAATACTTTAAATTTGGACCAGTCTAATACTCTTTTATATGGTAACGGGCTAAGTGAAAAATAAAGATGAGCGTAAATTTATTTAAAAGTCATAAGTTGTCTGAACTGGACCACGTTTTCTTGTTCTAGGAGATAAAATTGTTCCCATATTGTTCTAGGAGATAAAATTGTTCCCAAATGGCGCTTTGGATAATCATGAGTAAATATTTTCTTTGTAAGAAAGTAAGTAGTATACTGGTCCAAAAGATTTTCATTTTGTTATCCTGATTTCATTTGACAATAAATGACAACCAGTCTAACAAGCTGTAGAACAATGCCAGCCTTTACCCATTATCAGAAGAATTTTTTTTAGACTGGTCCAAACCCACGAAAGGAATTGCAGACGACAATATACAACGTATGAAAATTTAGATTTTCAAAACTTTCTATTTAGAATACATAGCACAAGCAATACTGAAATACGACAGTGAATTTAATTCATTCAACTATTATTGATGAATGAAATATCTTTAACTGTTATTACCTGTAACGTTTCTTTTGTCAGTTAGTATATGTATGTCGTACAAAGTGAAACCAGTATACAAGCTATTCCTTATCATGTCATGGCTCATTTAAGCAGCCTTTATTACCATGTTCACAGTGTAAGGATCAAGGACTTAAGTGAACTTTACGAGCGGACATTGACATTTGACACACATATAAGACGAATAGAACGGCTTCAGATTAACCTTTTCCTGTTCAGTCCCTGATCTTAACGTCCCTTTGAATTTATAATTGAGGAAACATTGTAGAAAAAGAAGAAATTGCTTGTAAAAAGCAATTTCTTCTTTTTCCACAATATTTTCTACCCTACTGAAGGATCATTCTTCCCAAAATTAAATCCACTTTACAGTTTCATCTGCAAAACCTTTGAATTTAGACAGGTCCAAAATTTTGCAAAACAGGAGAGGGTAAACGTAAAATATACTCTACCCAAGAGTGTCACCTTTACGACCGTGTGATAAATTCTCAAATCAAAGTGCTGTAAGCGGTCGACATTGAACAAGTGGAGTGATTGTTGTATTTTGACTTATTTATATGAGTTATGTTTTCAAAAGCAACATGGGTACCAAGAAATAAGGAATGTTTAGTGACAACAGCGGAAGTGATCTTTGAACTCCCTTTGTTTGTTTGTTTGAGACTAAAATGTCATAAGAACAGCCATTCAATCTGTAGTTACGATATTAAGGTCGTCAGCCAACGATCTGCAATTTATTTTATGTTACAGAATACGCATTTTACACAAAAAATCATTTGCTAGGGGGCGTTGCCAGCGATCTGTCAATTGACCAATCGCTGGCCCCGCCCACTGAATCCCTAGGCCCCACCCATTAACTCCAAAAGGATGTTCCGCTTCGATTATTAACGGTGTTATTTTGCGAAAATTATGGCCAGTAGCATGTAACAAAAAAGTAAAAAGGTTGGTTGGTGAACTAACTTGAATTAGCTGTAGTTACTACGTTTAAGTCGCTAAACAAACAATAAAGGTTAACAAAATGGTGGCCAACGCTGGAGCTGAAAAGCTCAAATCAAGGCTAAATAAATTATTTGATTAGTCGGTTTATTCCTTGATTGACAGCCGCGATTGGTCGATTGATCAAATGGCAGCCATTTTACGGACCATAATGGAAATTGTCTTTCACGGAAAGCCCAACTTCGTACTCATAAACCACCCATTACTAGTCAAAAAGTTTTAGACTGGCCAAAATTGAAGGAAGTTGCAAACAGCACTTAAACAGGTGCTGAAATTGTAAAGTAAGTGCCAATTGGGGTAGAAAACATTGTGAGAACAGGAGAAATAACTTGATACAAGGAATTTCTCCTTTTTCCACAAAGTTTTCTATGATTGTTTTTCTTCGGGGCGTCAGAAAGCACCATTGTTTGGTAATGGTGAGAGAAATACGTGCATAAAATTTGAATAAAATGCTTCAAGAAATGAATAATAAACATCGAGTGTCCATGTCCGGATGGGCGGACAGACCGAATGAAAAAATACAATTTTGGGCCTCGGTGTACTTTCTAATAAGAAAATTTACATGCGTTTGTGTAGAAAATATTGATAAAAAAATCCCACTTCAGAACGGCGAAAAAATTTAGGACGTCGTTACCCACCAGCCTGATTTTGATGTTGAATTAAACACGGCCTGGTCGCATTTAACCCTTTGTCTGTTCAGTCCCTGGTTTTTACGTCCTTGTGATTTTATAATTGAGAAGAAATGGTAGAAAAATAAGAAAATTATTTTAACAAGCAATTTCTTTTTCTTTTTTTTTTTTTTTCAGAATACTTTCTACTCTATTCTATTGCTTTTTATATTAAATTTTCGTCTGAAAAACCTTTGAATTTGGTCAGGTCTAAAATTTCACAAAACAGGAAACGGTTAAAAGATTTTGTCAGTCTTCATAATGCTCTTCTTGTAAAAGGAAAACCATATTATTTTCAAACAAGAGGACCATGATGGTCCTAAATCGCTCCCCTGAGTATGGTGGTTCATGGCTTTATAACATATACAAAAATAGCAAAGCCCACTGACTAATTATTTTGGAGAAGATGTTTAAGGATTTTCTCTTTTAATCCTATGTATATTGATGATCCCACCATAAAGCGCTAATTTCCTGAATATGGTATTACTTTGAAGTATAGACTTCAATACATACCAAATATCAAAGCTCTAGGCCTAATGGTTTAGGAGAAGAAGGTTTTCAAAGATGTCATTCTTTATTCCTATCTAAAATTAGGGATCGCACAGAAAAGGGCTAATATTCATAATAGGGTAATTCTTTGAATTATTTTGGAAGAGGGTCAATAGCTGATGATATGAAGCAAATATCAAAGCTCTGACCTAATTGTTTGGGAAAAGAAGACCTTAAAAGATTTCCTTCTTTATTCCTTTGTAAAAGCAGGGATCGCACAGAAAAGGGCTAATTTTCAGAATACATTTATTCTTTGAAGAATTTTGGTAGAGGGTCAATATCTGATGATATGAAGCAAACATAAAAGCTCTAGGCTTTATGGTTTTGGAAAAGAAGACTTTAAAAGATTTCCTTCTTTATTCCTTTGTTAGATCAGGGATCGCACAGAAAAGGGCTAATTTTCAGAATATGGAAATTATTTGAAGTGTTTTGGTAGATGGTCAAATGGTGATGATACATATCCAGCATCAAAGCTCTAGGCCTAATGGTTTGGGAGAAGACGATTTTCAAAGATAAGCTTCTTTATTCCTAGGTAAATTAAGGGATAGCACAGAAAAGGAATAATTTTCAGAATACGGTAATTCTTTGAAGTATTTTAGTAGAGGGTCAATAGGTGATAATACATACCAAATATCAAAGCTCTATGCCTTGTGTTTTGGGAGATGAAGATTTGCCAAAGATTTCCTTCTTTATTCCTTTGTAAAATCAGAAATCGCACAGAAAAGGGCTAATTTTCAGAATACGGTAATTCTTTGGTGTATTTTGGTAGAGGGTCAATAGATGATGATATGTACCAAATATCAAGGCTTTTGGCCTTATGGTTTAGGAGGAGAAGATTTTCAAAGATTTCCTTTGTAAAATCAGGAATCACACAGAAAAGGGCTTATTTTCAGAATACGGTAACTCTTTGAAGTATTTTGGTAGAGGGTCAATAGGTGATGATACATCAAAGCTCTGGGCCTTATGGTTTAGGAGGAGAAGATTTTTTTAATAATTGTTTACGGACGTTGTGCTCAGGTGAGCTAAAAAGCGATACTGTTTTGTTAATAGAATTTCTGGGTATTATGTTTTATTTCATGAATATGCCCATTTTTGTTGTTATTGTACTCAATTGAAACTTTTCTCAAACTCCCAAATTATTTCTCATTTCAACCTCTACTGCTCATTAAGTGTTACGAGAATTAACTCCCAGTATACATGTACCACAGAATATCCGAAGAAACACATCTTCAAATTAACCCCGGATTCTGAGTAAATTCACAATTAACCGAGAACGAAAAACATTTGATAAACCCTGGCCCGGATGGCAGACGCCTTAAACATTCCCACACGGTCCCGTCTGTTTAAATTTCCGAGGAATATAATTTTAAAAAGCATTGTGGAAAATGAAAAAAATGTTTTTTGTAAGCAATTCCACGATTTCCTACAAAGTTTTCTTATCCTTAGGACAAAGAAATCAAAATTTCTCTCATTTAAAAATGTCGTCCGCAAATTCTTTGAATTTAGTGAATTCTATAAATTCTGTCGTCTGGTATTTGATTAAATCATATTCCAATCTCCTGTGTATCTTTTATCCTCTTATACATGGCACTTAATTTTCGCCCGGGTATGTAATCCTATCACTAAAAACAGATACTGCTGAGTTTGACCTTTCGCACAGTCGAGTTCGTTTATTTAAATCAGAAAGAACGAATTATTTTTTCTATAAAATGGAATTTATAAAATGCGTAGTTGGCGTGGATGTTGGTGGAACAAATACCGATGCGATTCTTCTGCAAGAAAATGGCGACGAGCTCCAAGTCTTTTCGTTTGCAAAGGCACCGACAACCATTGATGTTACATCTGGAATACAAGTAGCAATTCAACAAGCCATACGTAATTCACCACTCGAAGACGGAAAAACGCTCGCTGTTTCGAAAGTAAAAATTGGCACAACACATTTTATTAACGCAATTGCCGACTGCAAGGGACTAAGTAAAGTTTCTGTCATACGACTGTGTGGGACGGCGTCAAGAAAGCTTCCACCGTTTAGTGACTTTCCCGATCACCTAGCATCTGCTGTGAAAGGGCAAGTATTTCTCGTGAACGGAGGATATCAATTTGATGGGACTGAAATCGATTCAATTGACGAGCAAGAGATAAATGAATGCATCGAAGAACTAAAGAAAGAAGGAGCTATACACATCGTTGTGTCTGGTATATATTCTCCTATGAAGAAGGAGCAAGAGGATCAAGTTGTTGAAATGATTTCTAAGCTTTATCCAGAGGCAAGTGTTACAGCTAGCCACAAGATTGGTAAGCTTGGTTTGCTTCAACGGGAAAATGCTGCAATTGTAAATGAAACTCTGAAAACGGTGTTTCGTAGAGTCGTAACAAATATTAAATCTGCTATAGATGAAATTGGCATCCAGTGCCCAATCTTTCTCACACAAAACGATGGCACGGCGATTTCAGTGGAAAAAATGAGCGAATTTCCAATTCGTGCTATCTATTCTGGCATAACTAATAGCCTGAATGGTGCATCTTATTTATCTTCGTTGGCAAATTTTGTTTGTGTTGATATCGGGGGATCGACAACCGACGTAGGCTTGTTGTTAAACGGAAAACCGAAAGAATGCTCTACAGAGGTAAACATTGGCGGGATAAGAATGAATAGTTATATTCCTGATTTTGCCATTTCTGCAACTGGTGGCGGATCGTATGTACAGGAATCGAGAGATGAATGTGGGGAAACATCCATCAGTGTTGGCCCAGATAGCGCCGGCTATGACATACAAAAAGAAGCTTTGGTCTTCGCTAAAAGTAATGAAGACCTTCTAACTCGATCAGTAACAGCAACAGATATAGCGGTCGCTGCTAATGGAGCAACATCTGATATTATGAAAAAGCAATATACCAAGCATTTAAGTACCAAGTATGTGACTGCTGCCATGGAAAAAATCCAAGAAAATATCGTAGGCTGCATCGACCAAATTCGAACTGATGGAAATGAATTGCCCCTTGTTTTAGTCGGGGGAGGAAATATCTTGCTTTGTAGAAATTCTAAGATTCCAAACATATCAGAAGTAGTTGTACCTAATTATTCAGATGTGGCAAGTGCAATAGGAGCTGCATTAGCAACAACAACGGATAACAAAGAATCAAGCAAACCACACATTGTCGATATAGATTGCATTAAAACAAGAGCGATTTCGCTCGGAGTTACTGAGAAGCAGAGAACGACGCTAACTGGCAATCAACTACACGACCCGCACGTTAATATCGAACGAGAAGAACCGACTGTCGACGCTACATCAGGAGAGTGGACATTGTCCAAATACGATATAGAGTGCATTAGTATTGGATCAGGAGTTATGGGCTGTGGCGGTGGTGGAAACCCAACAATTGGAAAACTACTAGCACTAAAACTTCTTGAGCAAAATAAAACAATCCGCGTTGTCAATCCATCAAAATTTTTAGACAATTGTCACCCGAACAATGACATCATAGTAACCGTAGCCTTTATGGGAGCCCCTTCAACAATGTACGAAAAACTGCTCTCAGGCAACGAAACTATAGATGCACTTCGATCAATTGAACAAATATTTGAAATCGGGAAGTTCGTGGATAAACAGTTCGTTTTCATTGAAGGCACTGCAAATGACATGATAGTTGAAGAAAAAGACGGCGTTCGTTACATAAATAACTTCAGGCTAGACACCAGCAAGCAAGAAGGTGGCTTTGTAAAGGAGAAGAAGATCGTTGCTTTACTATGCACGGAGGTAGGAGGAATGAATTCAATTGAACCACTGTTGGTTGGAGCAGAGCTTGGACTACCGGTGCTCGATTGCGATGGGATGGGGAGAGCTTTTCCCGAGGTAGAAATGTTTGCCCCTTTTATGTATGGCAGTAAACCATATCCGTCTGCATTAGCCGATGACAAGGGTCGGCGTGCTGTCGTATTACATGCTGATAGTCCGAAACAATTGGAAAATCATTTACGAGATACGGTGATCAGAATGGGATGCTGTGCAGGCGTAGTGCTCTCGTATTTCACGAAAGATGAAGTTCTTAAATCAACTGTACAATATAGCATGAGCCATGCATGGAGAATTGGCGATGCCATTATCAAAGCTAATAACTCAAAAGTTTCTCCCGTTAAAGCGCTTGTCGATGCAGAAAACGGCAAATTACTTATTATGGGAAGGGTTATTGACATTAAAAGGCAGGCCACAGACGGGTTTAACAAAGGGGAGTTGTTTATACAAGGAATGCATGACGAGCACAGGTGTCTTGTATCAATCGACATGCAGAATGAATACCTGATTGCTCAGGTGCCAGACACAGAAGAAATACTAGCCACAATTCCAGATTTGATAACAATAGTGGACGCTACAACGGCACGTCCGATACCTTCAGAGGAACTAAAAATAGGTGTCGGTGTGGCTGTTATTGTTTTCCCAGCTCCGCCTCTGATCACTTCAGACCACGCCCTGAAATATGTAGGACCAGGTGCTTTTGGATATCCAGGTGATGTGAAATATAGACCTGTCGGACACTTTATTGACATAGAACCTGTTTGTCCTTTGTAATTTTCAAAGTGATCAAATTTGACGAATGCCCTGAAATATGTAAGACAAGACGCTTTTGGATATCCAGATGTTGTGAAATATAGACATGTCGGAAACTTTATTGATTTAGACCCCGTATGCCCTTTATGATATTTTCATAGATTAAATGTGACGCACTATCTGTAGTCATTATAAACGGTAGTACATGACCCCCAAACCCAAATCTCGGAGAACACATACAAAGTTTTGTTGTTGTTGTGGTTTTTTGTTGTTGTTATTGTTGTTGGTGATGGGGTTTTTGTTTGTTTGGGTTTTTTTTGCCTGTATGGCAAACCTTAACTTTTAAGGTTCTTTTAGAAACCAGCAGTTATGATAAGATCGAATATTCCCTACATGGATTTCATACTCTCATTAAAATTAAGTGAGTCTTTTGCATTTTGAGACCTAATTGCGTTCAATGAGAATGCTAACCGCAGTCTAAATTCAAGTGATTCGTCATCATGTATATTCATAAGTGGTAACCCCAATATGGTAGGTACACCAGGGTTTGTGCTAGCGTTTGAAATTGACAAATCGCTGGCCTCACCCACTGACTCCAACAGGAAATTCCGGTTAGATTTTTAACGGCGTAATTTATGGCCAGTAGAATGTAACAAAAAGGTAAAATATTTGGTTTGTGACCTAAACGTCGTTACTACAGCTTGAATAAGTCGCCAAACCACCAATAAAGTTAAACAAAATGGCGGTCAATGTCGGACCTCATAATCTCAGATCCGGGCTGAATGAATTATTTGATTGGTCGGTTGATTCCTTGATTGACGGCCGCGATTGGTCAATTGAGGAGTCATTGATTCCTTCACTTTTAAATACTTTTTAAAAACTGACTTTGAAAAGGGGTTCAAAACGACAAAAAGAATATATCACGACTATTAATTGGAAGGTGAAATTTCTAAAAGACCCTTTTCTTGTAAAGATTTGAAGTAAGAAATAAATATCTATATTTTTCTATAGTACATAAGATTCATCACTGAAGGATTATAGGATCAAAAAACCCTGTTTTGACCCTAAGAACCTTCTCCCAGGTAGGGGAGGTCAACACGACACCCTTCGGACAAAATTCTAAGGGTCAAAAGAGGATATTTTCAAATGTTTGAGGATCGAAACCCTTGTGTACGAATCCATCACGTCAAATATTGATGGAAAGTTTCAAGACATTCGAACCAGAAATGTAGTCTATGGAATGCATAATGTTTTCTATCATTTGGCCATATTCTCCCTTCTTCAAAGACATAGCGTCGCATGGCGACAAAAATGTTGAAACTACAGCTTAAACCAAGCCATTTCGGTTTTCTACGACGACATCTGTATGCCTTTTTTATACACTTGTTCGAAAGTAAAAAATTGTCACTTCAGACCACCAAAGGACGAACGATTGTTACTGTCCTCTTCCCCCTTCTTCGGAACATTTCACCCCACGATAATGAAAAATAATTCATAAATGATCATTGCTGGTACGTTTGTCACATTGTGTAAATGACTATGGTCAAAAAATGAAGAATTTACTTAGAACACAAAAAAGCAACAAAATATGAAACTAGAGGCGCTTGAGCGCCTGTATCGCTCCACAGAATTCAATATAAACTGATATAACGAAAATAAATCTAAGTCACTGAAACCTTTGAAATAGTTCTAGAGAAGCATTTAAACTTTTTTTCACTGTTTTTACAAAATCAAGTTCTGTATAATTCATTCACTGGGAAGATGAAAGGTATTAACAAAATTTAAAAAAAGTTCATTGTATACCATATGTATGTGTGACATAAGCCACAATCATAATAGCCAAGCTTTTCAACCCAGCAAAGTCATATGAAGGTATCCGACAAACAGTCATCTGAGGATCATACCAGTGAAATTTGTTTGAAATCCATCAACAGTCCATTTTTTCAGTATATATCATATGGAAAGTAGCTCTGCCCATTTAAGCCAAACTTTCTCACGATCGAAATTCTTTTTGATAATCTGATAGAGAGTCACTAAACGACCAATATGGTAAAATTCGGTTAAAATCCATCCAACTTGTTTCTGAGACAAAGAATGTCAAAACTTTTACCAAATATGAAAATAAGCCCTACACATTAAAGCCATGTTTTTCATTTGATCAGAATCCTCTGAAGGAATCTGATAAAGGGTCATCCAAGGATCACTTCTGAGAAATTTGGTTGTAATCTATCAACTGGTTTCTGAGAAGATAATTTTCAAAGCTTTCACAAAATATATGGAAATTAGCTCCGTCGATTACAGCCATGATTTTAACCCAATCAAAATTCTTTGAAGGAATCAAATAAATTATGATCCAAGAATCATTTCAGTAAAATTTGGTTGAAATCCATTACATGGTTTCTGAGAAGATTTTCAAAGGTTTTACCATTTATGAAAATTAGCCCCGCCCCTTAAAGAAATATTTTTCATCCGATCAATATTCTTTGAAAGAATCTGATGAAAAATCACCCATGGATCATTTCTGTGAAATTTGGACGAAATCCATTAAATGGTTTCTGAGAAGAAGATTTTTATTGTTTTTGCAATATATCGAAATTAGCCCCGCCCATTAAAGCCATGTTTTTTTATCCGATCAAAATTCTTTGAAAGAATCTGAAAGAGGGTCACCCAAGGATTATTTCTGTGAAATTTGGTTGAAATCTGTTCATTACTTTCTGAGGAGAATATTTTCAAAGTAAAAGTTAACGGACGGTAGGACGACGGGACGGACGGAGGTAAGCACGGACGCACGCGCGACGGACACAATGCCATGACAATAGCTCTCTGGCTTTCAGTCAGTGGAGCTAAAAAAAATAATGATAGTGATAATGATACTGATGACTAGACCTTGACGCTTTGACAACAATGCAAGAACTATTTACGCCCTCACATTTCGTATCAGATCAACGAGCTATCAGAATATCTTGACCGGAAATTGTTCTACATATAAAATATCAGATCAACGAACTAACAGAATAGCTTGACCGGAAGTTGATCTACAAATGAAATATCAGATCAACGAACTAACAGAATAGCTTGACCGGAAGTTGATCTACAAATAAAATATCAGATCAACGAACTATCAGAATAGCTTGACCGGATGTTGATCCACAATAGCATTCCAGTCTCAAGAAGCCGTCATTGCCTATCACTCTTGTTGTAAATTTCATTTTTTAGCGGTTTTTTTTTAAGGAAAAACCGGTATTTCATATCGATCAACCGGAAACAAGTTCTCACACATTTCCGCTCATTTCCACGCATGCTCATAAACGTTAAGTGAAAATCTATGTGATCGCCTCCATCTTGTTTCATCGCTGATGAAGAAAAGAACTTACTTGCTGAATTCTAACAGCCTCCTTTTAATCATGAATATCCAGGAAAATGGTTTAAAACATAATATATCCTTGGTAAATTGTCTAATGAATTGTCAAAATGAGTGAAATAATTTCCTCGCGTTTCAAGATAGAATCTAGGTCAGTGGTTACTGGAGTAAACTGTCTGCTAGTGTTTTGATCTAGCAGGGCTGGGCAAATTTACACCCCGTATTCACAGTATATGTAACACGTTACAACCATGTTATATTCAAGCGCCTATTAACCCCATCGAATAAAACACCTTTTACCTCTCGAATTCGACTAAATCTTTGAAACGGACATTTATCTACTTCAATTGTGATAATAATATGCTCAACGAAAAAAGAATTGAATGCTAGCTTTGATTACTTTACCTTTTATCATTTAACCTTTTACCACACAACCACAAATTTTCACGCACTTAAGAAGAAAACGTTGCGATTAATTCAAAATAGCGATTTCGATAAACAGTAATAGGTCATGGTTGATTGAATAGGGTTTAACGCAACTTTTAATAGTATTTCAATTATATCGGGGCGGATAGAGCTCCTAACCATGGATTCCTGGTAGTTCACACACCAATACTACCACTACATCTTTATCGAGCCACCAGCTGCTCCTCCTACGTAGGAGTACGATTTAATCACTCATATTGATGAAAAATGCTCGCATTATTGAGCGCGGTTACTGATAAACCAGCAAAACCGCTCTCAGGACTTTCAGTCCTTTGATTATCACTGACATCTATTATCTTGGTAAGTTTAAGACGACATCCCAAAGACAAAAACATTCTAGAATTTATTACGACGATGCCTTTTTACCCATTCCCACACAATCCCACCTTTTCACACACATCAATATTCAAAGTTCTATCAACTGTAAAGTGATTGATTGATTGATTGATTGATTGATTGATTGATTGAATTGGGTTTAACGCGACGTTCAACGTATTTTAGTCATATCGCACCTAACAATGGATTCCCTGTATTTCTCACAGCAGTACTACCATTACACCCTTCCCTAGCCTCAAGCTGCCATCCCACTTAGGTTTACGATTATCCGTCCAGTGGTGAGAGACAATTGTCGGAAAGGATATGTGCCGCCGCCGGGGATCGAACCCATAATTGAAGATTTGGAGTCTGATGCGCTACCGAAAGCGCTATGACGACGACAAACAACTGTACATTGTTATCCGCAACTTTTTTCAAGTAGGACTAGTCTAAAATTTTGCTAAGATAGAATGTAAACCCAATTCTACTCAATTTCGCCATTTTGGGACCCCCCCCCCCCCTCCCAAAAATGTACAGGAAAACGCTGTGGAAACTGGTTGAAGAAATTACTTGTAACAAGCGATTTCTTCATTTTCTACGATGTTTTCTTCTACTTCCTTCCTGCTCAAATGTACACTAACTTACTCTGCTTGATCATCTAGCTGCTATCATGTAGCTTACAGCCATCAGATCCCGGCTCACAAAAAGAGCCATTTTGTATTGCAGCTACTTTATGTCGTCTGCAACTGTACCAGTCTGATATTTAGTCGTCTGTCAGAAGGGTTGGTATCAAACACGAATGACAGCCGGAAAAGACGATAGAAAACATTTATAAGATCGAATATTAGCTCTTCCTTATCCTTATATTTTCTGCCTAAAAAATGACCAATTTGTTATTTATTTCTGTATAATCGTAAACCTAAGTGGGATAGCAGCTGGAGGCTAGGAAGGATGTAGTGGTAGTACTGGTGTGAGAAATACTAGGAATCCATTGTTAGGTGCTCCAGTCACCGCGATATGATTGAAATACTGTCAAAAGTGACGTTTAACCCCATTGTATCAATCAATTGTTATTTATTTCAATGAAATTTAATTTAACCCCCATGCCGATCTGCCATATGTTCAAAACAATTATATGAATAACAGGGATAAGTTGTTTTCAATTCCAGGTGGTACCAGATTACATTTTTCATTTCGGTTTAAACCAATTGCCACCGGGCTTTATTACGACGTTCCCTGAAAAATCGGACATTGAGACAAAATTTAGGAAAATGGTAAATGTAGTAAAATCTATAGCCTTTTAGATTTCTTTTCTTTACTCATTTCCTGATCAATCCCTTGTTTTAACGTCCCTACTATCTTATGACTATGATTGAGAAAACATTGTAGAAAAATAAGAAGTTGTAACAAGCAATTTCTTCTTTTTCCAAAATATTTTACCCTATTGAATGCCGGTTATTATCCAAATTGAATCAACTTTTAATTTTCGTCAGCAAAACCATTGAATTTGGACTGGTCTATAATTTTGCAGTACAGGAAAGAGTTAACCCATTGCCACATATTCGGTCGCTTCCTGACCGTGACCCTGAATAAATATATCTATCTATCTATATATACTGCTCAACTCCCCTTTCGGGTATTACTGGCGGAAACTTTGTAATAGGCAATTTCTCCTTTAATCAAATTGTTCTCTATCTTATTTGGCATATCATGTCCAAAATTAGCGCACCTTTGAAATATCGTCTGCAACTTCTTTCAGTTTGAACTAGATCTAGCCACGTTAAAATTATGTCGTCTGGTATGTGGTAACGGTTCTTCGAATTCTCAAATTTATCTATTTTTGTGTAATTTGTATTGTTTAAGAGTAAAATGGGGTTACACATATGTAGGCCTATTTCTTTACTATCAATTGTAAGGGTGGCTATATCTGTCGAATATATGGATGAGTAAACACCGCCGAAGGTAAACTACGTGTACATGTAATTAAAAGTAACTTACTATGCGGTAAAATGGCGATGACACACGTAGTGATCGGAGTGGATGTCGGTGGAACAAACACGGACGCCGTTATTCTGGACAACACAGGTCAGTCAATAAACATTATCTCGAAATCAAAGACTTTCACGACTACGGACGTGACAACCGGTGTCAATGTTGCGATTCACCAGGCTCTTATCAACTCCCGGAAAGAAAAGAGAACACTCGCTGTGCAGCAAGTCCATATCGGCACCACGCATTTTATTAACGCTATCGTCGAAGGTAAAAGGTTATCGAAGGTTTCTGTTATACGGTTGTGTGGAACAGCATCGAAGAAACTCCCCCCTTTCAGTGATTTTCCGGACCACCTTGCATCCATTGTGAAAGGCAGTGTATTTCTTGTAAACGGGGGGTATCAGTTTGATGGCCGGGAGATTGACCCGATAGACGAAGACGAAATAGTTGAATGTGTTCGTAAATTAAAGAAAGCCGGAGAAAAGAACATTGTCATATCAGGAATATTCTCACCGGTGAGACAGGAGCAAGAAGAGAAAGTTCTCGAAATTATACAAGAAGTTTACCCATCTGCCAGCGTTACTGCAAGTCACGAGATCGGCAAGCTCGGGCTACTCGAGCGGGAAAATGCCTCCATTTTGAATGAAAGCATCAAGCATCTATGTCGAGAAACTATAACTGGCCTTAGACAGTCTTTATCCGAACTTGGACTCTACTGTCCTATTTTTCTAACACAAAATGATGGGACGATTATTGACGAAGAGATGGCTTTAAAGTTTCCCGTGCTTACTTTTGCTTCCGGTATGACAAACAGCATGCGCGGTGCAGCGTTTCTGTCAAAAGTTGATAATGCTATTGTTGTTGACATTGGAGGTACTAGTACAGACGTCGGTGTTCTTCTTAACGGATTTCCAAGAGAATCTTCGTCGGAAGTAAATGTTGGTGGAGTGCGGACGAATTTTCGCATGCCAGATGTAATGAGTATTGGTCTTGGAGGTGGTTCCTATGTTGAAGAGAAGACAAATCATGAGGGTACTACAATTGTTTCTGTTGGACCAAGAAGTGCAGGGTACAACATAAAGAACGAAGCACTCGTATTTTCAATATCTCCGGACGATGCAAAATCAAGACCTGTGACCGCTACAGATATTGCTATAGCAAGCAATATGGCTGAATTAGAATCCACAGACAAAATGTATACAAGCCATCTTGAAAGGGCATTCTTAGACAAAGCAGTATCGACTATTCACGATAAGGTGTCTGTATGTATTGATCAAATGAGATTCAATGACAGGGACTTACCACTCATACTAGTGGGCGGTGGGAGTATTTTGATAAATTCAAAATACAAGTTCGATGGCATTTCAGGAATAATTACCCCTGAAAACTTTGATGTTGCTAATGCAGTTGGTGCTGCTTTAAGTAAAGTATCTGCTATTGTTGATAAGGTCGTCGATCTATCAAAGTATGTGGAGCATACTACAATTGACACAGCCGAACAACAAGACTATCGCAAACGTCAACTTGAAAAGGCCAGAACAAATGCTATTGACGATATCATTTCTGAAGCAAAGTCACATGTCATGGCTGCAGGAGGATTGAAAGATTCTTTGGTTGTTGTGGAAAAGGACGATGTTGCGTTATCTTATATTCCAGGAGACGCTACTAGAGTCAAAATTAAAGTCGTTGGGGACCTAAGTGCAAAATCCAGCAAAGGCATAGCGCCTGTTGATGATAGTACTTATCTTAAACGACCAACTGAAGGCGGGGTTAGTGTTAAGCAATCGGTGGCCTCAACTGGAAAGCTATTATTCAGTGGTAAAGATTCAATTGTACCCCAGGAACCAAAGATTGACTTTGTTACTGGGGAATGGTTGGTTTCTGAATATGACATTGAGTGTATCAGTATAGGGGCAGGGATTCTTGGTTGTGGGGGTGGAGGCAGTCCTTATTTAGGAAAAATACAAGCGTTAAGAATGGTCACAGAGAACAAAGTTATTCGTGTTTGTGAGCCATCTAGGTTCTTGAAAGATGCTCATCCGGAGAATGACCTTGTGTCATTGGTTGCCTTTATGGGAGCTCCTTTGATCCTGTACGAGAAGCTGGTATCGGGAAAAGAGACCATTGACGCACTAGAATGCATAAAAGACTTGCATAGAATAGGACAGTACGCTGACGGAGACTTACTTATGAAAGAGACTGTTCAAGTTGAAGAAAAGGGCGGGGTGAGATATATTGACGATTACAAAGTGTCGAATGCTAGTTCTCCGATAAAATCAAACAAAGAAAACGTTGTTGCTATAATGTGTGCTGAAGTCGGTGGTATGAACTCATTCGAGCCGCTGCTCGTTGGTGGTACCCTTGGCATGCCGGTGCTGGATTGTGATGGAATGGGAAGGGCATTCCCAGAACTACAAATGTTTTGTCCGTTTATGTACGATTGTGTACCGTACCCATGCACACTAGCAGACGACAAAGGACGCCGTGCTGTTGTGCTCAAGGCCGAAAATCCAAAGCAACTTGAGGACCACTTCAGAGGTGTTGTAATTAGTATGGGTTGTAGCGGCGGGGTTGTTCTATCTCACTTTAACAAGGAAGATGTACTGAAGAAAACAGTTCATCACAGCTTAAGCCATGCTAGAAAAATCGGAGATACGATTATCCGTGCAAGAGTTTCAAACCGATCCCCGATACAGGATCTCCTTGACTCAGAACACGGTAAACGTCTTGTTTACGGTAAGATATCGGACCTCAAAAGAGAAATAACTGGTGGATTCACTAAAGGAACTATAACTGTTGAAGGTCTGGATGAACACAAAAAAGATACGGTGTCCATCGAATTTCAAAATGAATTTCTTATCGCAAAAGAATGGAGTTCGGGCCAAGTACTTGCTTGTGTTCCAGATTTGATCAGCCTGTTAGACCCTGACACAGCACAACCTGTGCCGACTGAGGAGATACGTTTTGGGATCCGTGTTGTTGTTGTTGCGTTCAGGGCCCATCCATTGTTAACCACGGACAAGGCACTAAGGATTGTTGGACCCCATGCTTTTGGTTACCCAGAAGACATTAAATATAGACCAATTAGCGAGAATTACTCAGATACTGAACCAATACCTCCGAAATAATTGAAAATGTAATTAGATCCTGTTCGAGCGACCACCTGTAATAAACGAACACTTTCTTTTAAAATTGACCAAAAACCATTTTCCCTTTCTGAGGATAAACTCGGCCTTTGTCCTGGTGAATAAGATGACAAACAGCTAACATAGACAAAGATCAGACAGCATGAGTACGCAGGCTAACCTCTGTCTATGCTGAATACAAATGCAGGAATATTCCAGAAGTAACAGGACAAGATTTTGACACTCAACTACTAAAAAGGCCGTTTGTGCCTGTATCCTGTATCTAATTACTTAAGTTAATGAACCCATTCCCACTCAATCCCTCCTTTTTACGCCCCCTCAAGAAAAGAGCTGTGAAAACATTGTGGAAAATGAAGAAATTGCTTGTATCAAGCAATTTCTTCATTATCCACAATGTTTTCTATCCAAAAAGATGAAAAACATCAAAATTCCATCAACTTGAAATTGTCGTCTGCAGCTTGTTTCAATTTTGACCAGTCTAAAATTTTGCTGAGTTGAAATGGGTTAATCCTGACAGTTCTCTGGACACGTAAACTGACCTCTTACACAGCAGATCGACTGAATTCATAAATGATAATATTTTGTATAATAATTACTTGGTCAAAAACTTAAATGAAAAGCACGTCATTGCTTGGTGATCTAAAGGTCGTAACTACAGCGTGAATAAGCTATAGTGACGATATTTAAGTCGCCAAACCAACAAAAAAAAAGAAGGCTCAATAAATAAACAAATGTCGTAATTCAAAGCTCATTTTAGTCTAAATGAATGATTTGATTGTTCGATCGACTTTTTGGTTGATTTTACGTTTTCCTACAAACGCCTATGTTCTTGGTAGATGTTGGTTTCATGACTGCAGGGAGCGCCGCCGATTTAAGGGTTTGCTGTCTTTGTGCAATAGTTCATCGTCTTAAGTTACGCTTGTTCCTTTCTAAAGATATGTTTTGAAAGCCTATTTTTCGATTCGATTTTGGTCAGTCACTTCATATAAATTAAGTCGTGGCCATAGCGCAGTGGAAGCACGTAAGACTCTTTGTCATGAGGTTCGGGGTTCGATCCTCGGCCACGGCAAATATCCTCTTCGACATTTTTCTTTCCATCAACGGGTAGATAATCGTAAACCTAAGTGGGGTGAGCAGCTTGAGGCTCGGAAAGGATGCAGTGGAAGTACTAGTGTGAGAAATACAGGGAAACAATGAATAGGTGTTCTAGCCGCCGTGATATGACTAAATACATGTACTTTCAAAAGCGGAGTTAAATCCCATTCAATCAACCATATAATTTATACTTTATATCATTAGTGTGACATAGTATCTGTATTCACTTTAACGTAAAACATTCTTCATAAATGTTTGATGATCTTCCCATAGCCATCATGTATAAAATATATTGTCTTAAAGCGATCTAAATGTCATTCAATTCCTGGTGAGCACGTCATTGTGATTTTATAATTGAAAAGACATTCTGGAAATGGAAGAAATTGGTTATAGCAAGCGTTGCCTTCTTTTTCCACAATATTTTCTACCCTACTGAATGATTATTTTTCCAAATTAAATTCACTTTAAATTTTTGTCTGCATAACCTTTGGGTTGGGTTTGCAAAACAGAATAAAAAGGGCTAACGCACGTACGATAGCAATAATTCCCCCATAGCACATCTTTTTATTTTTTCGTTTCGAACAAGGGGGATAAAATTTGGGAATACTCTGCTTTGTAAAAACGCTTCATACTAGTCGTGTCGCCGTTTTGCGTCGAGAAGCCTGTAACTACAACTAGTTTCAAGTTGTGGTTGCTGGATTTAGAGGTAAAGAAGTGGTGCGACATCATTGGAAACAATTTAAAAACGCTTAATATTTCCTTCTATCCCTCGTATAAATAATAATATAACTTTGTTTGTTTTTCACCACCTTTCGACCATTAAGTATATCTTAATCCATTCTTTTTGGCTAGCCGAAGTTTAGTTTTATTTATATGCATTTGTTTTTATATTTGCCCATATTGTGCAATAATGTACTTGGATGTAAATAAAAAAAAGATATGTTCTGTTCATTTCTCATAAAAATTAGGCGTGCTCGCTCAAATCTGGACCGCACGTGTATAAAAATGGCATGGACTTACGAAATTATAAGAGCATACATAAAACGAACTTCCTTATTTTCAAGCTTGCGAGCTCAAAGATTTAAGTGTGCAGGCGTAATTTGTACGTGTATACGCTCAATTTATGAGTGCGCACGTGCACCTGTATCATTTAGGCGTGTGCACGTTCATTTTAGCTTGCACGACTTAAAGCTGACTCTTGACCCAAATGGCACACCTTATGTGGGATAGTTGTGTCTTAACGCATTGAGGATGAAAGAGAAAATGGTTTCATTTTTTCTGACACCGTTTTGTATACTTTAACTGCAACCCCGTTCAAGAATCGTTTGTCACGATTATGCTTCAGTCCTATATATATAAATATCATTTTTAACAATCAAGGCAATTATCAAGAAGTTGGTTCATTTGCTTTTTCCCACTCATTTAACCCGTTCCCACACAATCCCTCCCTTTTACGCCCCCCAAGAAAAAAGCTTTGGAAACAATTGTGGGAAATGAGGAAATTTCTTCATTATCAACAATGTTTTCTAAGCAAAAAGACAAAAAAAAGAGAGAAAAAATTCCATCACTATGTAGTTGTCGTCTGCAGCTTTTTCCAACTTCGACCATTCTAAAATTAAGTTGTGAGGGAATGGGTTAAATATTGCGCATCGTGAGCTATATGAAAAGTAAAAAAAGTTCTGTGTATCGTTTCTTATTTAGTCATATAATGAACTGATCCCTCAAGCAAGCTAGCGGGTGTCGTCATCGTTATGGAAAAACCCTTAATTCAGAGGCCGCTTTTGATAGGCAAAGTACCTTTATTAGCTCACCTGAGCACAACATGCTCAAGTTGAGCTATTGTGATCAGTAATTGTCCGGCGTCCGTCTGTCCGTCCGTAAACAATTATCCTCCTCTTCTCTCCTGAACCATAAGGCCTAGAGCTTTGATATTTGGTACATATCATCACCTATTGACCCTCTACCAAAAGACTTCAAAGAATTACTGTACTCTTAAAATTAAGCCCCCAGATTTTACAAAGAAAATCTTAAAAAATCTTCTCCTCCTAAACAATAAGGCCAAAAGCTTTGATATTTTGTATGTATCATCACCTATTGACCCCCTACCAAAATAATTCAAAGAATTACCGTATTCTGAAAATTAGGACTTTTCTGTGCGATCCCTGATTTCACAAAAGAATAAAGAGGAAAATCTTTGAAAATCTTCTCCTGCCAAACCATAAATTCTAGAGCTTTGATATTAGATATGTATCATCACCTATTGACCCTCTACCAAAATACTTATATGAATTACTGTATACTGAAAACTATTTCTTTTCTGTGCGATCCCTGATCTTACAACGGAATAAAGAAGGAAATCTTTTAAAATCTTCTTCTCCCAAACCATATGGTCTAGAGCTCTGATATTTGGTACATATCATCATCTATTGATCCTCTACCAAAATACTTAAAAAAAAAAAAATAACTGTATTCTGAGAATTAGCCCTTTTCTGTGCGATCCCTGATTTTACAAAGGAATAAAGTAGGAAATCTTTTGAAGTACTCCCAATCTATTAGGCCTAGAGCTTTTATATTTGGCAAGTATCATCAGCTATTGACCTTCTACCAAAATACTTCAAAGAATTACTGTTTTCTGAAAATTAGCCCTTTTCTGTTCGATCCCTAATATTTGATAGGAATAAAGAATGGTATATTTGAAAACCTTTTCTCCTTAACCATTAGGCCTAGAGCTTTTATATTTGGTATGTATTGATGTCTATTTTTTAAAGCATTGCCTTATTCAGGAAATTAGGGTTATATGGTGGGATCATCAATATACCTATGATTAAAAAGAGAAAATCCTTAAACATCTTCTCCAAAATAATTAGACAGAGGGCTTTGCTATTTTGTATATATCATAAATCCATGAACCATCATACCCATGAGAGCGATTTAGGACCATCATGGTCCTCTTGTTAATCATCTACCAGACGACATTACCACAGACTGGTCGTAATTGAAAGATGTTGCAAGCGGCTTTTATTTGAACGTTTGTCCTGCGCCGACAATTTAAGTGTTACCACTTTATGGACCACAGCTAGAGTTCATTGTCGATGAAACTTTGTCAGAATCTTTAAGGTCACAAGGATTGGCCCTATTACATTTGGGAACCTTGACCTTGGAGCTGATTTTTTTTTTCAAATATTTATTCAAGACAGACAACAGTTATGCCAAGTTATTTTGAAATCCATCCATAATTGAAGGAGCTATGCACTGAACAAGGTCACCTTGAACTATGACAACCTTAGAGCTACTAAAAAAGATGGGAAAAGTACCTCGGAGCAATATCATAAGGAATTCACATGTGAAGTTTCATCCAATATGGCCCAAGGGTTGTGGAGATATCGGGACGGACGGATAGACGAAGCGGCGGCTAAATGCTCGCCCTTCGGGGAGCATAAAAATAGTAAAGTTTAGATTGTTGCCTGCAACTCCTTTCAAATTCGACAAGTCTAAAATTTTGTCGTCTAGTAAATCTTTTTCCCCACTCCACACAGTCTGATCAGAGTCTTACTCTGCGATCTTTTAGATAGATACTGATTCAATGATTCTCTAGATGATCAGCGATTATTCTAATTACACGGAGAGACTGTCCAGGTTTCACTGACTCATCAGTTCATTGACAGTTAAAATTACGCATAGAACAGAAAGAAGGTACAAGACGGACCTGAATTCTGTAAGCGACAGCACAATAGAATTCTTAACTGCTGCACTATACCCAGTCAACCCATTACCAGATGGTAATATTTTAGAATTGCCCAAATTGAAAGAAGCCACAGACAACGATTTATTGAATTTTAGATTTTCTCAATTTTCTGTGTAGAAAACATTGTGGAAAACGAAGAAATTGCTTGTCACAAGCAATTTCTTCATTTTACACAAATGTTTTCCAAATTGTTTTTCTTGAGGGGCGTCAAAAAGAGTCATTGTGTGGAAATGGGTTAAGTCGCTGAAGAATAAACATAAAGACGAACAGTGGTAATACACTATAAACACCCCCCCCCCCTTCAAAACGAGGTTAAAACAAAGCAAGACGACTCTTTCAAACCAATGTAATGTTTTTATTTGTATTATCTGAAAACAGAAAAAAAGCAAAGAAAACACAATTCATTAATAATAATTCTACATAACTAATCCAGCGAATTTCTCCCCTAAAACATAAAAGCTGCCAAAGTAAAAAGTAATCGAAAGCCATAATACCTTAAAATACCACCAGGAATCCGAGAATGCGCAACTCAGGATGCTAGCATACAACCTTACAAATATTTCCTATTTCAAAGGGTGAGTGCAATACAGTACAAAGTTTGTAAGAGTTGTAGACACATTAGAACAGTGTTTCACTCATTATCACAGAATCCCTCATTTTATGCTTTTGAATAATTATAGCAAGGAAAACATCGTGGAAAGGAGAAAATGATTGTAACAAGCAATTTCTTTTATAACAATATTTTCTACCTATTTGGTACCTATTTCTCGATCTAAATGCAATTGGAACCTGCAGCTTCTTTGGATTTGGACCAGTCCAAATAGTTTTTCAGGTAATGGGTTAACTTATCCCTTGATATTTTGTTTTATATGGCATCATCTAGATAAATGCATATTCCTATTGTAAATAAACTAAAAACAGCCAACAAAATGTGTTCACTGTATGCTCTATTATTGATTATGTTTTTCCCAAACAGTATTTAAACAAGAATAATGTGAACCAATTACAAGACAATTTTGAGACTGGTCCAGAGTCAAATGAATCGCAGACATTTTTTTTCATAGATATTCAAAAATCTATTGAAAACAGTGTAGATAATGAAGAAATTGCTTGTAACAAGCAATTTCTTCATTTTCCACAATCTCCTCCAAAGTATTTTTTTTCTTGGCTGCGTCAAAAATCAATATTGTGTCAGAAGAGGTGAACTTTTTTGAAAAACAGAACATGCTTATCCATTTTCTATCAAGTCTTTTCTATTTTTTATCTACAAGTCTTTTCCTATATATTGGTTGTATGATTGGTTGAAACATTCCCAGATGGTACTTTAAAGTACAACAGATCATTTCACAAAGTCAAAAATTAATTGTGCATCTTAATGTAAACTCGTTAGTGTTTAACCAATAGAAAATGTTAGGTAAACTTAACCCATTCCCACTCAGTGACGCTTTAGACGTCCCCCCCCCCCAAAATAAAAACTTTGCAAAATATTGTGGATAATGAAGAAATTGCTTGTTACAAGCAATTTCTTCTTTATTAACGAATATTTTCTTCCTAGAAATATGAAAAAATCCAAAATTTGATAAACTTTAAATTATCGATTCCAACTACTTTCAAGTTAGGCCAGTCTAAAATTTAGCCATCTGGTAATGGGTTAAACAGTCAAAGTAACTTCAAAAATAAAGGTAAGAAGATGAGGTTATGTGCCAGCATTTTCTACAGTTCCCACAATAATTTAACCCACTCCCACTAAGTGACGCTTTTTGATGCCCCTCAAGAAAAGGAATAAGGAAAATATTGTGTAAAATGAAGAAATTGCTTGTAACACATTGTTGTCTGCAAATCCTTTCAATTTGGACCAGTCTAAAATTCTGTTGTTTGGGCATGGTTTAAATAATTTCCTTTATATATGTATGTATTTGTTTCGTTATCCAAGAAACCCTGCCTAAATGCATTACTTTATGATGTTGGAAAATGTGAAAGTTTCAATGACATCACATTTGTCTGTTTATTGCTATGCCCCTCAAGAAAAACAAGCTTTGAAGAAAATTGTGGAAAAAGACAAATTGTATCAACATTGTTCTCTATACCAAAATACAGGTTTAGAAAAAAAGTCATCTGCAACTTCTTTCAATTTGAACTCCTAAAATTTTGTCTGGCAATTGGTTAATGTACAAAAACAGCTGTTACTTGCCAGCTTTGAATATCCTGATTTTTAAATTGAAAGATAGTTTAATTCAGATAAAAAGATAAAAATCAATTTTTTGTCATTAAAGCATTTTTTCAGGATAAAAGATCATTATATGTTTGTGAATGATCAAACAGGGACTGTATCTGAAGTATATGATATCCACCCACTTTAAGCCATTCGGATGAAAAAAGATGACCGATCCAAATTGAAATGAGTTGCAGACCGACCACAATTTCAAGGTTATGATTTTTTTTTACCTTTTGGGTAGAAAGCATTATGGAAAAATGAAGAAATTGCAATTTCTTGATTTTCCACAATGTTTTCCGAAGCTTTTATTTTGGTGGCATATAAAGGCATCATTGTGTGCGAATAGGTTAAACTGGCAAAATTTGTCAAGATATTTTGAATGTAAGGTGACAATTCTTCTCACCATACATTTTTCAGAACAATATTTATGCCTTTAATATTGACAATCTTATTTTTTCTTTTTTTTTGTATTCTAACTTAACTCACAGACACACAGTTCCTCATTTTGACACACTGAGCAAAATAGCTTTGGAAAACATTGTTTTTACCATCTCATTTTATTTAGCCCATTCCCACAAAATGCTGCTTTTGGATGCTTCTCAAGAAAACAACTTGGAAAACATTGTGTAAAATAAAGAAATTGCTTGTGACAAGCAATGTCTTTATACAAAGTTTTCTACCCAGAAAGTTGAAAAAATCTAATATTTGAAATCTTAGAAATGTCATTGAAACTCCTTTCAATTTTGACAAGTTTAAAATGCTATATTGTAATGGGCTAGATAAAGCTTAAAATTTTGTTGTTCAACAATGGGTTTAAGCATAAGTAGGGTTGGTTCCCCTTTACTAGGTCACATTTAGCTCATATCATTGTGTCTTTAGACCCTTTTCTGAGCTTTACCAAAACCATTACCAGACAATAAAATTATAGACTTGTCAAAATTGAAAGAATTCAAAGCAGATGACAATTTTGATTTTGTAACTTTTAAATACAGCTCATTTATAACATTGTGGACAATTGGGTAATTGCGTGCTACCAGCAATTTCTTTCTTTTCCTCAATGTTTTTCTACATCTTTTTTCTTAAGGTCATAAATCCATTTTCTAAATTAAATGTCAGTCTAGTTGACTTATTTTGCTTACTTTTCACACCTATAGAATTAACAATCAACTATTTTTGCCTACAAGTTCCTATGTTTTCATTTTGTGTTTGGGTTGATACAATTGAGAACATTTTTGGATTTCACTTCTTCATTTATCATTTTTTCCGAGATATCAAAACAGAAATAAACAGGTTCCAAGAAACCATATGAGCAAAAATTTAATTCTTACTGATTTCAAAAAGATATAGACAAGACATTTACAAAAATACTGAAGAAAATAGTTTAAAAATCATTCCTTTATACACAAAATAATTCCAAAATGCAATATTTTGTCAATGAATGCTGATTTATTCCTGATAAAAAGTACCTTCAGGAGGTTTTACATTATCAAATTCATGCAAACTGTTAAGCCATGTTAGTAATACCATAGTTTTAAAGCAACCTGGTGCTAATGCCATGGTCCATTTAATAAGCATTTTTGCAAGAAATATCGTTGGTGCGTGAGCAAAATGTCATTTTGCCCACGCACCAATTATACATTCAATTTAAATTTCAATAAAACTCATCTAGAAGCGAATTCCCCTTGTTTTGGTGCAAATTTGGTACATGTTAATCTTTCAACGCATAAGTGTAAGTCCGGCATATACTGAGTGACTTTATAAACACAACACCCACGAGAATTTTTCTGGGAGTGATAAACAAGCACACTTAATGAAATGATTAGATATTCAATAGCTGAACAAGTCGCCTAAAATCCTGGATTATTTTTGTTTTAAAATAGTCAAATTACAAGTTTGAAACAACACATCATAAAGAATGTGTTGCCATTCTTATACTTTAAGGCCAATTGTTTTCTTTTTTCAAATGATCCAAACAGTCCTAAGCTCGTCAGCATCTCTTCTCAAAAAAGGGCACAAAGTAGTTGACTGGTTGATAAGAAAAGACGTCAAGTACAGTTCAGCCTATATTTTTATGAGGACAACCCATGTTGTTCATTTGAATGCAGATTCACCCTACAAAAGCTGCCCCCCCATATCATTTGCAGACAATCTGAATAGTGTTACACTGTCTGTTTTACTCATTCCCACACCATGACGCTTTTAAACACCCATCAATATGAAAAATTTGGGAAAAATTGTGGACAATGAAGAAATTGATTGTTAAAATTTGGGCTCATTTTTCAAAGAAATTGGTTAGAATGTTTGATAGGTCATGAATACGAGGCCCATTGAAAATTGGGACAAACCATTCAAGGGTATAAAGCAATGTCTTCATTATCCACAATGTTTTCTACCACAAATATAAAAAAAAAAATCTAAAATTTTGTAAGCTCTAAATTGTCATCTGCAACTCTTTTCAACTTGAACCTGTCTAAAATTTCATAGTGTGGAAATTGGTTGAGTGTGGCTCAAACATGATAGATAGTTTAGGCGGGAAATCTACTGAAATTAGGTCCATGTAAGTTGCTGTTTAGCAGTGTTGTAAATCTTGATTGCTTCAAGCAATTCCAGAGTTAATTATGAGACTTTTCTATGTGTCTATACATTATATAGACTCTTAAAACAGTAATGCAATTAACCCCCTCAATTTGCATTTTAATGGCACTAGACACAAATGACCATTGTCCTTTTACCTCCTTAATTCAGAACATAGGCACTTCAAATAAAGTTAGGTGATTTCACTTCTTTCAGCAGTTTTTGATTGGGCTATTGTCTAATACTCTTTACACTTGTTTTTTAAATTAAACAATCAACTGCGAACACTATAACAGCTTAATAGGGTTGAACATTGTATAGGAGAGCAGGTACTGACCAAAACATTAGATTGGAAAATGTTTGTTCCATACAACAGATAGACATCATATAATAGTGTAAAGCTCAGCCATTCAAGATACTTTATCCACGTTCTAAACCAGAATTAACTTTGCTGCATGTTTAAAGTAGCTCAGTATATGTGAATAACTCATGACTGTGGTCAATACCACGCCACACGTTATCATTTTTGGATAGATGCAACCAGTCATAAAAAATGGCAACATCTTGGTAAATGGAAAAGTATTGATCACGGTCAAACCAACCAGGGTCAACATTTTTCTAATTTTGATCTGGAATTTCTTCAAACTAAACAGTGATTGTACCTCATGAACCTAAAGAGGCAAAATTATAGACAAGTCCAAATTGAAAGGAGTTGCAGATGGAAATTTAATGTTTATGAAATTTTCAGCTTTCTTTGTAGAAAACAATGTGGAAAATGAAGAAACTGCTTGTTTCAAGAAATTTCTTCATTTATATATTGTTTTCCCAATTTTCTTTTTCTTCTTTTTTAGGGGCGTCAAAAAGCAGCATGGTGTGTGAATAGGTTAAAAAGTATGTTTTATTGTTTCAAGTTGATCGGTTTATCAAACATGAACACTTACATGTGAGGGCTTATTTCAGGGCCTTTGCTTTCTTTTAGTCCATTTATTGACTTATCAGTATTGCAGTAAATATAACAGCCATGATTTCAATATCCACTCAGCAACTGATTCTTTCAATCAATGCATCTAAACTTTCCTAGGATATACAATATTCCAAAATACTGTGACAAATTTGATTATTTAACCCATTCCCACAACATGGTGCTTTTGGATGCCCAAAAAGTAAAACAATTGGAAAAACATTGTGTAAAATCAAGAAATTGCTTGCAACAAGCAATTTCTTCATTTTTCACAATGTTTTCTACCCAGAAAATTGAATAAACCCTAAAATTACACAAACTTTAAATTGTTATCTGCAATTCCTTTCAATTTGGACTAGTCTATGATTTTGCTATCTGGTTATTGGTTACTGGCAACTATATATTTTGAAATTTTAGAGCTCAACGCAAATCAAACTTATACAAACTTATACAAAGCAATTACTTTTGTACTATGTTGACTAGATGTGCAGATTATATCACATCATTGCAGTAAGTGACATTTTACTTCAAGTATCTTTCTACACAGCATGTCTTAGGTTAGCCCAAATTGAAAGAAACTACTTATGATAATGCTGGCTTCATATTATTTCATAAGAAAACAACTTTTAAGGTAGAAAAAATGTCTTTGTAGAATGCAAATACTCCTCCAGAGTGTTTTTCTTGAAAATGACCGGTTATTTGACTTTGATAGATGATCTTGCCAGATGACCTTAACTTTCAGGGGATGCAAAACGTCAGTTTTACTCCATAATTAGACATAGGGAAAGTTCTTGTAGTTCACAATATTTCGATAGACAGATGAGACAGAGAGGAGAAAAGACAGCAGTTGTCTGTAAACGAGTTTAACTTGTGTAAAGTCTACCCACAATTGACCTTTAAGTGTGACCTTGTTCAAACTGAATAAGTGTTCCAAAGGGCACTTGAACTTCTAAATGCGAAGAACTGTATTAAATAATTATATATATATCCATTACAAGGAGTATGGTCTAGATCTAAATTTGACCTTCAAGTGTGACCTTGAACATGAGTGAAGTTTCAAAATGCATATCTACATGTGAGTGAAGAAAATTGTGCTTTGAATTCCACCTAAAATGTATATAAATTTGGTTCTGGAAACAATGTTTTGCTCACCATAACCCATTCCAACACAATCTCACTTTTCTTCACCCCCCCCCCCCCAAGAAAATAGCCAGGGAAAACATTGTGGAAAATGAACAAGTTGTTTATAAAAAACATTTTTTTAATTTCTCACAAGATTTCGACCCATGCAAACAAAGATTGTTTTTTTAAATGTTACTAACTTGTTATCTGCACTTTCTTTCAATTTCGACCAGACTAAATTTTTGTCGTCTGATAATGGACTAAATGGGCACAACAAAAAGTTAGGAATGTAATAAAAATAAGGGTTCTACTAGCACATTTCTGCTTGAATTAATAAACTTAACAAATATGTTATCTACAGGGCTGACTTAAACCATTACCTAACAGCAAGTTTTAGACTGGTCAAAATTCAAAGTAGTTGAAAACACAATTTCAAGTTGAGAGAATTTTGAATGTGTCTTTTTTGGTAGAAAACAATGTGTAACATAAAGAAATTCCATGTAACAAGCTTCTTTATTTCGCACCATGTTTTCCTGAACAGTTTTCCTTAGGGTCGTAAAAAAGCAAGATTGTGTGGTAATGGATTAATAAAATATAAACAATATAATACACCATGACATTTTTGACATTCTTTGTATTTATTTGCAGTTCTTTGTAAATAACTATATTAGACTGGCGTACCTTTTTTGTCTATTTTTAGTTAATGAAGAATAAGAATCATAATGAAACTTCAACTCAGAGAAGCTTTTAACCCATTCCAACTCAACAAAATTTTAGACTGGTCCAAATTGAAAGGAGCTGCAGACGACAATTTCAAGTTGATGGAATTTAAATTTTCTTTGTCTTTTTGGATAGAAAACATTGTGGATAATGAAGAAATTGCTTGATAGAAGCAATTTCTTCATTTTCCACAATGTTTTCCACAGCCTTTTTCTTGAGGGCTTGAGTGGGAATGGGTTAAAGGACCAGTTTCAGCTGTTCACATGTTTGCCAGAATTAGAAGGGCTGTTTTTAATACATTCCCTAAAAACTTCAACTTTTTACACCCCTAAAATATTGTACTCAGAAAACTTTGTGGAATAAGAAGAAATTACTTGCAACAAGCAATTTCTTCTTATCTCATCAACTTTTTTTACCATGTATCATTATGATTTCTTTTAAAAAACAGTCATTGTGAATTGTAGTCTGTAAACTTTAAAATTTTGTTGTCTGGTAAGAATCAAAAGTACTTTTCTTACAAAGTGCTTTTCTACAATGCTTTCCATATGTTGATTTATCATGGCATTTTTTTCATTTTTCATTATGAGTTAATTTTAGCTAAATTCTGTACTATTTGTTCAATATAAAATCATCAATATAATCTAATTTGTTTCATTACTATATCACTTTGTTGAAAACTACATGATAAAAGTAAGCTGTCAGTGACAAAAGTTCTATACAGAAATATCCAAAAGTGCTAAAACTATTTTACATTGTATCATGTCAAACAGATGTTTCCAACTAACATTAATACAAAAGCACAAACATTCTTAAATACTAAACAATAATTGTTACACAAAAAAGACCTTTTTTAACGTAAATTACATTTTTTGAAAGACTTTACACATAATACACATAAGAATGAGCTTACAAAAATCTGGTATCAAATCTTTGGCAAGTATGACTTCGAAATCATGTATATATAAATTTTTGTTTGATCATTATATTAGGATGGATGCTCATTAAAACTTCTGGTTGTTAGTACACAACAATTGACGAATCACTGGCTAAGCCCACTGACCTTCATCGTACTAGTTTGAGTTAATTAACCCATTCCCACACAGTGACGCTTCTTTACGCCCCTGAAGAAAAACAGTTGGGAAATATTGTGTAAAATGAAAAAATTGCTTATCACATGCAATTTCTTCATTTAACCCATTCCCTAACAATGACGCTTTTGGACATCCTTCAAGAAAAAAATTGGGAAAACATTGTGTAAAATGAAGAAATTGCTTGTTACAAGTTATTTCTTCATTGCTCACAATGTCTTCTTCCCAGAAAGTTGAAAAAATCTAAATTTCATAAATTATAAATTGTTGTCTGCAACTCCTTTCAATTTCGCAGAGTCTGAAATTTTGTCGTGTGGGAATGGGTTAATACAATATTTTCTCTCCAGAAAGTTGAAAAAATCTAAAATTCCGTCAACATCAAATTGTCATCTGCAACTTCTTTTAAGGTTGACCAGTCTAAAATTTTGCCGTCTGGTAATAGGTTAGTAAACAACATTATTTTGTAAAACATGTGGTTGGGGACATAGAACAAAAGGCAAGATCTTAGGTGGGCAACATAAATCTTGTAACTATGGTGATTAAGGTGTGGTTAAGACATTTAAGTCGCAAGATCAAGATAATGCTTACCATAAATAAAGGAGGTCTAAGTTTAAATCTGATTTAACCCATTCCCCCACAGTGACGTTTTTTGACGCATCTCAAGAAAAACAATATTGAAAACATTGTGCAAAATGAAGGGCTTGTACAAACTAATTCTTCATTTTACAAAATGTTTTCTATCTACAAAGTTGAAAAACTTTAAATTTCATTACATTTAAATAGTTTTCTGCAACTCCTTTCCATTTGGACCATTCTAAAATTTGGCTGTCTGGTAATAGGTTGAATAATTTGTCAGTTTTTGACTGATAGCTGGGATCTGTAGATTGTATGGCCACAAACAGTGCATATGAGCTTCAAAAGTCTGCCCCTGATCTTCATTTAATGACTCGAAATTTCTCAAAACATACAATGTAATTAATTCTAAGCACTTGAAAATTAGGTAAAAGTATAAATGGTATTTTATTGGGAAATGGATAGTACATGAAAATTGTCCCCCAAAATATATATATAAAAAAAAATGTCAAGGACACATCTTTGAAAGAGAAATCTAGCCCATTAACTGCATCAAAAACAATGCCCCCAACACAGCCTTTTTCAGAAATGTCCCCTTGATAAATGACTTTTACCTTGATTGATGACTTAAACTGTACTACCAAATGATAACTACCAATGCCAGAAACCCTTGTCTCAAATATGAGCCATGTAACTTCAATATTGTTTAACCCTTTCCTGTTCAATCCCAGGTTTTTACGTCCCTGTGAATTTATAATTGAGTAAATATTGTAGAAAAAGAAGAAATTGCTTGTCACAAGCAATTTCTTCTTATTCCACAATCTTTTCTACTCTACTGAATGGTTATTTTTCAAATTAAACCCAATTTGAATTTTTGTCTGCAAAACCTTTCAATTTGGACAAGTATAAAGTTTTTCAAAACAAAGAAGGATTAATCTATATTAAAATGTTGAGTTTCTGCATTAAGTTGACTTTGACAGATAACCATGACCTTACAACCAACTGAGGCCTATCATTGCAGGGAATCTTATGTCCAAAACTTGAGCCATGTATCTTTAATCCTTTCCTGTACAAACCCCAGATTTTATGTCACTGTGATTTTATACTTGAGAAAATATTGTGGAAAAAGAAGAAATTGCTTCTAACAAGCAATTTCTTCTTTTCCCACAATATTTTCTACCTAAAATGATGGTTTCATTTTGAAATGCATCAAGATTTTGTTGTGATCTGCAACATCTTTCAATTTGGACTAGTGTGAAATTTCAAAAAATTGGAAAAGGTTAATGGTGTTTAAGTAAGAGAAAAATGTGAAGTTTTTTTAGTTAGATTTACTGCTTGCAGACAGACAGATGAAAAATAAAACATATGATGCAATCTAATAGATGCAAGGACATTAAAATGCATGATTAATTCCATCCAACTACAGCCTGTCAATAGTTGATTCCAATTATATAAATATATCATCTTCACAACTAGAAAAACAGCTCACTACTCATTAACATATCTAAGCTTCAACACATTAGATCTCAATGCTCCTAAACCATGATTTAAAGGAAGCATTGTAGGTATAGAAGAAATTACATTTAACAAGCATTTTCTTCTTTTCTCACACTGTTTTCAATCCCATATTGAACTTTTTATCAATTGCACTTTAAAACATTTCTACAATTTTGTTTAACTTTTTCTTGTACAAACCCATGATTTCCAGTTGCTGTGATTTTACACTTAAGCAAACATTGTTGAAAAAGGAGACATTGCTTGCAAAAAGAACAATTTATCCCTTTCCAACATATATCTACCCCTTAGGATCATTTAAATTCATATAACATCCAACTTTCATTGTTGTCTGCAACTTCTTTCAATTTAGACCAGCCTATGGGTGCCAATGCTCAGATGCAGGTGCTGGATAATGCAAAAATTCTAAGTTGAAAATGGGGGCATAACTCTTACAAAAACGCTTTTAGAGTTTTCCCCTTTAATAGTCTAGATGGCTCTTGTGATGGTCAATACATACACCAAGTTTCATGAGGATATCTTCAATAACAACAGAGATATGACTAAGGTAAAAGTTTGTCACGCCAACGCCAATGCACTCTACGCCAAGGTGATAACAATTACTCGGGTTTGCTCCGAAAACAGCCGAGCTAAAACGGAGAAAGGTTCAACCTTTCTTTACTACTTTAAAGCAATACAGAAATAGGAGAGGAAAGGGGTGTGTGAGTGTGGAAGAAATGTTTTTTAAATTGTTGACTGATGATCATGATGACAATAATAACAGGACTGACAAACTATATTTACATATTCGTAAAATCAACAACAAGCGCATAAAAGAACAATATTTAAACAGAAATCTATTGCACATCTTTATTTCAACTCCCAAACACTTCTACCCTCAGCAGAGTATAACTTGACCATTTATGAGCCTGTGATTTCACCAATGAGCCAAAAGTACCCCATTCCCATACAATCCCCGTTTTACCCCTCTGGATTAAAAGATTTTGGAAAACATTTCATAAAAAGTAGCAATTGCTTATTTCAAGCATTTTCTTCATTATCCACAATCTTTTCTTCAATAAATGACAAAGATTTTCAAAATTCCACCAACTAAATATTGTTGTCTGCAACTCTTTGATTTTGGATGAGTGTAATATTTTCCACAATGTTTTCTAAAGCTTTTTTCTTCGGGGTGTCTAAAAGCATCATGGTGTGGGAATGGGTTAATGTACTATGTGGCTATTCAGACTGCTCTATGTCTACATTTGTCAGAAATGTCTTGCACAGCTTTTCTCTTGAACCCAATCATGTTTTTTTTCATCCCTCAAGAAAAATACCTTAGAAAAGCATTGTGGACAATGAAGAGAGTGCTTTATTGTCCAGGATATTTTCTAACCTATATAACAAGGATTTTCTCGATTTCTCGAAAGCAACATCTTACAATTTGGACCTTTCGAAAAACTTAGTTTACATACCAGATAACAAAATTAAATTGGACCAAATTCAAAGAAGCTGCAGATGACAAATTAAATTTGGTAGTACTATATCTATACTTTTGAACAGACACTTATTGTCGGGCAACTTTTAATCTTCAAGTAACTATGGCTTATGCAAGACAAAAATGTTTTATTAACTTTCAACATCAAAATTTAGTAACAAATAAAACACAGGTTTACTGGAGGTTTTTATATAGAACAGTTTATAATCTCTTGCACAATATCATTGGTTGACTATCAAAACATTGTAACAATTTATTCAAGCTTTAGTTATGTTTTGGTAGCACAACAACCATATAGAAAATATTTGATTTTTTGACATTTCAAGTGGTGGTCTGATCTCTGTATACAACATAAGTTACAAAATATTGTACAAACCCCCGCAAACTTTCAACAAACTGTCCACAATTCTTAAAGAACAAACATGATTTGGAAAGTTAAGAAAATGGTATCCTCTCCTTTTAACCCTTTCCTGCTTAATCCCTGGTTGTGACATCCAAGTAAATTCAAATTGAGAAAACATTGAAACACGCATTTTTTTTTTCTATTCCATGATATTTTCTAACCTTATTTAATGGTACTTTTTCAAAGTAAATCCACTTTCAATTTTTATCTGCAAGACCTTTGAATTTGAACAGGTCTAATATTTTGCAAAACAGGAAAGAGCTAACTTCTTTAACTTAAAACACAGAAAAATTATTTGAACGTTAAAAATAATTTGTTGTACTAGTGATGTCAACTTGGCAAATCTAAAATGTTGTTAAAGAATATTATTGACATAAGTCTCTTCCTTTATTAAAGAATGACCAGTTTTTATAAAATATTTTGTAATCTGTTGAGTATCTCTTGAATAATGAATGAATATTTACAATGGCAATAATACAGTTATATATACACACAAGATTATTTTTGAAACACCACTTTTCCAAGATTTACTTTTTTTCCCAAAAAAGGAGGGTTTACCACAGAAAATATGAGCATTGTAACCAACAAAGTTGTAAGATGCAGGCTCATTGCTTGGACGGTTCATCTGGATTTTTCTTCTCATGCCATAAAATATCCAAAATCCTCATATAATAAATGCCAACATGTGCTTTAGATGTAGCTTTCTCCACAATGATTTCTTCCACCAAAGGTAAATATTTTAAAAATATTATCAACTCAGCCCTCAATATGCTGAACCTTGAATATTCCTGTTTTGACAAGAGGAAAAACAAAGATCAGCCTGCACATAAGTGCAGTCTCATCTTTGTCTACACCTCCTGGTTGTCCCCTTTAACCCAGAGTTGTTTAGATAATTAATTTCTCAAGAAATGTGGACCCTCATTGAAACCTTCCAGTGCTGTCAGTCCTTTGATTCCAATGCAATAGACCTTTTCACGGTCTCACAGCGCATGCGTCAAATCGAATCTCGTTAAAGGCGATATTTACCCGAGATTTTGTCACGTGATCGATTGCGGGGAGTCGATAATTTATCACTATATAATCCTATATAAATTGTCTATTTTGAACGAGCAAAACTAAAGGTTAAAAATAAAAATTTTGGTGCAAAAAGGGTTCCAGTATGTGGGCAGATATATGCAGACTAGTTGTAGCGAGTAATATTGATGATATTATCGTGTATTAGTAACAACATTAAGTTTAAAACGGCCTGGTGTCTAGGCCATATGAAACATTACGTGCCTCGAGTTTTGCGAAAATTACCCTTTCATACAATAATATCTCCTACGAAATAAGATATTTTGGACATTTTTTTAACCCCCCCCCCTCACACATATACAAGGAAGGAAAAGTAAATAGTTAAAGTTGACACTCGACGCAAACACTGAATGATTACGTTGATGAATGGAAAATCCCGCCTTGCAGTATACGGACAAGTGTCAAACATCTTGACAGATATAATATTGACTAAAATAACATTCCAATATTAATCCATTCCCAATGAATGAATTTTTTGACTGGTCCAAAAGAAGCTGCAGACAACATTTTAGAGCTAATTGAATTTAATTGTTTGTTTATTTTCTTTTTTTCCTTATGGGACAGGAAAAATATTGTGGTAACCGAAGAAATTACTTTATCATAGCAATTTCTTCATTTTCCACAATGTTTTCATATGCTTCTTCTCAAATTGACATTCGCAGCGTTCTGGTAATAGAAGTGTTGGAGGAAAGAGAAAATATATTCTTTGATTTATATGATCTGCTTTTCGTCTAGATATGCCATATACCGATTAAAAAGTGTTTATAGAACTTCAAATTGAGAGCACTATATATCAACGAAAAAAGGATTATTACAGAAATCATAATAGTATGATGACGATGTTAATAGTGCGAAGAAAAGAATGTAAAATAGAAATTGTCAAATATAATGATTATAATGGAGTGCTGTTCGGTAAACAGTCTTGATGTAAAGGGTTCCCTTTGGTATATCACATATCTATATGGTGTTATGTGTAGACGGCAACATGTCACCAAGCATCCAATAGACAACACCGCACACTCTATGATGTATATTAGAAAAATTTAGGAATTGGTTAAAAAAATTTGTCTTTTTATGTTTCAACCGATATGCCGCCAAGTACTGGGCCCTGATCGACAAATCAAAGAATCCGACCAGACGTCTTTTTCAATCGGCATGGGAATATTATTGCATGGTGTTTATTTATTTATCATTATCATTTCAATCTTTTACCAAAATAAAAATAAATTGAATACGCTTAACAACTTTGAGTGGGTACTTTTTGCTGTGGGATATATATTATCCTAAAAAGATTGGTGGAAATGACAATTGTTGCGTGGCAGATTGTAGATCGATAAGGCATAACTCTAATATATCCTTCCATAGAATTCCGAAGAAACCGGAGTCTAGAAGAAAATTATGGATAAAGGCAACTGGAAGAGTCCTCCATGGAAGAAATAAATTTGCACCGACGAATAATTCTTTATTTTGTGGTCGACATTTTGTGAATGGGAAGAGAAGTGATGATCCAACGTCTGTGGACTGTGGACCGACAATGAATCTTCCGGTGACTTTGCCAGTAACATTGAGGCAAAGGAGAGCTACTGTTTCCAGTATGAAATCGTCCAAATATGACGGAGCAGTATAAACCCTTGTGAAAGAAAACTGTAGCGTGTGTTACACCAAGATACGCGTTTTGTTGCCTGAAATTGATCTTAGAAATGTGCAGAATGAAGTACAGCTTTCACATGAGCGGTCAGATGAAATGACAGAATGCGAAATGCTGCACTGCCAAATCCCCTGCGAGGTACGATTTCAATTAAAAACTAACGTAAGCTTGGTAGGACTTTCCCTGGTATGAAGCAAGGACACGGGAACTGATTAAATACAAGCTGGTATTTTCCACAGTTTTTTCAATGTGACTGAGTCTCTGGACAAATCCCTCTTCAAAGTATTTAAACGCCTTCAACGACTTGTAGGCCCAGACGCTTTCTTTGTCAAACGATTTGTCCCGCGATTCCACTTAATATTTTTTTAATTTTGATATGTCAAAGGCCGGAACATTTTTCAAACCATTTTCCCATCTATTGTTCGGATTTGTAAACACTGACTTCACAAAAAGAAATTTGTTTTCTGACATTTTAACACTGTTAAAGTTCGGGGTCGTATCGAGCCTTCTTATTTTCTATTGAGTTTTTCAAACCGGAAGTTAAAACTCCCCGCAACGGGAAAATGTTGTTGTTGTTATTTTTTGCGTCTAACGGATGTAGACTTTTTAGTCATCTGGCGCTTTGCGTGAAAAGGTCTATTCTGTAGAGGATTTTAATTCAGTATGAAAGGGTTACTACTGTTGTCTACAGCTTCCTTGAATTTGGACTAGTCTAAAATTTATTCTTCTTAGTTCTTGGCCCACTTTTAAGTGTCAAAGTAAACCTAATTAATATAGAGATAATACTACACTATCACTCAATGTGGTTAATGCCTTCCAACAGCTCCATATTATAGAAAAAAGTCACTGGAATAGAGCATTTTCCAACAAAGGGCCATAACACCAAGAAAAGTCAATGGACTCTAACTGAAATGGAACATGACTTTGTACATCAGCCGTTCACGCTAAGTGCACATGTGAACTTTGAGTTAAATCTGTTCCGTACATGAAGAGAAAATGAGAGGACAAGATTTTTCATCAAAGGCCATAACGCTGATAAAAGTAAATCATTTAAAGGACTAAAACCAAATTACAATTTGCAAATCAATAAGCACAAGTCTATCTGTAAAGTTTGAATCAAATTCATGCAGTAATTGCTGTGAATTGAGTGGATAAGGGAAAATACAAATAGATTGACCGTCATCTCAAAATATAACACCAAACAAAGTTAAAGGGCTCCAAGTTATTACTCAGTGTACTTGAGATTAAATGTAGAAACAGACAGAGATAGACAGACAACAGTCACAGATTAACCCCAAACTAATGTTATTGTAATATTTCTCCATAAAGTTATTTAGCTGCAATAAAACACATGAGACAAAAGTCTGAAATATATACATCTCCAAAACAACACATATTTAACAATTCATCATTTTTACATCCAGGCATCAAACTCTAACATTTCTTCTGATTAGTGATTTATCTTTATCTTTATATTTCTCTTAATATTCAGCAATCTACTCCACCCCCAAAAAAGTAGATCTCAATATCCTTTACCAACCAGTTATAACAAAATTCAGACATGGATGTTCCTGCTTAACTGCTTGTCACATGACCTTCATTTGTGACCTTGAACTTTGGATTATCCAACAGAACGTCACACATGACACTAGTACTAATTAGGAGGAGAAAGTGTGCCAAGTTATTTTGAAATCCATCAAATAATGTAGGACAAGAATTGTAAGATATCTTCCAAAGCTTTTTTTCTTGAGAGGGCATAAAAAAGAGAGATTGTGTGGGAATGGGTTAAGTCATCCTAAATTTGCAAATTTCAGTCTCGGCGAATTTAACCCTTGTCATGCAGTATAAATTACCTCACTGAATTGCAGTAAAATCAAATGGCTGAAGCACTGATAGAACTTGTTGTTCAATAAACAAGATTTCTTTTAGAAATCCATTTCATGAAAAACTCTGGCTGGAAAAGTACAATCAGGAGGTGTAGACCAAGATCAGACCGCACTTATGTGCGGGTTGATCTTGGTCTACACCTCCTGCCAAAACTGGAAAATTCCAGGTAAAGCATGACAAGGGTTAAAAGAAGTTGCAGAGGATAATTAAAATCAAGTGCAATTTCGAAAGCAATCAACCTATGGGTATAAAATATTGTGGGCGATTTCTTCTTTTCCTACAATGGTTTCACAGGGACGTTAAAACCAGGGATAATACAGTTCAGGTTTACATAGCTAGTATGTTGTGTACATAAGACTGAAGAGCATGTATTTCATCCTAGGATGGTATATACTCCTATTTTTAGGCATATACATTTAAAGGCACTACCCCAAAACTCCTTAACAATTCATTTATAAGTTAGAACTAATGCTGTAACAATTCTGTAAGACTATTACTGATTGGCTGGGGATTGTGTTGGTGGTTGTTGTTGTTGCTGTTGATTTTGTTGTGGCTGTCCCATCATACTTCCTAGTATAGAGCGTAGAAGACTTTCAACTGAAATACACAATACCAACATCAAGTTTTAATGTGAAATATCACAAACCTTTTTCTCTGTCAAAAATTCTGAATACTATTCTAGTCATTTTTTATGGTTTTGTTCCAAACTTGATGCTCAAAACTTACTGTCAATTTTTTATCTCTCTTTTTATTTTACTTTACTTGAAGAAATGACATGTAAGTTCAAGGGGAGATAATTCCTCAAACATGAGGAGTTGACACTCAAAAATTTGAATTACAGGAATATTGAAGGAGGGGATCACAACGATAATATCAATACACAAACACCTTTGCTGGCATTTACAAAAGCTCAAGGGACGAAATTTTTATCCAAAGTGAGACTATTTCAAAATTCTACATTGGATATATGATGGACAAACTAGAAATATGTGAGTCAAGACAGAGTATATCCACACTTGCATTACCAAGTAAACTACAGGGAAATAAAATTCTTTCTCAATGAATATATTCAGAATGCACCATGTAGGACACCTAGCTGCATCTGCACTAAATTTCAAGTTAATGCTATCAATAGTTGATGTGCAAAATATTACAAAAATATACCGCTATAACAGGCTGGAAGTAGTTAATTTGCTGACCAAAATTTGGTCAGTACCATGTAGGATCCCCAGCTGAACTTCAACATCAAATTTCACGGCAATGCTTTGAAAAAATGCTGTGACAAACAGACGGATAGATAGACAGAGGTAAACAAGTATACCTCCCTATTCTTAGCAGGTGGTGGTGGGGTGGCAGGGGGGTAATAATAACATTCTAACCAAGTTTCAGATATTCAAGCCATATATGTAGCCACTATGCTGTGTATAAAGTTATTCACAAGGTTGACCTAGTGACCTTTTTTACCCAAAATGATTCAAAATTAACCTTGTCCTAAATATCAAAGAGACAAACATTTTGACCAAATATCAAAGTATTTGAACTTCAAATATTGTTTCTAGAGTGCATACAAAGTATTCTAAGATTTGACCTTTAAACAAATGTGACCCAATATTGACTTGACAGAAAATTTATTAAGACAAACCTATTGTTTATATATCAAGACATTTGAGGCAAAAATGTGACATCTAGAGTGGTGTTTCAAAGATTGACCTAGTGTACTAGTTTTTGAGCCCATATGATCCAATATCAACCTTGACAGAGAGGTTATGGAGACAATTATTCTGACTAAATATTCAGACATTTGAGGCAAAAAAGTGACCTTAAGAGTGCACATAAGGTTTTCTAAGATTTGACCTAGTTTTTGACACCATGTGACCCAATATCGAATTTAGCCCAAGCTTTCATCAAGGCAAATATTCTGACCAAGTTTCAAGACATTTGAGCTAAAAAACCTGCTTCTAGAGTGCACTCAAGAAATTGAAACATGACAGACACTAGACACAATTGAATTACAAAAGCTCACCATGAGCACTTCATGCTAACATGAGCTAAAAGGAACAAGGAAAATTTTGTCACTTGACCTCAAGAGCTGAGACTAGAGTCTTGCTAGTTACTACTTACCAAATTGACTTCCTTATCAATAAGTGTTACATATGGCAACCTTGACCTTTAGTGTTTCTAGACAGACAGACAGGCTTATAGAAGACCAGAAGGAGGACAGAAATGCTTATTCCATTATAAGCATGTATTTTACTGTGGACTTGCTTGCTTATGAAATCTTTTTTTCCTTTCCTCCTTCTGTCAGAAGTTTTATTTTTATACAGATACACCTGGAATCGTCTTTTATTTCCCCATGACAAAATTTTGGACATGTCAAAATTGAGAGATTACAGAAACATTTTTTAGTGGATGAAATTTAAAAATCTTGGTCTTTTGGGGTAGAAAAATTGTGCATAATGAAGGCATTGTTTGTAACAAGCAATTTCTTCATTATCCACAATGTTTTCCCAAGCATTTTTCTTGTGGAGAATAAAATTTAGTAGCGTGTGAGCCCCTGTATCACTCCACAGGCTTGATTGTACTGATTTAGCAAATGGTGTTTTCAGGAAACATATTCACCATGTGTGGCAATGAAATCCTTTAATAATTCAACCTGAATACTATATATGGACATAAGCCACAACCTCAAAAGCCACATTTTCATCGAATCAAAATTAATTGATGGAATCTGAAAAAGAGTCACCATAGGATCATTCCAGTGAAATTTGGTTAAAATCGATCAACTGGTTTCTGAGAAGCAGATTTTTAAAGGTCTTACCATAAATGGAAATTAGCTCAGCCCATTAAATGCATGTTTTTCATCCAATAAATTTTTTTGAAGGAATCTGATAAAGGTCATGCAATAATCATTCCTGTGAAATTTGGTTGAAATCCATCAATTAGTTTGTGAGAAGAAGACTTTTAAAGGTTTTACCATATATGGAAATTAGCCCCACCAATTAAAGCCATGTTTTGCATCTGATCGAATTCTTTGAAGGAATCTGATGAAGGATCACCCAAGAATCATTTCTGTGAAATTTGGTTGAATTCCGTTCAGTACTTTCTGAGAAGATTTCATGTGAAGGTAAATATAATGATACAAGTTGGCTATACATTATACATATATAGACTCTGTAACTGGGAATGACAAATTCCAGGGCTTTAGGGTTATTGTGACAGAAGGGGAAATTTTTTCCTTTCTCTGGATCCATGGGTTATAATTTCATGAATAAGAAAGAAGTCAATGAACTGATGCTTCATGCAAAATATCAAGGCTATATGCCTTGAGGGTCAGGAGGAGATTTTTGGGGATCCAAGGGTTGTGATTTTAGATATTTTGAAAGAGGTCAATATACTGATGTTTAATGCAAAATATCAAAGCTCTAAGCCTTCTTGGTCAGGAGGAAAAAGATTATTTTAAAATTTCACTTTTTGGCAACCAGACTTCTCAACGGATTTAAATTCTTTTAGCTATATTTAAAGGGGACCACAAAAGGAATATTTTTACAGAATTTGTTCCAAATTAGCCAAATGGTTTGGGAAAGATTGGTTTAACAAGAGCTTTGTCCACGGACAAATATGCCCCCACCGGTAGCATTGATTATAAGAAAGGGCAATAACTCCATAATTATGCAGGCAAGAGTTTGGGTTCTTGTGCACTGCACTTCATCTCAATAAGGTTTATCCATCTGTGAAGTTTGAAGTTGATAGCTATAATACTTCCAGAGATATGCCCCGGACAAAATGGAAGTCTTAAAAATAACAAAGGGCAATAACTCAATAATAATGCAAGCAAGAGTTGTGGTTCTTGTGCACTGCACTTCTACTCAATGAGGTCTATCAACCTGTGAAGGTTCAAGTTGATAGCTATTATACTTTCAGAGATATGACAAAGGGCATTAACTCCAAAATTATGCAGGCAAGATTTGTGGTTCTTGTGCACTTCACTTCTCCTCAACGAGGTCTATCCATCTATGAAGCTTCATGTTGATAGTTATTTTACTTTCAGAGATATGCTCCTGACAAAATGCAAGTCTTTAAAATAACAAAGGGCAATAACTCGAAAATTATGCAAGCAAGAGTTGTAATTCTTTTCCACTGCACTTCTCCTCAATGAGGTCTATCTACCTGTGAAGTTTCAAGTTGATAGCTATCATACTTTCAGAGATATGCCCTGGACAAAATTTAATTTTTTTTAAATAACAAAGGGCAATAACTCCAAGATTATGCAAGCAAGAGTTTGGTTCTTGTGCACTGCACTTCTCCTCAATGAGGTCTATCCATCTATGAAGTTTCAAGTTGATAGCTTTTATACTATTGATAGCTATAGAGATATGCCCTGGACAATTTTGGGACGGACGGAAGTACAGACAGACGGATAAAGAAAAATCTTTATGCCCCCCCCACACACACACATTAAGTGGAGGGGGCATAAAAATCATTCTTTATTTCTTTATGAACCCCACCCCCGTGGGGACCCAAGGGTCATGATATGAGCTATTTTGAAAGAGGTTAATATACAAATGCTTCATGCAAAATTTGGTTGAATTCTGTTCAGTATTTTCTGAGAAGATTTTATAAGTAAAAGTTAAGGGACAGACATACAGACACACACTGACGGACGCACAAGGTACAAATTCCATGACAATAGCTGGCTGCCTACCAGCTAGTGGAGCTTAAGAGCAGAATTGTGTGAGAATTGGTTAATTCAGAGCAGTCTAAAATATTGTAGTCTGGTAGGGGTAACTCACCTTGATTGTTCTGCCCATTCTGTCCTGGCATGATAACAATACTGGGTGCCCCAAATCCAGGGGTTGGTTGGGCAGCCTGCTGACCTGGGTTACAAATAATGATCTGAGGGCCTGGTAAAGGTGACTGGACAGGGGCTGAAATTGTGGTAAAAACTCAATGAGGCATAAAACTCCTAGAAGTAAGTGTTACTTTGACCTTGCAAAATGAACCATATCCTTGTAATGAGTATAACTAAATGGTTGTCCCAGGAAAGGTATCATGCTCTGGACAAGCACAATTTTAGTGTTTGACCTTGAGCTTTGACCTTGAACATGAAACTATCCAAAAATTATTTTCAATGGCATGTGTACTCATGATGGAGATTAATTATGCCAAGTTATTTTGAAATCCATCCTTAAATGTAGGAGTAATTGTCTGGACAAATTCGGACGTAAGGATTAATGGACTAACAGACATACACTTTCTTGTCAAAGTGTTAGCTATGTCTTGCTCATTACAAGTGGGCTTGGCAAAAATTGACTTCTAGGTCAGAAGATGACTTTTTACAAGATTTCTTTTTTTACATTTCACTTATGTTGAATTTTCAACAGATTTTACTTCTTTTAGCAAATTTTTAAGAGGACAATCAAAGGTGAATTTCAGCAAAACTTGGTAGAAATTGGTGTAGTAGAATGGGAGGAGCTGTCTTTTACAAATCCTTCTTTTTTTTATATTGGCTCTACCCCTGGAGATCTTAGGGTAAGATGTACAAGACATGTTTGTGAAACACAATGCCCCACAACAGGACTAAATGTTTGACTTTGGTATGTGACCTTGACCTTATCACATGACCTTGAGCTTGACATGAGGAGATACGTATTATGGAGATGTATAATCATTTAAAATATGAGCATTGTATCTTGAATAGGCTGGTAGTAATTGGCAATGTTAAGTATTTTGGTAAAGTGTTGCAGACAGACAGACAGACTGGATGACGGACAGACAGACAGACCGATAACTGAAAAACAATATGCCCCCTATCTTGCGATGTGGGGGCATAAAAAGTTATATAATCACACTTTTGTCAACCATGGTTTTCAAGGGTTTTCATTTGTCTTATATGTTGACAGCCCATTTGATTATATAACTCTTCATTATTTTGACTAAATTTGGTATTAATCTTAGTATTTGTGATTCACAGCCTTCATTGAAAATGGTTTTCTTATGTGAATTGTTAATTTGCTAGAAATGCTGTTTGTGTCTATAGCTTAATACACAAAGGAGTAGCAGTAGTACATAAATAATTAACCCTTGTCATGCTGTATAAATAACCTTACTGAATTGCCGTAGAAACAAAGGGCTGAAAGCACTGATAGAACTTGTTGTTCAAAAATCAATATTTCTTGTAGAAATCAATTTCATACACGATTCTGGCAGGAAAATTACAAGCAGGAAGTGTAGACAAAGATCAGCCTGCACTATGTGCAGGCTGATCTTGGTCTACATATCCTGCCAAAACTGGAATATTCCGGGCTCAGCATGACAAGGGTTAACCTTACAAAAATTGTAGATCAATTCTAAGTTTCAAATAAGAAGACCATGTCAGTTCTATATCCCTCATCTTTAGCCTTTATGGAGTTAAACGATGGTGACTACGATAACTGAGACAATAAGGCTACAGATATACCTGTAGCTAAAAATAGTATAAGTACCTGTTGTGTTTAAGGTTTCTTGTTTTTGTGGTGAAGAAACAGTAAATCCAGATTGAATACTTGAAACTTGGGGGGCAACAAATGCTGGTGTTTGTGCTTGTAGATTCTGTATATTATTCGGTGTTGAGATGATAAAGTTTGTAGGTGTTGGATACACTGGCTGAGCCTGTAAAGCCGCTTGTGGACTTGGTACAATGTTAGTTTGTGCCGAAGTTAGGACTCCAATCTGATTGGCTCCCATTTGTTGTGAGATCAATGGCTGTTGCTGTACCGCATGATGCACAGACTGCTGTAGCAGTTGTTGTATTGCCGTAAGAGTGGTCCCTGTAGAACTACTATTGGATGGATTTGCTGTGTTATTAACAATACTCTGAGATGACTGAGACAGGAGACTTGGGGTCACCTGTAGTTGTTGTTGGGAAGAAAATCCAGCACTTTGGTTATTGTAAACTTGTTGTTGCGACTGGGTCACAATATTTCCAGTAGATGATGTCACAGAATGAGAAGCTGGGAGTTGAGTCCCAGTCTGTAGAGACTGATCTTGTAAAGGTGAATGTAAATTTGGGGCATTTACAACATTTGAAAACAGCTGTGAAAACTGATCACTTCCACTTAATGACTGATTATTTGGATTGTTTGTGTTTTGAATAAGTCCTTGACTCGAGAGATGAGTTGAATCTGTCGCAGTTGAGTATGTAATGGACGCAGTCAGGTCAGATTGCTGTAATAGACAGGTAAGTCATTAATCAAAGACACTCTGATGCAACATAATCCCTCCATGCCTTGACAAAATTTAGAGAAATTGCTGGTAATTAGTACTAGATGCATTGGAGCTCCTGTATTGCTCCACAGGCCTGAATGTACTGATTATGCAATTGGTGTTTTCAGGAATTCAATACACACTGAATCATCTTTGCCTTATCTGGCAAATAAACCTAGTCATAGAAATATTTGAAATAGTTCTAGAGAAGCATTTCAAACTATTCATTGTTTTACAAAAGTAAAGTTGAGTTATGTAAACTTCATGAACCAATGTCAAATGAAAAGGTAATTACAACATTTTCAATCAGATATAAGCCAAAACAATATAAAAGCCATGTTTTTCAACCTATCAAAATCATATGAAGGAATCTAGCAAAAAGTTACCCGAGGAACATTCCTTTGAAGTGGAACAGGATTCTGAGAAGATCCTGGAAATTCTCAAAAATATTCCATACATTGAAATTTTCCCCATCCCCCCCCCCCAAAAGTCCAAATATTTTTTCACCCTGTGAAATTCATTGAAGAAAACTGATAATGGGTCTCAAAAGGATAATTCCTATGAAATTTGGTTGAAATCAATCTACTGGTTTCTGAAAACAACAGAACCATGATGTATTATGGCTCATGGCTTTATGATATATACAAAATAGCAAAGCCCTCTGTCTAATTATTTTTGAAAAGGTGCTTAAAGATTTTCTTTTTTAATCCTGGGTATACTGATTATTCCTGCATATAGCGCTAATTTACTGAATACAGTAGTTCTTTGAAGTATTTTGATAGAGGGTCCATAGGTGTTGATACATAGCAAATATAAAAGCTCTAGGCCTTATGGTTTGGGAGAAAAAGCATTTCAAAGATTTCCTTCTTTATTCCTTTGTAAAAACAGGGATGGCACAGAAAAGGCTAATTTTCAGAATACAGTAATTCTTTGAAGTATTTTGGAAAAGGGTCAAAGATGGTGATACTTACCAAATATCAAAGCTCTAGGCCTAATGGTATGGGAGAAGATTTTCAAAGATTTCCTTTGTAAAATCAGGGATCACACAGAAAAGGGCTAATTTGCAGAGTACAGAAATTCTTTGAAGTATTTTGGTAGAGGGTCAATAGGTGATTATGTGTACCAAATATAAAAGCTTTATGGTTTAGGAGAAGAAGATTTTTTAATAATTGTTTACGGACGGACAGATGGACAGACGGACTTCAGACATTTACCTATCACAATAGCTCCCCTTCAGTAAGTTGTGCTCAAGTGAGCTAAAACTAAAAAGGATTTTTTTAAGTTTTCACTATATACCATATATGAAAGTTGGCCTCACCTGCTTAAGCCATCTTTTTCATCCAATCAAACTCTTATAAGTAATCTGATATAAAAGTCATCAAAGGATCATTCCTGTGAAATCTAATTGAAATACATTGACTGGTAGACTTTCGAAGCTTCTACCAATATATGGAAATTAGCCCAACCAATTTAAATCATCCCATCAAAATTGTGTGAAGGAATCTGATATGAGTCACAAAAGGATCATTCCTGTTAAATTTCTATCAAATCTATTTATTGGTTTATGAGAACATTCTTACAGATTTTACCATATATGTAAATTATCCCGCCCAGTAAAGCCATGTTTTCTGATCAAAATTCATTCAAGGAATCTGATAAAGGGTCACCAAAGGTTCATTCCTCTGAAATTTGGTTGAACTCTGTTCAGTACTTTCTGAGATGATTTTTAAAAAAGTTTACTGAGGCACAGATGGACACATTACCATAACATTAGCTCCTTAGCTTTCAGCCAGTGTAGCTTATAACAAGAGGTTCATGAAGGGCCTTTACTGCTCACTGGAGTGACTATTATAAAATTCCAGAAGGCAGGGTTCACTAGTAAAATGGTGGTGAATCAAATATTTTTGAAGATGTCAGTGTTTAGTCACAAGACAAACCAAGAGGAACATGATGGTCCTAAACTGCTCACCTGAGTCATCTGCAAATTACAGTACTTTTTTGTATAAAAATAAACACAACTTGAGCAAAATAAATAGAACAAATATAAAATTTTAGGCTTTGTATAAAACAATCCAGTAATGCTTTACAATAACAATAGGCCCATTAGGGCCTGAGACGCTCTACTGGTTATCAAGTTTTCCGTTAAAGAAATCTGATATTTTAGGAAGTTAATTGCTCAAAGAAGAATACATAAAGAAAAAAAAAAGGGCTTTATCCCCTTTATCATTTTAAGCAACAATCCTCAAGGCCCCTTTTCCCATGTTTCATGACGGATCCACTCCATTTCCAAAAGAAAGTTACCTTATGACCCTACAATCATTCTGTGAATATTTCATCAGAATCTGACAATAATTGTGGACTTTATCACATAAACAGGATTGATTTGAATGAAAATCAATAAGGCCCCTTTTCCTGTGTTTTATGATGGATCAATTTCATTCAAAAAGGAACTTTCCTTACAACCCGACAATTGTCCTGTGAAATTTTAAAGACAATTTGATAATGATTGTGATCTTCATCACATACACAAGAATGTTTTGAATGAAAATCTGTAAGGCCCCTTTTCCTGTGTTTGGAATGCCACAATTATTCCATGCATCTTTGAAGAGAATCCAATAAAACTGTTGACTTTATTGTGTTAACAAAGATATTAAATTCAAGTTCTCATAAGGCCCCTTTTCCTGTGATATTTTACTGGTCGTTTTATCATTCTGTGAAAGTTAAAGTGAATCCGATGAAATATTGGGAATTCATTATGTTTTCAAGAATATTTAAAAAAAAAATTCATATGGCCCCTCTTTACATGATACTTGATGTATTGTACCCAGTTCTGAAAAGAACCATTTAAGTATTTGTACAATCATTCTATGAAATTTTGAAGTGAATCCGGTGAAATCAAGGGACATCATTGTGTTAACCAGAATATTAAAGAGAGTTTTTCATAAGGCCCCTTTTTATGTGACACTTGCCATAGTCAGATCCACTGTCAAAATCAACAATTGGAGTGATGGTACAATCAATCTGTTTAATCTGTGGAATTTATAGTGTTAATGAGTTTATAATGAAATCTTCAGAGGGCCCCTTTTCTCATGATACTTTACAGAACAAACCAAATTTCAAAAGCAACAATTCTAAAGAAGGTACAATCATTCCTTAAAAGTTAAAGAGAATCAATGAAAACAGTGGACTGAATTGTGTCAAGAATTTTTGTAACAAAATTTTCATAAGGCCCCTTTTTCCAAGAAACTTACCAAATCAGACCAAATCAGACCCAATGTACAAAGGAACAATCCTTATGATAGTTTGAAGAAAATGATAAAGACTGAGGACTTTATTGTAATAATGATGTTTTGTAATAAAATTTTTATAAGGTCCCTTTTCTTGTGTCACTTAACCAATCAGACCTAATTTACAAAGGAACAATCAAAATGCTGGTACAATCATTCTTTTAAAGTTTGAAGAGATTCTGATAAAGACTGAGGGCATTGTTGTGTTTATGAGGATTTTTCATACAGCCCCTTTTCCTATGATACTAGACAGACCAAGCCCAATTTGGAAAGAAACAATCCTTATGATGGTACAAACATTCTGTGAAAGTTTGAACAGAATCTGATGAAAACTGCAGACTTAATCTTGGTGTAAAAATTTTTAAAATAAAATTTTCATAAGGCTCCTTTTCCTGTGATACTTGAAGGATCAGGTCTCATGTCAGCATCAACAACCGTGATTATTGTTGAATGATTCTGTGAAGGTTTGATAAAATCCAATGAAAGCTCTGGACTTGGTTACAAGGATTATAGATTAAATTCTCAAAAGGCCCCTTTTCCCATGATACTAGACAGATCACGCCTAATTTGAAAAGAAAGAATCCTCATGATGGAATGATCATTCTGTGAAAGTTTTAACAGAATCTGATGAAAACTGTTGACTTTATTGTGGTACAATGATTTTAAAATTAAATTTCATAATGCTCCTTTTCCTGTGATACTTGACGGATCAGGTCTAATGCAAACATCAACAATCATTATTGTACAATTATTCTGTGAATGTTTGAAGAAAATCCAATGAAAGCTCTGGACTTGGTAACAAGGATTTATAAATGAAATTTTCAGAAGGCCCCTTTTCCTGTGTTTCTTGACAGTTCAAACCCTGTTATGAAAAGAATGATAGTTATGACCTTCCAATCATTCTGTGAAAGTTTCAACAAAATCTGATCAAAGCTGTGGGCTTCATTGTGTTAACAGGGTTTTATTAATTGAATTTTCTTATAGCCCCTTTTCCCATGTTACTTGGTGGATCTGAACCAATTCCAAAGGGAACTCTTCTTACAAAAGTATAATTATTCTGTTTGAGTATAAAACAACCCCATCTCATCTGTGGACTTACAAGCATTAATTAAGATTTTTAATTGAATTTTCCTAAAGCCCCGTTTCCTATGATTCTCAATTGATCAGACCCAATTTGAAAGGAACAATCCTTATGATGATACAATCATTATGTGAAAGTTTGAAGTCAATCAGGTGAAATCTAGGGCCATGATGTGTTAACTAAGATTTTTTTATTAAATTTTCATAGGGCCCCTTTTCCCATGAAACTTGATGGATCAAACCTACTTCCGAAAGGAACAACCCATTTAATGTAATAATTATTCTGGGTATGTTCGAAGAGAATTTGTTGAAAACTATGGACTCTATTGTGTTTACGAGGACTTTTTCAATCCAGTTTTTATCGGGCCCCTTTTCCCGTGGTCCTTGACTGATCATACCAAATTTTGAAAGGAACAATTCTTATGATGGTACAATCATTCTGTGAAAGTTTGTAGTCAATCAGATGAAAACTGTGGACTCTAGAGTGTTAACTAAGATCTTTGAATAAAATTTTAATAAGGCCCCTTTTCCTATGTTTCTTGAGGAATCATATCTGATTCCGAAAGGAACAATCCTTATGATAGTACAAACATCCTGTTAAAGTTTGAAGAGAATCTGTTGAAAATTGTTGGCTCTAGATTATTTATGAGAATTTTTTATTAAAATTTTCATAAGGCCCCTTTTTCCTGTGTTTCTTGACGAATCATACCAAATTTCGAAAGGAACAATCCTTATAATAGTACAATCATTCTGTGAAAGTTTGAAGGGAATCCTATGAAAACTATTGACTCCAGAGTGTTAAAGAGTTTTGCTTAAAAGATTTTTCGATTAAATTTTCGTTAGGCCCCTTTTCCCGTGTTTCCTGATGGATCTGACCAAATTCCCAAAGGAACAACCCTTATGATGGAACAATCATTCTGTGAAAGTTTAAATAAAATCTGATAAAAACTGTGGACTCTAGAGTGTTAAAGAGGATTTTTTAAATGAATTTTTTAAAAGGCCCCTTTTCCAATGTTTCTTGACAGATCAGACCAGTTTTCGAAAGGAACTATCCTTATGATGGTAAAATCATTCTGAGAAAGTTTGAAGAGAATCTGATGAAAACTGTGGACTCTATCGCGTAAACGAGGATTTTTAATGGAGTTTTAAATTGAATTTTCATAAGGCCCCTTTTCCAATGTTTCTTTACGGATCATACCCAATTTCGAAAGGAACAGTCCTTATGATGGTACAATCATTCTGTGAAAGTTTGAAGAGAATCCAATGAAAACTGTGGACTCTATCGCGTAAACGAGGGTTTTTTAATTAAATTTTCATAAGGCCCCTTTTCCTGTGTTCCTTGAAGGATCATACCAATTTTCGACAGGAATGATCCTTATGATGGTACAAGCATTCTGTGAAAGTTTGAAGAGCATCCAATGAAAACTGTGGACTTTATCGCGTAAACGAGGATTTATTAATTAAATTTTCATAAGGCCCCTTTTCCCATGTTTCTAGACAGATCATACCCATTTTGAAAAGGAACGATCCTTATGAATGTACAATCATGTTGAGAAAATATGAAGAGAATCAAATGAGAACTGTGGACTCTATCCTGTAAACGAGGATTTTAAATGGATTTTTGAATTAAAAGAAACGATCCTTATGATGGTACAATCATTCTGAGAAAGTTTGAAGAGAATCTGATGAAAACTGTGGACTCTATAGCGTAAACGAGGATTTTTAATTGAATTATTAATTGAATTTTCATAAGGCCCCTTTTCCCGTGTTTCTTGGCGGATTATACCCATTTTCGAAAGGAATGATCCTTATGATGGTACAATCATTCTGTGAAAGTTTGAATAGATTCCGATGATAACTGTGGACTTTATCACATAAACAAGGATTTTTTAGTTAAGCTTTAATTAGGCCCCTTTTCCCCTGTTTCTCGACAGATCTGACCCGATTTCGAAAGGAACGATCCTTATGATGGTGCAATCATACTGTGAAAGTTTGAAGAGAATCCGATGAAAACTGTGGACTATATCGCGTAAACAAGGAAAAGTTTAAAGGACGGACGCCGGACAGGAATAAGCCATTGCTATAGCTCTAGTGGCCTTCGGCCATTAGAGCTAAAAACGAATGCCTTTGGCTTTATAGTTTAATCCATTACCAAACTATCCCAGAATTTGTCACCCTCAGGGAAAATAGGTTTGAAAAAGCATTATGAGAAAGGGAGCAACAAGCAATTTCTCCATTTCTCACAGTGTTTTTAAATGAAATTCTTTGTATTTAGGTTTCAATTAAACTCTAATTACTGTCTGCAACTTCAATGGGTGTAATTTTAGCAAACTTGGTAGAGAACAATCTTGATGTACTATAAATCAAATATGAATGCATTGCAACTTATACATTAGGAGAGGAAGATGTTTGAACATCCTTTTATTGGGTGTTTTTCATAACTTTGGATACCTTGGGAAGGGCCATGTTTGTCCAAAGGATATAAACAAGGTAGATAATAATAATGTTATCCTATGTTTTTAATGTAATTGCTCTTGAACCTATATTTAAGAAGAAGAATTCTTTCAATGAGATTTACGCAATTTTTGACCCCAGGAGCAGAGTCGTTTTGATCCTAAGAGCATATTTTCCCGAAACATAGTACAAAATTATTTAGTCATGCTACATACCAAATATGAATGCCCTTCACCTTATATTTCAGAAGGAGAAGACTTTTGAAGTTGCTCTAATTGGGTGTTTTCCAAATTTTGGGCCTCTTGGGCAGTACCATGTTTTATCCCAGGGCAAAGATTTTGGCTAACATAGTAAAGAACCATCTGGTTATGCTATATACCAAATATGAATACCGTAGTCTTTGTAGATTGAGAGAAGACTGTTGAACATGGTCTAATTGAGCATTTTTACGAACTTTGGACACCCAGGGAAGGGTTTTTTAAAACCTACAAGCATAATTTAGTCAAGATTGATAGATAACAGCCCGGCTATGCTACACTCAAAATATAAATGCCCTCTGCCTTATAATGAAGAAATTTTTTTTACAGACTCAAACTTTGTGTTTTTCCCAATTTTGCACCCCTAGTGCAGGCCCTTTTTGACCCTAGGAGGACAACTTTTAGTGATATAGTACAAAACCATCTACTTATGCTACATATCAAATATGAATATCCTAAACCTTATAGTTTAAGAGGAGAAATCTTTTGAATTGAAATCGCTCTAATTAAGCTTTTTTCAAAACTTCGGACCTCAGGGGCGGGGCCATTTTTGACCCCAGAGATTAAATATTTAAAAACTTGGTAGAGAACCATATGATTAAGCTCTATACAAATGTCAAGACCTTTGGCCTTGTAGTCTATGAAAAAAGCAACAACAAAGATTTACTAAAATTTCACATTTTCATTATGCTGTGGTTACAAGAGTTTTTCACAGAATTAAATTTTTTCACAACTTTTGTAGAGCTTCATCCAAGGAACATCCCTGCAAAGTTTCAGCCTGATTGGCCTACTGATTTAGGAGGAGAAGATTTTTAAAGATATTTAAAGAATTACTAAAGATTCCCATTTTCAAATGCCGCGGGAACCAGAGTTTTGCACAGAATGAAATTCTTTTAACAATTTTGTAGAACTTCACCCAAGTAACATCCTTGCAAAGTTTCGGCTTGATTGGCCTACTGGTTTAGGAGAAGAAGATTTATAAAGAAAATGTTGACGGATGGACAGACGGACGGACGAACGGCGGACAACGACCGATCACAAAAGCTCCCCTCGCACTTTGTGCTCAGGTGAGCTAAAAAGTGGAAATATATAAGATGGACCGTAGAAAGTGTTACGAAGATCAAACTAGGACACTCTTTTTAACCCTTTCCTGGTTAATCCCTGGTTTTTACGTCCCTGTGATTTCATAATTGAGAAAAACGTTGTGAAAAAAGAAGAAATTGCTTGTAACTAGCAATTTCCTCTTTTTCCACAATGTTTTCTACCCTACTGAATGGTTATTTTTCAAATAAATACAACTTTATATTTTCGCCTGCAAAAGCTTTGAATTTGAACGGGTCTAAAATTTTGAAAAACAGGAAAGGGTTAAAGTGTTAATCTGATAAGTTGATACCATATTCTTATTACTATATAATGCAATGATATATATGAAACAATGTATATATACTAAAAATTTACAGTTTATTTGTTGTAAAGATAAAAAAAGAAATTATTGTAAATGGTCTTAAACATTCTTTTTCCTATTTTTCTAACTTAAACATCTCCCCCAGATTTTTCTAAAGGAGAAAACATTCTTTTTCCTATTTTTCTAACTTAAACATTTCCCCCAGATTTTTCTAAAAGAGAAAAGTTGTAGAATAGACTTCCCTTATCTCTTTCATTTATAATCCTTTTTAAAATATACAAACTTGTATATTCCTTAGAACTAGATTGATTAGCAAATGACTTTCTTTGTTAATTGTAATAACCCATTCCCACTCAATCCCTCCTTTTTAAGCCCCACAACGAAAAAACTTTGGAAAACATTGTGGAAAATGAAGAAATTGCCTGGATCAAGCAATTTCTTCATTATCCACAATGTTTTCTATCCAAAAATACGAAAAAACTTATAATTCCATCAACTTGAAGTTGTCGTCTGCATCTCCTTTCAATTTGGACCAGTCTAAAATTCCACTGTGTTGGCATTGGTTAAGGGGACATCGAGTGAAAGTCAAAGAAAATAGCTGATCATTATGAGATATATCCAGTGTATATCCACCTCAGACGATCAGAGGCGTGTTAGTTACTTGGATTAAAACAACAGTTTATGGAAGGACATCATTAACTTTTAAAATTGATTTACCATTTAACCCTTTACTCAAAAGAATCTCAGAATGAAAGAGGATACAAACAAAATTTTAATATTCTTGTGTATGATAATAACGGATCTTTCCAATGTGGAGAAAATCGGTGTAAAAGTACTCTTTATTGCAATATTTTTGTGCTTGGTTGTTGTTTCGAATCCTTGTTTTAATATGTCTTTTCAAGCAAAGGAAGCAAACACAATTATTTACTACAAAGGACCCCGTTGCTGGTTTGTTTTAAAATTGAGAAGTTAAATACAAAAACTGGACAAGAATGAAATTGGTTCCTAGGCCCGGAGAGAAAATTGTTTAAAACAAGTCAACGTATATAAATTACCACACCAATTTCATATTCTAAGAGTATTCTAAGAGAATTCAACATTTCTCTGAATGAAATTCTGAAAAAATATCTCAAATTCTACTCAAAATAGGAGCATTTAGTCTCAGCCCTTATACACTCTAAATAGCAAAATTAAACCGGAACCACCCAGTGAAGTCGAGGGAGTTAATTAAAGGGCATTTTTTGGGACAACTCCGTATTTAGGAAGGGGCCTTTTGATAGATAAAAGCCAGACTATGCTACATTCAAAATATAAATGCTCTAGGCCTTAAAGTTAGGATTTTTTTTCTAAATTAAATTATGTGTTTTTCCCTTTTTTGGACCCCTAGTGCAAAACTGTTTTTGACCCTAGGAGAAAAATTTAACTCTTTCCTGTATAATCACTGGTTTTGCTGTACAAGCAATTTTTTCTTTTATCACATTATTTTCTACCTCATAGAATGGGTTTGTTTCAAATTGCACTCACTTTTCATTGTCGTCTGCAACATGTATCAAATAGGGCCAGTCTAAAATTTTGAGAAACAGGAAAGGGTTGAGTGATATAGTACAAAGCCATCTAGTAATTTTATATACCATATATGAATGTCCTAGACATTATAGTTTACGAGGAGAAGACTTTTGAACTTAGTCTAGTTAAGCCTTTTTCTAAACATTGGACCTCAGGGCAGGGGGCCATTTTTGACCTCAGAGAGTAAATTTTTGAAAACTTTGGTAGGGAACCATGTGATTAAGATATGTATGAAATATAAATGCCTTTGGCCTAGCAGTTTCTGAAAAAAAAAGAGATTAACTTAATTTCCCATTTTGAAAAACCGTGGTAACCAGAATTTTTCATGGAATGAAATTCTTTTAACATCTTTTGTAGAGCTTCACCATAAGAACGTCCCTGCAAAGTTCCAGCTTGTTTGGCCTACTGGTTTAGGAGGAGAAGATTTTTAAAAGTTTACCAAAATTTCCAATTTTCAAATGCCGTGGCAACCAGAGTTTTGCACAGAATGAAATTCTTTTAACAAATTTTGTAGAACTTCACCCAAGGAACATCCCTGCAAAGTTTCAGCTTGATTGGCCTACTGGTTTAGGAGGAGAAGATTTTTAAAGAAATTGTAGACAGATGGACAGATGGATGGATGACGGACAATGACCGATCACAATAGTTAACCTCATCTTTTGTGTCCAGGTGAGCTAACATTGACCAGCCTTTAAGGAGATGTTGTTTGAAGCTAAAACCAAATAATTTGATAATTAGTTTATTTTGTCCTTGAGGTTATCAAGTTATAAACCATTAAGAAATCTAAATAATCCATTGGAGGACTTAGAGAAACATGTATACTGACATATATACAATCTGGCAACCAACCCACATGTCTTTCTACTAAATTGTGGCAGTGGCATAATACATACATATATAGTTCAACTATTTAATGACATACCTGTGGGAAAGATGTGTGATACATTCCACTGGATGCAGGACTAGGCGCTGTTTGTTCAACTTGATTAAAAGATGCTTGTAGAGCACTATTAGCTGTGGGGCTTGTGACAGCCTGTTTTGGAGAATACACTGTTTGAGAGGGGCTATATGTATTGTTCTGGATTGGGCTTGGGTTGTAGGACAAGTTTGTTTTATCCTTTTCCACCTCTGTCATCAAACTATCACAGTTATTGTGGGCTGTTTCATGTGTTACAGTCATTCTGGAGTTTGTATTTGCTATGTTTGAAAAGTTTGAAAACTCTTGTAAACTACTTGGAGGGCATGTGAGAGCCTCCTTAAGACGAGAACATGGCTGGTCTTCTGTTTTTTGAGTCCCAGATGAATTTGGTCCAGAACTGAAGAATGATCCACTAGATTGTCCAAGATTCTGCCCTGCTGTGCTGGTAGAGATATTGTTGCTACTAGAACCTAGCATGGGATCTGAATCTTGTAGGTTTTTTAATAGTTGAGATATCATATTACTTTCACCAGAACTTATACCAGATGATGTATTCATGTTCACAGATTCTGCACCAAACATACTGGATGACAAACCATGTTCAGTCTGATATGTATCTGTGGACATTCTTGGAGACTTGATTCTATTGAGAGAGGATTCAAAGCTTTGATCAGTATAATTTTCATCTGTGTTCATTGGGTAGATACCCTCAGTACTGTCACTGTCCATTGTTGTATATCCTTTAGCAGGCTCACTTGACTTAGCCTCTCCCCAAGTCTGAGTTTGTGTATTGCTCAAAGTCTCTGTGTTGAATATATTTGTGTTCACAGAATATCCAACAGTATTTAGATTTAGCTGATCTGTGTCTGTCACTGTCTCTGTTAAGTGTGTTTGTTGTTGTGGAGTCTGATAAGCCTTGGCTTCCTCCATATTTTCATGTGTATTGGTAGAATTGTTGGTCTGTTGTTGAATCACACCAGTCAACACTCCTGGAGGCATCTGGAACAACTCAGAACTCTGTGATGTTTGTTGAATCTGTTGATTCAATTCCAGTGCTTCTGTAATATTAGAGGAAAATCAACATCATACTTTTCCAGGGCATTTACCTGAGCGACCCAGTTGTTAGCCTAGCAGAGCCCATGAATAGAGGCTCTACAAGGTCAGCAACTCTACAAGAGTTAAAAGGAATTGTATTTGGAAAATTCGATTCAGAGCAAATGCATAGTACTGCAGCATGCAACAATAGGCTCATAGGGCCTTGTTGGTCACATGAGTCCAAAGAGCACAAAAAGAAATAAAAGTAAACCAGATTATGGTACCTACTAAATATCAAAGCCCTAAGGCTTTTAGTTTGGGAGAAGAAGATTTTTAAAAGTTTTCACTAAACAAGCCTATGTTAAACGTGGGACATCTTGGAGCAGGATAATTCTGACCCTGGGGCCATAATCTATAGAACCTTGATGGAGGTCCACTAGGTGATGCTACATACAAAATATTAAAGCTCTTGGACCTCCTGTTTTGGGGAAGAAGAGTTTAAAATTTTCACTATATAAGCCCTAAAATTGGTGACATCGGGGAATAAGCTATTACCCTAGGGCCATAATTCATTCAATATTGATAGAGATTCACCAGATGATGCTACATACCAAATATCAAAGCACTAGGCCTATCTGTTTGAGAGAAGAAGATTTTTAAAGTTTCCACTATATAAGCCTGTGTTAAATTTGTGACATACGGGAATGGGCTGATTTTCATCCTGAGGCAATAATTTTTACAATCTTAGCGGTCGCCAGATGATGCTGTATACCAAATATCAAAGTTCTAGGTACTCCTGTTTGGGAGAAGAAGATTTTTACAAATTTCACTATATAAGCCCTTTGTAAAACTTGTGACATCCGGGAATGGGCTAATTCTGTCTCTGGGACCATGATTTATACAATCTTGATAGAAATTCACCAGATGATGCTACATTCCAGATATAAAAGCTCTATGCCCTCTAGTTTGGGAGAAGAAGATTTTTTTAAATTTTCACTATATATAAGCCTATGTAGAACTTGTGCATCTGGGAACGGGCTACTTTTGACCCTGGGGTTATAATTCATACAATATTGATAGAGGACCACTAGATGGTGCCACATACCAATTATCAGAGCTGTAGGTCTTTTGGTTTGGTAGAAAAAGATTTTCAAAGTTGTCACTATGTAAGCTTATGTACCCCCCCACACCTTTCCCCCCCCCCAGCACGGCCATTTCTTGACAGATTTTTTTTTCTTGTGAGTCCTTGCCCTAAGGACTCTAAATACCAAATGTGAATCTAATCTGACAGCTGGTTCATTACAAGAGGATTTTTAAAGATGTACCCTTTTTGGCCCCTTATGGAGCCCTAAGGGGAGATAACTCCATGACTTGTACAAATCTGAAGCGCCTTCCCAAACAGATGCTTCCTGCCAAATTTGGTTGAAATCCATCCAAGGAATCTTAAGAAGAAGTCGAAAATGTAAAAGTTAACGCACAACGCACAAAGACAGAAAAATCACAATCGCAATAGGTCACAATGACCTTCGAAATTGCTTGATAAAAGCCATTTCTTAATACTTTAGAATGTTTTCTACCCAAAAAGACAAAGATTTTTAAAATTACTTCAACTGAAAATTGTTGTCTGTAACATCTTTCAATTTAAAAAAGTCTAAAATTTTCTTGTGTGGTAATGGGTTGAGGATTTGCTCTTTTAATCCGAGGCAAATTGATGATCCAACCATAATTTCCTAAATGGTAATTCTTTCAAGTATTTTGTTTTAGGGTCAATACACATCAATACATACCTAATATCAAAACTCTAGGCCTAATGGTTTAGGAGGAGAAGATTTTGAAAGATATCCTTCTTTATTCCTATCTAAAATCAGGAATTGCACAGAAAAGGATTACTTTTCAGAGTCTAGTAACTCATTAAAGTATTTCTGTAGAAGGTCAAAAGCCATTAAAACATACCACATATCAAAGCTCTAGGGCTTATGGTTTGGCAGAAGACGATTTTTTAAAGATTTCTTTCTTTATTCCAGTGTAAAATCAGGTGATGATATGTACCCAATATCAAAGCTCTAGGCCTTATCGTTTTGGAGAAGAAGATTTTCAAAGATTTCCTTTAATCCTTTGTAAAAACAGGGATCGCCCAGAAAAGGATTAATTTTCAGAATACAGTAATTCTTTGAAGTATTTTTGTAGAGGGTCAATAGGTGATGAAATATATTTAATATCAAAGCTCTAGGCCTTATGGTTTAGGAGGAAGATTTTTTAATAATTGTTTATAGATGGACAGATGGACAGTTGGACCCTGACATTTACCGATCACAATAGCTCACCTTCAGCATGTTTATGCTATTTTCAAAGAAGTCAATATACTTATGCTTCATGCAAAATATCAAGGCTCTACACCTTCTGAGTCAGGAGGAGAAGATTTTTAAAGATCATTTTAAGATCATTTTAAAATTTTACTTTTGTTGCAACCAGAGTTTTTAATGGATTTCAATTCTTTTAGCTACTTATAAAGGGGACTATCTAAGGAACATTTCTGCCAAATTTGGTTCAAATTGGCCCAGTGGTTTTGGAGGAGATATCATTTGAAATCATAATTTCTATATACACCCCACCCCCCTTGGGCTCTCTACACCTTCTGGGTCAGAAGGAGAAGATTTTTGAAAAATATTTTAAAATTTCCCTTTTCTTGCCATGGCAACCAGAGTTTTAAATGGATTTCAATTCTTTTAGCCATTTAAAATGGGACCACCTGAGGAACATTTCTACCAAATTTGGTTCAAATTGGCCCAATGGTTTGGGAGATGTCGTTGAAAGACTGTTGACAGACAACAGATGGACACCAGTCAAAAGGTGATCACAACACTCACTTGAGCTCTTCGTGTTAAGGTGAGCTAAAAATGAGCATGGCAGAGTAATGGTTCTTGTACATGACACTTCTCACACTGTGATATTTAAGTGTAGAGAGCTTGCAATTGCTAGCACTAATGGTTTAGGAGATATGGTTCGGACAAAAGTGAGCCAGATGGACAAACAGACTGACAAAATGAGAGAATTGAGCAAACCTATAATCCCAAAATCATATCCAATCAATAGCTTAACCCTTGTCATGCTGAACCCAGAAAATTCCGGTTTTAGCAGGAGGTATAAAAAAGATCTGAATGCATATATGTGCAGTCTGATCTTACTCTACACCTCCTGCTTATCTCTTTTAAGCCATTTTTGTTTATATGATACATTTTCAAAAGAATTATTAACCTACAATGTTTGCATCAAGTACTGTCAGTTCCACCAACAATTTGCTTTTTATTTTTATCCCTATCATATATTTTGCAAAGTATTGAAGTCTGAAATCTCTGACAAACTGTATTGATGATGTTGAGTGGGTGTGGCAAGCAATCCTTCTTATACAGAGAAATCTTATTTTAGCATCATTTTGATTAACCATCATTTACTTTTCTGTTTACCTATTCCCATTCATTGCCGCTTTTATACACCCCCAAGAAAGCAATTTCTTTATTATCCTCAATGTTTTCCACCCAAAAAGTTAATCATATCTAAAACTGTAAAAGCTTTAAATTGTTGTCTTCAATTCCTTTTAATTTGAACCAGTCTAAATTTTACCATCTTGGAATGGGTTAAAATGAAAACCTTTACCTGGAGCTACAAATGGATAATTTCTCTTTCTTGATTCTTCCGAAATATCCATAGGAACTTCTTGTTTTACCGGCAGTTTAGACTCATCTGAAAGATACACACAATAGTTACTACTTTGCACCGTTCCCTTTTAGAACCTAACACTACCATGTATCTAGATGAAAGAGACAATGCAGATCTAGATCAGCCTGTGTAGAATAAACAGCCTAATCTTAAATCTACTTTGTCTTGAACAAACATATTTTTCATTCTGAGCAAAGAGGAGCAATTCTGTGAAAAGATGATTTAGTTCACATAATCAAAATTCTTTTTGTCACAATATTGAAACAAAGATGTAGTAGATGACCAGATTTAAACAATGTAGTTCATACAAATTTGAAATGAAAGCCATGATGAGAAAAGGTACTTAACTCATTCCCACACAATCCCACTATTAATGTCACACAAGAAAAACAATTTGGAAAGGTTGGAAATAAAAAATTACTTGTAACAAGCAATTTCTTCATTTCCCCCAAAAAATTTAAATTTTATCATGCTGAAATTATTGTCTCAAAGTTCTTTAAAAATGGACCAGTCTACAGAAAATTTAATATCGTAATATATTAAGCTTGCCTATCATCCAATGCAATAATTGACACAATCCTTTTCCATACAGACATTGATATCAAGGCCTAACATATGACATTGAGAGTTGAGGAAATATGGCTTGCTTATACAAACTTAAAAGGTGTCATAGACATGGATGCCCCTGTATAAATGCTTGTCACATGACCTGCAGATGTGACATTGATCTCAGGAGTATCCAACACAACTTTATGTGTTACACAAGTACTCTTCAAGTTATTCAAAATCCAGGTATAAACACACTACAATTGATTGATTAATTGAATGGGGTTTAACGCCACTTTTAACAGTATTTCAGTCATATCGCGCGGCTGGAGCACTTAACAATGGATTCCTGGTACTTCTCTCACCAGTACTACCATTACATCCTTTCCTAGCCTCCAGCTGCTATCCAACTTATGTTTACGATTATCCACCCATTGGTGAGAGACAAATGTCAGAAAGGATATGTGCCGCCGGTGGGAAACGAACCCATGACATCCCATGATTGAAGATTGGGAGTCTGGCGCACTACCGACTGCGCTATGATTGCGGCTAACACACTACAAACACCTCCCACACTGCCAAAAAGCACAGAGGTAACTCCTCATTATTATTATTATGCCTCTGACCATTACATGACTCAAGCATAATAAAAGAATGGAAGGACACAAGGCAACATGGCTACTATATGTTCCCTGAAATTCTTTAATGGATCACAATATAACTATAAAACAAGCACTGTACAAAATGAATGATAAAATGATAGTATCATCTTTTCATAGATGCTTAAAGTTAACTTGTGAGATGAAATTCAAGCTATAAACAAAAAATAATGATAAGATCAAGTCTATTCTCTATATATTTTGTACTAATGTTACTGAATACAAAAACATTTTTTTCATTCAATTTTTCATTGGAAAATAAGATTTGTTTCATTTGTGACTTAATATCCCACAAGAGCCTTGCTTAATGTTTTTTTGTTTGGTATCACAAAAATCTCATGTCCCAAATTATGAAAAAGTGTCTATGGGGAAAAATATCCAAGTCAAAGGGGGATAATTCATCAGGTTGAGTTGAGTCTTCAAAAAAAGCGAAATGTTATCAATGTATGAAGAAAGCTTTATTACTTTTGAAACAAAATTGTGGGAGGAGTTCAGACACAAAATTACTTGAATTGAATTACATGAATTGATGGCCAGCCAGATGCCAGGATACCTGTTTTTTTTTGTTTTTTGTTTTTTTGTTTTTTTTGGGGGGGGGGGGGTAATTAAATCATTTTCCTCTTTTTCAAACTAGACATTGTCGCAAAGAGGACTAATAACCCCCCCCCCCCAACAGCGCTTATCCATATACAAGTGCTATCCGCAAAAGGGCCATAGCAAAAAATGGACTTTATAATTAAAGGGCCATAAATATTTCAAAAATCAATGGACCATAACCAAAATAGGTTAGGCACATGTCTGACCTATACCAAGTGTTTCTATAAAATTTGAATCAAATCCGTCCAATGCTTAGAAATTGAGCAGACACAATTTTTCACCAAAGGGCCATAACTCCGTCAAAAATCAATGGACCGTAACCAAAATAAAATATGCACATCTCTGCTTGATACTGAATATATCAGTGAAGTTTCAATCAAATCCGTCCAATGGTTGCCCAGAAATTGAGTGTACACGAAAAAGCTACAGACAGACTGACAGATGGACAGACAGACAGAAGGACCGACTGTCTGACAAGCTGACTCCTATATACCCCCCTAACAAAGTTAAGGGGGGTACAATAAGGAAAAAAAGTTAATTTGGTTAGAGTTTTGAAATATCAAAAGGAAAAAGGTAAAAAAGAAATAGACTTGACAATAGTTAATTTGTTCACGATCACATTTCAGCTCTCACATAGTTATACTATGAAGTAATATTAAGTTGAATATAATTTAAGTTCTAGGAAATCATGTATTGATGAAATTGAAAATGAAAAAGAAATTTACCCTTGCCTTTACGTCCTTTGAATACAGCAATCAACCCTTGTCATGCTGATCCCAAAATATTCCTGCTTTGACAATGGCTTTAGCAGGTGTATAGACTAAGATCAGCCTGCATAGATGTGCAGTCTGATCTTAGCCTACACTACCTGCTTGTTTTGTGATATTTGACGTCAAAATCAACTAATTATCTTAACCCTTGTCATGCTGAACCCGGAATATTCCGGTTTTGGCAGGAGGTATAGACAAAGATCAGCCTGCACATATGTGCAGTCTGATCTTGGTCTATACCCCCTGTTTGTACTTTTCCTGCCGGAGTTGTTTATGAAATTGATTTCTAAAAGAAATATTGATTATTGAACAAGTTCTATCAGTGCTTTCAGCCCTTTGATTTTACAGGAATTCAGTAAGGTAATTTATACAGCATGACAAGGGTTAAGGTTTTAAAATAAAGTGATAGGATTACTATTCAGCAGGACAAGGGTTAATAACAGAATAGAGGATAGCTGTTATTTTGCAAGATTGATTTACATGAACAACAAAAGTTAAAATTTCATGCGAGAGGGAAACTAATCTTCTGATGTTCATGATATGAAAGAAGGATGGCTGTTACAAATGAACCAACCAATTATTTCATTTATTTATACTAACATAACCTAAAATATAATCTCTGTGATAAAATCATAACTAAACAAGTCATCTCTCAAAGTCAAAACTACTTGACATTATCATTATTTTTAGATCTGCAGAATAAAACAAACTATACTGTTGCTGATTGTGATAAATACCCCACAACTTCTCCATGCCACAGTAAAAAAAACACTTAGCCAATGTAATGAAGTCTTCTTACAACTGAGGGCCCAAACTCCTATAACAAGAGACAAAATTGTCATAAAACCAAGTTTTCGATAGCTTCATCAAAATCCATCAAGAATTTTAGGTGTAGTTGCAAGAATGTTAACAATATGTCTCCTTTTTCCATGACACCACATTGAATCACAAAACGTTGATAACATGTGCCATGTCAAATGAAGACAAACTAATGGTGAAATTTTTTTACTCAAAGTCTGTCAAGAACTGTAGAAGATTTATACACAAGGTAAACTTAACCCCTGTCATGCTGTAAAAATTACCTTACTGTATTGCTGTAAAATCAAAGGGCTGAAAGCACTCATAGAACTTGTAGTTCAAAATTCAATATTTCTTTTAGAAATCAATTTCATAAACAACTCTGACAGGAAGATTACAAACAGTAGGTGTAAACCAAAATCAGACTGCACTTATGTGCAGGCTGGTCTTAGTCTACATCTCCTACCAAAACCTGAAAATTCTGGGTTCAGCATGACAAGGGTTAACACCTGAATATAGCCCTGTCACAAAAAGTACAAAATAAACAGGGAAAAGGGTCCAGAGGGACCGACAGATGCAAATGCAGGTATATTCTCGCCATATTCCAGACATGCTAAATTTTAATGTAAATCCTAAAGCTGTGACCTTGACCTTGGGAACATCTAAAAATTTGTTTCAAATGGCGCATCTACTCAAAATAGAGAACAAATGTGCAAAGTTATTTCGAAATTTATCCATAACGTTAGAAGCTATGCTCCAGACATGCTTAATTTTAATGTCTGACCCCAAGCTGTGACCTTGACCTTTGAGATATCTGATGTTTTTTATTTCATTTTTTTTTTTTTTTTTTTTTTGAGAACAATTGTGACAAGTTATATTTAAATCTATCTATAAGAGAAAGAGCTTTTATCTGGACATGTTTAATTTCAATGTTTGTACTTGAGCTGTGACCTGTACCTTGGAACTATATGAATACATTTTTCAAATGGCACATCTATTCATTACAGACAACAATTCTGAAAAGCTATTTCAAAATCCATCCATAATTGAAAGATCTATGCTCAATTTTCACGTTCAGCCTTGAGCTTGACTTTGATCTTGAACTTATCTAAAGGTTTATTCAAATTGCACATCTACTGATGATAGAGAACAATTGTATAAATTTAATTTGAAGTCAATCAATAATTTTAGAAGCTATGCTCCAGACATGGCTGTTTCCAACATTTGACCTTGACCTAGAGCTATATATATTTTTTTCCCGAAATTGCATATCTTCTCATGACTGAGAACAATTGTGCCCAGTTATATTGAAATTCTTCTATAATTGAAGGAGCTATGCTCTAGAAGTGCTTTAGTCTAACTTTCGACCTTAAGAAGCGACCTTGACCTTGGAGCTATCTGAAAATTTGTTTCAAATTGCACATTAACTCATGCTAGAGAATAATTGTGAGAAAAAAAACACATCCATAATTAAAGGAGCTATGGTCTTGAAATACTTAATTTCAACATTTAGAGCTGTACACCTTGACCTTGGAGGAATCCATTTTTTTTCCCAAATGGTACATCTATGTATGATAGAAAACAATTGTTGCATGTTTTGTTGAAAATCAATCCATAATTGAAGGAGCCATGCTTTGAACACAGTCAATTTGAGCTTTAACCTTGAACTGTGAAATTTGAATCAAATCCGTCCACTGGTTGCTGAAAAATTGAGCCAACATGATTTTTCACCAAAGGGCCATTACTCTGTAAAAAAATCAATGGACTGTAACCAAAATTAAATATGCACATCTCTGCTTGACACTGATTATATCAGTGGAGTTTGAATAAAATCCGTCCAATACTTGCCAAGAAATTGAGCTGACAAGAAAAAGCTACAGACAGACAGACCGACCAAAAAGCTGACTCCAACATGCCCCCAAAACATAGTTCTTGGGGGTATAAAATGTTTGTTTGGGGTGTAATGTAGCTATAAATAATATATCAGGTATATCACAGTGGCTGGAATACCTAACCATGACTTCCTGTCAAATCTCACATCAGCCCAACCACAGCATTTAATCTGAGCCATCAGCTGCTCATCACACCAAGGCCCACTTTTTTCACTCTCCAAGCGGTGACAGATAAATGATGCATCTTGAGATGGTTTTTGTCAAGTCTCAACAGAATTTAAACTCATGATCTAAGGACTGAGAGTACAGTGTGCCACTAACTGAGCTAATCTGACTCGGCTTTAACCCATTCCAACACAAGAAAATTTTAGACTGGTCCAAATTGAAAGAAGTTGCAGACGACAATTTCAAGTTGATGGAATTTTATTTTTTTTTTCTTCTTTTGGGATAGAAAACATTGTGGATAATGAAGAAATTGCTTGTTACAAGCAATTTCTTCATTGTCCACAATGTTTTCTAAAGCTTTTTTCTTTTGGGGCGTAAAAAGGAGGGCTTGAGTTGGAATGGGTTAAATAGCATTTTTTTTAACCACTTTTAATCATTGTTATATTGAGTAAAACAAATTTCTTTCAACAAAGTAAAGAGTGGATCATCATAGAAACATAGTTATGTATGTATATCACTTTACTTGTTAGCTCAATTTTTCATGATGAAACCTCTGGTCACTCAAATATGCACAGACCCAAAGGTAATAGTTTAGCATCTTCTATGAAGATCCATTATCTGGTGCTTCATGTTGAATATCAAATCTATGGGTCTTCTGGGTAAGGGGAAGATAATTTTCAAGCATTTGATTTTCTGCTTATATTTTTGTTACCACAGCAGACAGTTTTTCATATAGTAATTAATCTAAGGAATGGTCCTATCAAATTTGGTCTACATTAGCACAGCTGTTTAGGAGTTTAACACAACTAACACTGAACAGAGGGTAATCATAATAGCTCACCTTAAGAACTTTGTGCTCAGTCGAGCTAAAATTTTTGTTTTGAACTTTTTTTTCAAATGACCAAGCAGTAATCCTAATATTTAACCCATTCCCACACAATCCATCCTTTTTATCCGCTTAAGAAAATAGTTCTAGAAAACAATGTGGGAAATGCAGAAACTGCTAACTGCTTGTTACAAGTAATTTCTGCATTTTTCACATGTTTTCTTCCCAAGGAGACAAAGATTATAAACATCTCAACAATTTGAAATTGTCGTCTGCAACTTTTTTCATTTTGGAACAGTCTAAAATTCTATTGTGTTGGAATGGGTTAAAGCTGTAAACTGAAGGTTGACAACACTACTACCCTAGAAATAGCAACTCCTGAATTTTTTCAAGTGGAGCTAAAACTGAAGATATTAATTTATAAAATACAATCAGATTAGAGAAATAATTTGGTCTGAAAATAAGAAATTGAAAGCCAAAGTTTTGTCGGACAAACTTTATTGTCTATCAAAATATTAACTTTTCCTATGGTGAAAAAAAAAAGGATTTTGCATCACTTCCTGTAGTCTTAAGTTAGATGTTGATCGCTCGCAAGTAATTCTTATGACAAACAAATAGGAAGAATATCAATGAGCCTAATTTTTTCCTCCTATTTAATCTGAAACCACATTCCTAAAACTTCTTTTTGACATTCTAGCCATTCAGACTTAAAACATTGAAGATGCAAATGCAAATAAATGCTTTCATACATCACATTGTATGACAACAGATTCTTATTTTAAACCCAGCGGGCATATCTAAATTAGTAATCAGCTTGAATATACACTAAAATTGGAGAAGATTCACTTTCAAAAGAAAAATTTGCAACACAGACAACGGAGGGGCTCCTGGATCACTCTGATGGCCAGAATTTCTTTATAGTAAAGATACCATAATTTAGTTTTTTTCAACACTTGAATCAATTCATTTAAGATAAACTACATCTTTTTGCAATTTACATTAAAGGAGGCAACTTTCTTTACAGCTACAAATACAGTAAAACCCCTCCCTAAGACCACCCCGGAAATACGGGCACTCCGCTATTACGACCGAATATTTACAGAACAGATTTTTTTGTTCTTTATTTCAATGGTCGCGAACCCCTCTTTTCCGAATTACGACCACTAAATTCAGTACCAACTACAGCTGATACACTATTTTGAACCCCACTTAAACAACCAGTAACTTCACACCTCGAGACCAACCACCCGCATTTCACACTTGGCAAGCGCGACGCTAATTGGGTATGAATGCATTGTTAGTACAATATCGGATGTTTATGTGATATTGACCCCTTATTATGATAAGCATTATTTCTATTAAATAGATTGAATTGGCCGATCGTCTTTAGAAATTATAGCTTGTATTATTCTTAATTGTTATTTGAATATGTCATGGGTTTTGACTCAAGTATTGAAGTCGAAGTGAAAAAGTATCCGAGAAGTTACAATTTGTTTGTTTACGGCATTCCGAAAGTTAATCATCAATTAAATTTTGATTTCAACTTCATTGATGCTTGGTATTCGCATTATAGAAGATATGATATCAACAGTTTGGCACTTTGAACCTGTACTTACGCATGAATAATCTGAGGTCGGACTTCTGAATCATATCAAAAAGGAGATGAGAGAAAGTAGAACTTATCAAAGATTGTAAAATTGAAAATGACATAAGATTTCACTGTAATACAAGTTTTTAAAGTTTTACTTTTTATATGTATAGTATTAATATATTCAAATAACAAAATAAAATAAACTTGAATTATTTGACAACAAACGACCAAACCTCAGTATTGCGACCATCCGCTATTACGACCACTTTCAGAAAGTACCGCAAGTGGTCTTATTAGAGGGGTTTTACTGTATTCTCAGTTGGCAGTTTCAATTATTTCCCTTGCCTCCCTATTTGATCTCTATCTGAAATTATCCCAATCCTCCAGAGCAGTATATTAAAAACCTATTAAAATTGTTCAAGAATTCTGGTAAAGGGTCACCAAAAGTTAATTCCTATGAAAATTGGTACGATTCTATCCTCCAGTTTCCAAAAGAAGAGGCACTTGAGAGCCCGATTCGCTCCACGAACTTGAATTTACTTACCATAAGTTTATTTAGTTTTTTTAAACATAGCGAGCAACTCTTTTAAAGTTAAGAATTATTTTATTTGCAATTTACTTCATGGGAGGCAACTTTCTTTTATGCAACAAATATTCTCAGTCAAGCAGTATCAATTACCTGCATCACTGTGATCTCCACCTGAAATTGGTCAATCCTCCCAAGTTTTATAATCAAATATATTAGAACATTTGTTGAAAACAATCCTCCAGTGTCTCAGAACAAGATTTTCAAAGTTTTCAGAGTATACAATAAATGGAAATTAGCCCCCTTTAATAGCCATGTTTTCCATCCAATCAAAGTTCTTTGTAGAAATCTGGTAAAAGGTCAAAAAAGGATCATTCTGGTGAAATCAATCAGCTGGTTGTTGGGAAAAAATATTTTCAAAGTTTTCACTATGTACCATATATGAAAATAAGCCCAGTCAATACAAGTTTGTTGAACCTGATTAAAGGTACACCTAAGGATCATTCCTGTGAAAATTGTTTGACAAAATCTGATATAGGTATACCCATTTGGTTGAAGTTGCTTGGTACTTTTTGAAGATTTTGGAAGTAAAAGTTTACAGACGGAAAACAGGCACAAGGCCATGACAATGGCTCACTGGCTTTCAGTCAGTGGAGCAAAAAACCCAAAGAATTCAATGTTTTGACTTTAAACCATATATTGAAATAATCCCAGCCTAAAGAGTACAGTTTTTTTTAACAAATCAAATTTTTCTTTGAAGGAACCTGATAAAGGGTCTCCAAAGGGTCATTGTTATGAAATTTGGTTTATATCCATGAAGTGGCTTCAGGGAAGATTTTCAAAGTTTTTGGAAATGCCCCCAACCTTGTTTTCATTTGATCAAATTTTTTCGTCATTTTTTGCTGCAGATATACATACTGATGGATGCAGGACTGAAACAATGCCATGAAAATAACTCGATGGCTTTCAACCAGCGGAGCTAAAAAAAGCATAATGCTTTTTATGGCTAGTTTAAAACCTTCTGTAGTTCAAGATATATCTTAGAACTGACAAGATGGTACATGAAATATGGTCTCAGATTACTATCACATTGACAAACCTATCATATCATACTTCTGTTATAAATCAGATTGAATCATTCCCTAATTCATCATAGATGAAGCAGTCTTTGTTATAGAGCATGTGCATTTTTTCCCAAATTTCATTGTTGTCTTTAAGGTGAAAATTATACCATTTAAACAAAGAACATTAATCTTTTTTGTTCAGTTTGTAATATCAAATTTGCTTAATTTTAATACTTTCACTTCACTATTAGCTTATGCTACAACAAAGAAAATCTAATTGACTAGGATGTTCTTCATTCCCTCACCTGGATTCATATTTTAAAGCCTGACAAATGTTCTGACCTACTTTTATCAACACTGAGCAAAATTATAGCCCTAAAAAGGTAAAGAAAGGAATTGCAAAAAGGTATCTTTTCCTCTATTCTCAAATGCAGTGATTCCCCTCCTTAGGACTGGCCTTGCAAAAGGACTTGTTTGTAATCTGGACAGGACCCTTCCTAAATCTTAGATTTCCAACAAAAGGCCCAAGAGGGGCTTGTTGCTCCAATGGCTGAAATATATCCACCCACATGGTGTAGTCCATTTTCCATGATGTTTTATACCCATTAGGACAAACATTTTTGAATTTTTATAAACTTGAAATTCAATGCCATCTACATCTTTCAATTTCAAAATTTTCATGCTAAAATTTTATTGTCTATTACAGATTACATAAGCTCTCCCCCATTTATTCTAAACTTACTTTAATCAACCAACTGTGCTTGTTTGATTGAATTGGCTTAATGTCCCTTTAACAGTATTTCAGTCATATCACACAGCTTGAGTACCTAACAATGGATTCCTGGTATTTCTCACACCAGTAAAACCACTATATCCTTTCCTAGCTTCCAGCTGCTATCCCACTTAGGTTTATGATTATCCATCCATTGGTGAGAGACAAATGTCAGAAAGAATATGTACCGCTGCCTGGGATCGAACTTAAAATTGAAATTAAATAGTATGACATACTACCAACTGCGTTATGACTGCGGCCCCCACCCACTGTGCATTTAATATGACAACAAATGTTATATATATCTTAGATCTTAATTCATTTGAATGATATTTTTACCAAATAGTAAGTTGTCTCTCTTATATCATAAATGGCAGATAATCCAACTACATGTATTTCCCACAAATGGAAATAAGCCCTGCCCATAAAGAGGTGATTTTTCTTTTTTTTCCTTTTCAATCAACTAGATGGTTGTCCCAGGTAAACTGCTGTTGAGCCCCCACAGTTTTGTATGCATCTTGCACCGAACAAGCACAATTTAATTGTTTGACCTTGAGCTTTGACCTTGAACTTGAAGTTATCCAAAAACTTCTTTCATATGGCACATCTACTCATGATGGAGAATAATTGTGCTAATTTATGATGAAATCAATCCATAATTGTTGGAGAAATGCTCTTGACAATAACAATTTTATTCTTTGACCTTGAACTGTGACCTTGACAATAGAACTATCCCAAAAATTCTTTCAAATGACCCATCTACTCACAATGGAGAATAATTGTGCCAAATCATTTTGAAATCCATCCATAAATGTACGAGTAATTGTTCGGACAAATTCAGACGGACGGTCGGATTGACGGACTAGCAGAGTTGCACATACACCCACTTGTCATAGTGACAACTATGTCTCGCTCACAAGCAGGCTTGCCAATAATGAATTTTAAAGGATTTCTACTTTGGTTGCAATAGCAACCAGAGCTATTTATGAAACATATTTGTTTGAAGAAATCTGAAAGAGGATCATCTAGGGAACAATTTTTTGAAGTTTGGGTGAGATCTGACAAGTAGTTGCTTAGGAGAAGATTTTGTAAGGAAAAGGTTCAAGTGTATTTGTGCTAGTATTGTAAATTTATTTGATGGAAATATTTTTGAGTTCACCTCATTTCGATTGATTGATTGACTGACTTGGGTTTAACCCCAATTTTAACAGTATTTCAGTCATATCACGCTGGCTGGAGCACCTAACAATGGATTCCTGGTATTTCTCACACCAGTACTACCACTATACCCTGTCTTAGCCTCTAGCTACTATCCCACTTAGGTTTACAATTAACACATTATCTTGAGACTCATTTCTTTCAAATTTAGAATATTTCACGACCACATATTGGGAAATAATAGGGCCATTGGGCCCTTGTGTGCTCACCTGAGATAAAGTCTCTTTTCTTTCAACAGTCTAAATTCATGTTAAGGTAGGAGGCCTCCTAGCATGCCAAAATGAATATAAAGGTTTTTATAAAGGCTCAAATGTATGAAATTTAAGGCCTTCTAGTGTAAAATATGAAAAAAACAAGCATTCTGAAGTATTGAATTGCAATACATATCCCTAGATCTGTATCTTTTTGGGGTGGTAAAGGGAACAGAACTTGAACTTGTACTGTACTCATCAATATTGACTCAATCACTCAATACCTGCAAGCGTTTTGAAAAAAAAGACTGAATTTACTAGGTAATTTTCTAAAATAACATCCGTATCTTCCTCAAAAATCAATGGACTGGAACCAAACTTAAACTCCTTCTGTAAGTCATTAATGCTAACTCACATACCAAAAACCACCTTCATATCACAAAGGGTTTAGAAAAAAAGTCCGTAAAACTCAAATTTCCTGGTAATTTTCTAAGTCCAACATCCGTATCTTCCTCAATAATCAATGGACTGGAACCAAACTTAAACTTGTTCTGTAACTCACTGATGGAAACTCACATACCAAAAATCAGCTTAATATCTCAGGGGCTTCAAAAAAAAAGTCAGGAAAACTGAAATTTCCTGGTAATTTTCAGAAAAGTCTAGCATCTGTATCTTCCACAAACTCAAACTTGTTCTGTAAATCATTGACACGGACTCACATACAAAAAATTAGCTAAATATCTCCGAGCCTTTGAAAACAAGTCCGGAAAATTGAAATTTCCTGGTAATTTTCTAAATTTAGCATCCTTATCTTCTACAAAAATCATTGGACCCGAACCAAACTCCATCTTGTTCTGTAACTCATTGATCTGGACTCACATTCCAAAAATCAGCTTTATATCTTCGAGATTTAAGAAAAAAAATCTGGAAAACCGATATGTCCAGACTGAAAGAAGGATGGACAGACAGAAAGATGGATGGAACGCAAAATTATAGTCCCCTTCGGCTTCCCCAGTAGGAGACTTATAAAGAGCAAATAAAGGCTATTTTTGTCCAAATTCTCATTTCTTTAGTAAACCCATAGTCATACCATAGTCATATTTTATGTAATACACTGTTTGAATTATGCAAAATTATATATATATCTTATTTAATATGTATACCTATTTTCTGTTTAACTACACATATAAGAAGGGAAAATGCAGAACAAATCCATTACATGATTTAAGCTAGCACAGCAACCAGTCAGAGCAAATACAAAGGTTTTGAGTGAGAATTACAGGCTATTATTTCTTGGGAAATGTAAAGGCTTTAAAGGTTTGCTCTGAAATTAAAGGTTTTAAAAGTTTTTAAAGGTTTCACTAGGTAGGGCTTGGTTAGGACTATGATATTAATGTGCCTTATCATACTTTTTTACACATCTATAGGCTCCTTACTTGGGGATACAAAAGTCTTAATGACACTTTTTACTCCCTCCTGAATCCATAGGTGATAATTTTAGACATAACATAGAAGTCAATGAACTGATGCTTCATGCTAAATATCAAGGCTGAAGACCAAGTGGGTCAGGAGGAGAAGGTTTTTTAAGCTTTAAACTTTACTGCCATGGCAACCAGAGTTCTTCGATCAGATTTGTATACTTCCAGCTATTGTGAAAAAGAACTACCTTGGGAACATTTATGCCAAATTTGTTTGGGGAGGGTTTGGAGGATATGTGATTTAAATATTCTTCTTTATACCCCACCCGCCTATGCCCCTGTGGACTAAAAGGCCATGATTTAAAAAAAATTGAAAGAGGTCCATATAATGATGTTACATTCATAATATAATGGCTCTACACTTTCTGGGTCGGGAGAATATTTTGATTTTGAAAGATGGTTTTAAAATTTCAAGTTTGTTGCCTTAGCATTCAGTGATTCAACCTATTTAAACTCTTTGAGCTATTTTTATATAGGGCCACCTAAGGAACATTTAAGCCAAAGTTGGCTAAAATTTGCCAAGTGGTTTGAGAGAAATTGTTAACAACAGATGAAGCACAACGGACAGATGTTTGACAAAAGGTGATCACAACAGCTCACTTGAGCACATCATGCTTAGGTGAGTAGAAAACATTGTAAAAGATCATTTAAATTTTCATCAAAATTATGCCAAAACTGTGTAACCTGGAGTATAAAGAAAAGTATTGCACATTAAGGCCAATTTTCTTCTGATTTGCAAGAAACTTTTCCACCTTCCATCTTCTGTATGTTTTGCCCTTACACCTCAAAAACATTCTAAACAAGTTTAATTGAGACCAAGCAAAAATTTGGTCCCTAAAGGGTAAACATCTAAATTGCTGACACCAAATTCCTGAGGCAGTCATTCAAGGACCACAGCAACTTACCATGAGTATATAATGCTCAAGTATGCTACAAGATGAGTTTGGGAATGACTACCTTATCTAAAAAGGTTTTAATGAAGCAGAAATATTGTAAATAATTAATTTATAACATGAATCTTATTAATGGACCAGCTCTCTTATAATACAGGTGCATTTTCTAGTCCCAATTGCAATGAGATTATTCTATGGTAATGACATTCTTATGTGTAAGATATCTTTATAAATATATGTGTGTATAATGAAACAAATGAACTTCAGCACTTGATAACACAATTGTTTAAAGCCCCAGAAATATTTCCAAAGACTCGGTGTAAGGAAAATTGCAGCCTCGTGTAAAAATTAACAGAAGGGATTATTTTTTCAATGGTCATCTGAATTGAGTGAAAACATGAATTTAACCACTGAGATAAACCATGCACTACAATTTGACCTTCGAGATCTATTAAATGATGAATATGGATGAAAGATTTAACATTCAATATGTATCCTAATAACTGTAATATTTTTCAGGCCATGAGAAAATGCTTCTGTCATGATGTTATTGAGTATTTTGTGCACATTGTGTTTACAATTTTTCATTGCGTAAGTTTGAAAACAATAAACAAAGTATGTGACTTAAACCTAATTAAGATTTGTTAAACTCTCTTCTTTTAAGACTACTAGATTTGTGTTCTATGTCAAAGATTAACCCATTTTCATGCCAACTGCATAAAAGATGAGACACATAGTGCTTTAACCACTTCTTTTGTCTATTAATCTGTCTATTCCCTTTGTGCCTTCTATGTGAATAGTATTAAGTTTAACCCATTACCACAGTAACATTTTTTTCCTTCCAACGAAACATAGCTATGGAAAACATGGTGAGAAAAGAAGAAATTGCTTATAACAAGCAATTCCTTTTTCTTCACAATGTTTCCTTCCTCATTTGGTCATTACTTTAAATCTAAACAAACATCAAACCAAAATTGTTTTGCTATCTGCAACCTATTACAATTTGGGCCAGTTAAAACTCTATCATATGGAAAAGAGCTAAGGTTGTCTGCTTAGGTCAATTTGTTTGAATTTGTTTGAATGGGGTTTTACGCCGCTTTCAACAATCTTTCAGTTATATCACTGCGGCTGGAGCACCTAATTTCTCACACCAGTACCGCCATCACATCCCTTCCTAGCCTCCAGCTGCTATCCCACATAGGTCTACGATTATTGACCCATTGGTGGGAGATAAATAGTCGGAAAGGATGAGTGCCGCCGTCGGGGATCGAGGTCAAGATCATGCTTAGGTCAAGATCATTCTTCTAGGTTACATTTGATTTTACAGCATTTGCCATAGTTTCTAAACAAACTGGCACAATGTTCATATCACATTAAAGACCTTTATGTTGAACCAAGGTCATTTTTTAAAGTCAATATTTGTCACAGGCAAGAACTCTAGTAAGGGAATTGATAGGGTCTTTATATTGTACATTCGCAATTTAAGGTCATGTCTAAAAGTCTATTATCAAGGTCATTTAAAAAAAAAATCATACAGCTGGCATTTTTGTTCAACAAAAGCATAATGTTTTTTTGTATCAGTTTCATAAAAAGATCCCACTAAGTATCTTTGTTTCAAAGATTTCAATCTGCAGGCTAGCAGAACAAATCAACATTAAAAGAAAAGAGTGTTATCAAATACTGTCATAATTTTTTCTAAATTTTTGTATTTCCTAATTCAAATGTATTTCTATCATACCCTTGTATTTTAAAAAACATTCATTTTTACTCAACATCATGGGCATTGTCAGTAAAGACACTGTCTCAAAAGTTACAGGATCAAATCAAATCAAACAATTTAAGATTCTTTATTTTAATAATCATTCTCAAGCAACATAACATGAAAATAATGAAAAATGTTCCGTAGATGTTGAGCAGAAATGATTGTCAAGGGATGATTCCTTATTTTGTTAATCAGAACCACCTGTTAATTTTTTTCAATCGTGTAGGACACCAACGTGTTGTCATCTCAGGCTCTAATCCGCAGGTCTGGGGTAAGATCATAATCAAAAATATTACAGTGAACAATCATAAAACAATATATTAATCAAGTATACATTACTGAATTTGCATAACAATGATATACAATTATGACCGTCATTGTATGGTTTTATACCTACTTTACATTTGCTTGCCATCTCAAACTCATTACCACACAATAAGGCTTTCTGAAATCCCCAAGAAAAAATATCCTTAATGTTTTCATTCAAAATGGCAAAGGAAAAAACGCTTAAAATTCAACAATGAACTTATCATCTGCAACATCTTTGAATTAAGACCAATCTACAATTTTGTTGTTCGGTAGATATCGTGATAAGTTTGGCAGAAATAATGCTTTCCATCTACAAATGATAAGATTATTGATAATACATTAAATTCATTGTTCATCTCTAAGAAACCTAGAAATATGAATTATTTCTACTGGTATAACATTGGTATGCACTTTCAATAAATACTAAATACAGCAATTAAGAGGAAAATCCAAAGCAACTAATGTTTTACAATACCTCAATTACTGTGACCTTTACGCTCTGTTCTTTGTTGACAACCATCGCCAACGCAAATGAACCAGCACAGAGATCCATTTATTTCATATTTAAATATGGGATGATAAGGCATCCATTAGCTTCCATGTTTATGCTTGCCAGCTCACCTTCCTAATTTATTCTAGATATCTTTCTATTATGATAATTTTGTATCTCACTTCTCACTCCTCAGTGCTTTTTGTTTTTTTTTCAAAACTTAACTCAAATTGCTCGTAATGAAATTTCCACTCAATTGTAAAAAACATATGTATAACACAACTAAGATTTTAATGGTTTTTAAGAAACAAAAATCTAAGTTTTTCAGATATTGATCAGCAATGCTTGTCTTTAACTTTTTAAAATTTTGGGAGCCAATACAGCTTTATTTAACCAAATTTAGTTCTTCACCTTGTTTTTTGCCATGTGGAACTGCTGCTTTTGTAAAAAGGTCACTGATGTATCAAATGATAAAATAATATGATGCATGGCTGTGGGAAGGCCTGATCTTTGGTCCTCTCTGACCAAAATGACCAATTTACTTTAATAATTCTTCAACAACTTAGAAGAACTGCCTTTTATAAGATGTTAATTAATGACCCTGACCTTTGAGCTACTTGACCTAAGAACAAAAGGGAACCTCCTCTGGCCAAAGACAGCATTTGTTTAAACTTGAACAATGCTAGTTAAAATGGCATTACATGAAATTTAAGTTTAATTGTAACCTTGACTTTGGACCCTTATTACCCAAATCCAATAGAGCCACTAATTAAGTCAAAAGCAATACATGTGTGTAGTTACTTGGTCACAGGTTAAATGTCTTTTTTAATAAACCCATTACCACACAAGAAAATTTTAATCTAGTCAAAATTGAAAGGAGTTGCAGATAACAATTTAAAGTTGATGAACTTAGATTTTTTTCAACTTTCTCGGTAGAAAACATTCTGGAAAATGAAGAAATTGCTTGTGACATGCAATATCTTCATTTTCCACAATTTTTTCCAAAGCTTTTTATCTTGGAGGCATCTTAAAGCGTCATTGATTGGAATGGAAAAGTCTACAGGAGGTCTAAATGGACAGACATGCATTACAATGGAATCTGTCTTAAGAAAGGGGTAAATGGATCTTTCAAAATTGCTTGTCTAAGAAAGGTCATTTGCTAGAGAGATCTCTGGCTGTCCTTCCTTTAGAGAGGGGGAGTATGTTCATATAAAGAGCTAAAAACTGATCAAAATTAGGAATTAATTTAATATCATGTGATAAAAACCAAACGATTGTTGAATTGCTTGTCAAAATTCTTATTCTCCCCCATCTTATGTTGAATATTAACAAGTTACTATCAAAACATTGCCATCCGCATACACCTGTTAATTTACGACATATGTCTACGGTTTACCCTATGCTGTCGTCATAGAGCAGTTGGTAGCACATTAGACTCCCAACCTTCAATCATGGGGTGTCATGGGTTTGATCCCAAGTGGTGGCACATGTCCTTTCCAACATTTGTCTCTCACCAATGTGTGGATAATGGTAAACCTAGGTGGAATAGCAGCTGGAGGCTAGGAAAGAATGTAATGGAGGTACTGGTGCGAGTTATACCAGGAATCCATTGTTAGGAGCTCCAGTCACTGCAATATGACTGAAAAATTGTTAAAAGCAGCATTAAATCCCATTCAAACAAAATAAACAGTTTACTAGATATTAACACTTGATTTAAGAACTTGATAAAACTATTTTAATGAGAATTACTTTTGTGTGCAAATTAGTCTTAGCCTGCCAACTGATCACAAACTCACGTATTTTGATAAATCCTAAAGGGGGCTTCTTAAATATAGGTTACAGTTACAGTAAAATTGAGTATGGATTTGGCCTGACCGTTTAATCAGGTTAATGCTACATGGAGGTGATGAAATGACCAGGTCTGAATGTACAACCCTATACTTTGTAGTTTGGGGATAAAATAACCTAACATTTTAATAAATTAACCTGCTTCTGATATCAGCTGATGAACCTGATAATCTAATTATTAGAGATAAAGCCTAATAAAAAGAAACCTGTCTTATATGCGACGGAAACTTTATATTACAACTTGTACAAAAAATCTATCACGTGATGGGCCTGAACTCTTCAAATACAACTGAGTGAATGAGATTAGTGAGTAAGTATGTAATCAAAGCTTCATCATTTTTGTTCTACATTTCAACAATTTCAATGTTTAAATGATTATAAATATCTTTTTTGTATCAGTAAATGATATGTTACATCTCAATGCAAACAGCAATAAAAAAACTGTTTATTTGGTACTGGCACAGCATAAACTTGGAAACAGCAGAGCTGAAATTTTGAACTGATTAGATTACAACAAACTGGATGATATTTCAGAACTAGAATGGATGCCAAGGATGATGAACAGATTGAAAATGAATATTAAAAACTGGCTGAAACTTGGACAAAAAATTAAATTTTGATTATATTAAAGGATTGCCGACCAAAACCTTTCCAATTCTTAAAGGTGTTTGATTTTTTTTCTGTCAAAAGATCAAGAGAGAAATACATGTGCTGCACACCAGACCAAAGCTCTTTGTCGAACATCAAGGCAATTAGTCATATTTACCCTATGAGGCATTCTTTACTCAATTTAAAAATATTTTCAATATTGTTTAAAAACATTTAAGCCAAATGGTCAATCATTCTAAATGTTCTTTAAAGTTTGAGCTTCAAGTACCTATCTAATATCTGTTCCCAACGATCTAAGGAAAGAACTGCAATTCTGCCACTTGATACCAAATTCATAAAATAAACTAAATCAGTAATAGCCCATTACTTAATAATTTCTACAGAGAGTCAAATGTGAACTTTTTTTTCAATATTTGCTTTCATACAGAAAATCTCATTTTCTTTGTCAGCGCTTGTAAATGAAATTAGTAGACAATGTTACTTAGAAAGTTCTCAAAGCTCAATCTTATGTAATGATACTAAAACCTGCTGTTGTCTTTTGTCTAGGTAAGTTTACTTTATTTTCAAAGTTCAACAGGTGGTGTTTTTTTTTTCCCAATTTAAATTTATCTTAATTTCTTTGATTCTTTTGCATTTATTAATGTAAATGTCAACAAATCATGAGCTAATGTCCTCTAGAAATGGCCTTTCTCCTTTGGTGGCACCACAATTTTTTTCCCGTTTGTAACATACTATGTTAGAAAAGGAAATTACAAGTTCTATTTTCTTATACAACTTCATCCTGAATTAAAACTCACTGATCTACAATATTTCTTGCACTCTACAACAAGATTTATAGATATGAGAAATGCACATGAAACATACAGTAGATCACAAAATCTATAGTTGGATGAAATTGTATTTCAAATTTAGATGCATTGAGAACCAGAAAGAACTGTAAGTGTACAGAGCTATTGATATTGTGATTAACAAAGTAATAGCTTGTCAGTCTCAGTTTGACAGTTTGTTTACTTCTTGACAGTAAATGTGAGAGCAAATAAAGTCATAGTGCCTGATGGTCAGCTTTTGAGTGATGGATACTGGATAAAACAAGATGCGTTTCTAAACACCATCCCCCAATCACAGCCTTTTCCTTTAACATGTGACCTTGATAAATGACCTTGACCGTCATCAACCAACTGATGCCTATCGAAGTAAGGAGTCATGCATATTAAATGGTGTTTGAATAACAGCCAAATCTTAAATTTTTGTGTTCAGTTTATTGCTTGCAGACAGATGTATGGAGACACCATCAGAAATCAGTAAACAATATGCCCTAAATCTTATTGATGCGGGCATAAGAAAGTCTAAGTTGAAATGAGAAATGTATCACAGACATGGATGCCATCATGTAACTTCTTGACACATGACATTCAGTTTTGACCATAATTTGGAAGTATCCAGCAAAACTTTGCACATAATACAAAGTACTCATCAAGGGGAAAAACTGAGTCAAGTTATTCTCCAGACAAGAATTATACACACACACACCCAACTCACAGACGAACAGAGATAACTGTATATACCCATCGACATTTCATGGCAGGGGCATGATAAAAAGGACAATATTCTTACAGATATACATTTAAGAGTTACCACTCTTGAAAAATAAGGGTTAATTGTTTGATAGTGAACAGATATTCTGAGTTTGAAATGAATGCCTTCAGTATTACAAGAGATATTACAAAATGTCAGTTTCTACACAAACCACAATGAGAAGGCTATGGCCATACCTTGGGCTTTAGCTGAGTTAAAGTGGAATTAAATATTTATGTTCAATTTTTCATTCCAATACAGTTGGAATCGTTACTGAACTTGTTAAGCCCATTATGTCAAGAACAATGTCGCCATATTTTATTGATTATAAAGGCAGATCAGTAAAGTTTAAAATCACAGAAATATCACCTTATCTGCAGCTCTTTCTTTTATTATCTCATTTTACGATCAAAACTGTCAAAGAACATTGTCATTGTTAAAGGATGTTTCTTTTCTTTTTTTTTACTTTTAACAGTATTATCATTTTCAGCCAGTTTCTAACAGGGTCTACCCAGTAGAGTTGTTGCCAGTTTTAAGAGATTGGGATAGGAGTGTTTCAAATGACACAATATGTCTGTATGCCAATATTTGGACGTGTTTGAATTACTGTCCTCTTTTCGCCATAGAAATATGTTGAATAATAGAAACTGAGAAACAGACCTCAAGGTATTTCTTAAATTCATTTAAAATTACTCTACATCCAAAGACTGTTTCTTGCTAAAGCTATGCCTATTTCGAATGTTTTACCAAAACCTTGCAGAAAATAGGAATAAAGAAAAAATAATGATCTGTGTGTGTCCAAAAATTTCAAATACAAGTCAAGACAAGATTAGAGACATATCTCAGTCCTGTAAAAATTAAAATTGAGTCTAAAACTTAGACTAGAAGATTTAAATTTTCTTTTTTATTCTAAATTGTGTCACTCTTAACCTTTGCTGTGCAGAATGAAATGGCATAGAGGTAGTGAAGGCAAAGTTAGCAAGAACTTTGGAAGGAAACATTGGCCTGTAGAATACTTAACTGTAAAATTCACCCAATCCTTGCCTAGTTTTTCACTAACGATTTCTTGACTAACAAAAGGAATCAAAACAATCCCTATCTTACCGAGAACCTAACACACAGCTTGGAAGGTATTTGGAGAGTAGTCATACATACTTGTATCTACACAGGGCCTCTGGTAAAGGAGCATTTGGACCAATAAATGAAGACATAGCCCTCCTTTGTTTGCTTTTGTATTATAGAGGAGTAGGGGGTAAAAGCTTATATACTACAGAGGGAAAAACTATAAATTAGTGTAAAAAACTTATCCTTTAGATCAGGATCAAAATAAATCATAATGATGTAAGATGCCTGACCAAACACTCTTATCAGTTCTATATTCACCATAGAAAACCAACAAAAAAGAAGTTAACGAATGATGAGGACAGTAATCTGTTACTTCATAAATTTACCTTTTGGTTCAGGCAAAACCAACCCTCTGTTAAAGTCTGCAATACTCTGAATTCTATTATCTTACTATCTTAAGTCACAATGAGTAAAGCTTATCTCTTTGTATGAATTCTCTTTCCAAGTACTTGTTTCATGTTCACTTGCAATATTTTTATACCTAGTTTCAGCAATATTGATATAATCACACTATTTACATGCAAATATCAATTACAACCTGAACTGAACAATACAGAATTCTTCCATTTTGATGGCAGTAGATGGAAAACATTGAAACCTGCTCAAGGCCACCAAGTGCTTTATCATTGAACTTATTTAATGACCTTGACAATTAACTTATAAAACAAATGCAGGGTTCATTCTAGACTGTGCCATTAATTCATATCTTTTCATAAATTGGACATAAAATGAACTACAACAGGGTTACTGACTGTCGATTTATCCAAACACGGTTTTTGCAACAATCAGAATAAATCACAGATTATTGATTTCTAGCTGAAATTCCAGCGAAAATAAGAGAATGATGAAGGTCCTGAATTGCTCTCCTGTGCAACAATCTCAAATATTTACATAATGATCTGAAAAATTTAAGTTATGTGTGGGTGAAGCCTTAGTGGGACCTTAGGAACATTATTCAAACATTTTTTGAAGTTGGAAATGCCATTAAACTTCAACCTTAAGCCTAAAGATTGCCAGGAGAAGATTTTTTACATGATTTATTTTCTTGTTTCCATCCCTACATCCTGCCAGGATTACATTGGCCGACTGGTTTAGGAGATGATGTTTGAAAAAATTGTGGACATCACAAGGATAGACAATGGACATAGGGGTTCCTAATAGCTCACCTTGAGCACAAGCTGAATATGTGACAAGGCTGCAGCCATAGGACAGTTGGTGGTGTATAGGAATATCAATAATGAAGACCAGAGTTTCATCCCCAGTTGTGGCAAATATCCTTTCCAACATTTGTCTCCCCCTAATTGGTGGATGGATAATAGTAAACCTAAATGAGATGAGCAGCTGGAGGCTTGGAAAGGATGTAGCGGTAGTGCTGGTGTGAGAAATACCAGGAATCCATGGTTATGTGCCCTTGCCAATGTGGTATGACAGAAATATGATAAAAGGGCCATAAACCACATTCAAACAAACAAATATGCACTAAAGCTATAGTCCTATATCAGGCAATATACATATTATAACAAGTTGGAAAACAAGATCTAGATAAGTTGTGGACCTGACTTCCAAAAACAGTGTAAAAGAACAGAGTCAAAATGGGGCTCCAGGGGCATAATCTTCACAAATTCTTAAGAGGGCAACCAGGTGATGTTGCATTCTAAATATGAAACCTCTGTACCTTACGGTTTGTAAAAAGATTTCTAAAGATTTCCCCTGTCTTTTTCTGAGTTAAAATGGGATGCAGCTGGGTTGAGCCAAAATGGAACCCAAGGGCATTATCTAAACAAATTTTGTAGCGGATCGCTGGCTAATGCTAAATCCAAATAAGAAACATTTATGCAAAATAGTTTATCCAGAGAAAACATATAAAAATTGCATTCTCTGTTTATACATAGAATCATTTCAACCTTTCTGTTGCCATGGAAACTATGATTGATTGATGCCTCCTCAAATTATTGATTTTAAATAATGACTTAATAATTTTTAATGGCCCCCACTCTTAACTAATAAGAATGCCATAGTCACAATGTACACTGCCACATAAAGTCCTTTTTCTGTTATGCAGTCTAGAATGGTAAAAATCTGATAAGAAGCACAAGGTTGTGACATTAGAAGCATCTGTAAAAAAAATTCATGCAAATCTGTACAGAATTGGACTCGGAGTTGCATTAACAAAGAATTTTGCATTGAGCCCTTTTATTCTGATATACAGCCCAACAATATTGCACATTTCTAGAATGAAACCTGTAAATGTAAACTATATCACTTTCACTCTGTCTTCATTAACTTACAAGAAGACATCAATTTTTAATCTGCTTACATATTTTCATAAGTTAGACAAACAAGATGCCCATGATGGTGTTTTATCGCTCACCTTATCATTAAAGCCTCAGGCTCTAGTGAAGATGTCTATCAAATTCTTGTAGAATACAATAAGTAAAGGCCATAATGATTAGGTTCATACAACAAAGGGCTTATGTTGTTCCAAGAGTAATAAAGTAAAGTATTTTGGTAGTGTAACATAATTTAAGAGTGCATGCAAAATTTGGGAGAGGAATTAACAATTAGAAATGTGTCAGACACAGATGCCCTCTCTTAAATGCTTGTCACACAACCATCAGCTGTAAAATTGAACATGAGAGTATCCAACAGAACTTTAAGCATGACACTTGTATTCACTAAGGCGAACAACTGAGCCAATTTATTTTGAAATCTATCCATAAATGTAAAATATATACTCCAGACAAGAACTTGATGCCCATACACTCACATATGCACACTCACACACAGAGAAATATGCCCATCACCAATACATGGTGGGGGCATAAAAATTCCCTTCTTTTTCTCTTTGTAAAATCTTTAAAACCACAACCAAGGCCTTATGTTGATCTAAGATTAATATTTATAGCATTTATGTAGAATATCACAGGCTTATTCTGTATGCAAAATTTGAAAGTCCTAGGCAACTTAGTTTTGGAGAAGATTTTTGAATATTTCTAACTTCATTTCTATGTAAAATTCAGGATCCCACATTAAAAAGGTAATATTTATTGTAGAACAATAATTTGATGTATTTTGGTAGAGGGTCATTTGGCGATGCTACATGACAAATATAAAAGCTCTAGGCCTTGAGATTTTTATGTTTTTTTTTTTCATTTGGTTGCCGTGGTAACTAGAGTTCTTTAAGGATTCAAATTCAGTTAATCGTTTGGAAAGACCAATACCAAAAGATCACTTCTGTGAAGCGTGGTTGAAATCCCATTGTTAAGTTTGTTGAAGAAGATTTTATTGTTATTTTGGAGAGAGAGGTAGATGAACAGAAATTGATTAATCACAAGCCCTCATCCTGAGCACTTTGTGCTCAGGTGAGCTAAAAAGCTGCTGCAACTTGAAAAGATATCCAAGGTCATTTCCAAGCTATCTGATTGGCAAAATAGCCTTCAAATTTGACTATTCATATGGGCACACATATACCAAACCACAACAATATTGACCACTATGTTTTATTCACTAAAGCACATCTTGACCAGCAGGAGATCACTATGTTAGCAATTCAGGGACAAGATAAAAATAACTAAAAAACATTCATAAGCCTATTAAAATTCAAAGAGAAATTATATTTATTTTCACCAATCAAGAATTCATAAAAGAGAAAAAGCTTTAACTCATGTGATACTTACTATGTTAATGAGTTAAAAGAAATTCAATCAGAATAGATTTAATGCATCACTTAAATCTGTTAGAAGAATTCTTGAACCACTGCATTGAAGTATTCATTCTATTCCATTTTTTGTCAATAATACAGGCAGAATTCAAATGCTGCATTGTCATTAAAAATAGAGATTTTTAATTAATCTTTTATATGAAACATCATAAACATGGATTAAAGCTACAAATTTTTGCAGTTAAACAGTATGTACTCAGAGTATTGAGCTATCCTGGTAGACCCTATGTGGTATGAATGATATATGATTGTAGAAGCAGAACTCAGCCTACCTGCCCGATATGTGAAGCTCTGGGGGTCACTGACCTTGCCACCACTGTTGACCACTACCTGACACTGTACCTTACAGCCTGGCTTCAAGACTCCACCATACGCTGGAACAGTCACTATCATATGTGTCTGAAATTAAAGTTTATCATCAATTCTTATTTTTGACTTTGGTGGACACACAAAAAAAGACAATTAGATTAAATATATAAGCTAGTTGTTTGTTTGTTTATATTGGGTTTAACACTGCTTTTAACACTTTTTCAGTCATATTGCAGTGGTTGGAGCACCTAACAATAGATTCCTGGTATTTCTCACTCCCATACCACCACAACACCCTTTCCTAGCCTCATTGGCACACCGTGATTAGTTGCTTACATAAAGTTCCATCTTCAACAAGAACGGTCATAAAGGCTCATCAAGTAGTTTTATAGATAAATGTTTCAACCCATGGTACGTATAACATATTTCATCTAATGGTATAAACTAAATGATTATCACATATATAGACCAAATGTTTCACTGCCTGGCATAAACTTAATGTTTCATCACAAGGCATAAGTATATGATTCTTACAAGAGGGCCGTTGGCCCTGGGGCGCTCACCTGAGATAAAGGCTCTTTTTCTTTCAACAGTCTAATTTCATGTTAAGGTTAGGATTATGAAACATGTGGGCCACAATTACATATAAAGACTATGAACCTGGGGATCCAAAAGGCTAAAATTACAAATTCAAAGGCTTTAGTGCTGATTTGAAAGAAGGAAAAAACTTTTTCCATGGGTTATAATTTCAGAAATAAGAAAGAAGTCTGTGAACAAATGCTTCATGCCTATGCCCCCCCCCCTCCCCGGGGTCCGCCCCTGGAGACCTGAGGATCATGATTTTAGCTATTTTGTAAGAGATCAATATACTGATACTTCATGCTAAATATCAAGGCTCTACGCCTTCTGGGTCAGGAGGAGAAGATTCTTAAAGATTATTTTAAAATTTCACTTTTGTTGCCATGGCAACCAGAGTTTTAAACGGATTTCAATTCTTTTAGCTAATTTTAAGGGAGACCACCTAAGGAACATTTCTGCCAAATTTGGTTCAAATCGGCCCAGTGGTTTGGGTGGAGTTGTCATTTAAAAAATCGTTCTTTATATCTATATAACCCCCCCCCCCGGGGCTCTGCCCCTTGGGACCCGAGGATCATGATTTTAGCTTTTTTGAAAGAGGTCAATAAACTGATGCTTCATGCAAAACATCAAGGCTCTACGCCTTCTGGGTCAGGAGGAGAAGATTTTTAGAGATTATTTTAAAATTTCACTTTTGTTGCCATGGCAACCAGAGTTTTTAACTAATTTCAATCCTTTTAGCTATTCTTGAAGGAGACCACCTAAGCAACATTTCTGCAAAATTTGGTTCAAATTGGCCCAGTGGTTTGGGAGGAGATGTCATTTAAAAAATCGTTCTTTATTTTTTATAACCCCCCCCCCCCCGGGGCTCCGCCCCTGGGGACCCGAGGATCATGATTTTAGCTATTTTGAAAGAGGTCAATATACTGATGCTTCATGCATAAAATCAAGGCTCTACACCTTCTGGGTCAGGAGGAGAAGATTTTTAAAGATTATTTTAAAATTATACTTTTGTTGCAATGGCAACCAGAGTTTTTAACGGATTTCAATTCTTTTAGCTATTATTAAAGGGGACCACCTAAGCAACATTTCTGCAAAATTTGGTTCAAATCGGCCCAGTGGTTTGGGAGGAGATGACATTTAAAAAATCGTTCTTTATTTCTATATAAACCCAACCCCAATGGGGCTCGGCCCTTGGGGACCCGAGGATCATGATTTTAGCTATTTTGAAAGAGGTCAATATACTGATGCTTCATGCAAAATATCAAGGCTCTACGCCTTCTGGGTCAGGAGGAGAAGACTTTTAAAGATTATTTTAAAATTTCACTTTTGTTGCTATGGCAACCAGAGTTTTTAACGGATTTTAATTCTTTTAGCTATTTTTGAAGGGGACCACCTAAGGAACATTTCTGCCAAATTTGGTTCAAATTTGGTTTTAGAGGAGATGTCGTTTAAAGAAATTGTTGACGGACGACGCACGACGGACAGACACCGGACAAAAGGGGATCACAATAGCTCACTTGAGCACTATGTGCTCAGGTGAGCTAAAAATGGTTCTGGGGCATTCCTCTTAACAGATTCTTTTTTTTTCTGCATTACATGACATAGATTTGTCCATAACAAGATTATTAGCTTTCTTTTAATTAAATCATAAATGTGATGTTTGAAAATAGAAGGTAACCTAAGCTTTTGTATCAAAACAAACGTCTTTCCTGAAGAAATCAAAGACAAGCTAGAACAATGTACAGTTCATTCGTTTGAAAGTGGTTTAATGCCATTTTTAACAGTATTTCAGTCATCGGTGGCTGCAGCACCTACCAAGGATTTCTTGGGCCATATTCACCAACGCATTCTAAGCTTAGTGAAAATTTCTTTGGCAGTATTCACCAACGCATTCCAAGCTTTGTGCAATATCAAACAAGATTCTATTGTTTGAATGCTGATACTTTCTGCAATGCAACATGGAAACTAGTCAAGGAACATAAATATCTATTGTCTGGTATAGTTGGAAATGAGTTGAAAGAAGTCTAGGTAGGCCTAGTTTAAGTTTGAGTCTAAATTGTGTTATTTTCATCGATTTGTTCTTTTTCACTCGGATTGAAAAACAGTATCGTCCAAATGAATACCAGTACAATCCTCTTTATTCTTCCTTTCAGGTTTATAATTGGTCAAATAAAAAAAGGTCAAAGTTCTTAAAAGTTTCTATGTGGTCATAGGCAAAATATAAATAAATACATGAGGATTTTTTTTTTCATTTTGTTGAAGTGATGTTTAATCACTGTAACCCCTTTGTCGTTGCCCATTTGACTAATTTCTGTTCACATAGTTCTGTATAGATTTCAATCAAGGATCAAAAAACGTCCTGATAGATCCATTTTAGTGTTAATGACTAAAGATTTTGCAATATTTCTTTAGATATTTGGCTATATAGTGGGTTTTAGGGTTAAAAGCTGGCTACTATTTTGATATGCACTTTTTAGAAGTCTAGAAACCAGGGCAAGTGCAATATACAAACCATTCTAAATTAAGACTGTTTTGAATTGTGTTGGTGAATAAGAATTTGGGTCTATTTACAGAATAGAAGAAACCTTACAGTTTAGCCTAGACCCAATTCTAAAATTTAGAAAAGTTTGGTGAATACGGGCCCTGGTACTTCTCACAGCAGTAATACCACAATATCCTTTCCGAGCCTCAAGCTGCCCATTTAGGTTTAAGATTATCCATAGATAAAAGACAAATGTCAGAAAGGATATTTTGCCATGGCCTGGGATCAAACCAAGGATTCAATGATTAGGAGTCTCACTTGCTTTCAACTGAGCAACAGCCGCAGTGAGAACAAAGTAGAGATCAAAACAAAACAAACCTTCATTGATAAAATGAAATTGTGGGAGCACAAAAAACAACAGATAATGCAAACATTTTAAACTGATTTAACACGAAAAGTGTTGGAAGGATTTCTTTCTATTTAAGCATTTTGCTTGTTTGTTTGAATGTGGTTTAATGCCACATTTAACATAGTTTCAGTCAAATAAAAGCGCTGGAGCACCTGACTTCAGATTCCTGGTATTTCTGACACAGGTAGTACCACTACATCCTTTCTGAGCCTCGAGCTACTCATTTACTAACACTCAAACACTAAATTGTTGGATTTAAAATTCATAATGTTACAATGTTCATTCTCTGTCCAAACTTTATGCCCAAACACATGTGGATGTCACTCATTGAACTTGGTCATGTCTTGACAATTCTTTTGAATTATCCCTTTCCCCTTTTTGGAAATTTTAGACTAGTCCAAATTGAAAGAGGTTGCAGAAGACAATGAAAACTGGATGCTATTTGAAATGAAACCATCCTATATGGTAGAAAATATTGTGGAAAAAGGAGAAATTGCTTTTTACAAGCAATTTCTTCGTTTTCCACAATGTTTTCTCGAGTATATAATCACAGGAACGTAAAATCCCGTATTTGAACGGGAAAGGGTTAAAAAAACAGGTTTTGGAATATAAACTAGAAATGTGTCAGACACAGATGCCTAAGGATCATTGCTTGTCACATGAGCTTCAGTTTTGACTTTGAACTTGAGAGTATCCAACACAACACACGCACTTGTACATGGAACAAGGTAACTCGTTATGCCATTGCCATGGCAGGGATTTAACACATTACCAGACTGCAAAATTTTAGACTGGTCCAATTGAAAGGAGTTGCAGACGACAATTAAAATTTTATGAAATTTTAGCTTTTTTCAATATTCTAGGTATATTTATTGTTTAAAATGAAGAAATTGCTTGTCACAAGCAATTTCTTCTTTTTACAAGGTTTTACCAATCAATTTGTTGAGAGGCGTCCAAAAGTGTCACTGTGTGGGAAAGGGTAAATGATATATGTAGACATCACACCATCATGTTACTCCAAACTTAACTTACTGTCTGGAAATAATCCTTGTCAATGTCTCCCTCACTGTCCCATGTGACTTTTTCCTCATCATTCAGTTCTTGAAAGAAGACTCGAGTGCCTCGCAGAAAGTTTTTACCAATGACATATAGTTCCTCTCCCCCTCCAGCACCACATTCCTTCATACTCATTTTACAGATCTCTGGCTGGCCAATAGGTTGGGCTGAAATGTGTACATAGGAATACTGTTTTACTTGTGACACAAGAACTTGTATTGGATTTGAGCTGCATAGAAAAATTTGGATATTTGACAAAAATATTCAATTTTCCAAGACAGTGAGATTCCAATACAAGGTTTTGTTTCACTACTCAACATAGTATTCTATTTATAATAAACCAACAAATTTTGACAATATAACAAACAAAAGAACCTCAAAATACCTGTCTAAAATTAACCTTTTTATAATCTGAATACAGTTGTTCTTGAAATGACATCTTTTTACCAGAAAAGGTGCGTCATGTAACCGTATCAGTTCAGACCATGACTGATACAGAGTATTGGGCTGTTGGATGCTGGATAGTGGATAAAAATCTAAGTCAAACAAGAGCTTTGTCCACAGGACACAGATAACCACACCAGTAGCTTCGATAATAACGAAGGGCAATTACTCTAAAATAATGCAAGCAAGAGTTGAGGTTCTTGTGCACTGCACTTCTCCTCAATGAGGTCTATCCACCCATGAAGTTTCAAGTTGATAGCTATTATACTTTCAGAGATATGCCCCAGACAAAATGTAAGTCTTTAAAATAACAAAGGGCAATAACTCTAAAATAATGCAAGCAAGAGTTGAGGTTCTTGTGCACTGCACTTCTCCTCAATGAGGTCTATCCATCTCAGAAGTTTCAAGTTGATAGCTATTATACTTTCAGAGATATTCCCCGGACAAAATGTAAGTCTTTAAAATAAAAAAGGGCAATAACTCCAAAATTATGCAAGCAAGAGTTGTGGTTCTTGTGCACTGCACTTCTCCTCAATGAGGTCTATCCATCTATGAAGTTTCAAGTTGATAGCTATTATACTTTCAGAGATATGCCCCGGACAATTTGGGGACTGACGGACGGAAGGAAGGAAGGACGGAAGTACGTACGGATGGACAAAGGCAAATTTATATGGCCCCTTCATATTAAGTGGTGGGGGCATAAAAATGGGCATAAATTGCACAAAATGCATCTAGAGTTATCCTCCTTGATAATATAGGTTACTCTTTTGATAATTAATATGTGTGCTAAGTTTCAAGTGAATGCCTTCAATAGAACCAGAGATATCACAAAATGTCAAAGTTTTTGCACAACGACGACACAGAGGCTATTGTAATACTTCTAGTTTTCTGAAAAAACAGCTTAGCTAAAAATTATGGATTTAGCAGTCATAAAAGAAAATAAGTAGAAAATACAAGAGGCCAAAGAGGGGCCTGTATCGCTGCACTGACACTAAAAATTAACCCTTTCCTACACAATGATGCTTTTAAAGCCCTTAATATAAAGGCTTTAAAAAACACTGTGTAAAACAAAGGAGTTGCTTGTTACAATAACTTCTTCATTATCTACATTGTTTTCTACACCAAGAGACAAAGATTTTAAAGATTTCATAACCTTTAAATCATTGTCTGCAACTTCTTTTTAAATTTTATTGTGTAGTAGTGGGTTAAGCAAATGAAAAACCCAACACCATTTAATTTTCTTTATAATGAGTTAGGATACAGTTTTTTACTAGAATTAACTAGACTATCTCTGAATGTGATAATACCCCAAACAACTCCATGTAACAAGAAAAAAATTGACACGAGATTAACTTCTTTCATGAAAGGGCAATAACTCCTAGAAAATTATATGGACCCTAGCCAAAATGCAATATGCAAATCTTTGGTTCATACCAAGAACACACATGAAATTTGAATCAAATGAATTTAGTAGTTCTAGAGAAAATGACCAGACAAGATTGTCAAACAAGAGCTTCGCAGAGGGGCGCATATACCCCCGAAGGGGCTTGTCAGTAATCTTGGCTTTTCAGTAACCCGAGCTTGAATGATAGCTAATGATTGTTGTCAAAAAAAAAAAATCTTATCACCTGAATAATACTGTTTACACTTGAGAAACAAGACAGCTTTATAATAACTTATCATTCAACATTATGTACAATAGTTAAATTCTATAATTTGAATACAATTGACATGAAAAAGATGACCTTGACCAATGACCTTGAAACAAGTTTCAAAAGAAAGTAATCACCACAAGCAATAAAAACATGCACTTGAAAAACTGATCTTGACAAATAAATTACAATGGTTCAGTTAAGGTTTTTCAGAGCTCAAAATGGCCTTGACATTTGAATTCAATAAATTCCAGGGCAGATAATTCAAGAAAGACCCAAGCTTTTGAATTTCTGAAGAGAGTCTTATGCTCAACTAAATATCAGATACATTATGACAAGATTCAGTTCAATCCAAAAGAATTTTTAGGAGTTGTGCACACACATACAAAAAAAAACCTGTTATTTTAAGCTATATTGTTAAATAAAGGGCAGATAATTAAGTAACAACTTGACATGTCAAACAAATTTTTGTCCTAAGCACAACTAGAAATCATACAGAGTCATTGTGGCAAGTTTCAGTTCATTTCAATCCAAAATGTAGGAGAAATAAATCTTGAATTTCAAAGGTCTAATGCACAACTAGACATCATATCCACTAGTTTAGGAGAAAATTGACAAACAGATTGACCAACCAACAGACATGATTCAAGATTAAATGCAAATTTTCTTCAACACTACCCATTACCATGAGACAAAATTTTGGACTGGTCCAAATAAAAAAAAGTTACAGACATTTTAAATTGCTCTAAAATTGGAAAATAAGTGCCAAATAAGTAATTTCTGCTGTTTCCACAAATTTTTTCATAATCATATTTACTCAGGGTGTCAAAAAAGGCCATTAGACGGTAATGGACTGAGCACGATGCCAGATGAAAAATATTTCAGCATTTGTATCTGAGGTAATAGTTTGAACAATCAAAAATTTCAGGAACACGGTCAATATGTAGATGAAGGGTCAATGGTTTACTTTTACTCCAGATGAAAGAGTACAATCATACAGCAATTATTTTTTGACATCATAAAGTCCGAGGCTTAGTTTTTCAAAGTTTCAGAAAGTCAAACTTAATATTCCTGGCACTCATTTGAATGATGTCGATATAACTACCTGCAACAGGATAAACCCATTTCCAATGGAGAAATTTTTAGACTGATCCAAATTGAAAGAAGTTGCAAACAACAATTTAAAGCTTATGAAATTTTGGATTTTTTTTTTTTTAACTTTTAGGGTAGAAAACACTGCAGATAAGGAAGAAATTGCTTGTTACTAGCAATTTCTTCCTTTCCCACAATGTTTTCCAAAGCTTTGTTTTTCTTGGGGCATCTAAAAGCGTCACTGATTGGGAACGAGTTAAGATAGGAGATAATTAGGTTTGTCAACACTATCTATCTTAAGATTTCTTGCAACATGCAGAGAAGCCTCAAATTAATGAACATACATCAGAATAAACTTACTGCAGAGGATAGGAGCTGATGCCACTTGTAATACTTGTGGACTGCCACATGGCTTCTGAAATGTGACTCTAAACACCATTCTGGCTTTTGTGCTCTTCTTTTTGGCTTTAGCAAGACCTATTCTTTGTTCCACGTCAGCATTCCTCAGTTTCAAAATACCAACACAGTCAATTCTAAACAAAAGCATGAAATAGAAAGGGAACTCTGCATGAACATTTTGATAATCTGTGTTAAGCTGTGAAAAGTGATGTTACAGTTGAAGTCACAAATCCCTGACCATTTGTTTTACAAACAAATATAAAACTCTTGACATCTTAAGACATTACGTTGTACAAGAGAACAAACCGCAGGTGCCCAAGGCTTGACTGTCGAGTGCTGGATAATAAAACAAGAGGACCATGATGGTCCTACATTGCTCACCTGAGTCATCTGCTAATTTAAAACCATTCCAACACAATAAAATTTTAGACTGGTCCAAATTCAAACAAGCTGCAGACCATAATTTCAAGTTGATGGAATTTTGAACTTTTTCGTTGTTTTGGATAGAAAATATTGTGGATAATGAAGAAATTGCTTGATACAAGCAATTTCTTCATTCTCCACAATGTTTTCAAAAGCTATTTTCTTGAGGGGCGTAAAAAGGAGGGATTGAGTTGGAATGGGTTAAGTAATTTTCTGTAATAAAAAAGCCACAACTTGAGCCAAGTAATTATGACAAAAATGTAACAAAACCATAAAGTAATGTTACATACAGTATGAATGCTTTTGCAAACATTCTGGCATTTTAACTCTCTCAAGGCAAACCATCTTGGAAAAAGTGAGAAAAAGAGAGCTTGCTTGTTATAAGCACTTTTTTTCATTTTACACAATGTTTTGTACCCTGAAAGCTACTTATATTTTAATTTCAAAACAAAATCATCTAGTAATACTAGATAGAAAATATTAGTGCCTTAGACCTAATATTTTTGGAGGAAAAGACTATTGAACTTGCTCTGATTGGGCGTTTTTCAAAAAATTTTACCTCTGGGGTGGGACTCTTTTTGACCATGGTAGTATAATTTTGGAGCATTCGGTAGAGAACTATGAAGGTATGCTATATATGAAATATGATAGCATTTACCTTTATACATTGGGAAGAACAGATATTTGAACATACTGTACTTGAGCGTTTTTCCAAACTTTGGATCCCTGGGGCCGAGCTATTTTTTACCAAAGGGGCATAATCCCTTCAAATATGATAGATAACTAATGGATCATGCTTAATTCCTAAAATGAATGCTAAAAGCCTTATATTTAGGAGGAAGATTTTTCTTTAAATTGCTCATATTGAATGAAATACCCAACTTTGGACCTCAGATGCTGCACGGTTTTTGACCCCAGGGGTATTATTCATCTAGTTATGTTATATGCCAAATACAAATATCCTAGGCCATATAGTAAAGGAAGAGAAGACTTTTGGACTTGCTCTAATTGAGCATTTTTCCCAACTTTTGATCTCAGGGAAGGGGTCATTTTTTACCCCAGGGGCATACATTTTTCAAACATACTACAAAACCATCTACCTATGTTATATTCAAAATATGAATGTCCTAGGCCATATAGTTAAGGAGGAGAAGACTTTGAACTTGTTCTAATTTAGCATTTATCCCAACTTTTGACCTCAGGGACGGGTCATTTTTTACCCCAAGGGCATAATTATTTATAACCTACTACAAAACTGCCTAGTTATGTTGCATGCCAAATATGAATGTCCTAGGCCATATAGTTAAAACCATATCTGCCCTGCGAGGAAGTAGTAAAGATAGTTGATAGTCTATTGCTTATTTGGTCACTAACTCAAACAAGGGCCTTCATAATATCGATATGCAAACACAGGGTTTGAGCAATGTTCTCTAGAAAAGGTATTTTGTGTTTTTCTGGTCAACTTCAATTTGTATTTGTTTACATTTTGAAATGGAGACAAATTCACGCGATTCTTCACCGAAAATCTTTGCTTATCTTCGGCATTGACTGTTATATACATAGGTGCTGATGAAAAAACTTTACGGACGATTTCCTAAATCTTTGTGACCTATCTATTTGTTTGAATGACTAGGTAGAGTTAAAACGTCATCACTAACATCATAGTTTATGAAATAAACCTTAGATTGTGGTGGGTCACAATTAAAAATATCGAAACTTCTATCATGCATTCTAGGCTTACTACGTAGAAATATGTTGATCTCCTAATTCCAATTGTCCTATTTATTTAAGCTTTAGAGCCTGGGGTATGGCTTTCCTATTAATTTTATAGTGTGTTTTGGGGGAAGATATGGCTTTAAGGAGAAAACTTTAACTTGCTCTAATTGAGTGTGTTTTTTATTCTTCAATTTTTGACATCAGGGACGGGACATTTATGACCCCAGGGGCTTAAATCTTTGTTACATATTACAAAACTATCTACTTGTGTTACATGCCAAATATGAATGTCCTAGACCATATAGTTAAGAAGGAGAAGACTTTTGAACTTCTCTCACCAATGGGTGGATAACTGTAAACCTAAGTGGGATAGCAGCTGGAGGCTAGGAAAGGATGTAATGGTAGTACTGGTGCAAGATATACAAGGAATCCATTGTTAGGTGCTCCAGTCGCCACAATATTTCTTCTCTTTCTTCTCTTTCCCACAAAAGCTTTCCAAGTTCTATTGCAAGCAAATATTCAAGGGTTGGTCCAAAACTATTGTATGTACCTTTCAATATATAGGCACCTTACCCATTCACACAATCCCACCTTTTAAACCCTCAAGTAAAAAGCTTTGGTAAACATTGTGGAAAATGAAGAAATTGCTTGTCCTAAATGTCAAAGAGACAAACATTTTGACCAAATATCAAGGCGTTTGAGCCTAAAATAATATCTCCTATAAGGGCATACGAAGTACTTTTAAGATTTAACCAAGTGATATACTTTTTTCTCCACTTAATCCAGTTTCAAACTTACGGTATCAAACTTAACTGAGATATTAAGAAGACACAAATTCTGACCACATATCAAAACATTTCAGACAAAAATAAGCCCTCTAGACTATACACAAGGTATTTCTAATATTTGACCTAGTGACCAACATTTGGACCCAATGTGACCCCATGTCAAACTTGGTTGAGGTATTATGAAAACAAACATTCTGACCAATTCAACACGTTTGAAGACTGCACACAAAGTATTTCTAAGATTTGATTTAGTTACCTACGTTTTTAACCTACGTGACCCAATATAGAACTTGACTAAAATATTATGGAGATGAATATTCTGAACAATATCAAGACATGTGAGTCAACTCCAGAGAGAACATTAACCCTTTCCTGTTTTTCAAAATTTTAGACCTGTCCAATTTGAAAGAAGGTGCAGACGAAAAATAAAAGTGGATGCTATGATGAAAAGTTACTAATGTACAGGGTAGAAAATATTGTGGAAAAAGAAGAAATTGCTTGTTACAAACAATTTCTTCTTTTCCAACAATGTCAAGTATAAAATCACAGGGACGTAAAAACTAGGGATTGTAAAAGGCTAAGTATTTGTAAGATTTGAAATAGTCACCTATCATTTTAACCCAATTGGAACCTGAATGATATAATGAAGACAAACATTTTGGCCAAATATCAAGACATTTGAGATAAAAATATACCCTCAAGACTGCATGCAAGGTATTTCTTAGATTTGACCCTACTTTTATCTAAACATTAATCCTCTGGCCCTCTAATACATTGTTCTCAAATTCAACTTGATATATTTTCATTTGTTTTAATATTGTATATCCTTGTGCCAGTTATCTTTCACTAATGACATTTCAATTTCTTAACCCATTCCAACTCAAGCCCTCCTTTTCACGCCCCGCAATTAAAGAGCTTTGGAAAAAAAATTGTGGAAAATGAAGAAATTGCTTGTATCAAGCAATTTCTTCATAATCCACAATGTTTTCTACCCCAAAAGATGAACAAAATTAAAATAACATCTACTTGAAATTGTCGTCTGCAGCTCCTTTCAATTTGGACTGGTCTAAAATTTTGTTGTATGGGAATGGGTTAAACTTTAATAACCACAAAATACATACGATGCTGTCATGTCATTTGAACTTTTCAGGTCAATCTCAATGACAGTAGTTCCATCTATGTCCTTCTCTGAGCATGGTGTAGAATTCTTCCCACACACCTTACAAGCCTGGTAAAAACCATGGGGTCTAACTCTACCACTGTCATTACCAACAAACACCTGTAAAGTAGCCTCCCCTGAATGGCCAATCAACTGAAAAAGAACAATTTTAGAAGACTTGCAACTGCTATGAAATTTACACAGGTAAAATGAGTAATCATTTTATCTTCAAATTATTTGGACTCAACATTATTATGATGTTCCACTTAAATCTTGTCAGCAAAAAAAATAAACATTACAAAATCTTAAAGATTTGGCAAAATACAGAATGCATAATACAGGTCTATGACTAGACAGGCTTGAGAGTCTGTATTGCTCTACAAGCCTGAATTCACAGTAACACAGTGAAAGAAATTCATTAAATATCATATACAGAAATTAGTCACAACCATAAATGTCATGCTTTAATATCAATAAGATTTTCTTTAATCCATTACCACACAACAAAATTTTAGACTGGCCCAAATTGCTAGTTACAAGCAATTTCTTTACTTTCCACAATGTTTTCCCAATTATTTTATGTCAGGGGTGTCCAAAAGTGTTATTGTGTTGGAATGGGTCAAGAAATCTGATAGAACATCACCACATGATCACCAATGAGGAAATTGGTTGAAAAAGACCTTGTAAATTAGGATGGAATAACTTTCTATGTTTTTCAAAAGATCAAAATTTGTTGTGGAAATCTAAAAAATAATCATTTATGATTATCCATGTGAAATTTGATTGAAATTTTCCTATTGTTTCTGATGACAAGTCTTTCTACGTTTAACTATATGCGTAAATATGCAAATCAGCTTCCTCCATAAAAGCAATCTTTTTCAACCATTTAAAAAATTTTCATGGAACTTAACAATCCTTCACTCAAGGATCATGTCTGTGAAGTTTGGTTGAACTACAGCTAATTGATAGGACAATATTTCATACAAAATATAGGGGTGTGGAATTCCCATGCCCGACTTGTCTGACATGGGCTTTTCTACCTGAGGGCAAATACATTTTTCGAGGCTACTTGTCCGTGGACAAGTAAATATCAGGGCAAATCTTGGAATGGTACTAAATAGATAGAAGAGATTTATGAGCATATTGTTTGTATCTAAGGCTAGAAAACATTGTTTTTAATGAATAAAATGCTGAGTTCCAGCATTTTCTTCTTTAAAAATAATGTTTTCTTAAAATTTATATGTTCTTCATCTTTTCACGGGCAAGTCCATTTTGATCCTGGGCAAGTAGAAAATCATATTTTACTTGTCTCTGGACAAGTAGAGAAAATCTGTATTTCCACATCCCTGCAAAATATCAAGGCTCTTTGCCTTCTGGATCAGGAGGAGAAGATTTTTAAAAATTATCTAAAAATTTCACTTATGTTGCCATGGCAACCAGAGTTTAAAACTGATTTCATTTTCTTTTAGCTATTTTCTTTGAGGAACACCTAAGGAACATTTCTGCCAATTTTGGTTCAAATTAGCATATTGGTTTAGGAGGAGATGTTGTTTAAAAAAATTGTTCTTTATCATATATCAACCCAACACCCTGGGGCTACGCAACTGGGAACCCAAGGGTCATGATTTTAGCTATTTTTTTGTTGACAGACAACAGACGACTGAAATAGGTGATATCAATAGCTCACATGAGCATTTTGTGCTCAGGTGAGCTATTAAAAAAAACACATTAGAAATAAGTCTTGGACACAGATGCCCCACTCACAATTTTCACACGACCCTCAGTTGTGATTGATTAGGGTTTAACGTCACTTTTATCATTATTTCAGTAACTTGGCAGCTGCAACACCTAACAATGGATTCCTATCATTTCTCACACCACTACATCCTTTTCAAGCCTCCAGCAGCTCATCCCACTTAGGTTTACGAGCACGAACCCATTAGTCAGAGACAAATGTCTAAAAGGATATTCACCATGGTTTAGGAATCAAACCCAGGATCCCATGACTAGGAGTCCTACGAGCTACAAATGCACTATGGCTGCTGCCTGACCTTCAGTAACCTTGAACCTGGGAGTATCCAACAACACTTTACCCATGACACTTGTAATATTCATGGTACACAACTGTGTCCAGTTATCTTGGAATTCATCAAACAATGTAGAAAATATGCTGGGACAAAATTGGACACACACAAATACACACTAACTCACACATGGAAAGAGGAAACTCTATATGCTTGTAACCATTACATAGCTGGGGCATAAAAGTTCTGGAAGGACAGACATATATCTAATACACATGACACCATGAAAATAGATCTAACAATAGTTTTCTGTGGCCCTGTGCACCTAAGGATGAAAAAATGACATAGAAAGTAAAAGTTAAAAGTTTGTGGAATAAAATATTCATATTTGGTTAAAAGTAAAGCACAAGGTTACAGGGTCAATGTAATTTCTCAAATGACAGCTTATCTTCTGAAGAATCTATGTGAGAAATATGAGCACCAAAGGATGAAAAATAATAAAAGAAAAGGTTATTGCATTCAAAGTCAAGATCACAAGGTCACAGAGTCAAAGTCATTGTCTTAACTAAAAGTTTGTCTCCTGAAATATGAGCACCCTAGGATTAACAATTACAATGAAAAAAAGTTGAAGATTGGGCATAAGATTCTTTTTAATTGGTAACAGGTCAAGGTCACAGGGTCAAAGTCATTGTCTAAAATAAGAACCTATCTCCTGATGTGTACATGTGTGAAGTATGAGTACTCTAGGATGAAAGATGACCATGATAGAAAAGTTTTTTGTACAGTTTTTTTTTAAAGAGGGTTAAAGGTGAAGGTCAAAAGTTCACGGAATCAAGATCATTGTCTCAAATTAAAGCCCATCTCCTGATAATTGCATTTGTCCCCTATGATGAAAACTGACCTAGATAGAATAAGTTTTTGGTAAAAGTTATTTTTATAACAGGTTAAAAATCAAGATAAAAAGGGTCAAGGTCATTGTCTAATATAAAATTGCACTGGGCGAGCTAAAAAGGGTTCATAATTCCACTAAAATGAATGTAAGAGGAGTAAATCCTTGCCCGAGGGCTGATATGATGGTCACAAAAGCATTTGTAGGTACTGAGATATAGCAGCGATATGAAAGCTGCATTTAAAACTTCTTTCTTAGATGAAAAAGGTTCAAAATTCCACAAAAATGAATGTTAGAGGATATTATGTGATACTCACAAGATCATGTTTAAAGTTTCAGAGTAATAGCATTAGTAGAAACACAGATTTGAGACTTGCACGAAAACTCCAACAAAGCGCCTAAATCAAAAATGGGATCATAAGTCCATTAAAATGAATTTCAGAGGAACAAGTCTCGGTCTAACATATCATATGACGGCCACAAAGGCATTTGCAAAATTTCAAAGCCATAGCATTAGTAGAAACAGAGATATAACATATTGACAATACCATCGCCCGGCAACTGGAATAGAACCCCCCCCCCCCCTTCTTAAAAATTAAAGACTGTTTAAACTGAAGGTGAGCTCAAGACAGATTGTAGTTCAGAGACCTGGCTTCTCAGGCTCACAAATCCTGAATCTGTTAAAACCCTGTAAATCATCTGAGATTATTGTAAATCATCTGAGATTATTGCAAGTTTTAACTATTACCTTAACAGATGGATAAGCCTGGCCTCCTCTATTTTTCACCGAGCCTCTACTGCCCTCTGTCAGATATCGAGCTCTGTGTTGCTCCTCTGGTTGACTCAGTATCTTCAACTCATAGCTCTGATGCCGTGCAGGAAACTGCTGGCTCAAGATTGGTTCCCTGGATCTTCGTGCTTGTTCCCTCTTTCTTGCCTGTCAAAAAATTAGAATTAAAAAGTCTTGCTTTATAAGCACTTAAAAAATTGCAGATAGCATGTGCAATTTAGTTCAAAATTGGTAAGCTTTTAACCTAGAGAAATGTATTGCAATACCTAATTTATTCTTTTGCAGCATACTTGATGCCATGGAAACAGACAGACAGGTCCATTTATATAGTAAAATGATCCAATTTCAAATTTATATTATAAGGATTGCATTTGCAATCCAATGAATGAATATCAACAAGAGTACAATGGTCATAAAATATGCCACTGTTTTGCATTAAGCTCCTTTTTCCTGTGACATAGCCTTATTTGGCAAAACCACGACCAGAGCTCTCACTAGGATTTTGAAAGTAGGATTCCAGGAATCCTATTTAGGAAAAAGTTGGATTCCAAGCAGAAAAGTTGGATTCAAGCCTGAGTGGGCAGGATTTTCATACTAAATGCGATTTCCACCAAATCCCTTTTTTAAAGCACTTTCTTTGTTGAAAAAAGTGTGGAAAAGGGAGATTAATTTTGGTTTTAAGAATTATTGTATTTTCTAGCCCATACTATGTTGTTTACATGTCTGATCATCTTCATTTGATCTTCAGCAAATTCTCTCAATTAGGATTATTTGTAAATCTAATTAAGAAGTAAAGAATTAATGTCAAATAGAGCAAATGATAGAAATTATCCAATGTGTGTAATTTTCTGTTCTTTTTTACTAAGCACACATTGAAATTAAGTTAACCCTTGTCACACTAAAAATGTAATATACCTCCTTTTGAAAGAAGTAAAGATGTGTAGTCTGACCTTAGTCTATATTGCCTAATTTTCCTTCTTAAATTAAACCATTTTAAAAATTGTATTTTCAAAATAGATACTGACTCACAATCAGTCAATCCCTTCTTTTACCACTTCGTTTTTTGATGAAATTTTGCAACAATCTTTATTCAGCTTGATAAGGATTTTTTTGTGAAATTTGGACAAAATAATGGCATACATTGACAAATTAACAGTTTTTTAAACTAAAAATGACAGTAAATTTATGATTCACGCCCAGCTTTAGAAGTCTAAGAGCCCAAAACGTTTATCTAATAATTTTTATTTTCAATTGAATTGCCTGTTGAACCCTCGAAAACCCATGACAATTTAATATTGCAATATAAGTTGACTTCTTAATTATGTTTTGGTTACTTTTTCACTAAACTGATCAATGATAATTTGATTTCAGTAAGATAAGACTGCTAGTAAAATAATTTTACCCAAGTTTCAAAGGTTTCTAACATCTGTCACTTACGACCGCCGATGCATGACCGGTCACCGCGAAGTGGTAATTATCAATCAAGCTGGGTGTTATCAATGATTGTGGTGTATGTTAGGATAATCAATTAACATTTTCCAATAATCAACGTACTATTTTAATGACCCTTGAACCACGACAGATGATTTTACAGAGTCACTTTGACATAAAGTTTGCCAACGTCGGACGCATGTCATTGAAAAAAATTGTCGTCTGTCGGAATCCTTTGATAGAATTTTTTGTCGTCCCTTGCAGAAAGTTGTCGTCTCAGACGACAGTACTGTCGTTTCCGAGAGCCCTGACGACAATATGCTCAAAGTGAGGTGGCTAGGATTGATTGGTTGAATGGAGTTTAACAGCATTTTTAATAGTAATTCAGCCATGATGCTGTGGCTTTGGGGGCTAACTATTGATTCCTGATATTTCCACACCAAAACTACCACTATATCTTTTCTGAGCCCCCAGATGCTCATTCCACATAAGTTCACGATTATCCACTCATTTCTGGAAGGCAAATGTCGGAAAGAATATTCAACACTTCCCCAGATCGAACCCTGGTTACTGTGAGTAAAAGTCCTAAGTGCTTAATTGACTATGGCAGGGGCTTAGCTATTTAGAAACATTCTAATCATTAAACAAGGTGCCAAATTGTCACAAGATACGCCCGTCACACTGCTTAATATTAACTGGGGGTTTGAATAGAACTGAGGTTATTTTGAATGAATATTTTTTGTCAAACAAAGTATGAAAAACAACAAAGGACAATAACTCAAAATACACGCTAGGTAGAGTTATGGTTCTTGTACACTGCACTCCCACTTGGTGAGCTCTATCCATCCATGAAGTTTCATGATTCTAGCTATTATAGTTTTAGAGATATACTCTGGACAAGATTCAAGTATGAAAAAACAACAAAGGGCAATAACTAAAAAAATAGGCTTGGTAGAGTTATGGTTCTTGTACACTGCACTCTCACTTGGTGAGCTCTATCCATCCATGAAATTTTATAATTCTAGCTATTATACTTTAAGAGATATACTCCGGACAAGATACAAGTTTGAAAAACAACAAAGGGCAATAACTCAAAAAATGGGCCAGGTAGAGTTATGGTTCTTGTGCACTGCACTCCCCCTTGGTGAGATCTTTACACCCATGAAGTTTCATAATCCTAGCTATAACACTTTTAGAGATATACTCCGGACAAGATTCAAGTATGAAAAACAACAAAGGGCAATAACTAAAAAAATAGGCTAGGTAGAGTTATGGTTCTTGTACACTGCATTCCAACTTGGTGAGCTCCATCTATTCATGAAATTTCATGATTCTAGCTATTATACTTATAGAGATATACTCTGGACAAGATTCAAGTATAAAAAACAACAAAGGGCAATAACTAAAAAAATTGGCTAGATAGAGTTATGGTTCTTGTACACTGCATTCCAACTTGGTGAGCTCTATCCATCCATGAAATTTCATGATTCTAGCTATTATACTTTTTGAGATATACTCTGGACAAGATTCAAGTATAAAAAACAACAAAGGGCAATAACTAAAAAAATTGGCTAGATAGAGTTATGTTTCTTGTGCACTGCACTATCCCCCTTGGTGAGATCTATACACCCATGAAGTTTCATGATCCTAGCTATAATACTTTTAGAGATAAACTCCAGACAAGATTCAAGTATGAAAAACGACAAAGGGCAATAACTCAAAAAATAGGCCAGGTAGAGTTATGTTTCTTGTGCACTGCACTCCCCCTTGGTGAGATCTATACACCCATGAAGTTTCATGATCCTAGCTATAATACTTTTAGAGATATACTCCAGACAAGATTCAAGTATGAAAAAGAACAAAGGGCAATAACTCAAAAAATAGGCTAGGTAGAGTTATGGTTATTGAGCTCTGCACTCTGTATTGATGAGAAGAATATAACTGCCAAGTTTAAAGTCAATCGGACTTACGGTGACAGAGTTATGCTAGGGTCAAAGAAGTGGACACAGCCGGACAACCGGACGCCCGGATACCACAGGTGATCCCATAATACGTCCCGTCTTCGACGGGTGTATAAAGTGTTACATAAAACCCCGTTTTGCTATGACACAGCCGTAAAAGGTAAGACCTGCACATTATGCACAAGGCCAGATGCCTAGGAACATTCTGTGATCAATACAATTTCTTCCATAAATGTTGGAGGAGATGTGTGAACACGATGTGGACTGACATTAAGACGGACTGACAGAGATGATGAAACCAATACACATCCACCTATGGTGGCATATGAAAGCAAACCATTGGTTTACCATCTAAACATTATAACTGATTCTTGGTTAAGTTGTAGTTAAGTTGCTTAATGATCAATATTAGACAGACATGTGAGAATTCAAGCCTCTTATAACTTGTCAGTACAACCAGGCCTCTTATAACTTGTCAGTAGCACCATAGCAAAGTTGGCTCATTCATATTCTTCCTCTTTACCTTCTGTAACAGGCTGCAGTTGTGTTTGTTTTGTTTGTTTGAATGGGGTTTTACGCCACTTTTAACAATCTGTCAGTCATATCGCGGAGGCTGGAGCACCTAACAATGGATTCCTGGTATTTCTCACACCTGTACTACCATTACATCCTTTCCTAGCCTCCAGCTGCTATCCCACATAGGTCTACGATTATCGACCAATTGGTGAGAGACAAATAGTCGGAAAGGATTAGTGCCGCCGTTGGGGATCGAACCCGGGACCTCTAGATTGACAGCCCGACGCGCTACCAACTGCGCTATGACGGTGGCAGGCTGCAGTTGTGACCTAACTTGCCAATTAGACCAGTGAGTCTAAAGCCCAAACCTCAAAGTACACCTCTTCCAGTAGAGCAAACAAGTTCTTTAAAATCTACATGATGATTCCATGCACTCTGATATAAATCTATATAATTTTTCATAAACCTTATTACTGTCTATGAGAAATTCATTACAGATTTTTTTTCTGGAAAATAGCAGAACAATTCCTCTCTTTTTTTTAAATCATCTTTTTGTATTGTTTTAAATAAGTCTTATTTTTTCCAAACAAATTAGGCTAAACATTTGAGTTAACTTACCTTCAAAACTGATTGTAGTCTAGCCCCATATCCAGGTGGGTGGGGTGTTTTAAAAGTAATTGGTGGAGATGATGGTCTGAAATAAAATGAGTGATTAATTATCAGGACAGAGGCTTTATAGACCAATGGTTCACAAGACAAAATTTCAGAGAAATCTGAATTCAAAGGAGTTGCAGACTAAAATGCAAAAGGCATTTAAATAGAAAAAAAACACAAGAGGTTCATAATGGTTCCATATTGCTCCCCTGAGGATGATGGCTCATGGGTTTATGATATATACAAAATATCAAAGGTCTAGGCCTAAAGAAGCTTTCCAAAGATTTTCTCCTTTAATCCTAGCTATATTGAGGATTCCACTACATAGGGCTAATTTCTAGAATATTGTAATTCTTTGAAGTATTTTCGTAAAGGGTCAATAGGCACTGATACATACCAAATATCTAAGCTCTTGGCTTAATGGGAGGAGAAAATTTTCAAAGATATTCTTTATTCCTATCTAAAATCAGAGTATTTTGGTAGAGGGTTAATAGATTTTCATACAAACAAAATATTAAAGCTCTAGGCCGTATGGTGTGGGAGAAGATGATTTTCGAAGATTTCTTCCTTTATTCCTATGTATAAGTAGGGATTGCACACAAAAGGGCTATTTTTAGTGTACAGCAATTCTTTGAAGCCTTTTGGTGGAGATTCAGTAGATGCTGATGTTACCAATATCAAAGCTCTAAGCATTATGGTTAGGGAGGAGAAGATTTTCACAGATTTCCGTCTTTTCTGTAAATCAGGTTTTTATGCGAGGGTTTTATTTTCAATAAAATTTGGGAGACAACAAACTCGGGAATTCAAGAATCTTGCTTAAACTGGAAATTTTTGTGGAGAAAAATACAGACAGGTCCGAAGTAAGCTGGGGACTGACATTGGTCAAATGATAAAATATTTCCTTTTTTTGGCATCATTCCACTTTATTTTATTCAAATTGGGATTATCACCTTGGCGTAAAAAAAACCAATGAATAGATCAGTTTTGAGAACAGGACTAATCTTTAGCAAACCACAAAATTTTATATCCTACCAAATTAGTCTACTTAGTGTATTGAACCATAACAATGGAAAGTAGATGAGGTGATAATTTACTAGGCCACACCAATAGACAACTAAGAGCTAAAATGTTGTGATTGACTCTTTATCTATTGCATAGATTCTTAGAACCTTTCAACAAATTGAAAGCAGACAGTGCGATATAAATCAATTAAAAACAAAAGTTGCACCCGTTTTGACTCGGATATAAGTATTTCACCTATGACAGTTTGGTTAAGATTATTGGCGTATTGATTAATGGGTCTGTGCTTTTAAGGTATAATCATTACATTAAACCCCTTTTCAGCTCTTTCCAAAATTAAATTTTACTTAAACTTTAATTTATAATTTGCGATCTTAGAATGATTTAAGAAGAGAAATCGTTTTACAGTAAATGAATTACCAGAAATCATTCTATTCATGGGTTGGTATCAAATCCGGATGTAATTGTATATCTTTTTTTATCCCTGGAGATACTTACAGCCTTACCGCCGCTAGCGAATACATGAACTCGCTATTAAGTCTTCGGGTCCTGATCACGCCCGATATACAGTATTTCTATGTAAAATCACAGAAGGAACAGATAAGGGCTATTTTTCAAGGTAGGTTAATTCCTTGAAGTTTTTTGATAAAGGGTCAATAGATAATGATTTAAACCAAATATCAAAGCTCTTGGCCTTATAGTTTTGGAGCAGAAGATTTTTAAAATTTTTTCACTCGGTTGCCATGGCACTCAAAGTTCTTCTTGGATTTTAATTCTTTGAAGTGTTTTGAAAGACCATGACCTAAGGAACATTTCCGTGAAGTTTGGTTGAAATTTGATGATTAGTTTAGGAAGAGGAGATTTTTTTGTAATTGTGAACGGATGGACAGATTGACAAAAGCACGCTGGCTGATGACCAATCTAAATAGCTCACCCACAGCACTTCAAGCTCAGGTGAGCTAAAAACAATGTTGGAAATCAAGAAATTTCTTCACTTTCAGCATTGTTTAATACCTAAAAAGACACAAAGATATTCTGAATTCTCAAAAATTTGAAAAAACTGTCATCTGCAATGTCTTTGAATTTGTACCGGTTTAAAATACAATAATAATGCAATGATGGAATAAATAGGGTGTACTCATAAAGAGCTGAAATGGGACCCCAGTGGGCTTACTTTTTTAAACTCTCATTCACAGAGTGGTAGAGTGTGTTTGAAGGGTGGATTTGGGTTTGGACCTTTCTCTGTAGTTATAACAAGCACTACCTCAAATTTGGCACAGAGGTAGAGTTTGAGGTACCAAACCCATGCACAAGATCAGGCCTGCAGGTGCCATAGTTCCATAAAAAAGTGTGATCCTAGTTTGGGGTAAAATGGAAAAAATCAGTAATGCGTGGTCAAAGGGTGGGTTTGGACCTTTGATGCTATATGCAAAAAGAGGGTCATGATAGCCTTGGATCCCTTACCTGAGATACTGCATATTTTATTTTTCCCATATAACCGTATTTTCCCTTAATGTCCGGACAGGAAAAAATAATTAATATATTTTGTGTCCGAAAATTAAGGAAATTATTTTCCTTAGTGTCCGAACTTTTAGGGTTACAACTGTACTGCGGCGAAAGTCCGTCATATATATGGATAAATGCTCACGGCGGGAGATTTACGGACGAGTCAAAGGATTTTTTAAAACGCCGACAAATGCGTGATTAATCAAAAAAATTGTCTCATTTAAAGTTTCCAGTAATAGAATCCCCATAAATATCCGCGGCTAAACACTACGATAATATGAAACAGCTTTACACAGATTCACAAAAATAACATTACAGTTAAAAAAAAATAGGGCCGGGTATGCATTTGAGATGATGCAATAATTGACCTTTATCCCTACTCGATCTATTAAATTTTTGATGGAATTTGTTTGTACGTAATCCGATTGAATAATGTATTTGTTCATTTATTTTCAGGTGACTGTGTACTTTTCGAGAAGTAATCTAATGGGAGGTGAAGATTAAAAATTTTTCATTGAAATAAAATTCAGAACAAATTGCATATGAGTTTGTTTCGTATGGAGATCAATCTACGTTATGTTGTTCAACCTTTACATGGTTCCAGGTCATTATTAAATCATTATCCCTGTTGGTCGACTGAAAATATTATCACTACTGCTATATCTAGCTGTAGTCACAACATTTTTGTCGCCCATCAACTAAACAGATGAGTCTGCAATATCCAAACAAAGCATTGTATTTATACAATTCTCCGTAATTACGATGATTTGGCAGACGACGGACGAACTCTCAAATGCGTGATTTCGTTTGGGATGTTTTTTTCTGAAGTTTTATGTCATGTCCCTAAACAAATAACAAAGACTAGTTTCACATTAAAATATCTTTTTCGATAAATACAACAAAATAGACAATAGATCGGCTGATACATTTCTGTGATTTTCGGCCATCACTTCTGTCTTAAAAGGAAAAAAATTAACAATGAGAAGAAAGGCAGGAGGATACAGAATCAGAAAGCGTTCAATTCAAACACAAATAGCCGTAACTTCTCCAGGAATAAGCTGTAGTTACGACATTTTTGGTTGCCTTTCGACGGCGAAGGAAAGACAGCCACTCATACGACCGTTTTTCATTTGCATTTTTTTTTTCATCTTCTTAAACATCAGATTTATGCAAAATCAATTTATGTTAAGATGATAAAAAAATATTTCTCTGTGTTCGGGTAAGAATAAGGTAAGGGTAAATCTTGGGTATCAACCAAATTTCAGCGACGCTCGATCAGGACGTCTCCATGGTGACGTGTCGAACTACTAACTCCGTCCAGTTATGTAAAGCATATAACCGCATCTTTGTACGTGTATCGATAGACATACGGCTCTATTGCTTTACTTGTTTTAAGTCTAGACATATCTAAGTGTATTGATGGCATGTTGACACCGAGGTCTGTTTAACCGTCTTTTACTAAATGAATCGGTCCAATTTGTTAACTACCACCAATTGTGCACTAGACTACGAAGCATGATGAAACCTCGCAATATCCGATCGTCGTCTACTAGCCCGATTTTAAATTGATTAAACACAATATGATAAATAAGAACAAGGGGTCTTTCACATGAACATGCTTTGGGTTACGACGATTTAATTTAATAATGAAGTAACCCTTCTGTTAAAATTACTCCCGAGTCTCTTTGACTGTTCATCGTAGTTCTTTCTATACCTTACAAGAATGTTTAGGTTTGCATAAAAAATTTGTCCGTAGGTGTTAATTTATAATGTCACGTATTGTAAAGCTTGACTGGAGAATCAACGTGTCAAACCAATTAACAGGAGATTAACTGATGGCAAACAAAGGAATACGTCTTACAGGGATATAGACGAACTCGTGAATGGTTAAACAGGTAAGGTACATCTTTCGTCGTTGACAAGATTTGTACTTCGTAAGTACGTGTCCGAAAATTAAGGGATGTCAAATCCATTCTATGTCCGAAATTAGGGACAAAAAATAAATTATTTTTGAAAATAATTAATGGTGTCCGAAAATTTTCGGGTGTCTGAACATATCGGGAAAATACGGTATTTTCTTTTTATTAAACTCTACTTCCATTGCTCTCTTTTAAATTCTCAACAGAAATCAGGTATAGTGGACAAAAACTCTTTCTTATACAAGTGTCAGTATTTCTTCACTTTACATTGAAAAACAAAAAGCTGCTCACAACATAAGGCTGATATAAATCATCATAATCTGAACTATTTCAAATATGAGCCAATACATCCACATGACAACCATAGGCCTTATGTTTTAAGAGAAGTTTTTTTTTTTTTTTTAGAAAACAGGAAAGTTGCTTTAGCAGCAATACCAAGAAGAGTTATTCATACATTCCTATTCAGTTGAAGTTTGTTTTGGAAGGCCATCACTCAAGGATCATTTCTGCTAAGTTTCATTGAAATCTGATGGTCATTTTTGGAAACCATTTTTAAAGACCCTATCTTAATTCCACAAACCTACAAAAAAAGGCTTTTATAACTCATATCATCATAACCTGAATTATTTTGTACCATTAGGCAATGCTATATGCAAAATTTGAAATCTCTAGGCTTTATGGTTTAGGAGGAGAAAATTTAAGAACTCATAAGAAAATCCCTTTGGATACCATCCTGTTTGTTGCCATGGCAACCAGTGTTATACATGGATTCCTATCCTCTTAATTATTTTGGAAGACAATCTCTCAAGAATCATTCCTATAGAATTTCATTAAAATCTAATACCATAGTTCGTTAAGGATAAGATGATTTTCAGAGAAATTGTTCTTTATTTCCATTCTAAAATTTCAATCATCTCAAGATTCTGTCAAACAACCATCTACCACTTTGTGTTTGTTAACTTTATGCATGTCTTGCTGCTTATCTATATATCATAACAAACAAGTATTGTGTGTTTTGTGTTTGTTAAAATTATGCAATTTTTTTTTTTTTGTTTATCTTTAGATCATGCCAAACAAATAACTTGCAAATGTACTTCAAGACATGTTTGTTAACTGTCAGTATATTTTTTCACTCTTTCACAGTTGATATCTAAGAATATTGGTTAAAATTTTCAAAGGAAACGCATACATAGATCAACACTAGTGTTGGGCAATCGGTTTCAAATCAAAATTGATTAACTGTTTTTAGTGGAAAGAATAAATCAACTAATTATCAATTATATAATCAGTTTCTTTGAAATCAATTTAGTACTCTATGCTATGGCATTACCACTCCAGCCTGCTATGTTATTTTTTTTTATAATTCATGCAACTATACCAATATCATTTGTTGTAAAACTTGTAAGCTTTGATTTTGAAACTGTTGATTTTGTTGGAGACTTCTCAAGATGGGATTGAAATGATTTGCGTTCCCTAGGTAAAAGGTAATTACTAGAGAACAAGACTAAACTAGTGACATTGGTCTCCCTAGCTGACTTATGTATTAATGATTTGTACCTTCATACCAAGCAGTGAATAATCTAGACTTTGCAAGCCCCCCCAGGACTCACATATCTGAAACTTGCAAGGAGTCCCAGAAAAAGAAACAATGGGCCCATGAATAGAAAACAAATGAGTCACTCTGTTAACAATTCATAATCAAGTACTTCTTAATTTTCTGTAGCTAAAATTAGTTTAGGCCTACTTTCAAAGGGAAGTTTTATATCCTGCAACTTCCCCCAATCAAATATAGCTGGAAGAGTCAATCAGAAACAGAGTTCAATACTAAAAACACGAAACTTTATGATCGCAATGTTTTGCCTATGTACCAAATGAAAGATAAAAATGTTTTACAAACCAATTGATTATGAAATTCCTTAGTCGGTTATCGTAATCCCAAGACAACTGATTATTAATTGTAATTTATCATCAGCCCATCACTAATAAACACTAGAATGATTTTTGTACCCAGCCCAGAAACAATTGACCTTTGCCTGTGATCTGAATCTGGACATTTAAATAACAAATATTGCAAATGACACATGTATTCATGATGTAAAACAAGACGACCATGACGGTCCTATGTGTATGATGGCTCAATGCTTTATGATATAATACAAAGTATCAAATTTTATTTTCAAGATATGGTAAGTTTGAATGGGGTTTAACGCCGCTTTTAACAATCTTTCAGTTATATCGCGGCGGCTGGAGCACCTAACAATAGATTCCTGTTATTTCTCGCACCAGTACTACCACTACACCCTTTCCTAGCCTCCAGCTGCTATCCCACATAGGCTTACGATTATCTGCCCATTGGTGGTAGACAAATGTCGGAAAGAGTATTGCCGCCGTCGGGGATCGAACCCGGGACCCTTTGAATGAAAGTCCGACGCGCTACCAACTGCGCTATGACGGCGGCTCAAGATATGGTAAATCTTTGAAATATTTTGGTAGAGTGTCAATAGATGATGAGTCAAAGCTCTAGGCCTTATGGTTTTTGAGGACAAGATTTTCAAAGATTTCCTTTTTATTCATTTGTAAAATAAGGATCGTACAGAAAAAGGCTTATTTTCAGAGTACAGAAATTTTTGGAATTATTTTGGTAGAGGGTCAATAGGTGATGATGCATACCAAATATCAAAGCTCTAGGCCCTATGGTTCAGGAGAAGGAGATTTTTAAAGTTTTCTTCTTTATTTATGTAAAATCAGGGATTGCACAGAAAAAAGGTAATTTTCAGAGTATAGTAATTTTTTGAAGCATTTTGGTAGAGGATCAATAGATAATGATTTATACCCAATATCAAAGCTCTGGGTTTACTGGTTTGGGAGGAGAAGACTTTTTAAGCTTTTTCATTCGGTTGCCATGGCAACCAAAGTTCTTCATGGATTTCAATTCTTTGAAGTATTTTGAAAGAGCATGACCTAAGGATCATTTCTGTGAAGTTTGGTTGAGGTTTGATGGTTAGTTTAGGAGGAGAAGATTTTTTTTGTAATTGAGAACGCAGGGACAGTAGCTCACCTAGAGCACAAAAGGCGAGCTAAAATTTTGGCCACATTATTTTAAAAACCATCCAAAATCAATGATGTTATGGTCCATACAAATTTGAACAGAATGCTCACAATAAGGTATGTACTATGACAGCTATGGCTCTTTAACGTTGAGCTTGAAAAAAATAAGAAGAGAGATATCCCCAGTTCAATCCCACCCAAGCCATTTGAATTTTTTCTGAGGAAAAAATTCAATCCATGTGGCTATGTATATAACATGAGGATTATAAGCCAATGTGCTGTGGCTGCACTTGCGCATCTGGTAACAGCCAATTTAGAACTGGATGATTGTTGGTTAAGTTGTAAAAGTTCCAGGGCAAACTTCGGTTTGATAACAGACTATAGTATAAACTTAATCTTAAATTACAGTAGTTATAGCTTTACTATTAATGTTATCAGAAATGAAATTTGTTATAAAAAGATATTTACTACTTACCCATCCAACTCTTTTTTCTCTGCTCCAAACTGGAAGAATCCTTGGTCAGTGTCTATCTGTCCAAACTTGTGAAATGTAAACTCTGACGAGAATCCCTGCATGGCACTATCCACATCAAACACTCTTTCTACTGATGGAGATAACACAGATGATGGCACCTCACTCTCCTGACCCATCTTCATCATTTTAGGTTTACCAATTTGTTCTAATTCATGATCGTCTATTTTAGTTACATCCCATGCAATGTTTTTATCCTTGTCCTCTACAATTGGGGCACCTTGATAAGGTGAATCCACTAGCACTAGTTTTTCCGATCGCGCTATCAGTGAAGATTGCGTGCTTGTATCTATTGTCATCGGAGCCATCTCTGTGTAAGTCAAACCTTGAGATGTATGGTCAATAAATGATGTTTCTTGTCCATTAGCTTCTGTATAAGGACTATTAGCAGACGATGTCGGAGAGCAGGCATTCTGCAATTCTGGACTGGATATATTATCACTTAACTTTCTATCCGTTAACAAATGTTCAAGAACAGGTTTATCACTAATACACTCTGATGAGTCCAACACTTTAGCATGGACTTGTGCCAATCCTTCAAAGGTCTGAAGATTCCCGTGATTTAAATGATTTTCTGTAATAACATGCAGATCTGAATTAGGATTTTGATTAACAAGAAAACTTTGAATATTGTTACTACTTTCAGTACCAACTGTATGACAATAGCCTTGATCGACTACTGTAACAGTCTGACTCTGGTCTGTGTTATAATTACTGTCTGAGTTTATCACAAAAGAGGAGTTTTGTTGAGTATGAATATTTCCATTTTGTTGTAAAGCACCACTAATATCATGCAAGCCAGGCAGGGTGTATTGGGAGTCCATAGCACCAGGGGCACCTGCTAAAGAAAACATGCATCTGCGCTCAATCCTTGATAACAATTTTTTTACTTTTTCAAATTTCAAGCAATACCAACTGAGTCAAAGTTTATAGATTTGCATCTTGTAAATGGAAAATATTGTAGGAAAAACAGATGAAAGTGCTTTTGACAACAAAAATTCTTTTTTCTTATTTAGAGTCTTTTTTTCACAAATATTGCCATTTGACTGATCCTTATGGATCCAAGAATTTAATTGGAGTTGCTAGTGAAAAGGTTAAAAGTATCATGTTTCAAGCTCCCCTTATTTGAAGTATTCTCTCTTAAAAAAGATTTTAAATAAACTCTAAAGCTTTTAAGAAAAAGTAACAGATATCATTCCAGATAATCTTCTATTTTTCTGAATTTATGTATACTTGTTTTACCAAATCTGATAAGCAATAATGTCTAAAAGTTTGTTAATTTGAGCATTTTTTTATGACAACAAATTAAATAATTCCAAAATTTAAACAGTAATACTGACTGGACCATCAAATCTCACCCAATTCCCACAGAATCCATCATTTTTATGACTCATGGAAAACATTTGGGAAAACATTGATAAAAAGAGGATCAAGATGGCCCTAGAGTGCTCACCAGAGTTCTTAATTTGATAAAAAATAAAGAGCTGCCAGAGACTGATTATACGCCCCAAATATAGCCTTGTTGCAAAAAGTATAAAATAAACAGGGAAAAGGGTTTAGACGGACCAACAGACAGGTATATGCTCGCCCTATTCCAGATATGCTAAATATTTAACGTACATCCTTGAGTTGTGACCCTGAACTTGGAGCTGTCTGAAAATTTGATTCAAATGGCACATCTACTCACAATAGAAAACAACTGTGCAAAGTTATTTTGAAATCAATCTTTAATTTTAGGAGCTATGGTCCAGACATGCTCAATTTTAATGTTTGACCTTTAACTTTGACCTTGAACTAAAAGCTATCTGATTTTTTTTTCTTTTTTTTTTTCAAATTGCACATCTACTCATCACTGAGTACAATTGTGCCAAGTTATATTGAAATCCATCTATAATTGAAGGAGCTTTACTTTGGACATACTTAATTTAACAATTCGACCCCGAGCTGTGACCTTGGAACTATGTGAATAATTTTTTCAAACAGCACATATATTCATGATAGAGATCAATTGTGTAAAGCTATTATGAAATCCATACATAATTGAAAGATCTATCCTCTGGAAATCCTAAATTTTCACATTCAACCTTGAGCTGTGACCTTGACTTTGGAGTTATCTAAAAATTTGTTTCAAATTGCACATCTACTTGTAATAAAAAAAAAATTGTGCAATGTTATTTTTAAATCCATCCATAATAAAGGTGCTATGCTTCAGACGTGCTTTATTTCAACATTTGACCTTGAGCTGTGACCTTTATCTTGGATCTATCTGAAGATTCGTTTGACTTTTTTTACTTCAATTGATACATCTACTTACAAAAATGAACAATTGTGCCAAGTTATTTTGAAATCTTTACATACTGAAGGAGCTATGCTGTGGACAAGGTGATTTTAACCTTTGACCTTGAACTGTGACCTTGACCTTTGATCTACTCCAAAACCGGGAAAACTGCGTTGGCATATTATCATAAGGGATTCACATGTGAAGTTCCATCCAATTTGGCCAAAGGGTTGAGGAGCTATTTGGGCAGACATACTGAGAATGGAAGGACAGAGGGAAGGATGGACAGATGAAGAGGCAGCTATATGCTCGACCTTCGAGGAGCATGAAAAATGAAAACAAGAGGCCCAGTGGGCCTTAACGGTCACCTGAGTAAAAGAGCACCAAGACAAGTGATTTTGTTTGAAAGAATTAGAAAAAGGTTTGGTTGAAATCCCCTCAGTAGTTCTTGAGAAGAAGATGAAAATGTTTAAAAGTTACCAAAAATTACCCCCTTTTGGTCCCCATTTTAGGCACCCCTGACCTCCAGCCTCTTAATTTTCACAAATCTGTATAATCAGTACCCAATGATGCTTTTAACCAAGTTAGTTTGAAATTGGCTTAGTACTTCATCAGAAGAAGGTGAAAATGTGAATTTTTTAACATGATGAACTTTGACCTCTGGGTGTGGCCCCATACATGACCCCAGGGGCATGAATTTCACAATTTATAATATACCTGTCCTAGTTGTCATGCATACAAAATATTTAAGCTCTGGCATTAACGGTTGATCAGAAGAAGATTTTTAAAGAAGTACCAAAAATTACCCCTTTTTGGCCCCTATTTGGGCCCCTATGATCCCCCGAACCCCTATTTTCACAAACTTGAATTGGCATCCCCCAATGATGCTTTCTACCAAGTTTGGTTGAAATCTGCCCAGTAGTTCTTGAGAAGATGATGAAATATTTAAAAGTTACCAAAAATTACCCCCTTTTGGTCCCCATTTTAGGGCCCCCTGACCCTATAGCCTTTTTATTTTCACAAATCCGAATAACCATTACCAAATGATGCTTTTCACCAAGTTTTTTTGAAATTGGCTTTGTACTTCATCAGAAGAAGATGAAAATGTGAATTTTTTAACATGATGAACTTTGACCTCTGGGTGTGGCCCCATACATGACCCCAGGGGCATGAATTTCACAATTTATAATATACCTGTCCTAGTTGTCATGCACACAAAATATTTAAGCTCTGGCATTAACAGTTTATTAGAAGAAGATTTTTAAAGAAGTACCAAAAATTACCCCTTTTTGGCCCCTATTTGGGCCCCTATGACCCCCAGAACCCCTATTTTTAACAAACTTGAATTGGCATCCCCCAATGATGCTTTCTACCAAGTTTGGTTGAAATCCGCCCAGTAGTTCTTGAGAAGAAGATGAAAATATTTAAAAGTTAACGGACGACGGATGACGGACGACGGACGACGCACAACGACGGACAAACGATGATTGCAATAGGTCACCATGACCATTCGGTCAGGTGACATAAAAAGACCATGATGGTCCTACATTGCTCACCTGAGTATGATACCTCAAAGCATTATTATATATATACAAAATATCAAAGCTCTACACATAACTATTTAAGATTTTTAAAGATTTTTTCCTTTTATCCTAGGTATATTGACAATCCCACAATATAAGGCGAATTTCTTGAGCATGTTCAGCTGAGGTGAGCTAAAATGCAGAAATTGTTTGCAACATGGAATTTCTTCATTTTAACAAAAAAATTAACTCACCTGAAAGACATGATTATTACACTGTCATTCAAAACTTCTTTCAATTTTGACAAGTCCAAGACATTGTTGTCCAGTAATGGGTTTAGAGAATCCTGCTCAAAAATTGGCGTCAAAAGGTGTCATTTTGTTTTTGTTTGTTTGTTTGTTTGAATGGGTTTTTACGCCGCTTTCAACAATCTTTCAGTTATATCGCGGTGGCTGTAGCAACTAACAATGGAATCCTGGTATTTCTCACACCAGTACTACCATTACATCCTTTCCTAGCCTCCAGCTACTATCCCACACAGGTCTACAATTATCGACCCATTGGTGAGAGACAGATAGTCGGAAAGGATGAGTGCCGCCGTCGGGGATCGAACCCGGGACCTCGAGATTGACAGTCCGACCCGCTACCAACTGCGCTATGACAGCGGCTGTGTCATTTTGTGGGAATGGGTTAATCTATGCAGATACAAAAGCTACAGAATGAGAGAGTGTATTTTAAAGAGGACATTGAATGAGTGCTCTTGAAATACACAACTTATTAACCCATTACCAGATGGCAAAATTTTAGACAGGTCCAAATTGAAAGAAGTTCCAGACGACAATTTAAAGTTTATGAAATTTTAGATTTTTCAACTCTCTGGATAGAAAACATTGGGTAAAATGAAGACAACAATGTTTTCCCAGTTGTTTTTCTTGAGAGCCGTCTAACAGCATCACAATGTGGGTTAAACAAGTGATCCATAAACAGTGATCTATAAACAGATTAAACAAGAGGACCATGATGGTCTTATATCACTAAGCTGATCAATAAAGCTCTAGGCTTTACTGCGATAGAATTATGGAAGGATGTCATAAGGCAACATGGTATATAATAGGATGTCATAAGGCAACATGGTATATAATAAGCAATCACAATAAGTTTTCAAAATTGTGACCTCTTGAGCCATAACAAGAAAATGTCCAGGAGGTACCTTTTCCCCTGTTATAAGCCAGAATGTTTCCTTATTCAGAAGGGATCTTATCCACAACTGTGCAATAATTTTCAGCAAGTTTGAGAAGGATTGACCTAAAATTATGATCTCTAAAGTGGTTCACAAGCAAATTGTCAATCAGGCTCCTTTTCCCCTGATATCAGTCAGCATATCACCATATTCATAAGGGTTCTTCCTCGTGGCTTTACAAACATTTTCAGCAAGTTTGAGAAAAATTGAACCAAAATTGTGACCACTAGGGTGGTAACACTGAATTGTTGACGACATATTACAGATGACAGACAATCAAGTATCCCAAAAGCTCACCATGAGCACTTTGTGCAACAGTGAGCTAAGAAAGAAGTATTGCTGAGTTTATATCTGATTAACATGACCTGTTTAGTAAGTTTTGGTATATTATGAACAGAATTTTTATATTTTATGTATAATTTGACCAGAATCTTTTTAGGAAAAATCCATAGAGTTCTTGATTTTATTAGTCTATGATTTTTCTGCAAAATACAGTATATAACAATTCAGATATAATAAAATCATTATATGCATTATCACTAAACCCATCAGCAGACAACAAAGTTTTAGACTGGTCCAAATTGAAAGAAGTTGTAGACAACAATTTAAAGTTTATTAAATTTTAGTTTTTTTTAACTGTCTAGAAAACATTGTAAAAAATGAAATTATAAGCCATTTCTTCATTTTACACAATGGTTTTCTCTTTGTTTTCTCAATGGGCCTCTAAAAGTGTCACTGTGTGGGAATGGGTTAATTTCATGTTGATAAAAAAGTGTTACCATCAGTCTTCAGCTCATTTGAATATCTATAACACTAGTGTAATATCACACAAATAATATCGAAAATATTCAATGGCCCCAAACATAGGTCATACTATAAAATCTTCACAGCTTCCATGGATCACCGAAGCTAGTCGAAAGCCGACAGTTTCTTTTTAAACTGCCAAGTTATGAAAACTCTTAAAAACTGTCCTGACTAAATGGATGAGAAATTTTGTCAGATCGCTGCTGTCAAAGATACAAAATTGATTGACCTCCGACATTTATGTCAAGTATCTTATTTGTTTTGTAACTTAAAAGTTGTAAGTGTAGCTTACTCAAGCTGCTGTTACATTGTTAATGTCACCTCCCAACAATTTCCTTCCATATTTTATTCCTGACTGTACTTAATACAAATTAACAATGTTTCATATTTCAGTCAAACTTCCCATGTCAAAAGTCAGCTGGTGTTTCAAGCAATCTGTCAATTTGATGTATAGATAAATTTTAACCCTTGTCATGCTTACCCCGGAATATTCTTGTTTTGGCAAGAGGTATACAAAAAGATCAGCCTGAATATAAGTGCATTCTGATCTTAACCCTTGTCATGCTAAACCTGGAATATTCCGGTTTAGGCAGGAGGTGTAGACCAAGATCAACCTGCACATAAGTACAGACTGATCTTAATCTACACCTCCTGTTTGTATTTTTTTACCAGAGTTATTTATGAAATTGATTTCTAAAAGAAATATTGGTTTTTTAACAACAAGTTCTATCAGAGCTTTCATCCCTTTGATTTTACAGCAATTCAGTGCAGCAATTTATACAGCATGACAAGGGTTAATCTAAACCACCTGTTGTGTCCTTTTCAAGCTAGAGATGTTCATAGAATTATTTTTCAAAAGAAATATTAACCCACATCTATTGACTTCAGTACATTCAGCCCTTTGATTCAAATGTAATTCTGAAAAAAAAGATGTTATTCAGCATGACAAGGATTAAATTTAGAAATCAAACTTATTCCCTGCATCTGGGAATCTGAGGGTGGATATAAACAAACATGTAACAGCATGTGAAAACAAAGGAACTAACAGGTAAACTCCATTCACAAGTTTCATAAACCCCATGCAACCAGAAAACAAGAATTCAGACAGGTCCAAATCCAAATAATTTGTTGACAACAATATGAAGTCAGTTTAATTTCAAATATCTGTGTCTTCTTGGGTAGAAAAAAATGTGATTAATGAAGAAATTGCTTGTATCAAGCATTTCTTTTCAATTTCCCATATTGTTTTCAAAAACCCTTTTCTTGAGGGTCATAAAAAAGAGGGATTGTGTTTGAATGGGTTTAATTATACAAAGGACCATGTTAGAACTATTATAATGATACTAGAGTACATGATTCCAATGCCTGGTGTACAACTGACTGTTGAGTGAATCAAAATGTACAAGAAAGCGAAAGTAATTCATACTAAAATGCATTTAGAAATAGAATTTATTGCTCTTTTGGAAGTGAACATATATACAAGTTTTAGGCAAATATCTTTTTAATGTAAGAGATATCACCAAGTGTAAAAGTTTTTGCATGATATCTACAATTCAGGGGAAAATAATGACGACTAGCACTCTTACTATTTGCTGTATTCCAATTTCCACACAATCCTGCTTTTTGACCCCCCCCCCCCCCCTAAAAATGAAAACATAGTGGAAAATGATGGAAATAAAGGAATTGTTTAGAAATAAGCTTATCCACCGTGTTTTTTACCCAAAAAATATGATTTTAAACAAAAGATTCCTAAAATTTCATTTAAGAAACAAAGCATTGAAAGTATTGATGATGGATTTCCCTGTTTGCATAGTAGAGTGTTATATTATTTTGATGTAGAAAATTGCATTTTTCATTTAGATAATCTTATCTAAGCATGATGTCTCATCTATTGCAAAAAGCATCATTTATCCCTCATCAAAGGAAATATGAGTAATATACAAATTAAATTGGCTGAGTAGCTAATGGCTCAAATTCATTGTTACACTTGTACATGTACATATTCTGGTATGAACAAGAGCTGGTCACAGTCATGTGACATATGCCCCCAAAGGACAGGGTCAAGCATGTGGCACTTTGATTTGTTTTGTAAACACAACCACATGCATTTGTGATCTATACATCTCGGTTTTTAATAAATGAAATTTTAATACATATGATAATTTCTATAAATACAGAATGAAATCGAGAAATGCATTATAGACGGATTTTTCTGAGGTCATAAGTAGGTCAAAGGTCAAGGTCACTGGGTCAAGGTCAAAGTCGTGTAAAGTGGTCCACCCAATTAGGCATCTGTCCAAATATGGAAGCAATCCATTGAAGAATTAGAGAGTAAATACAATTTAACCATTTCGGACGCAATTGAACCATTCTGGACGCCTCTTTGACCCTAGATTGTGACCTTGACCTTTGAGATAGGAACCTGGGTCTTTTTGTGACACGTTGTCTTATAGCGGTGAACATTGTGCAAAGTTATATTGAAATCCACTATTGCATGTAGAAGGTACAGAGCAGACACGAAAGCGGGACTGACAGACAGACGTACAGACTGACAGACAGTTTGATTACTATATCCCTCCCTTTGGGGGCATAAAAATGACAGTCAGCCATGGTTGGGTGCACCCACCAACTGCAGTTTTCCTTTAATACTTTTGAAAGAGACATTAAACCAAATTCACTTGATCCCAGACTTAAAGGCTTTTAAGATCAGTACTTTTTTGCTTTTCCTAGACGATTTCTGTCCAATCACAATAAAAAAATAACTAGACATTGCCGCAAAGCGAACTAATATCCCCAACAGGGCTTGGCCATGTACAAGTGCTATGTCCCCAAAGGGCCAAAAGAAACAAGATGTGTTTGTGAAACACCATGCCCCCCAATACAGGAATTCTTTAGAAACGGGTGATTTTTATTGTTTTTTTCTCTTTGTTTTAGGGAAAAGGGTTAAATGTTGACCTTGATCTTGATGAAATGAACTACCCCAGTTGAGCCTTGTTGAGACCTAACTACATACCAAATATTAGCATTGTAACTTAATTAGGGATGATGTTATAGGAAAATGTTTAGTTGGCAGGTCAAATTCTTGAGTAAAGTTTTAGGGAAAAGGGTTAAAATTTTTACCTTGACCTTGATGAAATGACCTTCCCCAGTTGAGCCATGTTGAGACCTATCTACATACCAAATATTAGCATTGTAACTTAATTAGGGATGAAGTTATAGAAAAATGTTTAGTTGGCAGGTCAAGTTTTTGAGTAAAGTTTTAGGGAAAAGGGTTAAAATTTTGACCTTGACCTTGATGAAATGACCTTCCCTAGTTGCGTTTTGTTGAGTCCTATCTACATACCGAATATTAGCATTGTAACTTAATCAGGGTCGGAGTTATAGGAAAATTGGCAGGTTAACTTATGCAGACAGACAGACAGACAGACAGACAGACAGACGGACAGACAGACACAGGTAAAACAAAATGCCCCCGATCTATCGATGGGTGGGCATAAAACGGACTTTAAATTAAAGGGCCATAACTCAGTCAAAAGTCAGTGGACCATAACCAAAATAGGATATGCATGTCTGACTTATACCCAGTCTTTCTGTGAAATTTGAATCAAATCCATTTGATGGTTGCTGAGAAATTGAGCAGACATGATTTTCACCAAAGGGCCATTACTCTGTCAAAAATCAATGGACTGTAACCAAAATGGAATATGCACATCTCTGCTTGATACTGATTATATCATTGAAATTTGAATCAAACCTGTCCAATGGTTGCCGAGAAATTGAGCGGACACCAAAAAGCTACAGACAGACGGATGGACGGTCGGACGGACCGACCGACAAGCTGACTCCTATATTCCCCCCCAATATATTTATGGGGGTTTAATTAAGATACCATGGAAGAAACTTGGACAATAATAGATTAGCAATATTCATCGAGAATTATAACTTAGAAACAAATGAGAAATTCTATATATCTTTTTAACCTTCTGCAACCCTGTAGAAGTTAACCAATTCCCACATAATCACACTTTTTTACGCTCCTGAACAATTGCATTACAGGAAACATTGTGAGAAAAAGAGAAATTGTTTGAAACAACAAATTTCTCCTTTTATCACAATGTTTTCTACCCTATCTGGACCTTAGTTTTCAATTTCAAACTGAGTTCTAAAAGTAGAAGTCAAATCACTCAATATATAATAGAAAGACTGTGTCTTAATGAAACTGTGGCCGCATCTACACTGAGCGGGATATTGTGTTTCTGTATTTTAAAGGAGTCTTTACGCTCTCTGATAATTATATAGAATCCTGCTATCATGAGATTTTCAAAATGTACAGTTGTTTGGAGGAGACAGGTTTTGAAAAATATTTAATTGAACCTAATTGGGCACTACTTCCATCCTACCCTAGTAATATATTACACGATTTTCCAAACTGGGTAACATTGATGGACGTTGTCCACCAAAAATTGTTGTGTGCAACATCTTAAAATTTGCACCAGTCAAAAATTTTAGTTTAGTTCAGTTATGGGTAATTTTTCTTCACCAAATTGTTAAAAACATCATTCTTAACACAAAACAGCGCTCTATATAAAACCATGCTGAACATAGAACCCTTGACCTCTTTTTAGTTCTTACTGAGATACAATAGAATATCAACCATGCTGAACATAGAACCACTGACCTTTTTTTAGTTTTTAGAGGTACAAATAGAATGTCAACGAGAAATAGGTTGTCCAGGGACATGTCGAGCCCGCTGATTTGTACAGTGAATGTGGGGCACGGAATATTTTTTTTATAATGAGACCTTGACCTTGGACATATCACAACAAACTTTTTGCATGACACTAGCCCTCACCAAGTAGAACAACTGGGCCATGTTATTTTCAAATCCATCAATAATGTATAAGTTATACTCTGGACAAAGTTGTTTCACCTTCCAGAGTGACCTTGAACATTCATGTAACATATGACACTAGCATTCATCAAAAAGAACAACTGTACCTAGTTATTTTCAAATCTGTCCATTATTGTAGAAGTTATGCTCTGCACAAGGAAAATTTTGCCCTTTGACCTTCAACAGTTACCTTTAACGTGGAGGTATCACAACAAACATTTTTGCATGACACAAGCACTTATCAAGTAGAACAACTGTTCCAAGTTTTTTTGAAATCCATCCATAAATGTAGAAGTTATACTCCAGACAAGGTCAAATTTGTCATTTGACCTTCAACTGTGGCCTTGACCTTTGAGGTATCACAACAATTATTTTGCATGACACTAGCACTCATCAAAAATAATGACTGTGTCAAATTAATTTTCAAATTCATCCCTATATGTAGAATTTATGCTCTGGACAAGGTAAATTTTGTTGTTTGACTTTAAACTGTGACTTTCACCTTGGAGGTACCACATCAAATATTTCGCATGACACTCATCAAGTAGAACAACTGGGCAGAATTATTTTCAAATACATCCATAAACGTAGAAGTTATGGTCGGGACAAAATTCCGGACGCATGCATGCACTGATGCACATACAAATGCACTAACACCAAAGTGAAATTGTGACAACTCTGTCTTGCTCAACCCCAAGCAGGCTTGACAAAAAATATCATTCATCTATCAAAGCTGCCACTGATTGAAAATTCTAAAATTTCATAAAGACAAAGGAGGAAAAAAATGTGTAGGATGAGTAGAATTCTAAAGCAGGGCTTGAAAATTCCTAAAATTATAATTTCCTGCACAATGAGAAATTACAGTCTGACATTAATTTCTGTATTCAAATCTTTCAAATTCCACTTGTAATGTATAATAATATAATTATACAAAGAAGTAAAAATCCGCAGGACAAGCTGAGGAGTTGAATGTTCAAGTCCTAATTTTTGTAGATACTTAACCCGATCCCACACAATGATGCTTTTTGACTCAACAAAAGAAAAATAATTAGGAAAACAATGTGTAAAATGAAGAAATTCTCCTTTTCAATTTACACAATGTTTTCTATCCAGAAAGTTAAAAAAATCTGAAATTCATTAATCTTAAATTGTTATCTGCAACTCCTTTCAATGTGAACTGGTCTACAATTTTACCATCTGGTAATGGATTAAAAGGGAATCCTCATTTCAAGACAATCCCAATCTAAATTCACAATATGGGCATCGAAAAGAAAAATCAGATTTCACTCCCTCTGATCTTGGTCCTTCAGCTCTGCATTTCAAATACATTTCATGTAGCTATCACTTTGATTAAAGGATGATATTCTACATAACAGACCAACCCCTGTTTTAACCCATTACCTGACTGCACATTTTAAACTGGTCAAAATTGAATGAGGCAGTAAACGTCAATTCAAAGCTGGTCAAATATAGAACAAGAGCTGGTCACAGTCATGTGACAAATGCCCCCAAAGCCTGTGGCACTTTGATTTGTTTTGTAAACACAACCACATGCATTGGTGATCTATACATTTCAGTTTTTTAATAAATGAAATTTTAATGCATATAATAATTTCTATAAATACAGAATGAAATCGAGAAATGCATTGTGGGCGGATTTTTCTGAAGTCAAAAGTAGGTAAAAGATCAAGGTCACTGGTTCAAGGTCAAGGTCATGTAAAGTGGTCCGCCCAATTAAGCATCTGTCCAAATATGGAAGCAATCCATTGAAGAATATGAGAGTAAATACAATTTAACCATTTCCGAACCCAATTTAACCATTCTGGACGCCCCTTTGACCCCAGATTGTGACCTTGACCTTTGTGATAGGAACCTTGATCTTTTTCGCGACACATCGTCTGAAGGTGATGAACATTTGTATGAAAGAAATTTGTACCTGCGTGCATGATTATAGAAATTACAGAGCAGACTGACAAAAAGTGCCGATTTTTTACCTTTGACCCAAGATTGTGACCTTGACCTTTGAGATAGAAACCTGGGTCTTTCTCGTAACACGTCGTTGAAAGGTGGTGTACATTTGCATGAAAGAAATTTGTACTTGCGTGCATGATTATAGAAGTCACAGAGTGGACACAGCAAAAAGTCCCCATTTTTGACCTTTGACCCCAGATTGTGACCTTGAGATAGGAACCTGGGTCTTTTTTGCGACACGTCGTCTTATAGGGGTGGACATTTGTGCAGAGTTTTATTGAAATCCACTTTTGCATGTAGAAGTTACAGAGCGGACCAGAAAGCGGGACGGACTGACTGACTGACTGACGGACAGACTGACAGTTCGGTTACTATATGCCCCCCTTTGGGGGCATAAAAATCTATTCTAAGTTAACACCATCCTGGAAATGAAGAATACTCCTTGCAACAAGCATTTTCTTAATTTTCCACAACTTTCTCCAAAGCTATCTTCTTCACAGGCATAAAAAATTACCGGTAAGTGGGAATGGGATAAAGACCTAACAAACTGAACAAGTTTTTAACAACTTTTACTTCCTGGTGTACCAGGATGTCAAACTATTTATTTTTATTAACAATCAGTTTGTAAGGCCTACATTTAATACTTTTTACAGGGAGTGTTCCTCAGCTTCCTCTTTCAGGGTTGTTTAACCCATTACCATGTTACCAGGCAGAAAAATTTAGACTAGTCCAAATTGAAAGGGGTTGCAGACGACAATTTAAATTTTATGAAATTTTAGATTTTTTCAACTTTCTCAGTAGAAAGCATGGTGGAAAATGAAGAAATTGCTTGTTGCAAGCAATTTCTTCATTTCTTACCATGTTTTCCCAATTGGTTTTTTTGAGGGGCATCAAAGGTTAATTGTGTGGGAATGGGTTATCCAAATACTAAACAACAAAACTCTTGACTGATCAAAGTTGAAAATAAACGCAGATCATAGTTTCAGGTTGATACAATTTAAAAAATCTTTATCTTTTAGAGCAGAAGACATTGCAAGAAGCAAAGTACTTGCTACTTGCAAGTAGTTTTCCAGTGCTTTCCCAAACTTGAGGGTTGATAAAAAGCAGAAATGAGTGGGAATGGTTTAAGCCAGGGAAATGTTGGATTGATTGATGGGTTTTCCCATTTTTGTTAATCTTTCAGTTATTTCATCACAAAGATCTTTTATTCATGTACTTCCTGGGTACTACAGTGGAATCCTCTTAATTGTAACCCTGATAATAGCAATTCACTGCTTAATTGCAGCTGACTTTATGCACAAATGCTTGATATAAAGAACAAACAGTACCTCTTAAAAGCAACTTCTCTTTAACTGCAACGAAAGTGCTGAAAATTTTGTGTTACTATTAACCTATTACCAGATGGCAAAATTTTAGGCTGGTCAAAATTTAAGGAACTGCAGAGGACAATTTGACCCTTGTCATGCTGAACCCAGAATATTCCTGTTTTTGCAGGAGGTAAAACCAAAGATCATCCTGCCCATAAGTGCAGTCTGATCTTAGTCTACACCTCCTGCATGTCCCTTTTCAAGCCAGAGTTGTTTTTAAGATAAAATTTCAAAGGAATTATCAACCCACAATAATTGCATCAAGTATAGTCTGTTCTTTGAAATTCTGTCCATGACTCTAATCAGCATCACAAGGGTTAAAGTTTTTGAGAATTTTAAAGTTTAGATTTGTTCAACTTTCAGGGTAGAAAACTGTGTGAAATGAAGAAATTGCTTGTTGCAATCAATTTCTTCATTTCACACAATTTTTTTTCTCTATGTTTTTTTTTGGGGGGGGGGGGTTGTTTCCCTCCCCCCTTTTTAAATTTTTTGAGAAGTGTCAAAAAGTATCATTGTGTGGGAATGGACTAACAGGATTCCACTGTACTAGTACTAAGCTGGGGCTTTCAATGCCTTGCTAAAATGGAAAATGTTGGTAGAGTTGCTTGGTAGGAATTTCACAAAACATGATCTGCAGATGTGACAGAGATTTAATACTTCCTCAATCTTCCAAACCTGTTGCTGGATGAACTCATATGAATTGTCAAGATTTCTTCATTATCCACAATGTTTTCTAACCTATAGGGAAGGGATTTTGGAAATTTCATCAATTCAATATTGTTGGCAGCATCCTCTTTCAATTTTGACCAGTCTAAAATTTTGTCGTCTAGAAATAGGTTAAACTAGAAGTTTGAGTAAATTTTTAATTGAGTACAAATTTTCTTTCATAGTCTAAGGCCCAGATAATACCAGCATTATAGGGCTTGAAAGAAAAGTTATAAAATGTCCAAAATTTAAGTCACTCCTTAACCCATCACCACACGGTACACTTTTAGACTGGTCCTAATTCAACAAGAGCCATGTCAGACAAGGCCATTTCCCGCCATAAAAGGTTGATAGTAAACTGAAGCCAGTTATATTTAGGCTTCTTGTGCACTGCATTTCTTCTCAATAATTCGACAGTAGCTATTATACTTTCAGAGATATGCTCTGGACAAAATCTAAGTCTTAAAAACAACAAAATGCAATTAGACATTGTGGCAAAGCGGACTAATACCCCCCCAACAGCGCTTGTCCATGTACAAGTGCTATCTCCCAAAGGGCCAAAAGAAAAAACGGACTTTCTAATTAAAGGGCCATAACAGTCAAAGTCAACGGACCATAACCAATATAGGATATGCACATGTCTGACTTATACCAAGGCTTTCTGTGAAATTTGAATATAATCTGTCCAATGGTTGCTGAGAAATTGAGCTGACACGATTTTTCACCAAAGGGCCCCAACTCTTTTAAAATCAATGGACCGTAACCAAAATTGAATATGCACATCTCTGCTTGATACTGATTATATCAGTGAATTTGAATCAAATCCGTCCAATGGTTGCTGAGAAATTGAGCAGACATGAAAAAGCTACAGACAGACGGATGGATAGATGGACGGATGGACTCCTATATACCCCCCCAAATATATTTTGGGGTGTATAATAACTCCAAAATTATGCAAGCAAGAGTTGTGGTTCTTTTGCACTGCACTTCTGCTCAACGAGATCTATCCACCTATGAAGTTTCAAGTTAATAAGTATTTAGTATTATACTTTAAGAGATATGCTCTAGACAAAATCTTAGTCTTTAAAACAACAAAGGGCAGTAACTCCAAAAGTATGCAAGCAAGAGATGTGGTTCTTGTGCACTGCACTTCTCCTCAATAAGACCTATCTACCTATCAAGTTTCAAGTTGATAGCATTTATACTTTAAGAGATATGCTCTGGACAAGCTTAGTGACGGAATGTCGGAATGACGGATGGAGACCATTACTTTTATCCCCTTCGCCGAAACAGAAGCGGATAAAAAAGTTGCGACAAATTTTAAGTGATGAATTTTGGAAAATCGTTCTAATTTGGTTTGGAAAACATTTTGGATAATGCAGAAATTGCTTGTAACAAGCAATTTTTTCATGTTCCACAATGTTGCCCAAAGTAATATTCTTGATGGGCGTCCAAAAGCGTCATTATGTAGGAATGGGTTAAATCAGGAGTTCTGTAATGATACCTTTGCCTGCAGTATTATCTGACAAAATCTCCCCAGAGCTGTGGTTGATGATTGTCTGAAGTAAAGCTGTTGCAGCCCCATTGGAAAACTCTACAAAAGAATCAAATGAAATCTAATGAAAAATCTACAAGACAATGTTGTTATTCTAGTTAACCAATCCCCCAAAATAATGCATATTGATGCCCCTCATGAAAAACAATTGGGAAAACATTGTGTAAAATGAAGAAATTGGTTGACATAGATGTCTGCAACTTTTTTCAATTTCTTACAGTCTAATATTTTCTCATGTGGTAATGAGTTAGCCCATTGCCTACAGAGAACATTTAAGACTGATCCAAATAAACTGCAGACAACAATTTAAAATTCACAGAATCTTAAAATACCTATCTGAAGGGGTAGAGACAATGCTGCAAATAAAGCAGTTTCTTAATTTTAAACAATGTTTTCCTAAGCTTTTGTCTTGAGGGCTGTTAGAAAGCAGTATTGTGTGAGAATGGGTCAAATTATTCTGGCATAGGCAGCACTCAAAGGTTGCTCCTTATAATAATAGTTAAATAAAACATACTAGTTTTTTAGTAATTACCAAGAAAAGATCAAGCTTACAGTCATATCTCCCCTCTGAGAAAGGAAAAACAGTTTAAACAATCTATATTTTTTTTTGGTCATTAAATCAAACAAGGACCCTCTTAACCCTTGTCATGCTGTATAAATTACCTTACTGAATTGCTGTAAAATCAAAGGGCTGAAAGTGCTGACAGAACTTGTTGTTCAAAAATAAATATTTCTTTTAGAAATCAATTTCATAAACAACTCTGGCAGGAAAAGTACAAGCAGGAGGATTAGACTAAGATCAGACTGCACTTATGTGCAGACTGATCTTAGTCTACACCTCCTGCCAAACCCGGAATATTCCGGGTTCAGCATGACAAGGGTTAATATCAATGTGCAAAAGAAGGGTATAGGTGAAGTTCTCTGGAAAGTGTATTTTGTGTTTTTCTTATTAATCTCAACTCGTGTTTGTTTACAATTTGAGACCGAGATGAATGCACCAGATTCTTCACCAGAAATGTTTGCTTATCTTTGGCCATTGACTATTATATGCACAGGTGCTGATGGCTAAACTTTAAAGATGATTTCATTAACCCGCGTAACCGAGTGGGTTGTTTGAATGACCAGGAAAAGTGACAAGGGGACCATGATGGTCCTAATCGCTCACCTGAGGCATCTGCAAATTACAGTACTTTTCTGTATAAAAAAAAAGACACAACTTGAGCAAAATAAATAAAACAAATATAAGATTTTGGGCTTTTTACAAAACTATCCAGTAATGCTATACAATAGAAATTAATGCCTATGGCTTCATAGTTTAATCCATTACTAAACTCTCCCTCATTTTGAAGCCCAAATGGAAAATAGGTTAAAAAAAGAATTTGAGAAAGGGAGAACCTAGTAGTTACAAGGAATTTCTCCATTGCTCACAATGATTTCTACTCTTAAACTTCTTTGTATTTTAGATTTAAATGAAACTTTAATTACCATCTGCAACTTCTTTTAATGGGGACCAGTGTTAAGAGAATTTGATATTACTCTATTTGAGCATTTTACCAAACTTGGGGCCTCTGGGTGGGGCCATTCTGACCCAATGGGTATAATTTGAGCGACCTTGGTAGAGAAAAAATGTGGATGTACTATAATCAAAATATGAATGCATTACAACTTATACATGGGGAGAAGAAGATATTTGAGCATGCTCTTATTGAGCGTTTTTCATAACTTTGGATGCCTTGAGAAGGGCCATTTTTGTCCAAAGGATATAAACATGGTAGATAACAATATGTTATCCTATGTTTTTTATATAAATGCTCTAGGACCTATATTTAAGAAGAATTCTTTCATTTCGATTTAAGCAATTTTCAACCCGAGGAGCAGAGACTTTTTTTATCCTAAAAGCATATTTTCCTGTAAAAAAGTACAAAATTATTTAGTCATGCTACATAACAAATATGAATGTCCTTCACCTTATATTTCAGAAGGAGAAGACTTTCGAAGTTGCTTTAATTGGGCGTTTTCCCAAATTTTGGACCTCTGGGGCAGTGCCATGTTTTATCCTATGGCTAAGATTTTAGCTAACATGATAGAGAACCATCTGGTTATGCTATATACCAAATATGAATGCCTTAGACTTCGTAGATTGGGAGGAAAAGACTGTTGAACATGGTATAATTGAGCATTTTTACAAACTTTGGACACCTAGGGAAAGGGTATTTTTTAACCTATAGGCGTACTTTTATAAAAATTGATAGATAACAGCCAGGCTATGCTACACTCAAAATATAAATGCCATCCGCTTAAAATGTTTTTTTTCTAACATACTTAAATGTTGGGTTTTTCCCAATTTTCAACCCCTAGTGCTTGCCCGTTTTTGACCCTAGGAGGACAACTTTAAGTGTTATAGTACAAAATCATCTAGTAATGCTACATATCAAATATGAATATCCTACACCTTATAGTTTACAAGGAGAAGTCTCTTGAAATTGCCCTAATAAACCCATTACCAAACAACAAAATTTTAGACTGGTCCAAATTGAAAGAAGTTGCGGGCGATAACTCAGTGTTTCTGAAGATTTGGATTTTTTCAACTTTCTGAGTAGAAAACATTGTGGAAAATGAAAAAATTGCTTGTTAAAAGCAATTTCATCATTTTACACAATGCTTTCCAAAGTTTGTTTCTTCTCCAAAATGATTAGGTGTAGGGCTTTGATATATTGTATATTATATCATGAAGCCTTGAGCCATCATACTTAGGGGAGCGATATAGGACCATTATGGTCCTCTTGTTTCATAGACTACAAGGCCAGACGCATTTATATTTCATAAAGAGCTTAATCATATGGTTCTTTAACAAGTTTTTAAACATTTAATCTCTTGGGTCAAAAATGGCCCTGCCCTTAAAATACGAAGTTTGAAAAAATGATTTATCCATTCCCACTCAGTGATGCTAATTTTCAGAATACAATAATTCTATGAAGTATTTTGGCAGTCTTTTAAGATTTCCTTCTTATTTCCATGTAAAATCAGGGATCGCACAGAAAAGGGCTAATTTTCATAATAAGGTAATGCTTTGATGTATTTTGGTAGAGGGTCAGTAGATGATGATTTGTACAAAATATCAAAGCTCTAGGCCTTATGATTAGGGAGAAACAGATTTTTAAAGTTTTTCTTTTTTATTTCTAGGTAAAATCAGGGATCGCACAGAAAAGGGCTGATCTGAATCTGGACATTTAAATGACAAACATTACAAATGACACATGTACTCATGATGTAAAACAAGACGACCATGATGGTCCTATGAGTATGATGGCTCAATGCTTTATGATATGTACAAAGTATCAAATTTTATTTTCAAGATATGGTAAATCTTTGAAATATTTTGGTAGAGTGTCAATAGATGATGAGTCAAAGCTCTAGGCCTTATGGTTTTTGAGGACAAGATTTTCAAAGATTTCCTTTTTTATTCATTTGTAAAATAAGGATCGTACAGAAAAGGGCTTATTTTCAGAGTACAGTAACTTTTGGAAGTATTTTGGTAGAGGGTCAATAGATGATGATTTGTACAAAATTTCAAAGGTCTAGGCCTAATGGTTGGGGAGAAGAAGGTTTTTAAAGTTTTCCTTCTCTATTTTTCTGTAAAATCAGGGATTGCATAGAAATGTGGGGACGGGGTTAATAGTTGTAAACAACAGGGCTCAGTGTCGAGGGTGACTAAATATCAATGTTCTTTTTCCCATTCATGCCTTGTGGAAATAAGGTTGTGTAACAAGCAATTTCTCCTTTTCTCAAATTTTTTTCTACCTTATTTTGGCATTGAGTGTGAGTTGAAAAGTTGTCTACATCGTCTTTTAATTTTCACCATTCCAATTTTTGTTATCTGGTAATTGATTAAGGACATAGGATTGTGTGGGATGGGTTTTAAATGAGCATTTCAAGGGTACTAGCAATACATTTTCAACATAGCCATGCCAAAGCATTGTTTGAATTAACCCATTCCGAAACAACAAATTTTTAGACTTGCACATATTGGAAGAACTTGCAAACAACATTTCAAAGTATAACTGTCCTATTGGGTAGAAAATATTATTAACAAGAGGACCATGATGTTCCTTTATCGCTCATCTGAATATGATAGCTCATGGCTTCATGATATACATAAAATATCAAAGGTCTTTTACAATGGTTTTGGAGAAGATGATATTTTTTGGTTTTCTCCTTTAATCCTATACAAATCCAAGGTCCCACAAGAAAGAGCTTATTTTCAGTGTTTAGTCAATACTTGAAGTATTTTGGTAGAGGTAGACAATTTCCAATTGTCAAGGCTCTAGGGCTTATGATTTTGGAGAAGAACTTTCAAGATTTCCTTCTTTATTCCTTTATGAGTCTAAGATCATACAACAACGGGCTAGTTTTTCAAAGTCCTTCTTTATTCCTAGGGGATTTCAGGGATCTCATAGAAAAGGGCTAATTTTCAGTGTACTGTAATTCTTTGAAGTATATTGGTAGAGAGTCAATAGGTATTGCTACATACCAAATATCAAGGCTCTTGGCCTAATGGTTTGGGAAAAGAAGATTTTCAAAGAGTTCCCTCTTTATTCCTATGTTACAAAAGGGATTGCACAAAAGGCCGATTTTAACCCTTGTCATGCTGTATTAATAACCTTACTGAATTGCTGTAAAAACAAATGGCTGAACTTGTTGTTAAAAGACAAAAATAAATTCTTTTAGAAATTAATTTCATATACAACTCTGGAAAGAAAAGTACAAGCAGGAGGTGTAAGACCAAGATTAGACTGCACTTATGTGCAGGCTGATCTTGGTCTACACCACCTGCCAAAACCGGAATATTCCGGATTCAGCAAGACAAGGGTTAAGAGTATGGTCATTCTTAGAAGTATTTTGGAAGAGGATCAATTGGAGATGATACATACCAAACATCAAGGCTCTAGGCCTTATAGTTTGGGAGCTTTTTTTAATAATTGTTTTGGGACGGACAGACAGACAGAAGGATGCTGGACATTTACTGATCAAAATATTCTTTAGGCTTTATTATGTGGGAATGGATTACAAAGAGTGATTTCTTTTACTTTTCTTTCTTTTCTTTCTTTTCTAACATCAGCAACTCAAAAAGAATTTTAAAATTATAGCAGTTTGCAGTTTTATTGTCAGTTAACTGATTACCAGACAACAAAATTTTAGACTGGTCCAAATTAAAGACTTTGCGGACGACACTTCAGATTGTGTTAAAATTCAAAAAAATGTGCCAAATAGATTAGATTAAATAGGTTGTCCCAGGACAACTGCTGTCAAGCCCACAAAGTTTTGTAGGCATCATACTCCGGACAAGCACAATTTTAGTGTTTGACCTTGAGCTGTGACCTTGACAGTAGAACTATCCCAAAAATTCTTTCAAATGGCATATCTACTCATGATGGAGAATAATTGTGCCAAATTATTTTGAAATCCATCCATAAATGTAGGAGTAATTGTCTGGACAGATTGTCGGATGGACTAACACACTAACGCACATACACTGACTTGTCTTAGTGACAGCTTTGTCTCGTTTACCGCAAGCAGGCTCAACAAAAACGTTGTTATGGAAAAAAAATCTTGTTAGAAGCAATTTCTACTTTTCCCACAATTTTTTCATGATGGTATTTCATTAGGGCATCATAAAACACCGTTTTGTGGTAATGGGTTAAACAAGAATGATAATTTGTTCATTACAATAACTTAATGAATGAAAATGAGAGAAAATCACAAACTAATAAACATTCTTTATTGTCTGTCAGAAATTACTTTCACAATAGTCTGGATGCCTGCCAAACATGATGACTTACAAGCTGTTGCGCTCTATGCATTTTCTCACTGAATCAAAAATGTCTATAGCTCTAAATCATGACCAGTCAGGTAAAATGGAAACTTCCTGGATGTTTTGTAAACCAAATACTTGAATAAGAGATTAGATCTAGCAGAGGTCAATAAGATAGTATTTTGAAAATAAACCTATCACCAGATAAAGACAACTCTAGATTCAGAAAATCTGCAAAGAGTCAAAATTACCAACCAATTGTCAGTCGATGCATTTAGCAGTCTGACCAGAGTCTACAACATTCACATTTCCTGGATAATCTTTTTTAATCTTTCAGGTCACATTTATACCATGATGGCGAAATTACGAATTTGAGCTTGTAAGACTTGGGTGTCATTGAAAACATTTTAAACTGGTCCAAATTCAAAGAAGCTGCAGATTACAAGAACTGTCGTAAAGTGAACTCATAACCCCGTCAACACTGTGTCACTGAAGTAGCACATTTAATCTTTGACCTACATTATCCAAAAAGTTCAAGTTTTGACCTACAAGACCAAAAAACAAATGGGCACTTTCTTGGGTCATTGGAAACAATTGAGTGAAGTTTAAAGGTTGTAGGCCAATTTCTTCTTGAGTTAGAGCATGGAAACAAACAAAAGGACCATGATGGTCCTAGATCGCTCACCTGAATTGTCTGCTGTAAAAAGAATGCAACGAGAGACGAATAACTATAACCAGTTTCATGAAGATTGAGCCAAAACTGTGACTTCTATATTGTAAACAAAGATATTGTCATTAAGGTCCCTTTTCCTGTGTTAACAGATAGAACCTTCCCATTATCTATAAGGTTTATCTTTATGACCAAACAATTATCCTGACCAAGTTTCATGACAATTAAGCCAAAATTATGGCCTCTAAAGTGTTAACAAGGAACTGTCATTAAGGCCCCTTTTCCTGTGTTTTCCAAAAGAGCCTTCTAATAATCAATAGGGTTCATCCTTGTGACCTAACAATTATTCTTTCCAGTTGTCATGAAGATTTAGCCTAAATTGTGTCCTCTAGAGTGTAAACAAAGAAATTGTCATTAAGGCCACTTTTCCTGTGTTTTCCGATGGAACCTTCCCATAATCAATAGGGTTCATCCCTATGATCTAACGATTATTCTGGCAAAGTTTTATGAACATTGAGCCAAAATTTTGGCCACTAGAGTATAAACAAAGAAATTGTGATTAAGGCCCCTTTTCCAGTGTTTTTGCGTAGAATCTGTCAATAAATGATAGCGTTCGTCCTCATGACCTAAACATTATTCTGACCAAGTTTCATGAAGCTTTAGCCAAAATGATGGCCTCTGGAGTGTAAACAAAGAAATGTTGATTATGGCCCCTTTTCCTGTATTTTCATAAAGATCCTTCCAAGAATCAATAGGTTAATCGTTATGACTTAATAATAATTCTGGCAAAGTTTAATGAAGATTGAACCAAATTTATGGCCTCTAAAGTGTAAACAAAGAAATTGTCATAAAGGCCCCTTTCCCTGTATTTTCATGAAGATCCTTCAAACGATAAGTAGGGTTAATCTTAATACCAGAATAATTATTCTGGCAAAATTTAATGAAGATTGAGCCAAATTTATGGCCTCTAGAGTGTAAACAAAGAAATTGTCAAATAGGCCCCTTTTCCTGTGTTTTTGAATAGAACCCACGCATAATCAATAGGGTTCATCCTCATGACCTAATAATTATTCTGACCAAGTTTCATGAATATTGGGTCAAAACTGTGGCCCCTAGAGTGTAAACACTTCAGTTGTTGACGCTGCATGACGCACAAACACGACTGACTACAGACATTCAACTATAACAAACGCTCACCATGAGCACTTTGTGCTCAGGGGAGCTAAAAAGTCTAAGGATGGTAAGACAGATGGATTAATGGATGGATGGATGGAAGGACAGACAGACAGACATGGTGAAACCAATATTCCCCCTTTTCTTCATGGGGGGGGGATAATCAAAAGTAAATGAAATTTACATCTATTTTGTCTTGTGAGGTAGAAAACATTGTAGATAATGAAAATTCCTTGTAGCAATGTTTTCGAATGTTCTTTTCTTTAGGGATGTGTGGGGATGGGTTAAAGTAAATTTTTGCCAGGATGAAAAGATTTGTGAAAGAAGAAATGCTGCCACAAATAATTTCTTCTTTTCCTGTATCTTATTTTTCAATTTCATACTAGGGTAAGAAAGTTGGGTTTGTTTTGGTTAGAGTGACAGAATACTATCACGTGTAAATGTGCAAGAAGGAAAAGGTAAAACAAATTCTCTTGAATTCAATAATTACATCTACAGAATATCAAAATGCAGTATTAAATCTCAGCCATGAGTAATTTTCTCTGTAGTTCTCTAATGCTAACAAAAATAGAAATCAGAAGAATGTCTTTCAATCACACAACTTTCTGCCAAGTCCATTAAATGTCAACATACTGAACTAGAATTGTCACAAAACGGACTCCTACTTCCAACAAAATTTGAGAATGGTCTTAAATTGAAAGTAATTGCAGATGAAAATTTAAAGTTTATGAAATTTTAGATTTTTTCAAATTTCCTCAGAAAACATTGTGGAAATGAAGAAATTGTTTGTTTCATTATTTTAAACAATGTTTTTCCAATTGTTTATCTTAAGGGGTGTCTGAAAGCATCACTGTGTGAGAATGGGTTAAGAAATGAATGTCTTTTCACTAAGTCCTGTTAAACAGTCCTTTCAATCAATCCAGCTGATGACACTCTTATGATGTGTTCAGAAAAGGTCTATAAATGCCTGGTGTTGTTTTAGATCTATTCATGAATTTGAAAAGATAAACAGTTAACCCATTACCAGAGGTGCATTCTTTTCGTCGAGATGAAAAATCCTGCTAAATAAGAATTTGGAGACATTTTAAAGAACGATTTTTGTTATTTTTACTGAAAATATTCGACGTCGTCAAGGCTACTTGTTTTAAGCCAATACTGAGTACGCTTTAATTCCTCATTAAGGAATCTTAAGAATCTTATTTAGCCGCTTAAAAATCTTAATCCAAAGAACGATTCATCTTAAAAATCTAAATAAGAATCTTAAGAATCTTGACGAAAAGAACGCATCCCCAATGGCAAAATTTTAGACTTGAGCAAATTCAAAGAAGTTGCAAGCAACAATTTAACCCATTACCAGGCAACAAAATTTGAGACTAGTCCAAATTCAAACTCAGTAATAATTCTTAGTGCATCAAATGTTGGATTGAGTGACAAAAGTAAGTATCAGGGCTCACACTTGACTCGTAAACCTGCGTTTTGATCCTGAAAAATCTGAAATATTTTTTTTTAAACATGTTAACCCTTTCCTGCAAAATCCCTTGTTTTCCCATCCTGGTGGTTTTATACTTGAGAAAATATAATGAGAAAAGAAGAAATTGCTTGTTACAAGCAATTTCTTTTTTTCCCACAATATTTTCTAACCTATAGGTTGCTTACTTATCATATTGCACCCACTTTTAAATTTCTCCTGCAACTTCTTTCAAATTTGACCGGTCTAAAATTTTGAAAAACAGGAAAGGATTAAAATTCCCTTTCTTGACCCTGAGCAATTTTTCTCAAGGGGTGAAGAAGACTCCCCTGAGACAAATTTGTAAGGGTCAAAACAAGAATATTTGATCCCTTCAATTTTCAGTGATGCATCTAATGTACTATTGAAAATTGTATAGATTTATTGTTAATTTCGTATCCTTGTAGAAGATGTTTGAAAAACAAGATCTGTTGGCAAGTAAACTTTCATTATATAATTACCATATACTCTTAATGCGCTTATTTTATTGTTTTGACCCCTCCAAAATCAGTTATAACCCCTATAATTCCATGATCAAGGAGTCAATGACGCCTCAATTTCAAAGGCCAACACAAGCCCTGACTATTCTAATAATCATTTTCAACTCACCACAAAAACAAAGATGATTGAATGAATTCAAAGGTAAATCCTGATGAATATTTACACATTTTTTCTTGAAACAGATAAATTATGTATACTCATTATACTGTTAATTTATCATATTATTTTCACTGCTATTATTAGACAACATACAGGCATGTCTGTGTTTTACATACAATCTCTTCAAGATGTCTAGGTATGCCAAAACAAGTTGCTGTAACTACCAATTCTCTCCAAATTATCTACTGTTACATATCGAGGAAGTCATTAACTAACATTTTCCAAAAGATACATCTCTTTACACTGTGTGTAAAATTGTCAAAATGGTCTTGATTCAGGTTGGATCCAAGTAACTCCACAGTCTTTGTCATAACGGTCTTTGCTTAACCCATTACCAAACTATACAAATTTAAGGTAAACCAAATTGCTTTTATCTTGAGAGGTGTCATAAAGTGGGACTGTGTAGGAATGGATTAAGGTTACAGAGTTCCTGGTTTATCCTTTCCGACATTTGTCTCCCACCAATGGGTGGATAACCTGGTCTAAGTGGAATAGCAGCTGGAGGCTAGGAAAGGATGTAGTGGTAGTACTGGTGTGAGAAATATCAGGAATCCATTGTGAGGTGCTCCAGCCGCCGCAATATGACTGAAATACTGTTAAAAGGGGCTTTAAGACCCATTCAATAAACCAATCAATTAAACAAGTTGTGTTGGTTTTTCAAGTTTGAGATTCACAAATAAGTAACCAAGACTCAAAATCCTATAGACCCCCTGGAAAGAATTAAAGACTGCTTTAAAATTCTTACATTCTTTTCTGAAGTTGAAAGTCATTGCTGTCAAATAATTATGCTATTATTTCACTTTGTTGGTGAAAATATTTTTTACAGAAAGATGTCAATTCATGTCCTTCCAGTACCAGATGCAGTAAATATCAATGCAGAGAAAAGCCACATCAACCCTCTCCCATATGTTCCCTTAATTTTATAAGCTGGTTATATCATACTTGGCTGATGATATTATACTTAAGAAAACATTGATTAAAAAAGAAGTAATTGCTTGTAACAAGCAAATTCTTCATTTCCCACATTTTTTTTTCTATCATATAGGGTGGCTTCTATTTTAATTGTTCTTACTTTACAATGTTGTCTGCTACCTCTTTGAATTTGGACAAGTCTAAACATTTTCAAAACAGGAAAGGGTTAAACCCCTGTACAACCAAATAAATCAACATGGAAGAATAACCAGAATGTTTCATTGCAAGACAAGACTGATTCTTTTTGCATACACCCCCTCATTGTCTTGGTTTATGTTTACCAACTCTTGTAAACATACATACAGGTAGTTCTCAGGTAGCTGTTTATCCCACAAGAACAAGTAGCCTAGACATGTCAATGGTTGTCTGTAAAACTTTTCAAGATGTCATATGCAAACAAAGGTACTGTATCTTTCTAGCTCAACTTAGCATATGACTTCTTGAAAAGTTTTACAGACAACCATTGACATGTCTAGGCTACTTGTTCTTGTGGCGTCTTTAATTTCTTTCTTTTTCGGTGAAAGACCCTGAGATACCCTGTGCTATATGCAAATTTACCCATTCTCAACTTAATTGTTATTTCATTAAAAAATATTCTTACAAACATCTTTAACCCTTTCCTGCTTTTTAAAATTTTAGACTGGCCCAAATTGAAAGGTTTTTCAGACGACAATTTAAAGTCCAATTTTTGTGAAATGTAATCATTCAATAAATATTAAAAGCAATTTCCATGATGGTCCTAAATCGCTCACCTGAGGCATCTGCAAATTATAGTACTTTTTTGTATAAAAAAGACACAACTTGAGCAAAATAAATAAAACAAATATAAGATTTTGGGCTTTGTACAAAACAATCCAGTAATGCTTTAAAATGAAAATGAATGCCTTTGGCTTCATAGTTTAATGGATTACCAAACTATCCCAGAATTTGTCACCCTCAGGGAAAAAGGTTTAAAAATGCATTGTGAGAAAGCAAGCAATTTCTCCATTTCTATTTAAGAAGAATCCTTTCAATGCGATTTATGCAATTTTCAATCCCAGGAGCAGAGACATTTTTTATCCTAAGAGCATATTTTCCTGTAACATAGTACAAAATTATTTAGTCATGCTACATACCAAATATGAATGCCCTTCATCTATATTTCAGAAGGAGAAGACTTTTGAAATTGCTCTTATTGGGTGTTTTCCAAAATTTGGGACCTCTGGGGCAGTGCCATGTTTTATCCCAGGGCTAAGATTTTAGCTAACGTAGTAGAGAACCATCTGGTTATGCTATAAATCAAATATGAATACCTTAGACTTTGTAGATTAGGAGGAGAAAACTGTTGAACATGGTCTAACTGAGCATTTTTACAAACTTTGGACACCCAGGGAAGGGTTTTTTTTAACCTACAGGCATAATCTAATCAAAATTGATAGATAATAGCCAGGCTATGCTAGACTCAAAATATAAATGCCCTCCGCCTTAAAATGAAGAATTTTTTCAACATACTCAAATTTTGCATTTTTTCCAAATTTTTGGACCCCTAGTCAGGGCCGTTTTTGACCCTTGGATGAAAACTTTTTTGTGATATAGTACAAAACCATCTAGTTTTGCTACATACCAAATATGAATATCCTAGACCTTATAGTTTAAGAGGAGAAGCCTTTTGAAATTGCTCTAATTGAGCATTTTTCCAAACTTCGGACCTCAGGGGCGGGGCCATTTTTGACCCAAGAGATTAAATATTTAAAAACTTGATAGAGAACCATATGATTAAGCTCTTTACAGAATATAAAACCTTTGGCCTTGTAGTCTATGAAAAAAACAACATCAAAGATTTAGTAAAATTTCCAATTTTCATATGCCGCGGCAACCACAGTTTTTGACGGAAAGAAATTCTTTTAACAACCTTTGAAGAGCTTCACCAAATGAACATCCCTGCAAAGTTTCAGCTTGATTGGCCATCTGGTTGAGGAGAAGAAGATTTTTAAAGATATTTAAAGAATTACTAAAGATTCCCATTTTCATATGCCACGGCAACCAGAGTTTTTGACGGAATTAAATTCTTTTAACATCTTTTGAAAAGCTTCACCCAATGAATATCCCTGCAAAGATCGGACAATGACCGATCACAATAGCTCACCTCGCACTTTGTGCTCAGGTGAGCTAAAAACACAGGGATGTAAAAACCAGGAATTAACCAGGAAAGGGTTAAAGGCTCTACAGCTCTTGTATAGACAAAATTTCTCACCAAAAGGAATACCGAAATCTTCATTAAATTTATAACAGACCCCTCTAAATCAAGGCTCCGGAAATCCGATAAATTGCCGGTCTGGACCGAATTTTGAATTGCCAGACCGATTGGAATCCCAAAAAAAAAACACCAAAATCGGTCCGAAATTTTCATCAAATTTCACGTTCAAATATTGCACACCATCTATCAAAATCCACTTGAAACAGGGTTTTCACACGTTACCTGCAGATTAAGAGTTAACAAAAGTGCCAAAAATCGATAATTAGTTTACCCGCCGGCCAGTCTAATGCCAATCGCACGTGGACCCGATTTGCAGTTACACGCTTGACTGAACTTCGGGTATTGAGTTTTGTAAACTTTTTGCAATAGAGAATCGGTTTGACTGAAACACGTTTGAAGAAATGGACATCTAATACTGCGTCGATTTTAATTGCCGTTACTCGTGAAACTGTTTTTTTTTTACTATATCATGGGATGCGTATAAAAATCGAGACATGAACAGGCTTCAGTTGCAGTTTGGTCAAAATCGGAATAGCACAGCACAACGCTTTTATGAAATTAATGTATCACAAGTAAGCGCGTGAGACCGGGTTAAGAAATCACGTCGTTAATATGTTTTATAGTTTTTCATGGCCTGTTTTTCATTCACGGTAAGAAACATAGCCGATAGAATTCAAACAATAATTGGAAATCCGCAGAATACAGATAATTTAAATATAAACGATAGCTTAATAATATTCCTAGTTCCGTCAATGAAATTAAATCTTACTTCAGGTGTGGAAAGCGTCCGAATAATAAATTGGAAATCAACTACAATAAATAAATGACCGAGATTTGTGAACAAATTCCACTCTAGGAAAATTGTGCAACACATGGGAGACCAACTCGATTTTGTCTCGTCGGTCTTTTTGATCTACGTCACGACTCTGTGATCCCATGGGGTAGAATGGACTTACCCGACATTTTTGTGACGTCAGCTGCGTTTTCCATCAACAGACGCTCGCGTTGAAAGAAAATCGACATTGTGTTAAATAACCAGAACTTTGGATTACTAGCTTATGAAAATGGAAAAGTATATCTTTACTATAATTAAATCGGCGGTGCTCTGTAAAACCCCGAAATTTTAATAATGTAATTTATTTGTCTGTCTAATTTTACAACATAATCGAATTTTGTGGACAGCCAGATTTGTAATTTATACTTCAAAAACAAAATGAAAGTAGGATCTGTCAGTTGTTTTCATCTATCTTCCAATAGTTGAAGATTATAATCATATTCGGAACATTTGAAAAGAAGGCAACTACTGAAAGAAAGATGAACCCTTTTACGTACTGGAAAGGTGAAAAAAGGCGGGGGTATTCGTTTTTGTCGGCGTAGGGGGGGGGGTGTTTTTGCCGGGGGAGGGGGGGGGGAGGGCAATGTCCCGGACAGATTTAGATTTCCAAATTTCCGGAGCCCTGCTCTAAATAATTTCAAAATATGTCCCAAGTCAACTTTGAAAAGCATTGCCCAGCAGAAAACTAAAATAAATATCAGATTTATTTTGTGTTACCAACATAGAATAATTTTGAAATGTATTTCCTTTTATGTTCTGAAATGCTATTCTTTTAGGATTTGTGACCTATTTTGAAATTATTGGAAAAGGCATCTGTAACAGTAACAATTTTTAATTCCCTCCGGTGAGAAATTTTGACCTAACAAGAGCTGCAGAGCCTTTATTAAATGAAACATATCCAACATTTTGGATCATTCTATAACTTTCCACAGAGAATGAGAAAGGAACGATGTTGGTAAGAGCAGAATTTATAGCTTAGAATTATTAATCATACCTTTTTCTTCGTATAAAAAGCCACCTTGACCGAGAAATTATAATAATTTTTAAAGCTCAACAATATTAACAAGCTATAAACATAGAATATGACTTCTCATGCACGATTTTAGTTTTAAACAAGAGGCCTATAGGGCCTTATCAGTCCAAAGAGCATAAAAACAGATAAAAGTCCTGCAGATTGTGCTACATAACAAATATCAAAGCTCTATGTCTTTTAGTTTGGGAGAAGAAGATTTTTCAAAGTTCACTAAATCAGTGTATGTTAAACATGTGACATTTTAGAATGGGCTAATTCTGACCCTGGGGCAATAATTTGTACAATCTTGATAGAGGTCTACCAGATGGTGCTGTATACCAAATATCAAAGCTCTAGGCCCTCCTGTTTGGGAGAAGAAGATTTTTGAAATTTTCACTATAAAAGGCAATTGTAAAATTTGTGATGTCAGGGGATTGGATAACTATAACCCTGAGGCCATAATTTATACAATCTTGATAGAGGTCCACCAGATGATGCTACATACCAAATATCAATGCTCTAGGCCCTCTTGTTTGGGGGAAGACAATTTTTAAAATTTTCATCATATAAACCTATGTTAATTGATTGATTGAATGGGGTTTAAAGCCGCTATTAACAGTATTTTAGTCATATCGCGGCGGCTAAGCCTATGTTAAACTTGTGACGTCCGGAAAAGGGCTAATGCTGTCTCTGGTTCCATGATTTATACAATCTTGATAGAAATCCTCTAGATTATGCTACATACCAAACATAAAAGCTCTAGGCCCTCCTGTTTGGGAGAAGATTTTCAAGGTTTTCACTATATAAGCCTATGTTAAACTTGTGACATCCGGGAACAGGCTTATTTTGATCCTGGGGTTATAATTCAAACAATATTGATAGAGTTCCACTAGATGATGCCACATACCAAATATCATAGCTGTAGGTCTTTTGGTTTAGTAGAAAAAGATTTTCAAAGTTGTCACTATGTAAGTTTATGGACCCCCCCCCCCCAAGCATGGCCATTTCACGACAGACTTTTTTTCTTGTACAAACTTGATAGCCCTTGCCCTTCAGACTCTAAATACCAAACGAGAATCCAATCCCACAGCTGGTTAATGACAAGAAGATTTTTAAAGATGTAACCTTTTTTTGCCCATTATGGGGCCCCAAGCCGAGATAACTCCATGATGTGTACAAATCTGAAGCGCCTTCCCATGTGGATGCTGCCTGCCAAATTTGGTTGAAATCTGTCCAAGGGTTCTTAAGAAGTCGAAATTGTAAAAAATAACACAAGACACAAGAGGACAGACAAAACACGATCCCATTAGGTCACCATGACCTTTGGTCCGGCAACCTAAAAACGAGGTCAGAGGGATACAATGTTGTAATACAGGCACCCAAGCAGAAATTTATGTGTATATGGACTTTGGATTCTGCGTCCTGTAAAACACATATCCATTGTTGCTGACTTTCGGCATTCACAATTAGTTTTTGATAATTGTTGACAATCAGCACAACACTACTTGTAACAAATTCATCTTTATCCACAACGTTTTCGCCAGCTTTTTTCTATCAAAGGTGTACAAAGCAGGAATTAGTTCGAATAGGTTAACCCATTACCAGAAGACAAAATCTTAGACTTGTCAAAATTGAAGGGAGTTGCAGACAACATTCTATATTTTATGAAATTCCAGATTTTTCAACTTTCTGGGTAGAAAACATTGTGGAAAATGAAGAAATTGCTTGTTACAATTATTTGTTGCAATTTCTTCATTTTTCAAAATGCTTCCCAATGTTTTTCTTGAGGAGTGCAAAAAGCATCATTGTGTGGGAATGGGTTAACAGGTAGAATGGCAAATTAACACAAGAACAGCATCATAAAATCTCACAGTAATTTTACAGCAGACAAACCTATATTTCTGAAATATCCACATTCAAATACAAACACATTCTTAGCATTCTTGAGTCTGCAAGCTCATTTTTTTCCTCTTGCATTTCATTTTTACAATCATCTGATATTCAACTAGGTTATACCATGCAATCTCTTGTTTTTGGCACTCCTAAAATGATACTTTGTAAGTATTATTGAAAACGGAATTATTGCTTGATTAAAAGAATTTTGCCTTTTCCATTATTTTTCTGTCTTTATGGAATGGCATCTCTCAGTCACTTCTCCCTACATTTCTAAATGGGCAATGAAAATTTCATAGGAATAGACCCTTGTTAGCTTTTAGATGCATAATAATACTCATGGTACAAATGATAGCTGCAAATTATTGCCTTACCATTCTGTTGCACTGTGTTGATGGATGTATTGTGGGTTTCAACTGGAGCTAAGGCTGCATCACTTGAATGTTGATTTGAAATTTGGCTCTGTTGTTTCTCACCTTTTTGACTGTTTAATTCTGAAAATGAAACATTCTAGTATACAGACTTTTATTAATCATGCATATACTTCTTTCTACACCAAGTGGTCTGGGTGACCACATGAAAAGCATAAAACTAGAACTTGTCACAGTATGTGACTTAATACCCATGCAAGTGCTTTCAGGGTAATGAGAGCTTTAACAATACAAGGACATAGCTGCTGACTTTGCTTTTCTAGAAAGGAGGAGTTCGTAACACAAAATTGGCAGTATAATTAGCTGTATATCTCTACAAAGCATAAATAATGTCTAAGTTGAAGGGGAGATAATTCTTGAACCAGGAGGAATTAAGACTTCAAAATTGTGTCTTGCAAAACTTCAATATGTTGTTAATCTTTGTATAAAGTTTCAATGGTATTGAAGCAAAACTGAAGGAGGAGTTTGCGACATAAAATTGGTAGTATATTGTACACAGATAGACGAACACACAGACACATGGACATACAGACAGAAAGGCTGATTCCAGTATACCTTGAAAACATTTGTTTTGCAGGGGTATAATAAATCACCTTCCTTTTATAAATGTTACGCAATTTGGTGAACATAAGTCTATAATTTTCAAACAAATTTTCCAGGAAACTAATATTACATCACCATGTAAAATTTGGTTAATATTCACTTGATACTTTCTATGAGAACATTTCAAAGTTTTCACAATATGTATACAATACATGCAATAACCAAGTTTTTAAATCTATTAAAAATTCAAGGTATCTGATAGTCACCCAAGACCGATTTTTGTACAATCTGGTCGAGATCCAGTTTGCAGTTTTTTGAGAAACTATTCAAAGTTTTCATGATATTAACCCAGCCCATAATACCATGGTTTACTTAAGATCAAAATTTCTACAAAGAATCTGATAAAGGGTCACCTAAGGATTCATTTCTGTGAAACATGGATGAACTTCATCTAGTTTTCTCTGAAAGGAAGATGTTAAAAAGCACAAGGACACATAGATAGACACACATCACTAAGACAATAGCTGAATTGGCCTAGCACAATTTGACTGTTCCTATATGAACAAAAACAAGAGGGCCGTTGGCCCTGGGGCACTCACCTGCGATAAAGGCTCTTTTTCTTTCAACAGTCTAATTTCATGTTAAGGTTAGGATTATGAAACAAGTGGGCCACAATTACATATAAAGACTATGAACCTGGGGATCCAAAAGTCTAAATTTCAAATTCCAAGGCTTGAGTGCTGATTTGAAAGAAGAAAAAAAACTTTTTCCATGGGTTATAATTTCAGAAATAAGAAAAGAGTCTGTGAACTGATGCTTCATGCCTACACCCCCCCCCCCTGGGTCCGCCCCTGGAGACCCTAGGATCATGATTTTAGCTATTTTGTAAGAGATCATTATACTGATGCTTCATGCAAAATATCAAGGCTCTACGCCTTCTGGGTCACATGGAGAAGATTCTTAAAGATTATTTTTGAAATTTCACTTTTGTTGCCATGGCAACCAGAGTTATTGACAGATTTCAATTCTTTTAGCTTTTTTTGAAGGGGACCACCTAGGGAACATTTCTGCTAAATTTGGTTCAAATTGGCCCAGTGGTTTGAGAGGAGATGTCATTTAAAAAATCGTTCTTTATTTCTTTATAAACCCCACCCCCCTGGGGCTCCGCCCCTTGGGACCTGAGGATCATGATTTTAGCTATTTTGAAAGAGGTCAATATACTGATGCTTCATGCAAAATATCAAGGCTCTACGCCTTCTGGGTCACATGGAGAAGATTCTTAAAGATTATTTTTGAAATTTCACTTTTGTTGCCATGGCAACCAGAGTTATTGACAGATTTCAATTCTTTTAGCTATTTTTGAAGGGGACCACCTAGGGAACATTTCTGCCAAATTTGGTTCAAATTTGCCCAGTGGTTTAGGAGGAAATGTCTTTTAAAGAAATTGTTGACGGACGACGGACGGCACACGACGGACGACGGACGGACGCCGGACAAAAGGGGATCACAATAGCTCACTTGAGCACTATGTGCTCAGGTGAGCTAAAAATTCCAAGGATGGCAAAAATATCGTGCTATCTTTTTTAAAAATATTTCCCATTATTTCATCAGTCTACGCAACTTCCATAGCACTTCATGCAGGATTTTGATCTAATAGGGCTGTTAAACCACTTACCAGCAAAAGGCAGTCAATGGTAACAAAAATACAACACAATGTTAAGTGTTTTTGGACCCCTTTTTTATGGATTTTTCTTTACATTGATTATATTTTATCATTTCGACACTTTCTGTAAGAACTTACTAGAATGGATGAGAATCTCTTCAGTCTATGAAATGTTTCTTAAACGATCTCTCAACATTTCAAGCATTTTCTCACGAAGTAAACAAACTTGAGATATACAAAAAAAAAAGTTTCTCATTTCCAGTCTTGAACCATTATGGTGAAAAATTTTGATGAACAAAACAACCCAATTCTTTATATGTTGACATAGCATCAGAAACTAGAGGTGATTGGGCACCTGGTTCACTCCACCTGCCTGAATTTACTTATACAAGTAGTTTAGTTTTCTTAATTTCAGAAAGAACTTTTTTTTCCAATTTACCTTAAAATCAGAGGTCTGAATGGTATGAAATGCAGTCAGGATCGAATCGAATTAAGAAAATGGCATCACTGTCCATCCCCCAACTGTCAGTGTTTGTTGTTCTAAATGATTTTTTGTTTGAATGGGGTTTAACGCCCTTTTTAACAGTATTTCAGGTATATCGCGTCGGCTGAAGCACCTAACAATGAATTCCTGATATATCTTTCACCAGTCACACCATTATATCCTTTCCTAGCTTCTAGCTGCTATCCCACTTAGATTAATGATTATCCACCCATTAGTGAGAGACAAATATCGGAAAGGATATGTGCTGCCACCAGGGATTGAACCCATAACAACCCATGATTGAAGATTGGGAGTCTGGTGCACTACCAACTATGCTATGATGGCGGCTTTTCTAAACAAAAAATACTCACTTGACAAAAAATATTTTTCATTATATGGTGCCAGTTCACAAACTTCTAAAAACCCATTCAAGTTTTATAAAGTTGTATAAAATATTTACTAAATAATCCTTTCACTTCTAGATCTACGAGCCCAAGATCAATTCGAGGTAACTTATTGAAAGAGCATAATCATACATTATGGAAATATTTTGGTTGGACTCAATCAAAATATGCATACGCTGAAACAATCCGCGATCCTAATTCGATCTGATTCACCAGGGATTGCAAGGTTGTGCGACATGTTGCAACTGTGATCCCCTCCAGGAAGAATTTGGAGAATCTTTTTCAGATTCTTACAAATTTACCCTATCCAGCAAACTGATGAAATTTTATCATTTTCTGTCTTCCTGGGTAATTATCGGAAATAAAAGAATGCTGTGGTCCATGCACCTGATCATATAACCCTCATAAAAACAAGATGTGTTTGTGAAACACTATGCCCCTAAAACGGGAATTCTTTAGAAACGGGTAAAGGGTTGAAATTTTGACCTTGACCTTGATGAAATGACCTTCCCCAGTTGCGCCTTGTTGAGACCTATCTACATACCAAATATTCGCATTGTAACTTAATCAGGGTTGAAGTTATAGGAAAATGTTTAGTTGGCAGGTTAAGTTTTGCAGACAGACAGACAGAAGGACAGACAGACAGACGGACACCGCTAAACAATATGCCCCCAATCTTAGGGATGAAACAATACAGTAAAAAGAGTATTGCAATACATATTGCAATGCACCCTTTATTTACACTGAAAGTTGACCACTTATAGTCACTGTAAAGGTATTACTCAAAGTTAAGTTAACAAAAAGTGGAAAATTAATGAATTCTCCTTTTAGCTTTTCAATTATTTCAAATTAATGAAGTTAATGAATAGTTTTGTATGATGAATGAATAAAACAAACTGTATTTCAATTCAAACTGAAATTGACAGATAATTCTACAATGACATATAAAAGAAATTCAGTGAAATGACCCAATGACATGTCAACAGTTATTCTTAGATTGAGTTGCAGATCAAGGCATATTCTTTTTTACGAAATGTAGCATGTCAACTTTGTCAGAATCCATAGAATGATGCCATCTGTGAAAGTAAATATCCCAATCAGTCCTGGGGACTGGCTCAGAGTGCACATTTGATTGTAACATGATGTCTGTCAAAGCAAGCAGTATTTATAACAATCTCTTGAAAATCTCGTTTTCTATTGAGAGGAAAATATGCCCAAATGGCGCTTTTTGCCATCAGGTTATTTAACTGTTCAAATTTATCCACCATGTGACAATTATTGCCGGCCATTTTTCCATGATGGTGTACTCCGTTTTAAGACAAGCCCTACCAACAAAATTCGGAAGAAAAACAGAGTAATACTTTCCCCATTGTTTAAATTCAAACCAAATAGGAAAAATAATAATATCTATCAAATTTTGTTCATATGATTGTAGTTAGGCAGAAAGCAATTATTCATTGTGTGTATTGCAAATGAAATCAATCCAAATTTGACAGGTACACCGGTAACACCACCAGAGGAAACAAGTTCTACTTTCACTTTTGGAAATCTTTTTAGTTTTAAAAATAATCGATTTCAATATGGATTCATATTTAAAACAAGAAGAAAACATGTTGCTGAAAAAACGGTACAGAAAATTCGAACTGGTTTCAGTTTTTCTCTATTGACAGACCGCAGTTTACTGGTATATCGGTAAACTAGAAAAAGCTCTGAGTAGTAAATATGACATGTTATATTTAAATAAATAGCCTGATGATTTTTTGAAATACTCTGCAACTCTATTATAGCACTATCCGTTACAGTGCTAAATCCATTATAACGCGGGATCTGCTTGGCTCCAGAAATTTGTGGGGGTGACTATAATGAATCTTTGCCTAGAAGATGATATGATGGTCACAAAAGCATGTGAAAAGTTTCAAAGTAATATCATTGGTAAAAAGAGTTATTAAAGTGTTATTAAAGATATATGTCAGTTGCACGCAAGGTTTAACCAAGAATTTCTAAGTCCAAAAAGGGTTAAAACTCCACAATTATAAATGTAATTGTAATGAATCTTTGCCTAGAAGATGATATGATGGTCATAAAAACATGGGAAAAGTTTCAAAGCAATAGAATTAGTAGAATAGCATTAGTTAGAAGAGAGTTATTAAAGACGTATAACAGTTGCACATAAGGTTTAACCAAGAATTTTCAAGTCCGAAAAGGGTTAACATTCCACTTAAATGAATGTCAGAGTAATGTAACTGTCTAGAGGGTGGTATTATTGTCACAAAAGGATGTGCAAAGTTTCAGAGCAATAGCATTAGTAGAAACTGTGATATGACACTTGCACGCAAGGTTTCACCAAACCATTAAGCAGATGCCCGGATGACTGGAATAGTCCTCACATATTTTCTAAGAATAATTGAGCTAATAAATGATAATTACCTGAAGCCAGGTAAGTATTAACCATGTAAGTTTTTCACACCTAAGAGTGGATGACAGGGGTCGGCGCTAACTTTGCTTCAATAGTATCCCACAGGAATCCCTACTTATTACTTCAGGGATTCCTCCAGATAATCAGGGATCCCTCCTTGATATACATTAACTCATTCACATGCTATCATGCCCTTCTAAGCCTAACTTGAAAAAAAGCTTGGGAAAACATTTTGGATAATGAAGAAATTGCTTGTTACATGCAATTTCTTCATTATCCACAATGTTTTCTACAAAAGCAAGCAAACAAAAATTCAGGAGCATTAGTTTATACATGAAGATCTTTTGTACAAAAAAATCAAAGTAGTCTGCTTAATGAGAGGTATATTAACCCCTTGTCTGCGCATGTCATATTCTCCAAAGATTGACCTGTCTTCGGAACTGTATCAATTATCTAGATTGGGATAAATATTACTACGTCGTATGCATAACTCCACAATATATCGCCAAAAAGTAGCAAGTGGATAATTGCAATAAAAACTACAATTGTGGAGAAATCAAACTTAATCGTCACCCCAAATTAATTAGAAAAATAATTATTTTAAATTGCGAAAGCATTTATGTCCTACCTGTGCTCCAAGAACAGGCATCAAGAATATGAAGTGTGATTTCTTTGGCTCTGACATTTTGAATTCAATTTGATTAATACATGTCTTAGGTGAAAATTCTAGCTTTTTAATATAGGGGGACCAAAAGAGAAACATAATTTGTAGACCTGAAGAAATTTACACATTTAGTTCCAATAAACTTGGAACGTAAGGGTAGAATTTAGTTATTCTCAACAATCTGAATTCTGTTGGTTTCTGCTAAAATCTTGTAACTACCGTTAATATATTTCATTTCCCATCTAGTAACATCTATAAAATTAAACTTGTTGTCAATGTGAGAGTATTATCACAATTTATCAGGTGTTTGGCTCCGATTCTGAGGGCAGGATTATTCAGTTTTTGCATAGTGGGTATGTGTGAGGGCTGATCAAAACCATAGTATATGACTAACAAGATATGTTTATGAAACACTATGCCTAAGGAAAGGCCTTTCTTTCCCAAATGTGATATTGATAATTGAAAATTGACCTTGACCTTGATTGATTACCTAATCTTTACAACAAGCTGATGCCTACCAACGCAAGGAACCCATGTCTTAATATGAGCCATGTATCCTCAGAAGTGTTTGAATAACAGCAATATGTTATGTTTTGGCAATAAGTTGACCTTGATAAATGATCTTGACCTTGATGGATGACCTTGACCTTACAACCATTGATGCCTATCAACCTTAAGAACCTATGTATATGTATATATTGGCTATGTATTTTTAACAGTGTTTGAATAACAGCTAAATGTTCACCCTTTGGATTATTTTTTTTCCAAAATGCATGACCTTGATAAGTGACCTTGATGAATGATCCCTATCTTACAACTAAATGATGCCTATCTATGCAAAGAGCCTATGTTCCAAATACAGTCGAAACTGCGCTAGCCGTCACCTGAGAATAGCGGCAAACATGCATATAATGGCCATCTCAGGTCCACCCTTGCAATTCAATCTGTGGTTCAAAGGTGAATCCTTTATACATGTGTTGGTTAATGTAATTACATAACAAGTGCAGAGTTATGTTAATGATAATTAATCAAATTTGATGGATTTGATATGAGGTTTTATTGCGTTTTCAGTTTGTTAGTTGCGAGGATGGGTAGTCTTATACAGGACTGGATCCAAATATTCTTTCTACCCTATATTGATCAAACAGTTCAGATACTGGTATTTAAAAAAATACATTGACATACCAAGTGGTCTCGAAAACGACATGGCGGACAACAAAAATCCTATCAAAGGATTCCAAGAGACAACAAAAATAATATCAAAGGATTAAAGGTTTTCAATGACACAAGTCCAAAGTCTCAATCTGGATAAATCCACACATTGTTTATTTGCAAATTACTCGCACATGAAAGTCCGATAACTGGCAATACAATCGCTTTAAAAGTAGTAGGCGGGGTGAAACGACATCAATAATCAATCAGAATACGTCATTCATCATTAATCGAGAAAATGCAATACTTGGTTGCTGGATATTAGCATATCTAATAATATGGCTGCCAAAGTGCTTGACAGGTCGTATAATCAAGTAATTGGCAAAATTAAAATCAATTTGAATTACCAATAACTGGTATTGACTTTAATCAAGGATGTTATTGGTCATCTTATAGGACTATCATTTACTTTTCTTTATGAACGGATCTTGTCTCATTCGCAACCAACTTTTTTCCCAATGCGTTTTTTCTTCTCAAGCAAAATCATTTATATATTTGAACAATAACTGTTAAATGAATTCTGTGAACATTTTTGGACTTTTTGACATTAAAGTATTATTACAGCTTCATGTAATTTCTGGCAATACCCTAGCAATCAAGTTGTCTTCTTAACTGAAAATCCTTGTATCTACAGCTGTGGGTGCGCATTTAAAAACTAAGTAAGTATACTGTCCTAAGTTTGAATGAATCTTTCATGTGGGATATTTACCCCTCCACCCACCCCCCTCATTATTCTTACATAAAGTTAATTTTCATTCAAATGGTCTTTCATGCTGTATGCTATTTTATCAAAAGTGTTCCGAAATATACTTGGATGTACTGTTTTAAAAACTGAAAAGGAGAAAGAGCAGAAAAGGCTTACATCTCTCACTCACTTTATTCCCTACCAACAATTATTTGTCTTTTGCTCTTATTTGCTGAAAAGTTAGCCCACTACAAATTTTAGACTGATAATGGCCAAATGTCACAGAAATAATTTAACAAGAGGCCCATGAGGGCCTGAGACGCTCTACTGGTTATCAAGTTTTCCGTTGAAGAAATCTAATATTTAATGAAGTTAATTACTCAAAGAAGAATGCATAAAGAAAATAAACAGGACTTTATCCCCTTTATTATTTTAAGCAACAATCCTCAAGGCCCCTTTTCCCATTGGGAATTCATTATGTTTACTAGAATATTCAAAAAAAAAAAAAAATCATATGGCCCCTTTTTACATGATACTTAATGGATTGTACCCAGTTCTGAAAAGAACCATTTAAGTGATTGTACAATCATTCTGTGAAATTTTGAAGTGAATACGGTGAAATCAAGGGACATCATTGTGTTAACCAGAATATTTAAGAAAGTTTTTCATAAGGCCCCTTTTTGTGACACTTGCCATATTCAGATCCACTGTCAAAATCAACAATTGGATTGATGGTACAATCAATCTGTTTAATCTGTGGAATTTATTGTGTAAATGAGTTTATAGTGAAATCTTCATAGGGCCCCTTTTCTCATGATACTTTACAGAACAACCCAAATTTCAAAAGGAACAATTCTAATGAAGGTACAATCATTCTTTAAAAGTTAAAGAGAATCAATGAAAACAGTGGACTGAATTGTGTCAAGAATTTTTGTAACAAATTTTCATAAGGCCCCTTTTTCCGTGAAACTTAACAAATCAGACCCAATGTACAAAGGAACAATCCTAATGATAGTTTGAAGAAAATGATAAAGACTGAGGACTTTATTGTAATAATGATGTTTTGTAATAAAATTTTCATAAGGTCCCTTTTCTTGTGTCACTTAACCAATCAGACCTAATGAGGATCAGGTCTCATGTCAGCATCAACAATCGTGATTATTGTACAATGATTCTGTGAAGATTTGAATAAAATCCAATGAAAGCTCAGGACTTGGTTACAAGGATTATAGATAAAATTCTCAAAAAGCCCCTTTTCCCATGATACTAGACAGATCACGCCTATTTGAAAAGAAAGAATCCTCATGATGTGAAAGTTTTAACAGAATCTGATGAAAACTGATGAAGACTTTATTGTGGTAGAATGATTTTAAAATTAAATTTCATAATGCTCCTTTTCCTGTGATACTTGACAGATCAGGTCTAAAGCAAACATCAACAATCATTATTATTGTACCATTATTCTGTGAATGTTTAAACAAAATCCGATGAAAGCTCTGGACTTGGTAACAAGGATTTATAAATGAAATTTTCATAAGGCCCCTTTTCCTGTGTTTCTTGACAGTTCAAACCCTGTTATGAAAAGAATGATAGTTATGACCTTCAAATCATTCTGTGAAAGTTTCAATAAAATCTGATCAAAGCTGTGGGCTTCATTGTGTTAACAGGGTTTTAATTGAATTTTCATATAGCCCCTTTTCCCATGTTACTTGATGGATCTCAACCAATTCCAAAGGGAAATCTTCTTACAAAAGTATAATTTTTCTGTTTGAGTATAAAGACAACCCCATCTCATCTGTGGACTTACAAGCATTGATTAACCCATTCCCACACACCAAAATTGTAGACTGGTCCAAATTGATAGAAGCTGCAGACGACAGTTTAAAGTTGATGTAATTTCGAATTTCTTTGTCTTTTTGAATAGAAAACATTGTGGATAATGAAGAAATTGCTTGATACAAGCAATTTCTTCATTTTCCACAATGTTTTCCAAAGCTTTTTTCTTGAGGGGCATAAAAAGGAGGGCTTGAGTTGGAATGGGTTAAGATCTTTTTAATTGAATTTTCCTAAGGCCCCTTTTCCTATGTTTCTCAATGGATCAGACCCAATTTTTAAATGAACAATCCTTATAATGGTACAATCATTAAGTGAAAGTTTGAAGTCAATCAGGTGAAATCTAAGGCCATGATTTCTTAACTAAGATTTTTTTATTAAATTTTCATACGGCCCCTTTTCCCATGAAACTTGATGGATCAAACCTACTTCCATAAGGGACAATCCATTTAATGTAATAATCATTCTGGGAATGTTTGAAGAGAATTTGTTGAAAACTATGGACTCTATTGTGTTAACGAGGACTTTTTCAATCCAGTTTTTATCAGGCCCCTTTTTCCCCATGGTCCTTGACTGATCATACCAAATTTTGAAAGGAACAATTCTTATGATGGCACAATCATTCTGTGAAAGTTTGAAGTCTATCAGATGAAAACTGTGGACTCTAGAGTGTTAACAAAGATCTTTGAATTAAATTTCAATAAGGCCCCTTTTCCTATGTTTCTTGAGGAATCATATCCGATTCCAAAAGGAACAATTCCTATGATGCAGGGTTAGCTCTGGCTTGAAAAAAGTTGTCGCCATCACTTTCACCAAATTAAAATAGTTGGGGCCAAATGGGAAAAGTTGGGGCCAAATTTAAAAGGAGTTGGTGCCAAACTGGAAAATTTCTTAATTGCACTATTTTTTTCTTCTTATATGTTGTAAGATATATAATATGCATATTAAACAGGTTTTTAACATGTTCATTCATTTCTAATTTTGTCTTGAATGAATGTAGCCAAGTCATACACCTACATCATTTTTACTCATCTTTAATTAGTGCTTTCAGTACTTTGATTAGAAAATCGAGACTTTGATGAGAAAAAAAGAGAGAAAGAAAAAGTAATAAACCTTGTAAAATATGCTTGATTTAATAATAAAATAATGTAGGCGTCTGTAATTTTAAAAAAATCAGTTCAAGGTTGAACATTCTTGGGTACGGAAATGGTTCGTCTGCTTTTTGGACAGTACAATTTTTGGAATTTATGTCATATTTTGACAAACTACCACTGTTTCTATCAACAGTTCACCAGAATATCCTTCTTATTAGCCATAAATGCTGATTCAGTGTTTTAGCAAGTAATCGCTGTAGCGGTGCCAAGATTAGAAACAGACTGACACTGTCAGCAGAAATATACAAAATTTCGCCCGAATTCGGCAATTGTACTAATTAGATAATGACAATGGCTGCCAGTATAATTACACTTTTCTTATAGAAGACCTATTTAAACGTGTTAATTGAGGTCTACTGATCATTCATGTGATTGCCGACATTGGTTCATCCATAATACTAAGTCACACCTACAACACAAAATCAATATGACTCGCCAACCAATGAGGGCATTTTATTCATCTTATTGGCTGTCAATCGGAACTGTATTTAAATTTGTTAATGTGTTGGTCTTGTGTCAGACTAGATGACATAATTGACCTGATGTACAGGCCCTTGAGCAATTATACACACTTGGCCCTCGGACTTGATTTCGGAAGATTAGTCAAAGTAAATGTACGTATTAACAAAACTTTTCATTTTTTGGTGCCACGAACTTTCGCCAAATGAAAAAAACTTGCGCCAGAATTTTATTTTTGTCGCATTTGGCAACAATGGCGACCGACAGCGCAAACCCTGTGATGGTACAATCATTCTGTGAAAGTTTGAAGAGAATCCTTTGAAAATTGTTGGCTTTAGATTATTAATGAGAATTTTTTATTAAAATTTTCATAAGGCCCCTTTTTCCTGTGTTTCTTGACAGATCATACCCATTTTCAAAAGGAACAATCCTTATGATAGTACAATCATTCAGTGAAAGTTTGAAGGGAATCCGATTAAAAATCTTGACTCCAGAGTGTTAAAGAGGATTTCTTAAAAGATTTTTCGATTAATTTTTCATAAGGCCCCTTTTCCTGTGTTTCCTGATGGATCTGACAAAAAATTCCCAAAGGAACAATCCTTATGATGGTACAATCATTCTGTGAAAGTTTAAATACAATCTGATGAAAACTGTTGACTCTAGAGTGTTAACGAGGATTTTTTAATTAAATTTTCATAAGACCCCTTTTACAATGTTTCTTGACGGATCTTACACATTTTCGAAAGGAACGATCCTTATGATGGTACAAACATTCTGAGAAAGTTTGAAGAAAATCCAATGAAAACTGTGGACTCTATCGTAAACAAGGATTTTTAATGGAATTTTAATTGAATTTTCATAAGGCCCCTTTTCCCATGTTTCTTGACTGATCATACCCAATTTCGAAAGGAACAATCCTTATGATGGTACAGTCATTCTGTGAAAGTTTGAAGAGAATCCGATGAAAACTGTGGACGCTATCGCATAAAGGAGGATTTTTTAATTAAGTTTTAATTAGGCCCCTTTTCCCATGTTTCTTGACGGATCTTACCCAATTTCGAAAGGAACTATCCTTATGATGGTACAATCATTCTGTGAAAGTTTGAAGGGAATCAGATGAAAACTGTGGACTCAGTGTAAACAAGGAAAAGTTTAATGGTTGGACAGACGGACAGGAAAAAGCCATCGCAATAGCTGTAGTGGCCTTCGGCCAGTAGAGCTAAAAATGAGTGTATATTTGCAGTTTTATAAGATCACTTTGTGGTAGAGGCATAGTGGTACTGACCTTTGTGTTAATAGCATACAATTTCTAAATATAGTTACCAATAAGCTGTATGGTGAGACAATGTCAGTTTACTAAAACAACAATGAAAATCCAATTTTATCAAACTAGAATCCAACATTTCTGTGTGGAATCCATTTTTTTAGTGTTGGATTCCAGGAATCCTACTTTTAAAATCCAAGTGAGAGCCCTGATACCATCAGAAACTACAGGTGCTGGCTGCATACAACAGGTACCTTGAACTGTGTTTGAGCAAAAGCATAATAAGTTTTTGCATTAAGTTTACTGCTCATAAACAGGCAAACTGATAGACAGACATCAGTAAAACAGCAGCATGAGGATGCCAACACTTGGCTGATGTAGATGTGGATGCAGACATCAGGGCCATAGCAATATCTGAGGTTTTCTCCAAAATTAGCTGAGCTAAAAATTTCATTTTCAAAAAACTTCGTTGTTAATTGCACTGTATTTAAAATTCAATCCATTTCTTTCTCAAAAAATTTAATTCAAAGTCTGTTCAAGTATGTTTGTGGTTTGTTTTTTGTTGGTGAGTGTATGATGCAATTCTACCTTTGAAATAACTAATATAGAAAATTTGGGCCAAAGTGTCGGTAACTCTTGAATCTTCTGAACAAAGCTAATTCTATTCTACAAAGGGTTAAAAACATAGCTCTCAGCATGTGGGAACCTTCACTAGTCTGTGGGAATAGTTAAATGTCAATAGACTTTTCTTTAGGGCAGAGTGCACACAATGACATTTTGTTCTACTGGAATGCATAATTCACCAAGGTAAAGCCATTTCAAAATGACTCAAATATATATCAACTTAACTGTGAAAACAAGACCTGTTATTGGACTTTTCAGCTTGATAGAGACAGGAATTAATTCACATTAAATGCATGTCAGAATTTTAAAATATTACCTTTACCTCTATGTTGTAGTTTCAGAGCAATAGCTTTAAGTGTGTAGTTTTTTAGAAATGAGTGTTGCAGGTAAACCCACCACCAGAATTTTAGCAAGAAAGCTAGACCAGTCTGCTTATCTGAAAGTCAAACATCACTTATCTTACCCTGCAATGTGGTTCCAGCTGCAGTGTTGGGACCAGGATTTGGTATAAGGGCGTCATTTTGACAAATTAACAGCCAAAATAGAGGGTCGTTTTTTTTTTCAAATTTGGCTGCCAATAGGTTTCAATATATTTCTATGATTCCTTTTTCAAGATGAAAACCAAAGAGAAAATGCCTAATTGTAATTAAGTGGAACATGGAAACATATAATTCTCAAATATTGTCAGTTCCAAGTGTGATGTTACCTTAAAAAAAAGAGCACTGTGTACCAATAATTAATAACCAATGCCAACATTCGGCTGTTCAAGTTCTTGGTAGTTAGTGAAATTTCTAAGCCTAAAAATGGACAAAAACATTGACCATGGTTAGGTTTCTTTATCACTTTTAATCCATTTTTTCAATTACATTTTTCGACCCTTAACCCATTCCAACACAGCAAAATTTTAGACTGGTCCAAATTGAAAGAAGCTGCAGACGACAATTTCAAGTTGATGGAATTTTGAATTTTTTCGTCTTTTTGGATAGAAAACATTGTGAATAATGAAGAAATTGCTTGTATCAAGCAATTTCTTCATTATCCACAATGTTTTCCAAAGCTCTTTAATTGAGGGGCGTAAAAAGGAGGGCTTGAGTGGGAATGGGTTAAAATATTACACAACAAAATACACTTTATTGTAGCTGGTTCTTTACCCATATCCTCACTTGATCGTAAACATGCAAACCAATTTGCCCAGCAGTTTGCTCAGTTTTAAACAATTTCTTTGGATCAAGTTACTGGATTGTCAATATGGTCCTGTTTTAAAACCTACTCAGAATAAAGTAGGCCCAATGTGATCCAATCTTGATCTTGAACACAATCCTGTATCATATGGAAGCTTTCATCATGAATTTAGACCCAGACGACCACATTCAAGACTTGTCGAAATTCAAAGATATTGAGGACAACGAATTTTAGCTGATCAAATTTTAACTTTTTTGCCTTTGGGAGTAAAAATCATTTTTTGACAATGAAAAATTGTTTGTGACAAGCAATTTCTGCAATGTTTTCCAAACCATTATTCTAGTTGAGCGTCAAAAAGTGTCATTGTATGGAAATGGGTTAAATGGCGAAAAGCATTATATGACTGCCGCAATGGTCCTGAGGTAAAGGTGCTTTACTTTTGATATGAAGGTCAAGAAACTTAATAGCCAGCCCCATTCTACCTATCTGTAAAATTGGATAGCAGTTGGTTTAAGCCATTGCCTCTCTTTCAGGGACGTGAAAAATATGGGTTGTGAGACTTTGAGAGCGACTCTGTAAGCTTAATGCTCAATCAAACTCAAATGAAATAGTAATAAACTAAGCACCTGCAAATGAAAATCAATTGACCCTATCTACTAAAATACAGACCTGTCCAAATTCAAACATTTTGTAGACAAAAATTTAAAACAGGTTTGATTCGAAAAAAAAAAAACATTCAGTAGGGTAGAAAATATTGCAACAAGCAATTTCTTTATTTTTCATAATGTTTCTACTAAGAAAGTTGAAAAAAATTGAAATTTCATTTACATTAAATTTGGGTGTGCAACCAGTCTAAAATTTTGCTGTATGGTAATGGATTAAAACTATTATCTGCAACTTCTTTTAAGGGTAAAGAACAATAACTTGCATGAGTAGGGCAAAACTCTTACCTCCATTTAAATGGTCCTGCAGAGATTTCATTATTCCATTGATGCTTGAGTTCTGATCATTCATCTCTGAAAGAATTTTTTTTCATTTAACTAGGCAGCAAAATTTCAAACTGGTCCAAATTGAAAGGAGTTGCAGACAATAATTAAAAGTTTATGAAATTTCAGATTTTTTTCAACATTCTGAGTAGAAAACAGTAGAAAACATTATGTTAACTGAAGAAATTGCTTATTGCAAGCAATTTCTTCATTTCACACCGTTTTCCCAATTGTTTTTTTTGAGGGGCATCAAAAAGCATTATTGTGTGGAGTGGGTTAAGAAGTTGCCAAAAGATGAGGGTTCATCAGATTGATACCTCATTGCTAAATTATCTTTAAAGCAAATATTGAAACTTAGGCAGCATCAGGGAGTGTCAATGAAGAGCCTGTGAAATTTCTTTGACCATGGAATGGGCATGATGCATGAGTATAAATTTCACATTTAAGTACAATCAGACCTTTTCTTGCTTAACCAATTACCAGATGGCAAGATTTAAGACTGGACTAACTTCAATGAAGCTGTACACGATAATTTCAGTAAGGGACATTTTGTCTTTTTGGGAAAAATTTTGTGGATGATGCAGAAATTGCTTATTAAAAGCAGTTTCTTAATTGTCAACAATGTTTTTTAAAGTTTTTTTCTTGAGAGGCGTAAAAAATGCAGGATTGTTTGGGATTGGGTTAAGTTGATTCACTTTTATAATTCTAATAAAGATATGAATATATCAAATGTGTTTTACAATTTCCAATGTTTCATCATGTGCATGCCATCACTGAAAATTTGAGGGTTCAAAATATTTTGTTTTGAACCTTAGAAATTCTAAAGTGTCATTATCTTTAAAAACTTTAAAGTGTCGTTATCATTATAGGACATCTTCAGATTTTTGAGGGTCAAAAGCCTGATTTTCAAGTCAAACACGAACCTAGGGTGTATAAAGCTTTTGGTCATATTTTTATTTACAAAGACTTTTTGTTCCTTCTCTTCTTTTCAGATGATTTTGATCACTTTGATCCGTAATAGGTTACCCTTAAAATAAGTCACAGCAGTGTCATGCAAGTCTCATGAAACACCATTGTCTTTCCTCTATGTTTGAAAAAAGATATAAAGCCCTTTGTCTTGTGTGATCAGACGAGACAGAAAATGCAAAACACAGCATTATCGTGTCTCCCTTACTTGACAAGATCATGATTTGATTCAGATAGAGCTTGTTGGAACACTAGAGTGTTGTCTTTACGGCAGAAAGCATTTGACCAGGGGTGTGGAATTCCTATGCCCGACTTGTCCGACTTGGGCTCTTACCCTGCGGAGAAGTAGATTTTCCTTGGGAACTTGTCCAAGGACAAGTGGATTTTAAATCAATAACAAAATTACAAACTAGTCCATTTTATGCCAGATTTCACGTTCATAAGTCAAAGAGCTTTTCCTAATCATTACAAGTATATAAGGTCTGGAAAACATTAGATATAAGGAGAAATTGCTTTCAAGAAGCAATTTCTCTATTTATCTTAATGTTTCCTATACTTGTGTGTCTCCGTCTCAAAAAGTATGATTGTGACTTAATATGTTCACAATAGCAAAAATGTCTGAATTAGACTATCAAAAGATTTGGACAACTAAATCCTCATATTGGACAAGTGAATTTCAACTGTCCACTTGTACAAGGACAAGCAAGAAAATTTTGTATTTCCACACCCCTGATTTGACTCTTCTCAGATTGCCTACAGGGAGGAAACAGATAATACAAGGTAGCTACCAATACCTTGACTGATAAGGTTAAAGTAAGTCATAGCAGTGTCATGCAAGTCTCATGAAACTTGTCTTCCTCTATGTTTGAAAAAAGAGGAAACAGATCATATAAGGTCGCTACAAGGCTGTAGTAGCAAGCAAATACTATTTAATAGCTTTTAGGTATCTATCATTGTGAAATAGTCTAACCTGATTGTAATCTGATCGTAATTGTTCTCAAAAGTACTGATTTGGAAGAGGATTTAGGTAATCTGTCAAGGTCATGGCTTGTGTTTGACTCGTATACCAGGGTTTTGACCCTGAAAATTTTGAAAACATCCTATTTTTTCTCAATTCTGACCCTTTGGAAGAAATCCATATAAGGCTTTTGATCCCTCAATTTTTTAATGGCATATCTTACGTACTTAAAATTAATTCCTTACTTCATATTTTTACAAGAAAGGGTCTGTTGGCTCTTAGAACTTCAAATTTATACTCATGATTTGCTCTTCTTGATGTTTTTTACACCTTTCAAAACTTGGTTTTGACCCCAAGAATTTCATGGTCGATGACTCCTCAATTTCAAACCCTAGTACGAGCCCTGATTGTGAAGAGACCATCATAGATAGCCACATAGTGAAGTTTGAGTGAAAGACTTTTGACAAACAAATTAAATTTGATGATAAGTTCAAAGATCCAGGTTTTTCTTACTTAAATCAACTTATTCTTGAATACTTTTATCAAAAACCTCACCAGTGCTCACAATAAGCAGACATTGACATATATTACCGGTATATCCAGAAAATTAGAAAACATCCAAAAAATCAGACACGCACGTAAATTAACAACGTCAAAGATTTCGAGAAAAATGTCTTGAATTTATTACTCAGACTTTTTCTGAAGTCACAAGAAAAAGTGTTTGATCAACAAAATAATGTATACTCTGGTCAAAAGTTGATAAAATATCCCCGGTAAATTGAATCCACAAGCAGTTTATCAAAATGTCTCCATGACAACCAATGTAGATGGAAATTTACATTAGGCATACTCGATCATAGCAGGTTCACTAACCCAGCAGTCGCAGCATCTTAAGCCATTACTTTGGTCTTTGGTCACTTGATTGATAACATGCCAGGCCCAAATCAAGTAGGCCCGTGGACTAGATTTCATCAAATATCGCCGTGCGCTCAATTTTTTGTAAACTAAATTTGGGCCAGAATTTGCCGGAAAGGAAAAGTCCCATTTCAAGTTTGTTGCAGATACAGAACAGAGTGTCAAGAATGAACTATTTTGATTTTGCATTTCAAATACGATTAGGACACAGTGGTTTCTATTTCATAACTTAAAGAAAGATACCAATGTTTTTTCATGTTACAGATTTTGATCATTCTTATCCTTATTCATATACTATTTTAACCCTTGTCATGCTGAACCCGGAATATTCCGGTTTTGGAAGGAGATGTAGACGAAGATCAGCCTGCACATAATTGCAGTCTGATCTTGGTCTACACCTCCTGTTTGTACTTTTCCTACCAGAGTTGTTTATGAAATTAATTTTCAAAAGAAATATTGATGACTAAACAAAAGTACTACCAGTGCTTTCAGCCCTTTGATTTTAATACAATTCTGAAATGGATTTTATACAGCATGACAAGGGTTAATACAATATTCTGAAAAGTGGTTTTGCTAAAATCAGAGGTCGTTTATCTGAATAAACAACTAATAGCCTACGTAAACTGTTAATCTATTTTAAGATTAAGCCGACACAGTTGCCAAGAATATTGGGTCATTCATGCGGAGTGTATAACCGTTGGAATCCCGTATTCAGTTTGAATTTGCTCAAATAATCGTCATAAATACTTCATCAGGAGTTATGTTTGCTAGCTGGTCTTCAATTCTGTAAAGATCAGTCCAAAAATGCTGTGAGCGTTAATACCAATATAGACACTTACCTTGTTAACAATTTGGTGTGTCAAAATTTAGGACATTGGTTGTTTCACTTGTCAATTTGTTACTTTCCATTGACCTTGGGTCATATGCAAATGAAGTCATGCGGTGTCGAGAACCGAATTCTGTGATATCTAAAAGTAACCTGGAACTACTTTGAACCTTTTCTATATAAAACCAAGAAAAACAGCTTTAAGCCTATCAGATTGCCGCAAAGATATTATCTGACTCAAATTTAAGTAACAAGCGTCAGTTTTAACTTATTTTTAGGCAATTGGCAAATCTTTCTTATCTAAGTTTCAGAAACATTGATACCTCCCTTTGAAATGACATGACGTTGGTTGTAGAAACATCAAAGTTACCCAATTGACCTAGCTAGTTTCTGATAGTAATCTCCCTTTTCAATGACTTCACACAATGTTGTGTGTAAACATCCACTAGTAGAAATGGAACAGGGAATTTCTTACAAGATGAAACTCTGCTATAGGTTTCAATTATTTTTTTTGTATGTTTACTTTTATTTACATAAGTGATATTCATGGTATATGTTCTTGGATATCTATGATATGACAAGGGAAACTTTCAGAATAATCCGTTCTCGATTTTTTCGTACCCCTAACAATTTGAACAGTCAGTTGAAATATTTTCTTCCATTCTACAAAGCAGAAATATGTCCAAATCTGAGAGATTTGCAAACAACAATTACCAAATGTGTCCACCCAAATCTGATAATTTATAGTGTTTAAGGAGCAGGAACATTGTGGGAAAAGGAGAAATTAATGCAAGAAACACATTGCTCAAGAACCAATCTCTTCTTTTACCACAATGTTTTCTCAAGTACCGTGGGACATGAAATTTGAGGACTATCAGTAAAGGACGGAAAAGAATGAACTGTAGGCTTTATGCATCTATATTCATTTAATCTTTTTTTTTTTTTTTGAAGGGGGATATGATCTAGGGTGTGAAAAAAATGTTGAAATTCTGACAACTTCCTGAAATTGAAACGTGGAGTTTTTAAAACTCTTGAAATTGGTCCTTATTGAGAGCACTGAATCACAAAAAATAATTTAGAAGTCAAATGAAAGTAAGTATTGATCGAGAAATGTCATGAATTTTTGTGGATTAAATCGGTACTTCTTTTTTTGAAAATATAAAAATAATTTGATCCAATTGGTAATCATAAGATTTTCTGTTTCTGTATCATATTTGCATGTACACTAGAATTCTCCCTGAAATTGATCTCTTTAGTTTGTGAATTACTGAAATTAGAATACTGGCAGATTTGCGAAATGTTTCTACTCGAGACAGAATTTATTCTGAGGCACCATTGCTAAGATTTTTTTTTTCATTTATATAATATCGTTTTATTTAAACTATTGCTATTATAACTCTTGCAAAACTATATCTTCTTTTTGCTTTAGACTCTTGAGATTTCAATTTTGACCATTGAAAATTTTGGCTCAAAGGTCAATGACTTTTGGGTACTAGTGAAACCCTATTAAAGAAAGATATAAAGAAGCTAGATGTACAAAGAAGGGCTTCTCAGTATGCTCCAAAGACCCGCCATTTACCAGAGAGATAGAAAGAGTTTGGTTTGGCGACTTCAATATAGAAGGGATAGGGCAAATAAAATACAGATACACAAGTTCTTGTATGGTTTCAACCAAATGAAGTAGGACAACTTATTCTCGCAGAAAAAACTTCAATTAGACATTATCTTAAACAAATAAGATGAAATCATCATAATACCAGATCTCATTTAATAAGCAAACAAACAATTTATCTCTGGAGTGGTCTAAGTGAAAATACTAATTTGGCCAAAAGTTTGAATATTTTCAAGTCATCATTAAACATTGAACACTGGAATGACACCAAATTTGACCCAACATAATTATTATAACACTCCTTAGCTATATAACAATTCCTTAAATAATTTTGTATGTTAATTTGTGATTAATGAAGACATTCACAAGAGTCTCATGACATCTTCAGCTTAGACAACAGCCCAACAATCAAAGTCAGGGGTTAATATAGAGCAGTAGCAACATTTTGGAAAAAAAAAAGAGTTAAATTCTTGAACAATATATTGTCAAAACTCAATTATCATGCATACCTACATCATCATGCATGCCCCCCTAAGGAGCCTCAGTGAACTTTGGTGACTTTATTTTTTCACAGGGCATTTAACTTACAGCACCCCAATCCGGTGCTGCAAGAATCACCCATACCGTATAGTACACTTAACTTAAACCCAACGAGATGCAAAATTGACCCCCCAAATAAAACATTTCGCAAACTTGGGGGGGAGGGGATAGATTTAGAATGAGTTTACATAACTCTAAATTTGAATTATATTAAATAAATGTACCACATTAATTGTTTAAAATCAAAGATGGATAACAAAAATTGAAACAATAGTTTTGCTTCTTTTGGGTTGTCATGGACACTTTTTTTTGTTAGATGCAATATAACTGCAGTAGCAATCCAGAATTTCTGAAGAATCAACAAGGCAATTTCAAGATAAATTCCATGAAGAAGTTTATGATGGAACTGGACAAAATTTTACTGAAATCAAATGTCTAAGATATATCAGGGCTCTGCAGAGTGGGCGACTCAGGCGAAAAAAGTCGCCTGGTTTCATAAAACTTCGCCTCATTCGCTGATCAAAGCGAAGTCGAAGTCGCCTGAAATTTTCGGGAAGTCGCCTGGATACGATAGGTGATAACCAAATCTGGCCAAGTGGCTATAAAAGGAGGGGACAGTGTGCAACTATACAAGTGCCGGTCGGAAGCCCTTTGATCGTAATTCAAGCGTGTATCGATAGTCGTGAGGCCAGCAGATTATCAAAAGAGGGGTATGAATAGTCAACATGCTTGCTTCATTCACACCTACGCTGATTGGTTTTGGCAATGCTTTGTATACTATCGGTACCAGAAATCTTAAAATCCTTTCCCTTTTCTTAAGTTTTAATTATTTCTGTAAATTAAGTTATCATCAGTCTACGAGATTTGTTGCTTACTTTCACATAATGAGAATAGAATAATGGCCGACATTTACGGATGCCGTCAATTACCAGAAGTCAAAATTTTGTTAAAAATTTGAAATCTTGATGAAAAATAATTCTGCCGAAAATCTACGTAGAGTAACATTTTTCATTAGAATCCTTCAATTTGAATTATCTGCTTTAATTGTAACAAGTGAAGAAAATTATGGCAAACAATTCAAAGGCTGCTACGATCTTTTCCTGAGTTTCTTGTTATGATACATTCTTTCCAAAAACTAAATTTCACTTACTTGTGTTAGTAATAATTCCTTTAAATAACATGTAATCCTATAAATTCGAGCAAATTATCCTGTGTTAACTTTAAACCTCTGCATGTAGACAGTCTGCTTGAAATAGGAACACTACTCATTTCATTCAGACCACCTATACACTATTTGCATATTTTTTTTATTAGTTGACTTTTTTTATCATATACGAATCTATTATGAAATATTAAAAAAAAAAAATCAGAATCAAACTCTTGGATTCTCAAACCTAAAAAAAGAAAAATACAAAGGAATTCACAGGAATAAGATCTTTATTGAGGACTGAAAGTATAAGCAGTGTTTTCTATGTTTATTGCATAGTACATAATATAAAATGCAACTACTTGGTTGTAAAGCTATTTTATTTTCTGATAGAAATGAGGAATGCGCGCAAAAACTTAATTTTTAACGCGATCCACTTCTCCCGAAAGTCTCACCACTTCTCTCCATTTTGAAAAACTTCTCCCAATTCTCAGACTAGTGAGAAGTGACTTCTCCCCAAATTCTGGGAGTCTGCAGAGCCCTGTATATAAAACTATTTCATCAGACGAAAACATTTTTTGATTAATACTGAACCCCAGCTTTGTTACATGCACAATAATTTAGGTGAAGAGTATACTGTTTGTTCTAAATAGTTTCAATTGTATCCAGACAATTTTTTTATGCCTATTCTTCAAGCCTGTATGAGTAGCTATGCAGTCTTGTAGGCTTTAATATGTTCTGATTCCAAACATTCATATTTGCACAAGGTAATGCTGCTTTGAACTCATTTTAGTAAAACCAAGGCTAAAGAAATTATTCAAACAGAAATTTTGGATAAATTTATCACACACAGGGTTCCTTGGAGACCAGGAATTTACATGTCAGAAGCAGCCCCTTATCCAGATTAAAATGAAATAGAGACAAGTCTATAAATCATTTTAAAGACATTTAAACTTGCCTTAACTGAGATGGCATAAGGCCAAAGTGCACATATGAAGAGTTTAGAAAATCGGTCAGGCGTGAAAATGAAAAATACCTAAATTGCAATCCGCCATTGCCTTCGCCTCTTACCTTTCATTTTAAGCTGCCAAGCTAATCGTCGAGTTTTATCGTGACAACTGTAGCCATATCTGAAGATAGAATAACATAAGTCCACTAGTTATGATAAAAGACTGTGTCAATGGGATTAATTGTTTATTTTCAATGGATTTAGGGCAGGTCGACTTAGTCCCTTTCAACATAACTACATTCATGAAAATACGTATGTAACATGGTTTTTGATTGGCTAATTATGTTTCAACTAGGTGCTTGAATGACTCACTGTCATGTGCAGATAGAAATTTTGAAGAAAAACATGGATACAGTCCGTTGCAGTATTTTACATTGACCAATCATGAATTGTAGTTTTGCCGGTACCCTGCTACCTTACTATTTGCAGGGTATCAGTAAATTTGTCCGATGCCAAAATGTTTGCTTATCAATTCTCCTTTGAATCGGCGGACACGATTACAACTGACCCTCACTAGTCGCTAAACAGTTAAACCTGCCAAATCACGATATATTTACCAGATAGTTTATAGTTTGATTGCTGGCTCATATGGCCCGTGTTTTTTTACAAGCAAAGTTTCAAAATTGCTCCAAAGGACGAGATAATTCTAGTAATGATGCAAGTACCTATCACACTGGTTGCGTCATTGTTTCTAAACTTATTTATTTTACATCGACTGGGAAACAAGTTCAAACTAAGATTGACCTCTCGATTCTGCTTCCTAGAGAATACATTAGTTCTAGCACCGAGTAGCAGAAATAAGATCGATAGCGGCTCCCTGGAATCGAATTCGGGACCTCTTGATAGGGAATATAAGCTCTACCTACCTCTCAATCACGGACACTCCGGATAATGGTATATCTGGTTTTTAAGCACCAATTTCGCTGATATGTTCGACCGCCGCGTTCACTTTTTATAGCTGTTCAGACTTCATTTGGATTTACTGACAATTTCATCGAAAACTTGGAGTTCCATTATATTACGTCACAGAGTTAGAATGTAGAACATTACTTGTGATTCATTTTAGATTAACATTCATAAAATCATGAACAAATATTCCGATTCATCATCATCATATAGATCACGATTAGTTCAATCATTATGAATTGAATGTGTGTATTTCCGTTTATTTATCGTCGCTTCCGGAGCATATGCCCGCATGAGCCTTGCTGCGATATCGCAGCCCTCGTTCTGATAATCTGCTTAAAAAGAGGGCTACGATATCGCATCTAATATGAGCGATGCCCCAAGAAGGGGGATAGTGCAAGGATACAGGACGAAACTGCTGGGAGCTCCACCTGGTACTTTCAGTAACGTGCTCGGTGGATAGCATCGCCACACGGGGCCTCGGTCTAACGGATCATCCGAAAGATCATTATTTTGTTAGCCCAGCTAGGGTTCGAACCCGTGATCTTGAGGTTTGAAGTCAAGTGCCCTACCAACTGAGATAATCGGGCGGACAATGTGACTAGATAAGGAAATTTATCTACTTAAATAGTTGTTCACACAATTTCAGTAATAACCACAGTGATGTCGTTCCGGCACTGTCACATCGCCTTCACTTCGCTTCGTGTGATAAATCAAACATAGACAAGCTTCTGGAAAAGTCATAAACATGGCAAACATATACTGAAAAAAGGCGATACCACAATTGTACGCAATAGTGACAGAGTAAAATGTTACAAATGTTTACTCAACACATTCCAACTTGACAAAATTTTAGATTGGTCAAAATTGAATGAAAATGCAGACGACAATTTTGGGCAAGTTGAGTAAATTCTGAATTTCTTTTTCCTTTGGGGGTTGAAAACAAGCAATTTCTACTATGCCAACAATGTTTTGCGAAGATTTTTTTTTCGTTGAACGGCGTAAAAAGGAGGGATTGTATGGGAACGGCTTAAAGGCGCTGGTCACAAAACGACTGCACAATTGTCCTCAGTTAGTTGGGAAAGACAGAACTTGTGACGGAAAAAAGATGGAATATACTTTGGTCGTTTTAAATGATAACGGAGTTAAAGAATCTTTTATATGTATTATTACCTCTTTTAGGGTCAACCGTGACCAAAGTCTACACCATTGTATGTGTGTATTTCCTATTATTGATCGTCGCTGCCGTAGCACACGCCAGGATGAGCGATGCCCCTGAAGACGGTTAGGTGTTATTTAACGTCTCATCCGAAAGACAATTAGGTTGTTAGCTGATATGGTCAGTCAAGGGCTCGAACCCGGTTTGAAGTCAAGTGCTCTACCAACTGAGATTATCAGACTGGCTTACATCATTCTAACACCAAAGCACCCATAGTACCGAGGAGCGTTATCCAATGCACTATACGATAGTGTCTTTCCGGGATGGTTTTTGTTTGTTTGTTTGTTTTGGGTTTTTTTTAATTGTTATTGTTGCTGTTGTTTTGTTGATTGTTGTTGTTGTTTACAATTGTTGCGCTTTTATCAAGAATAGTACATTCTGTTGAACTCAATATACTTTGGTCGTTTTAAATGATAACGGAGTTAAAGAATTTTTTATATGTATTATTACCTCTTTTAGGGTCAACCGTGACCAAAGTCTACACCATTGTATGTGTGTATTTCCTATTATTTATCGTCGCTGCCGTAGCGCACGCCAGGATGAGCGATGCCCCTGAAGACGGTTAGGTGTTATTTGCCGTCTCATCCGAAAGACAATTAGGTTGTTAGCTGATATGGTCAGTCAAGGGCTCGAACCCGGTTTGAAGTCAAGTGCTCTACCAACTGAGATTATCAGACTGGCTTACATCATTCTAACACCAAAGCACCCATAGTACCGAGGAGCGTTATCCAATGCACTATACGATAGTGTCTTTCCGGGGTGGTTTTTGTTTGTTTGTTTGTTTTTGGGGTTTTTTAATTGTTATTGTTGCTGTTGTTTTGTTGATTGTTGTTGTTGTTTACAATTGTTGCGCTTTTATCAAGAATAGTACATTCTGTTGAACTCAATATACTTTGGTCGTTTTAAATGATAACGGAGTTAAAGAATTTTTTATATGTATTATTACCTCTTTTAGGGTCAACCGTGACCAAAGTCTACACCATTGTATGTGTGTATTTCCTATTATTTATCGTCGCTGCCGTAGCACACGCCAGGATGAGCGATGCCCCTGAAGACGGTTAGGTGTTATTTAACGTCTCATCCGAAAGACAATTAGGTTGTTAGCTGATATGGTCAGTCAAGGGCTCGAACCCGGTTTGAAGTCAAGTGCTCTACCAACTGAGATTATCAGACTGGCTTACATCATTCTAACACCAAAGCACCCATAGTACCGAGGAGCGTTATCCAATGCACTATACGATAGTGTCTTTCCGGGGTGGTTTTTGTTTGTTTGTTTGTTTTGGGTTTTTTTTTAATTGTTATTGTTGCTGTTGTTTTGTTGATTGTTGTTGTTGTTTACAATTGTTGCGCTTTTATCAAGAATAGTACATTCTGTTGAACTCACTTGAAATTTGACAACTGCATACTGATGGTCTCGAACCTAATACCCATAGACATAAGGTGTACATATTTTTGATATCAGTGAATGGTCATTCAAAATGTGTTAAAGTTTATGTGGACATGCAAACAAACAGTTTAAAAAGCTATCCGGGTACATGGCACTGATGTATAGATTTGTGAGACGAAAGGGTACTTATCGCATTTAAATGGATTTCAAAACAAAGCTTTTTTTCTCATTGCATTTTTTTTTTTCAGTTAAAAACCGGTTTCGACAGCCTTGGGCAGTATACTTGTTCTTTATAGAAGATTGAAACACTTGTTCCAAAACAATCACTCATTTCAAAGACTACTGGATGCATTTCATGAAATTTCTCCTTTTAAACACAAGGACCATCGCAAAGCGGTAAAAAAAAAAAAAAAAAAAAAACAAACAAACACACACACGCGCACAAAGAAAAGGGGGAACATTTAACGCTTAACCCTTTCCCGTTTCTCGAAATTTTAGACTGGCCCAATTTGAAACATTTTGCAGACGGCAATGAAAGGTGGGCGCAATTTGAAACGAAACCATTCTATGTGGTAGAAAATAATGTGATAAAAGAAGAAATTGCTTGTATCAAAGTATATAAGTATAAAATTGCATGGACGTAAAAACCAGTGATTATACAGGAAAGAGCTAAGTTATTTCTTTAACACCAAGCGTATCCGGAAGGAGTAGAAATGATTTCTGAATCCCAAATATAAACAAAATGAAGTACTATAACTACAAAAACTTTCGTAGAGGAGCTTCATACACAATACTTTTTTCAGGCTATTTGGCTTGTTACCATTTTTTAAGTATTGGTATATTAGTCGTATCATGCTATGGCCCCGGTCGTCTGTCTGTCCGTATGTCCAATAGCAATTTTGTGTGTGCACAACTCCTCCCACAGTTTTAATATGATTGAACTCAAACTTGACACGATGAATGTCTACGATTTCTAGTTGAGCACGCCACAAAATAAATAAATAAAATAATAAAAAAAAAGACCCCTCAAGTAGTTTCGGAATTATCTGCTAGTACCATTGAATTAGCAAAATAGCCTAAACCGATTACAGTTGGGTTGTTGTTGTTGTTTTGTGCGTAACTTCCTCCACATTTTCATTTGGAATAAACTTGCACAAGTGAATCTCTAGGGTGTATAGTTGTGCATTACTCAAAAATTGTTTTGACCCGCAAGTCGATTTGGAATTGTCTTCCTTAGACTTAGCTCAACAGCCTAAAATTATAGTTGCGTTATTGTGTGTGTGTATACATGTGTGCGCGTGCGCACGCCTCCTCCTACGATTTCCGTCGGGTGAACCATAATGAATCTTTATGACGTCTAGTCATGCACGAGACAAAAATTATTTTGACCCTTCAAGTCGTTTTGAATTAGGCCTATTTACCATTCATGGAATAAGTACAACTGCGGACTATTTACTGAGCTAGTTACAGAGGTGAATGGGAAATGAACCGAAATGCAAGAGAGTGTGGCCAAACACTTCTCCGCATTTTAGCCTAGACCCGTTGTACCCTTTGTCGAAAAGTTCGTCGCTAATGGTATCAATGTCTTAGCGTGAGTTTCAATGCAAATCGCACTTTAAGATGAACTCATGTTCGAATCTCAACGAAACTTGTGAAAATAGCTATACACTGCCAAAAATGACCCTTATTACTCTATTTTTAATCAGTGAAATCGGACAGCAGTGTAACCTTGTATTAGACTGTGACTCGCAGCGCGATTTCCTTTGACTTATTCATATTTCCCATTTTACCAGCACAGATTAATGTTCCACATTATTCTTATCGAAATTATTTTATATTTTCCATAAAACTTAAATGCTTGCGAAAATGACCACTGAAGTAATTATCAAAGACTGTAATGTTTGGAAAGTGTTTTAAAAATCATTTCGGGCCATGGTTCATACTCCCAAAATGAAGTTTTGCCAACTTTAACTTTCAAGTTTTATTCTTTTGAGAAGCTGCGTAGGAAAATATGTGATTAATTTATTTTTTTTTTGGAACAACCCATAGAAAACAAAGAGAATGTCATACTGAAGTACGGTCTTTTATCTTTGATGTGCAAATAACAGGTCTACAAAAGAATAAACTTGGTTTGTCAGTAAAGAAAAATAAAAATAATTTTTGTTTCGTTTATCAAGATTCAAGCGTTTTGATTGCCGAAGTTATTTTTCATACTTCAACGAACACAATTTTGAGCTCGCAATTATCTTTAATACTTACGCACAAAGATCCTGTTAATTAAATCATTACAAGTGAAGGGACTTTTTTTTTTCATTGAGCTATACGCTTCGCGTATTCATACAGTGTGATTAGGGTTTTTGTGTTCATACCTCAAAGAAAACAGAAAAATGTTCTCTTCATTTCTTAAATGTTTTGTTGTTACCGAAAGTGTAGGTTTACCGAGTAAGTGTTTGTTTGAAAAGTCAAATATTTCATTTAGAGGAGAGGCACGCTTAGTAAAACTATTAAGACAAAGCCCGAAAGGCAATGTTGAACTTTTTATTCTAGTCGGCACATTTCGTTGAGAGAGCCATCTTCTTAACCTCCTAAAGGTCATGCGCGAGTAAACATCGCATCGCAGTATGAGGGTGACCTTGGGCCGACGAGAACAAGTGTTTCAGATTGAAAACTTCTTGTAACACATTTCATTTTTGTGAAAACGATATTTTTAAACCCGTTTTATATTGCAGAAGTTTTCACGGACCAGGACATAATGGCCAACCAAGAATACCTTTGACAATGGACCTACATGAATACATCCTTTAAATGGCAAATATATATTTGTATGATGGAGGACAATTATACCGTATTGAAATCTTTACTCAATTGTAGAATTTAAATTCCATACGATTCCGGGCGGATGCATGCAGGAACTGAGTCGTTTCAAACAAGTGTCATTCAAAATGAACGCTGAACGACCATAACAGGCAAGCAAATCAGCATACTAAATCTTATAACGTTAGGGCAGCACTTGCACTGCACCGCCCCCATCCCCACCCCCCTTAAAGAAGGAAAAAAAAACCACCCAAAAAAACACACCACCACCACCAACAATGAAACCACAGCAAAAACAAACAAACAACAACAAGTACTACTACAAAACACAAGAACCAAATAAGCCTGCTTCTGCTTAGCACTTCTCCTTACTGAGACCTAACGAAAGTTCGAATTTCAAAGTTGTGCTACGAACAAAACTGACGTCAGGAAAACAGCATAGGTAAATGACTCAAAAAGTCAAGATTATGGTTCTTGTTCACCGCTTTTCTTATCCAGAAATGAAGTAATGAAGTTTCAATTTCATAGCTACTATAATTTCAGAGATATTCTCCGGACAAAATTGAGGACGGGGCGGACGAAAGGAGGATAGAGAAGGCTGACGGACGCGCGGTATTATTGTATTCCTCCCTAAAAAATATTCGAAAAAAAAAATACACTGTGCACTCCATACAAAGATGTAGCTTCTTTATGAATGAGTTTTCTCGTCTCATCGCTGTGAGATTAGTGTTTCATAATTTTTTTAACGACTCTAGATTGTTAACAGATAAATAAAAAGCATTTTTATCATTGTGGTCCCCAATGTTGAAGAAGTGGAGTGGTAAGGGTTAAATAGTTGGATGTCACTATGTTAATTGACAAGTTGACTTGACCTCCACTTTAATTGTATCTCTTACATTTTCTTTTACAAATGTGTATCAAGTGTCCTGTAGCTTTATGTAGCTATGATACTAACATTCTTTAATTATTACCGGACGATAAAAATAAACCAAACAGTACCATCCTCACTGGCCGGTTTTTAACCCTTTCCCGTGTTTTTGAATTTTTAGAGCGGTCAAAATTGAATGAGGCTGCAGACAACAAGAATAAATCGATGAAACTACCCTATGTGGTAGAAAATATTGTGGGAAAGGCAAAATCACTTGTTACAAGCAGATTTTGTCCTTTTTCCACAATGTTTTCTCAAGTATAAAATCACAGCGACGTAATCTCGGGTATGTAAAGGAAAGGATTAAACACTGTAATTAAAAACATATTTGATATTGGCTTCTTACACGCTGTTACTAGAGGTTTTTTACCATATTTATAACAAGGCTGATAACAAGTATCCAGTACATTAACCTGTTACAAAGACATCCGACAATTTACACATGAAACAGAAAATGTTTGAGGGAAAGGATAAATTGCAATTTACAAAAAAATTCTTCACATTATCAGATGGCAATTTTTTAGACTGGTCTAAAGTTGAAAGGAGTTCTAGACAACACACTAAAGAATAAGATTTTTTCATTTTTCTTGGTAGCAAAAACAAAGTGGGGTCTGAAGAGATTGTTTGTTGCAAGCGACTTCTCCATTTTACACAATGTTTTCCTAATTGTTTTTTCTGGGGTGCGTCACAAAGCACCATATGTGGGAATGGGTTAAATCATAATGTTTTCTAATCGTTATGGCACTTATTTTTCATTATTTCGAAATATCGTCTGCTACCCCTTCCATTTAATATTAACCCTTGTCATACCAAATAAAATCCTTTACAGAATTATGTAAAAATCAAAGGGCTGAAAGCACTGGCAGTACTTGTTGTTCGGTTGTCAATACTTCTTTTGAAAATTAATTTCATAAACAACTCTGGTTTCAAAAGGATAGACAGGAGGTGTAGACTAAGACCAGACTGCACATAAGAGCAATTTGAAATGTCGTTTGTAACTTTTTTTTCAATTTGGACCAGTCTAAATTTTTGTAGTGTTGTAGTTGGTTAACCGCTTTTGTTTGCAGTCCTGACCTTACTCGTAAAAGCGCATCCGGTCAATCTGTAACCCTTTCCTGTACAAAGCTGGGATTTTACACCGCTGTGATTTAATACTAGAGCAAACATTGTTGAAAGAGAAGAAATTGATTTTAACCAGCAATTTCTCCTTTTCCCACAATATTTTCTACCACATAGGATAGTTCCATTTCAAATTGCATCCAATTTTCATGGTTATTTGCAACCTATTTCAATTCGTACCAGTCTAACATTTCAAAACACGGGAGTGGGGCTTAAAGAAATTTGAGACAGATCCAACTACAGAACCCAGAAGGCGTAGGGTCATAAAAATTTGCATAAAGCATCGATACACTGACCTCTTTCAAAATTGCTCAAATCAAGACCCACGGGTACCCAGGGGCGAAGCCATAGTGCTTAAATGCCTATATAGGGGAAAAAAATAAAAAATGAAAAAAATAAGAATTATCAAATAGAATTTGAACCAAATTTGGAATCAGATTTGAAGTTCGTTGAATACTATCAGATTTGAAGTCCGTTTAAAGCTTTAGTTGCCATGGCAACATAAGTAAAAGATTTAAATCAAACACTTCTTCTCAAGATCCAGTTGGTATATGAGACTTTTAGAAAAAGAGCCTTATCTCAGGTGAGCGCTATGGCCGCTTGCTGTTGGTTTGGCGGCTTAACCCATTCCAACACGGCTACATTTTAGTCTTGTCCAAATTGAAAGAAGCTGCAGACGGCAATTCAAAGTTGGTGGAATTTTACATCATTTCGTCTTTTTGGATAGAAAACATTGTGGATAATAAAGAAATTGCTTGTTGCAAGCAATTTCTTCATTATCCACAATGTTTTTCATAAGTTTTTTTTTTCTTTTGAGGGGCGAAAAAAGGAGGAATTGTGTGGGAATGGGTTAAGTACCACAGAGCTACACTTTAAACTAAATAATTTTGATTTGAAAACATGTTGAATAAATAATTCAATGAGAGCTACTTCAGTGTAACTAAAGGCCCTACAATGTTGACTTGACCTGTATAGTCATATCTCTTAACCATTCCCCTAATCAACTGTCTAAACTGGTCATGTTAACCGAGATAAAATGTCGACATGTTTTATTCATTATTTCCTAGAAAAGAATGGCTGATAATGAAAAACTTTTTTCGGTCTCGTTTTTCTATTGTACATTGTACAATGACTTATAAACTCTAGTAGAATTTGAACTACTTATTTAACCCATTCTTCACAATCACGCATTTTACGCAAAAATAATGGTAATAATAAAAAGAAATCCATGGAAAACATTGTGAGGAGAGAAAGAAATTACTTGTAACAAGTTATTCTTTTCTCATGATGTATTTTTTTATCCACAAATGGCATTTATATTTAATTTAAATTCGAACTTTTTTCTTCTGCGCCCTCTTTTACTTTGGCAAGCCTCATATCTCTAGGCAGAGTTGTCGTTCGTTATTTAACCGGAGTGCAAGAGAGTGAGCATTGGTGCATTCTGGTCGAGCTTGGAGGACAGAACTTTTGTTATCAATATATATTCTTTAAGTTAATAATAGTTACATTAACCCATTACCTGACGGCAATTTTATGAAATCGTCTTTAGGGTAGAAAACATTATGGATAATGATATATTTGTTTGTTAGATAGAGAACGTGAGAGAACAAGAGAGCGCGCGCGTGTGTGTGTGAGAGATTTTTCTAAATAAAGATATTATCATAGTAAGAAATAGATTGACTGCTTCCGCCGACGTTACATTTTACCGTTTTTTTTTTGTAATTTTTTTAGATCGGTCCATATTCAAAGAGGTTGCAGAGGTTACAAATAACAATGAATATTGGATGCAGTTTGAAATGAAACGTGTGTTAGAAAATATTAAAGGTAAAAGAAATAGCTTGTTAAAATTTCAGCTTTTTCCGCGATGTTTTCTCAAGTATAAAATCGGATATATAGCAATTTGTTCTTCAAAACGGTAAGAGACTTTCTGCGAACTGTTCAGTGTACCGTCATACGATTTCAAAATACTATTTCTGAATCACCTCTGCTGAGTATAATTTCCTTTTCAAGAATTTCAGTGTCTGAGTTCCCGCGATTTTCCTTTTCGCGTGAAGGGTCGCATCTGGTCAACGAATTTTAATTTGACGGCTTGTCACTCTGAGGTTATTATACAGTCTCCTCGGAATTTGAACATAAGACCTTTAGTAATAATAGCAAAATCAATATTATTTCCAAGGAAAAATAGAAAATACCTTACCTTGATGATATTTCGTCCAAATGTCGGTGTGATTTCATTTTTAAAAACCATACTACCCGTTTTGCTTGCGCAAAGTCTGGCAGCTAGCCTTGCAAATAGTGTATTCACATAACTGTAAACGCTTATTTTATTCAAATATTCGAAAGCCCATTTCTCTGTATTGCAATAGACAATGACCACAGTTCGATAATGAAAGCGCAGAATTACATCACAAAAAATTGCAAGATGTATTATGCAAATACATAACACTCAGAAAACATTCAAAATATGAAAGTTATGTACTCTGTTCAGCCGCATCGAGTTGTACAGGCTAAACGGGGTCAATACTCTACGGTAGAATCCAGAATTAAAATACAAACTAAATTATCACATGCGTATTTCATTCTATAGGTATTTACTATTATATACTACTAAAAATTTTCTAAGGATCACGATTTCTAGTTAATCATTTTTGTATCTTAAGGAAATTACACGAGTATTATTGTGTTTCAAAGAACTTATGTGTTCTAGATATTAAAGTGTTGTTTTTTTAACCCTTCCCACACAATGGCTTTTTTTTGACACCCCTCATTTGAAGATCATTTGGGAAAACATTGTGGAAAATAAATAATTTGCTTGTTACCAGAAATTTATTCATTTTCCACAATGTTTGCTAGTCAGAAAGTTGATAAAATCTACAATTTTATGAGATTCCGATTGTTGTCGGCATCTCATGTCAATTTGTACCAGTCTGAAATGTTACAATATGATAACGGGTTAAAAATCGAATGTTTCTGTGTTATTTGAGAACAAGGACGTAATGGTAAAATAAAATCAACATTTTCGATGCCACCATGGAAATAAAGAAATCTAGCATTCTCAAAGAATTCGAAGTTTTATTCACTTTAATAGCGTGTTTGATGTCAGCGTGCTTCAATTGTCCAATCGCGGCTGTCAATCAAGGAATCAATCGACCAATCAAATCATTTATTCAGCCCGGTCTGAGCTTTCAACTCCAACATTGGCCGCCATTTTTGTTAACCTTTTTGTTGGTTTGGCGACTTAAACGTCGTAACTACATCTTATTCAAGCTGTAGTTGCCACAAGCCATAAATTTTGCAAAATAACGCCGTAAAAAATAGAAGCGGGTTAATGGACAGGGCCTAGAGAGTCAGTGGGAGGGGCCAGAGACTGGTCAATTAACGCCTGACAACGCCTCCTCATTGTGCTGATAAGCCTCCCGATCTTATATTGTGTAAATTGATCCCATTATCCGAGAAGAGCCTGTCTAAGCTCCCGTACGGATGATGGTTGCACGTGGCGGGATGAAACAGCTGTATGTTACATATCCCAAGCATGCTCTGGTGGATTTAGACCTTTGGATCTAGCTGACCATTCCATGCGGGCGATTGTAGCATGTTCGTGACAATGATCGGTCATGCAGACTATTTGTGCACGCGCATTGTCATCCATCAGAATGAAATTTTCGCCAGCAGCACCTGCATATGGGCAAACGTAAACATCCAAGATCTCGTTTACGTACTTAAGAGTCACCAAAGCGCCGTTCTCAATGGCGTGGAGGTCCGTTTTCCCAATGAGCACTTATTCCCGTCCAAACCATGATTTAGCCCCCGCGAAGCCGATCGTGTTCTGCCACACAAACTAAATAAAAGCGTTCGCAATCTCCATACCCTAGCACGTCTATCGGTAATGTCCACACAAAACATGGACTCGTCTGTAAATAGAACTTGAGCCTAGTCCGATTTTGGTCTAAGAGACATGATCCCGTGCCCACTCTAAACGCATTTGCACGTGATATCGGGTCAACGGAACCCGGATTGCAGGTCGTCTTGACCTCAGATCACCATCATGCAACCGATTTCTGATGGTTTGGGGTACTTACGCACACACCGGTAACGTTCTAGAAGTCCTTACGTAACGACGTTGCGTTGTCAAATCGTTGACGCCGTGCCTGAGTCACAGGAAACCGGTCTTGAACCTCATTGGTTAAGCAATCCTGTCCCCAGCATGCAAATACCGGTCCGGTCGTAATAAACTAATTTCACATTCTTGAAACAAAACTTTGGGACACACTTAAGACATTAGCAACGTGTCTTTGGAATAGCCAAGAATGGGGCTTCCCAATTCTCCTACTCATCTCACATTGACTGAGATGTCGACTGCCATATTGAAATGGTAATCAATCTACAATTTGTGATAACTTTGTTGAAAGTTCGCTCAATTTACGGACTCACGTAATGATACGAGGCAAAATGAAACACGTTTTGGGGGAGGGTATGTCTTTTCCCGAGATCCTTGTGCGTAGTATGCATGTTCGCTACATGGTCTGTCCGCTACAGTCCGAGTATTTGCCTATCTTTTTCGAGTCGTTTCGTTTTGAGCATAGAATTGTTGAACGAAAGGTGACCCTTAGCAAATTTTGAGTAGTATATTCAAGGTTTTATACTACTCAAGATAAATGTTTGTTTATCAGTTTAAGTAGGTATTTATAGATGGCCTCAGTTTTGTCGTGCCGACATCCTTTCTACAACAAATAAACTGACGGTGATCATAATTTGACGGATCGCTGCTGTCATTAAAACTCGATCGATTAATCAAATTATTAATCTAAACCGCAAATATGTTGACCTCCGCAGTTTGTTTGATACATTTTTGTTGATTTGTAACGTCAACGACCTGACTACAGCTTTTTCAACCGCGGCCATAGCGTAATGGTAGCGCGTAGGACTCCTAGTCATTGGGGCCCGGGTTCGATCCCAGGTCGCGGCGAATATCCTTTCCGATATTCTCCCACAATGATCGTAGACCTATGTGGGATGAGCAGTTGCCATGGAGGCTTGGAAAGGGTGTAGTGGTAGTACTGGTGTGAGAAAAACAAGGAATCTACGATTATGTGTTCCAGCCTCAGAGATATGACTGAAATACTGTTACAATCAATCAATGTTCAAGCTGTAATCACGATGTTTGTGTTTGTCTTCTGTTTTATATCCCTGGTGATATGCATTTATTTTGCATTGCTTTAAACCCCAGTCAATCTATCTTGTCGAAGGCAGTGTTCATTCTACCTTTACATTTTAGCGGGGTGGATGCCCCTATATCATTTTAACATGGGGTCATTTGACCAAAATAATGATCATTCAATTCATGTATCTAAAGAGAATAGGCTATTTTCACGAAGAAGATTTAATCGTTTTCTTTTTTGCAAAAGTATAGACCTGTACGAATTCAAAGGTTTTGCAGATAAAGTTTTAAAGTGGATTTAATTACAGAAATACCGTTTAGTAGGGAAGAAAATATTGTGGAAAAAGACGAAATTGCTTGTTAAAGGAAGCCATTTCTTCGAAAAAAAACAAAAACAAAACGAAATTGCTTGTTACAAGATTTTTTTTTACAATGTTTTCTCAACTATGAATTCACAAGGACTTTTTTACGCTGGAATTGAACAGGAGAGGGTTAAACGTTTTAGAATTAAGTTTATTTGTAGCTTGTTTTCATCAAAATCGGACTTGAAAAATAGAATAGTGTGCACCTATTTAGTCCAGACTTGGTTAATTTTTTTCCCTTTTTTACTATGTTTTCTCAACTATGAATTCACAGCGACGTTTTTACGCAGGAATTAAATAGGAAAGGGTTAATGATTTAAGAATTAAGTTTATTTCTATCTTGTTTTCTTCAAAATCGGACTCGTGCACCTATTGGGTCCAGACTTGGTACAAAAGGGGCATTTTATATTTTAGAGGGTCGATGGTCCAACCCTGAACACTGCGGAGGTCAGTGGGCGTGGCCAGCGATTCGTGAGTTGTCTTATGCTTTGTTTGTTTTTTCTGCCATATACCATACAGAGAAAATGAGCCCAGGTCGCTGGGCGAGCCCCTGACCTTCGCAATAGCAGTTGGAATGAGGTAATGAATGGCATTGTTTTGTGAAATATGCATCCTCACGAGTGAAGAGATATCGAAGATATACTTTTTCTCAAGTCGCCGCCCTTGGTACGATAAGGTGTAAAATGTGAAGTCAGCGACAAAAAATGAAAAGCAAATCGTTTGTTAGTCCTAAACGTCATAACCGAGTCAAAACTTTAAAAAAAAAAAAAAAAAATTTAGAAATCGAACATGGGCATTTTCGAACAAGGCGACTGGTAAAAGTCTCCTTGTGCTTCATTTATTTGCATGAACGACACTTTAATCTCTCATGGTGGTTATGCCAACGTCGGCTGCAGGCGCTTTAACCTATGCCACTGAAATATGACCTTGACCAATGACCTTGAACTTTATACCAGTAGAAAGGTCTTGTCATAAGTTATAAGACATTTGTACTGTGAGGTCCCATACTACAGTGATTGTAAAGATATAGAAAGTGTCAGTTTTTGGACGACCACGCCGCTGACGTAGACGACATTAGGGATTTAGCAATGACCTGGATTTTCTCCGAAAACCATTCAAGCCTAATGACGCTTTTAGACACCCACAAGAAATAAAAACCTTTGGAAAACATTGTGGAAAATGAAGAAATTGTCGTCTGGTGATGCGTTAATAAAAAGTAATTGTCATTGAAGAATACACCTGATCTAAGATCTACAGTCTCATTGGACAATTCAAATTGCAAAATATATACTAAAGGTTTTACGCTCTAGATTAAGACATTTTCGTCTGTAAAAACCCCTATCTATTCCAATAAAAATTATTAACACGCGAGCACATGACCAGACACGTGCACATGTAATCTTACTAATGCAACATACTCGCTTATCCACTCATTGATAACGCATTTAAGATATAAGTATTACTAGTTTTATAATTGTTACAGGATGACATAAGGGCCACCAGAAAGTCATTTGTTGAGGCTCTAGAGTGCGAGGATAGTTTGGCGAGATTTCAGGCATGCTTCAATCTTTGTTACCCTCCTATGGTCGTTTGCATTTGCTGTTTTGTTTTTTGTCAAATATGGAGTCTAGTATTGGGCTAGCATACTGAAGATTTGTTTTTGTGAAATTTATATGAAGATTTAGGAACATGGTTTTGTCAAGATATTTGAAGTTTCTGCATAAGATTTTCAACCATGAATTGAATTCACAGCGCGATAACGAGAGAGTACGATGGTAAAAGTGCAATCATGAATAAGATGGCCAATATGCGAAAGTATGATGGCGTATGATTTAACGACAGTCCGATGACGTTAAAGAGATAGTGCGATGACGATATCGTGACAGTACGAGGTAGCTAACACTTATGTACGAGATTACGATAGTGGTAACAGGATAGTACGATGGTGAGATCACGTTATTATCTCGCGTTATCGTCATCGTACGCTCATGCCCCTACGTAAGCGTCATTATACTGTCATATGATATCACCGTCGGTTTCGTGTTACCACCATCGTACTGTCACATTTATCACAACACGATACTCTTGACCCTCGCTTTAATGATAAACGAATTATTTTCGCCCCAACTGCATTCCATAATAAATGGATTTTGTTTCTACTAACCAGAAATTTCCGGTAAGTCACTGCTAAATTCTCGCTTAAGTATAAACTTGCGTTCGGTTGTGTCTCGACCCCTGGCAGTATGGCCTCTCATGTCATATTTACAACCTTCACTTTTAACAATAATTACGTAAAAATGAAGACGGAGTTCGAGAAAACATGACGAAAAACACTCCCAACATAATTATTAACCTATTACCAGACAGGAAAATTTTTAGACTGGTCCAAATTGAAAAGAGTTTTAGATGACCTTTTAAAATCTGTGAAATTTTAGATTTTTTTTCAACTTTCTGTGTAGAAAATATTGTGTAAAATGAAGAAAGTGCTTGTTACAAGCAATTTCTTCATTTCCCACTATGTTTTCTCAACTGCTTTTATTGAGAGGCGTCCAAAAGCGCCGTTGTGGGGGAATGGGTTAAAATATCAAACAGTATAAGCAAGCAATGCTACTTGTAGCTAGAATCAAATTAATATGCAAAACTCGTTAAAAAGAAAATTTATGTCGTTTTCTTTGCGTTTTTAAATACGGAATACATGTGCTATGATGGCCGATATGCGTGAACACTTTCTGTTCGTGTATTCTAAATTGTCTCTCTACCGTTTTCTTTGTTTAATGTCAATACGTTGGCTGATAGAGCAACCAAATTATCAATGGTAAAATAAAAGTAAAAGCCATTTCCGAGACCAATGTTATTCAGACAACGATAACTTCTGAATGTTATTTCAAAACCAATTTTTCATAATCTCTACAGTCATTGACTGGGTTAGTTTCTTCCAGTTGTCTGCCTATTCCGAAATATTTACGACATTTGCCTTGAAAGAGAAAATGTTTCTTCAAACAAAATTTGATCGTGTTCAACATGTTTTTCATCAAATGTCAATACCCCCCCCCCAAATTAACCTATGGAATAATAATGCATGCATAACCGATCATGGTGTGTAAAGATTACATAACAAAGATGAGAGATGTTATTGCTACTTAACCCACTACCAAACGGTAAAATTGTAGACTGGTCCATTTTTATGAAGTTGCAGACGACAATTTCAAGTTGGTGAATTGTTATTTTGTTTATTCTTTATGTTTCTTTAATGTTGGAAGACAATATAGTCGGAAATGAAGAAAGTGCTTGTTATGAGCAAATTCCAAAGCATATGTCATGAGGGGTGCAAAATCGCGGAAAAAATGGGTTAAGCGTGAGACGCTGAGTCGGACCTGTTAAAATGATAAAGCCCTAAAATACGGAACCAATCGATGAAGGGGAGAGCCATTCGATCGTGACAAAGCACAGGTACTTGATACAATTATTATCTTTTACTATATAAGTAATATATCGGCTATGGTCGATATATTAGTTATATGAGCCTATGCGTGACATTTCCAACAATTACGCGTGTGCGCCAAGTAAAGACTCGGATCAGCCTGTGCATCCGCACAGTCTGATCAGAGTCTTCAGTCTGCGCTCTGTAGATAGATAATGCCCCAAAGCTTCTTTAAACAATCAGCGAATGTTCTAATTGACCCGAATGGCTGTCCAGAGTGCTCAATGTGTGCGAATCACGCACATGCGATATTGTTGGAAATGTCACGCACAGGCTCATATAGTATATAAAATAATTGCCCAAGTCATAGACGATCGCTGCTATTCTCGTCCGTAGGCTAGTATTCTCAATGAGATCTAGACACCGTACTCGCACAACTAAATGTTGCCCATTCACCGTGTCTCTTAGCCCCTAATAGGCATATACGATGGTTGTCGCTTCAAGCCCTTGAACCAGTGATTGTATTCTGTGACTGAAGCTGGCTTAAACTATATTGCGTTGTTCGTATTAAGCGGTATACTCTGAAACCGGTGAGTGTGTGCATGAGATGTGCTGGAGCCGACTGTTAGAACGAGCTTGAACCTAAAAAAGATAGACACAGCATGTATAAAAATATGGGTCTCATTAGTACAGACTGGGCAGATTACCATCATGAGACCATTGTGAGGTCACATATAGGACCCATATGGATTAGAAAAAAATGCTTGAAAAGGTCAAACGGAGAAGCAGACGAAATTTCTAAATTCCAACCCCTGTCGACCCTGTTATAACATTATTCTCTTGGCCTATAAATTATGGAAAGGCGTTATCAACCATCAATTTTGACCCGTGTGGGTCCTAAACTGGTAGCCCGTTGTCTGTGAGAGATAGATCTAGGGGCAGTAACCCAGTCAATGTGGGTCCCATATTGTTACGAGAACAGGCGGAAATCAACGAACAAAGTTCAAATGACTGCAAAATTGAACGGTGAAAAGAATAAAAGTTTGAAAAGTGCAGTTGGGTATGATTTATGTTGGCTTGCAAAGTATCTAGATATAGTTTACAGCTAATATTTGATTTATAATCAACCGGGGGACAATGGCGTCCATTTTACGGATTTTCTGGATTTGTTTTCGCACCGCCTCTATCATTCTGTATTCATATTCTTCTTTGCATGCTTAAAGTTATGTGCAATTATTATGCCGTAAGTCTGGATCACTGTTTCATGCAGATTTACCCCCTTCCTAAATGGCTAAACCTGTTTCATAAAAAGGCTGTTTGTGTGTGTATATGTGTGTGTGTGTGTGTGCATGTCTCACATGCAATAACTAGGTAGATTCTAATGTCCATTCGTCAATCAAGTCGGTCATTGATAAGCATACTGAGGCTAATATGGATCCCAAATATTACCATTATAGGTCTTGAGGGTAATATGGCACTATAAGGGTCAACAATAGGTATAATGTTGCCTATATTTGTCCAAGATGCGACCCATGTAGGTTTCTCACGTGGATGTCGGGTAAAAAAGGCCCAGTTTCAGGAAGGCCCGATCCAAAAAGACCCGGTCCCAAAAGGTCCACCATTAAAACTTTGTGACCAAAGAGGTCAATACAAAAAAGGTCGTGAAAGGCCAACTAAATAGTCTGATACATTTTATAACGCGTATATCTATTCTTTGACAGAGTTAATTGATTGAATCAAAGTTTTCAATAATCAGTTAGATTTTGACGCCTCGGAGCGTTGTCTGCGCATGTCATGTTCTCCGAAGATTGACCTGTCTTCGGGACCGTATCACTTATCCAGATTGGGATAAATATTACTACGTCGTACGCATAACTCCATATTATATCGCCAAAAAGTAGCAAGTGGAAAAATGCAATAAAACCTACAATTGTGGAGAAATCAAACTTAACTGTCGCCCAAAATTAATTAGAAAAATAATTATTTCAAATTGCTAAAGCATTCACGTCTTACGTGTGCTCCAAGAAGAGGCATCGAAAATTCGAAGCGTGCCTTTCAAGGGCGCTGACATTTTGAATGTAGTTCGACGGAATCGACCGAGTTGTCACGAATGACACTACCCAGAATGCTCAAATTAGATAGGTCAGTATTTGAAAAATGCCACCTATCGGTATTTGAAAAATGCCACCTATCGGAAGATAACGCGCCTTGGAGAATATACAAATGGAAAACTCTCTGGCAAAAATTGGTTGTAACAAGCAATTTCTCCTTTTCTCGTATTTTTTCTGGCTTTTTGGGCATTTTTCTTCTATTTTAGTTGAATATGAAATGCCATCTGAAACTTCTTTGAATTTGGACCAGTCGATTTGAAATGTTACTGTTTGGTCGTTATCTTCCGATAGGTGGCATTTTTCAAATACTGACCTATCTAATTTGAGCATTCTGGGTAGTATCATTCGTGAAAACTCGGCCGATTCCGTCGAACTTCATTCAAAATGTCAGCGCCCATGAAAAGCACGCTTCGAATTTTTGAAGCTCCTTCTTTGAGCACAGGTAAGACATAAATGCTTTCACAGTTTAAAATAATTATTTTTTATTAATTTTGGGCGACATTTAAGTTTGATTTCTCCAAAATTGTACCTTTTTATTGCAATTATCCACTCGCTACTTTTTGGCGATATGATGTGGAGTTATGCGTACGACGTAGTAATATTTATCCCAATCTGGATAAGTGATACGGTCCCGAAGACAGGTCAATCTTCGGAGAATATGACATGCGCAGACAACGACTGTTTGGTAGTGGATTAATCTGTTGAGTAGCAAATACAACGATAAGGTGTTATGATAAAAATAGTTATTTGGTATGGTTAAAAAAAGAAATGCGGCGATTAAAAAATAAGTTTTAAAGTCAAAATTAATTACATAAGTTCGATGGTGGTTAATAACAAAAATTGTGGTTCGTCTGCTTTGGTAATAACAGTTATACAATTCAAAGTTACCTCCCTTGTTCGCATTTCCGCCACTTATCTGTCAAATTTCCTTTCCGCCCCGTTCGTTACACATGGAATAAGATACTCCCTTAAAACGGGTAAAACTTAGTTACTTTTTATTATATTCCCAACCTCATCATATGCATTTGTGTTATTTAATTCCGTGGAAGAGAGGGTGGAGTTTGAAAGGTCAAAAGTCATGTCGTCCACATACGTCGGAGCTACAGTACAGATTGGTCATTTGACAGATCGCGTCACACGGCAGGTTGCCATAGATATCGAATGCCGTTAGTTTTTGTAATTTTATAGTCATGAAAAGAAAAAGAAATTGTTTGTTCACGCCCTAAACGTCGTAGCTTGAGTAATCTGTAGTTACGACTGGGTAGCTTCCACTTTGACGGTCCCAGCCAATTTTGATTTGAATTAGAAAAAGGCAGCCTCAAACAGTCATGCATACAAAGATATTGTATATTGCTTGATACTTTTTACAGTGGATTATTTTTCCATGATTCTACTGATAGATAAATGAAATTATCATGATGACCACCTCACTGCTTTGGGTTGATTTTATATTGTCTTTGTCATTTTTTCTGTACAATGGCCTCTGACGATACATTCAGTGCAGGAAAATAAACTAACAGTTTGAAATTGGGGGCCCAGGATGCAAAATACAATATTTAACATTAGAGGAATGGGCATTTTCTCCAAAAATTCAGGGGGCCCAGCCCAAAATTTAGGGGCCATAGGTGACTGGGCCCCTGCTAGTCTTTTTCCCTGCAGTGTCATACACATTTGAAAATAATGCTTTCTTGATACATGTATTTGGCCTGAAACATTTCATAAATCACCTATCTTCTTTTAAATTAGAGGAATAAAATTATAGTTAGTTTTACGCCTTTGACACAATATAATAACATTTCAAAATAATACCTTGTTACATGCCAATATATTTATCAATATTTGGTGGTGATATCACATCACAATTTTTCAATTTTACATTATTTTGGCCAAAAGTGCCCAAAAATGATTGTTACAATGGGTCATTTGAAAACTAACCATGTTCAAAATGCCATGACACTTAATATCATTTTTTTTGTTTATTAATATTCCTTATATTATTTGAAATTTATTCAGCATTCTATTACATGATATTTCGTGAAAACTGGATCATATGTACCAGAACTATAACAAAAAGACTGAACATACTCTTCATACACTTTTATACTTTAATGAACTATAGAGGTCAGAATCTGTATTCTTAATAACAACATTTAACCCATTCCCACACAGTGATCCTTTTAGACGCCCTTCAAGACAAACAACTGAGAAAACAATGTGGATTGATTCATTTTATACAATATTTTCTACCCACAAAATACCATAATCTTTAAATTATCTTCTTCAAATTCTTTCAATTTGGACCAGTCTCATATTTTGCTTTGGGGGTTAATACAATTACATTTATGTATTTCTAACATTTCAAGGCACCTTTTACTGAACACAGAAAGCTTTATTTATATCAGATATTCACAATAGATTTGATATTGTTTACCAAAATGAAGGTGTTTTTGCCCCATCCTTAGACACATGTAGACACACATGCTTCTTTGATCTATGCTTCAATATACATATTTTGCAAGTTACTGGTGCTATATGGATAGTGCATAGTTTTATTTGTTCTCAAGCAAGAAAACTTTATGACAAATGATGCCGTGTCCCATCCTTAGACACAGAAATTATGCAGAGTGTTCATAATGGGTTTTTCACATCTTTAAATCAATTTTTTTCAGCAAGTCCAAGATTAATCTTAAGGAATTTTATTTTATTGGCGTAAAGGTCTGGACTGGAATTCATTTTCAGTTTGCAAAAATACAAATGTTGGGGATCATATTTTATAATGGTTGAAAAAAAAATAGTTCTCATTATTTTATTATGGTATTAAGTTGAGTGTAATTTATACTTGTTTTGGATACCTGAAACAGCATAATTTGTCCCATCCGTAGACATTCACTCTAAATTTGATAAATCATCAAAATAAAAAAAGTTTTGAATTTTGTTGTTTTTAGAAATTTTGTATATACTTTGTACTTTTCTTAACATAAGATTTAAGTTGAAATGTGCTTTTTGCAAACCACTCTCAGTTTTTCATATTGTTTTAAAGCGTGTGTAAGCAAAGTAATAATGAAAGTCTTTATAAACACTATTCCAGCATTTCATTTAAATAACCTTAATTGAGAACAAGATTTGTTGTTTGTGAAACACTGTGCCCGAGCTGGTAATGGCCTTTTTTTTTTAAAAAATGTGACCTTGATAATTGACCTTGACACATGACCTCAACCTTGGTATCTGCAGATGCTTCTCAATGAGATCTATAGCCATGCCAAATATAAGCATTATGTCTTGAATAGCTTAGGCTTGAAGAAATCATAAATGTTATGTTTTTAGGTTGAGTTTGACCTTGACAAATGACCTTCACCTTGTTATTACCTTGTTGTTGATTTTTTCTGCAGATGCTTATCAATGAAATCTATCATCATTCCAAATAAACAATAAACATTGTATCTCGAATAGGCTTGCAGAAATTGTAAATGTTATGTTTTTTATGTGAAGTTTTGAATGGAGTTTGACCATGACAAATGACCTTGTCACATGACCTCAACTTTGGTATTTGCAGGTACGGTTGATGAGATCTATTACCATGCCAAATATGACCATTGTAGCATAAATAAGCTTGAAGAGATTGTAAATATGAAGTTTTTGGTTAAGTTTTTGAAGAAATTTGACCTTGACCTTGTCACATGACCTTGACCTAGGTACCTGCCAATGTGCATCAAATAGATCTATCATCATGCCACATATCTCAGCATTGTATTTTGATGAGGGGGAAATCTTTTTTTCAGGTGATTTATAAATATGCCTCCTGTTGGAATCTGGTAAATTAAATGGTTCAGCAAGCTTAACAATTTCCTGTTCAGTCTCTGGTTTTTACGTCCTTGTGATTTTATAATTGAAAAAACATTGTAGAAAAAGAAGAAATTGCTTGTTTCACTAGCACAAATAATTATTTTCCTTTTAGTTTTGTGGCTTTTGGTTCTAGAATATTCCTAGGTTGATAAAGAGGATACACAAAGATCAGCCTGGACAATCTTTGCCTACATGCTCATATTATTCATCAGGACAAGAATAAAATGATATGTTCTTTACCCAACTTAATTTTTCTCATAAATATAACATAAAAGCACTTTCTCAACAGTACATTTCATACAATTACTGATTTAAGTCCAAGTAACACTTTCACTAGCAAACACACTCCTACAGGAAGTTCCACTTTTATATTAAATGGCATTATTTTGTGAAATTTATGACCAGTAACATGCAACATTAAAGTGAAATAGTTAGTTGGTGATTTAAATGGTGTAACTACAACTTAATGAAGCTGTACTTACGACATCTAAGTTGCCAAACAAACAAAAATACTGAACATTTATGTTGGCCAATATCCGATTTAGATATTCATTTCCGTTTTAATCAATTATTTGATTGGTAAATTGGTCCTTTGATTGACAGCCACAGTTGGTAACTTTATTCTGTCCATAAGTTGACATTTCTTTTACAGGCTGTGAAGACGTTATTTTAAGACCTTTAGTATGGATTCAACAGAAATAAGTGCAAAAGTGGATGAGTTAAGGGGACAATTTAAACACCTTGACATTAGATATAATCCAGATAAGAGGCTTGAATACCCTGATGGTTTGTTCAAGAAAGCAAGTATTTTGATTCCTCTTTACTACAAAGATGGAGAATGGTGGGTCATTTTGACACTTCGTTCAAAAAACTTAAGGAATCATGCTGGTGTAGTTGCATTTCCAGGCGGGATGGCTGACAATGGTGATAAGGATGAAATAGCCACGGCTCTGCGTGAAGCTGAAGAAGAAATTGGAATACTACAGAAAGATGTGTGTATTATAGGAGTGTTTAGTCCAGGACTTGTTAGACCTAACTCTATAGTTTATCCAGTTATTGGACTAGTGCCTGCAGACTTTAAACCAGTAATCAATGTGAAAGAAGTGTCGTTGGTTTTTCATCTGCCTCTGAAAAGGTTCTTATCTAAGGAAAGACGTTACATAAAGGATTTTGTATCACCAACGGGGGTCTACCATACTCATCATTTCATAGATGAAGTAGATGGTCAAAAACTGGATACATGGGGGATCACTTCATGCTACTGCGTTATGACTGCACTTGGTGTATATAACAGTGATGAGAAATTTTGCTTCTATAGAAATATAGTGGTCGACAAGAACAGTATTTTCTGTGGCGAAGATTCTAGAACTTTGATAAAAATGATTGTGTCAGGTTCTCATATGTAATTTTGACTGTTTTAAGTCATTCTACACAATCCCCCATTTTTATGCATCAAAGATATATAGCTATGGAAGACAATGTGCTCCTTATTTTTCAATTTAAAAAAATTTTGGTTTATCATCTGCAACCTCTTTGAAGTTGGACCAATGTAAGATTTAGTCGTTTTTGAATTGGTTAAGCTCACTCTGGCAAGAAATTCTCTAAATGAGCTCTTTTGTTCAGCAATGTTCATGCAAAAAGTGTCAGTGGATGTCAACAACTTCTTTCATTTTTTTTTGTAGGTTTTTATTGGACGGTCAAGGTTAAACTGTGCAGGGATGTTACTAAGATGAAACTCTATCAGAGTTGTTGGAAAAAATTATTACTTGAGGACAACCTTGGAACAACCTGTAAATCCTTGATATTCCACCCCTGGTATCAGCTGTTTGTCTTTCAAACTGTACCTTAACCATTTACCAGACAACAAAACTTTAGACTGCCCAGTAGGAATTGATAGATGTTGAAAATCACATTTCTAAGTGTGCTAAAATTGGAAAATGATTGCCAAATAAGGCAGAAAAGGTTTCCATAATTGTATATCTTCAAGTTGCTGAAGATGACAAAGAATGAGATTTTGTGTTAATGGGTTAAAACAACAACATTGAGTCTCACTTATAATCCCTGCTCAGTTATGACCTGTCCTACAAAAAGATTTCTTAATTCTTGTCATCCTGAAATAGAATATCCCTGTGTTGGTAAGAGGTAAAGACAAAGATCAGCATGCACATATGTGCAGTTTGAACTTAGTTTCTATCATCTATTTATCTCTTTCATGCCAGAGTTGTTTATGCCTTGATTTGGCTGGTTTTAAAAATTACAGACCTAAGGGCACAACGTCCATTTTGTCAAGTACTTCCGGTCAATAAGCTGACAAAATCCATTAAATGGATATGTATTTAAAAATCAGAAGAAAAGTGACCTTTAGATAAATGGGCAATATTTGGGGTACCCCAATATTCAAGAGTTTTATCAATCAAGTGAAAGAACAATTTTTATTGATTATTATTCTATATGCATGATAATACACAAGAACAAGCTTGCCTTATATATGGAATAACAAAGATATGTCTAGCAATTGTACTTTTTTAAATTTGATTCTGCAGAGTTGTGTTTGGGCAAAATCTTAACCCTCGTCATGCTGAACCCTAAATATTCCTGCTTTGGCAGGAAGTATAGACAAAGATCAGCCTGCACATATATGCAGTCTGATCTTCGTATACACCACCAGCTTGTCCCTCTAAGCCACAGTTGTTTATAAGATAAATTTTCAAAAGAAATATTAACCTATTATTGGTGCTTCCAGTAATTTTAGCCCTTTGATTTTGATGAAAGTCTGTAGAAGGTTTAATTCAGCACAACAAGGGTTAAGCTGCCTCAATCATGTATTTATGTTATTTACTTGGTCATTAAATCAGATGCCTGTTGGGCTGCGCTATGATAACAAGATATGAATTAAATTAGCAAGCAAAACGTTTTGCATTATTTGTGCTCTTTTTTATCCAGTTTGTGAGAGCAAAGGGCGAGATGTTGTAAATGCAGTAAATTAATACCACAGAATTACGTAATCAAATTTTACAAAACAACTTGGAAGTCATCAATTTCATTTCTCTAATCTACAGTAACTTAGTTCACCATTATTATACTCATATTGAAATGCAGCTTAGGTCATCGGACCAATTGTAAGCCCAACTGGCTGAAAGCAAACCAGCTATTGTCATTGTATTGTGTCCATCTTGCATGTGTCTGTCTGTTTACTTCTCAGAAAGTACTGCACATATTTCTATCAAATTTAATAGGGATGATCCTTGAGTGACCCTTTATCAGAATCCTTCAAAGAATTTGACCAGATAAATGACATGACTTTTATGAGTGGGCCAATTTTTGTATTAAGTGAAGACTTTGAAAATCAACTCAGAAACCAGTAGATGAATTTCAACCAAATGTCAAAATAATAGTCCTAGGATGACCCTTTATCAGATTCATTTAAATACGTTTGATCAGATAAAAAACATACTGTATAGGACCAAAATAATTTCCATATCATTATGGTACATGTATATAGTGAAAACATTTAAAATCAACTCAGAAACCAGCAGATGAATTTCAACCAAATGTCAAAAGAATACTCCTAGGATAACCTTTTATCAGATTCATTTCAGGACTTTTGATCAATTGAAAAACATACAGTATAGGACCAAACTAGTTTCCATATTATTATGGTACATGTATATAGTGAAACTTTTAAAATCAACTCAGAAACCAGCAGATGAATTTCAACCAAATGTCAAAAGAATAATCCTAGGATGACCCTTTATCAGATTCATTTAAAGACTTTTGATCAGATATAAAACATACCTTATAGGTCCAAACTAGTTATCATATTGAAAACTTTGAAAATCATTTCCAAAGTACTAGATAGAATTTAACCAAATCCTACAGAATTGATCCATAGATGAAGCTTTGTACATAATATTGAAAACAAGTGTGATCAAATGAAAAATATTCCTTTATGGGTGGGACTAATTTCCACATATGGTTTATATTCTAAATCTTCACAAAATAATTCTTCACAGATTTAAACCATTTTTCATAGAAATGATTTAAAAAATGGCTTTCAATCTTTGAATGAAAGTCAAACCAATATCAAAGGTAAATATATATCAAATATATAAGGTTGGAGCTAAGTAATTATTTGCTCACCTGAGCACAATGTGCTCAAGGTGAGCTATTGTGATCGGTAATTGTCCAGTGTCCGGCTGTCCATCCGTAAAAAATTATTAAAAAATCTTCTCCTCCTAAACCATTAGGCCTAGAGCTTTGATATTTGGTACAAATCATTACCTATTGACCCTCTACCAAAATACTTCAAAGAATTACTGTACTCTTAAAGTTAACCCTTTTCTGTGCGATCCCTGATTTTACAAAGGAAATCTTTAAAGATCTTCTTTTCCAAAACCTTAAGGCCAAGAGCTTTGATATTTGGTACATATCATCACCTATTGACCCTTTACCAAAATACTTCAAAGAATTATTGTACTCTGAAAATTAGCCCCTTTCTGTGCAATCCCCGATTTCACAAAGGAATAAAGAAGGAAATCTTTGAAAATCTTCTTCTCCCAAATCATAAGGTCTAGAGCTTTGTTATTTGGTTTTTATCATCACCTATTAGCCCTCTACCAATATACTTGAAAGAATTACTGTATTCTGAAAATTAGCCCTTTTCTGTGCGATCTCAGATTTTACAAAGGAATAAGAAGGAAATCTTTGAAAATCATCTTCTCCCAAACAATAAGGCCTAGAGCTTTTATATTCGGTATGTATAATCATCTTATGACCCACTACCAAAATGCTTCAAAGAATTACTGTATTCTGAAAATTAGCCCTTTTCTGTGCGATCCCTGATTTTACAAAGGAATAAGAAGGAAATCTTTGAAAATCATCTTCTCCTAGAGCTTTGATATTTGGTATAAAACATCAGCCATTGAGCAACTTCCAAAATACTTCAAAGAATTACTGTATTCTGAAAATTAGCCCTTTTCTGTGCAATCCCTGAATTTACAAAGGAATTAAGAAGGAAATCTTTTAAAGTCTTTTTCTCCCAAACCATAAGGCCTAGAGCTTTTATATTCGGTATGTATAATCATCTTATGACCCACTACCAAAATACTTCAAAGAATAACTGTATTCTGAAAATTAGCCCTTTTCTGTGCGATCCCTGAACCATAGAGCCTAGAGCTTTTATATTTGGTACATATCATCTTATGACCCTCTACCATAATACTTCAAAGAATTACTGTATTCTGAAAATAAGCCCTATTCTATGCAATTTTAGTTAGGAATGAATAATGATATCTTAAAAAATCTTCTTCTCCCAAACCATTAGGCCTAGAGCTTTTATCCTTGGTATGTATTGATGTCTATACTTCAAAGCATTACCATATTCAGGAAATTAGTGCTTTATGGTGGGATCATCAATATACCTTGGATTAAAAGAGAAATCCTTAAACATCTTCTCCAAAATAATTAGATAGAGGGCTTTGCTATTTTGTTTATATCATAAAGCTATGAACCATCATACTCAGGGGAGCGATTTAGGACCATCATAGTCCTCTTGTCTGGGTATTGGATTTGATCTACCAGAAAAATGCAAGACAAAATTAATTTAATACCTTGTTGAAATTCAAGCCAAACCTCCCCCAAAATAATCGAGGGTATGTAAGACCCCAAAGAGTGAGAAGAGGGAATATGAGTGAATAAAGGCGTATTAAAAGATCCTGTTATGAGCTTTTTACGCCACCACATCAAAAGATGGGGGTATACTGTTTTTACTCTTGTTAGTCTGTCTGTCTTTCTTTCTGTCTATCTGTTTGTCTGTCTGTCTAATTGCAAAACTTAGCGAAATATGATAAAAAAATACAAGGAAAAATGAAAATAAGAAAAGTAAATAAATAGATTAAGAACACTTTCATTTTCTTCTCAGTAAACAATCAAAGGTAATCTCTACCCGATCGAAATCATTTACCGGAAAACAATTAATAGAGGCATAGTGAAGGATCAAACTCTGTTCACTCTGACCACATTTCTTGGTTCTAACCACTTGACAGTACTGATGATTTAAAAGAATTTCACATGACCTGACTTGATTTTGTAAAGTAATGAAAAGATCTTGCTACCAATCACATTTTCTTTCAATTGTTTGATGCTCAAAACAATTAAACTCAAAAAAAAAAAATCATAAAGATAGGATAATATTCGGATTACCCTGTAGCAAATAATTGTTAAGCATTTGTACTGCTGAGAGTTTGCATCCTGTGGTACTCTTGTTTTAAGTCTAATAAGCCCCAACCTGCCACACCCCATTCCAGGGTACATTTCTGTCAGGTTTTGCCCATATTGGTACAATGGTTTAGGGTTAGAAGATGTTCAAAGAATTATTTGATTTTCATGATTTGTATAAGTGTGATCAGCCCTGTCTGCTACACACCAAGGAATATTTCTGATGAGTTTAGTGCAAATAAGTCTGTGTATGGAGGGAAATTATTCCAGCATGTGTGTTCATTGAATTTATATTTGCAAAAAAATGGGTCTTGGCAGGGCATAGCTAATCAGAATAAAGCCATGAAATAATTCTTTGAAAGTCTTCTCCTCCTCCTTAACCACTTGGCCAAATTTAGAACAAACATAGCAAGAATTTTTCTTGGGTGACCGTTAACAAAACCTGTTCATGAACTTTACAAAAAAATATGGACATGGATAAGCCAAGAATTAATTCCTTTAAAATCTTCTGCTACTTAACCTCTGGGCCATTTTGGACCTAACTAGGCAAGAATGTTCCTTGACAACCCATTTCAAAGGTTGTTCATGAATTTCTGATATGTGAATATATGGGGTTGAAGACTAGAACTTTAAGAAAAAAATGATGCATGTAAAAATAGCATGAACATAACAATAAAATAATGTAATTAAGAACAATACCGGTATAACATATATTTCATGCACAAAATGAACGAAAGCTGAGTCAAATATTTCAAAACAGTGAGGCTATCATTTTGATAATTTAATTGGATTTTTGGTCAAATTGTTACATCCAGAGATCCTAGACTGAGCTATTTCATTTAGATAAAAGGATTCTCAACCTTAAAAGGGTTGACTCTAAATATATCTAACTACAAATAGCCATATGTATCTCTGGAGATTTCCTAATTTGCATTTCATCACAAATTACCTTCCCTGAAACGGTCACATTAATTTTCCCTCCAAGAAAATGTTAAGTTCAGAGCTCAAAGATTAGCCTAATCCATTCCAAGAAAACGACCCTTAACCATACATAGGTCGATTATGTCTATATATAACTATGAATAGTCATATGTCTCTCTAGAGGTTTCCTAATTTGCATATCACCCCAAATTACCTCCCCTGAAACAGTCACATTTCTATCCCCTCTGTGAAGACTCGTCCCGAGTCTTGGCTTTGGATCAGTGAGTAAGGCAAACCGGGTCTGGCAGTTTTCTTCACCCTATCACTGCCGACAAATGTAATTTGCCAAGCTCATAGACAGAGCTAATCCATTCAGAAAAGGGATTCTTAACCATAAAAGGCTTGATTTTGTCTATATATAACTACAAATAGTCACATGTCTCTCTGGAGGTTTCCAAATTTGCATATCATCACTAATGCTAAATAATAAAATACATGTAGTAATCCACATGGTATATTGTTTTATTGTTTATGGGATCTCAATATATCCTTTGGTTTTACTCTTAGTCTAGAAATAATGGCTTAATTCTCTTGGGCTAACGGACACATGGTCACTACCCAAACTCACCGCCCCTATCATCAGTGATAAAAAGAAAGATGCATCAACTCTGGCCAGAAAACTTAAAACTAGAGGCGCTGGAGTGCCTGATTCAGTCAACCGGCCTGATTTTACTCATCATGGAAGAAATTCGGCTTTCTTCAACATTTTTCAATAGCTTTTCATTTAAAAAAGAAAAATCAAAGTACTGAAAGTACTGTAAGCTAGCAAAGCATAGCTTTGTTTAGTAATCATTTTTTCTAAAGTTATCATAATAAAATAAAGAGGTTAAAGTAAACCTGGAGTTAACCAATTACAACATGAAGGCATATCTGACAGCTTGAAAGAAGACTGTCCACAAGTTCTTTTTCTTGAGATGCTTAAAAGGCGGAATCGAGTGGGAATTGGTGAAATAGCATGATTTTGAAGGAGTTTTATGCAATTTGAATAGAGATTGCAATATTCCTGAAATATATAAGAACTACTTTTAATTGCATAGACATTCAACGGATTTAGTGGTTAAACCTCCAGTGGCAGTTAGCACTCCTTGAACTTTGAGAAGACCTCAAAAATTAGTCTGTTAACTTAAGCTATCAAAGCTGACGCTTTGATAGCTTAAAACCTATAACCTTTTGGTAACTTAAAAGGAGAGGCAAATATTCTCAGTCAAGCAATCACTGTTCATTCCCGAATTCATCCAGTAAATACTCCGCTATTGCAACATCAATACCTGAACAGATTTCAATTTAAAACCTAGACTGGTAAGCCTGTCCTATCTACGCTGCTCTTTGGTATTGTCAGATTTTGCCTGGTGAGCCTGTCCTAAACTGACAATACAATATGGGAGAGCAGCGTAGATGGTAGACTGGTAATCTCTCAGATTAGGACAGGCTCACCACATTCGGGAATCCCTTTGCCATCTCTGAAGTCTCCGATGCAAGTAAGAAATCAGCCGAGTTGGTACGAATGAGGCTCGCCAGTCAATTTAAAACCTGACTGCCAAGCCTTTCCAAAACTGATGATACAATATTGGAGAGCAGGGTAGACGGACAGGTTCACCAGTCTACGTAGATGGGACAGGTTCCCCAGTCTATTTAAAACCTTGACTGGCGAGCCTGTCCTAATCTGACGACGTTATCTTCCGATAGGTGGCATTTTTCAAATACTGACTTAGACTGGTACCACTGTCGACTTTAACAAAAAGCCTTTGTTAAAGTCGACAGCGGTACCGGTCTAATACTGACTATCTAATTTGAGCATTCTGGGTAGTGTCATTCGTGTTAACTCGGCCGATTCCGTCGACCTATATTCAAAATGTCAGCGCTCATGAAAAGCTCGCTTCGAAATCTTGATGCCTCTTCTTAGAGCACAGGTAAGACATAAATGCTTTCGCAATTTTAAATTATTTTTCTAATTAATTTGGGGTGACAGTTAAGTTGATTTCTCCACTTGTAGTTTTTATTGCAATTATCGACTTGCTACTTTTTTGCGATATAATATGGAGTTATGCTTACGGCGTAGTTATATTTATCCCAATCTGGATAAGTGATACGGTCCCGAAGACAGATCAATCTTCGGAGAATATGACATGCGCAGACAACGAATCTGACGATACAATATCGGAGAGCAGCGCAGATGGGACAGGCCCACCAGTCTATTTAAAACCTGATAGAAGCTGGAGGCTAGGAAAGGATGTAGTAATAGTACTTGTGTGAGACATTCTCGTGGAATTTGGTTGAATTTTGTCCTGTTCTCTCTGAGAAGATTTTAAGGTAAAAGTTTACGGACGGATGCACGAACGATGGACACTGCATTACTGAAAACGAAAGTAGACTTTTTACAATGACGTCTGTTACTTAAAATAACATGCTTCTTAAAATAATTTATGACGTCTTTTAGACGGTCTGTAGGCTTTTCGCTATAAAATAGGATCTTTTGTGTGGTAGCGTGAGAACCAGTCTGTATGAAAGGGGCGTGTCTCTCACAAACTTGTCTGAACGTGTAATGTTTTTCTATATATAAATACAGACCATTGCGAAAGAAATGGCAGACTAATCATAACTAAGCATAATAAGCAAAGAGAAGAACACATCGTTTATACCTAAACAGAGATCGGATATATCAATCAGGTAAGTCGGTAATTTGAGATTTAGGGGTAGTCGGATTAGAGCTTCAAACTGCTGTCAAAATGAACTAGTTAAAGTAGATTTAACTTATACCGAGCCAACTAGTAGTGGGGTAGACTTTCTGATAATCTGTAAGGGACTTATTATCGGAAAGTGGGCTAGTGTACAATATCGCAGCTGTTGGTGATGTGATTTTGATGGTATGAAAATCAATATAATTGACTGTCACTGTGTGTAGATCTGTGTATAGGCCTATATGCCAAATCAAAACGAATCTTGGAAACAAAAGGTTATCCCCAATGTCAGAATTCATACAAAACAGTATGGTCCCAACAAAATGTCACTACTTTCTACCATTAAAATCTGTTGGTGTAGGTTCTCAAAGACTTTATAGCCTATCTATGACTTGAAAACCGCCCAATCACAAAAAAGTCAAAAGTTGGATAATCGCTATAGTGCAATGTATCTCTAGAGTTATTACCTTTGCCTTTTAAAGTTTTAAATCATTAAATCTGTGTATGAAATTCCAAATTATTACACATGGTTGTGCATCAAGTAAAGACTCAGATCTGTTGTGGCATCCATGCATCAAGATCAGAGTTTACCCTGTGTGCCGCATAGGGGTCCGCAATTTGAATTCCTTCTACCTCATAGACCAATTTTATGATATTGGTCTATAGGGTGAAAGGAACTCAAATTTCTAGTTCTATAGATACACAATCAAAGTTTATTCAGATCAGAATATTTGTATCCACTTCCAGTGTAATTGAATGATTTGATTGGTCGATTGATTCTTTGAGTGACAGCTGTGATCTGTCAATTGTTTGACATCATGCACAGACTATTTTTTTTTATCTTGTTGTGCAAGCGTGTGTTAATATCATTTTATTCTTGTAGAATGCCAACCAGTAAAGAAAAGTGTAAATATTGGGAGAAGTGTTTCAGATTAGACAAAAACCATCTTGCAGCATTTCTTCATCCAGAGAAAGAGGAAAAGAAACCTATAAAAGAAGGTATATACTGTCTAGGTGGTTGTTACACTCCAATATGCATCTTTTGATTGTATTTGACCCATTGCTAGATGTGAAAAATTTAATATAAAATCATAGACTCTTGGTCCAACTTAAGGTTGTTGAAGATGATTTAAAGTGTCTCTGTCTTCCACTTGGGATTGTTAGAACAGGGTAATACAAGAAGTTGTTTCTTATCTCGTATTGCTTTCATTTACAATTTAGGAGTTTACAAAGAAGGGATATTGTAGTAATAAGTAAAACTTCCTGAAATAAAAAAAGATTACAAGCAATGTATCAAAGTAGTGATTTGTTATTTAGTTTAACTTGAAAGATTTTGAAAAAAGAGAAAAGGACAAGTTGCTCGAAAAGGCAATATGTCCCACATTTTTCTAAGTAGTCGGTTGCAGGAGTGTGAAAACAAGGATTGCTTGATAATTACTTCCATAACTTATTAGCCAATTACCTTGATTTTGATCACTTTTTAAGAAAGATGCCATTGTAACATCATAAATACACTTAAGCAATTATTTGGCTGAACCAAAGCTTAATTATAGTTTTATCAAGCTGTAGTTACAAGGTTTTGGTTGCCCTTCAACAGTTTATAGGGTCGAAGCATTTTGCTCTTTGTAGATATCTTAATGTAACGCATAATCAAGCAACAAAGTTTAAGACTGGTCCAAATTCAAAGAAGCTGCAGATGAAAATTTATAGTTAGATAGAATTTTTTTGTCTTTTGGGGTATAAAACAAGCAATTTCTTCATTTTTCACAATGTTTGCCAAAGCTTTTTTCTTGAGAGGCAATCATCAGAAAGCAGATTGTGTTGGATTGGGTTAAGAAGGTCATTCCAATTTTTGTACAAGTTTTTTTTTTCTAGAAATTGTTGCTGAATGACCTTTAAAAATGCAGCATCTGATATCTTTTTCGAATATTTGTTTCACGTAGTTGAAAGATCTGATGACATCCATTTTCTTGTCGAGTCACATATAAATCATTATTAAAATTTATATGTCCGTATGTTCTATTTATCAACTAGATCCTACTGTGACAAAACTGAGAAAGAAGGAGACATTAGAAGTAGAGGATGAAGATTCAGATAAGAAAACAACAGAACAGTCAAAACCAGGTAATTTTTTCTAAAAAGTATTTTTTCCACAATGCCTAAACCATTCTAATATATTTCCAATCATTTTCTACATGTTATAGAACTGTTTACAAATACTTGGAATTTAAACAAGTCCTTTCAATGGACAAAGACTCTCAAAAATGGAAATAGGTTAACCCATTAACAGACGGCAAAATTTTAGACTGGTCCAAATTGAAAAGAGATGCAGACGGCAATTTCATGTTTATGGAATTTTAGATATTTTCAACTTTCTGGGTAGAAAACATTGTGAAAAATGAAGAAATTGCTTGTAACAAGCAATTTCTTCATTTTTAACAATGTTTTCCTAACTTCTTTTCATGAGGGGCCTCTAAAAGTGTCATTGAGTGGGAATGGGTTTAACAGATATTTTCACTCTTTCTTACCTGGAATTGACTGTTTTTGTGCTTTCTAACCTAGTCAATTTTATATTATTGTTTCTCATGCTCTTGATATTTGATACGATTTTTATTTCTTTAATTTTCATAAGTTATCTTCCTCTTTGCACATGAATTGACGCATAATCTGGAATAGTTTGAATCATTCCCAAACAACAAAACTTTACACTGGTCCAAGGTGAAAGAAGCTGCAGGCGACTATTTCAAGCAATCCCTTCATTTTCCACTATGCTTTCCAAAGCTTTTTTCTTGAGGAGCGAAAAATGGAGGGATCTAGTGGGATTGGTTTGAAGAAATAAAGGTAGATTATATGTATAATGGAACTTGTTTTTTTGTAGGTACATCACAGAAGCCAACCATTAAGAAAAGGAAAACTCACGAAATCAGTGTGTATGATGAAGAAGAAGAACCAAAGACCAAAAAAGGTAAAATATAAGCTTTGGATTATGTTGAATAGAAAATTTCTGTTATTTAATAACAATAATTTTCATCACTAGACGGCAAAATTTTAGACTGGTCCTAATTTGAAGGAGTTGCAGGCAACAATTTAAAGCTTGTAAAATAGTGGGTTTATTTCACTTTGAGGTAGGAAACATGATAGAAAATGAAGAAATTGCTTGTAACAAGCAATTTCTTCATTTTCAACTATGATTTCCAATGATCTTTTTTATGGGGTGTCAAAAAGCGTCATATGTAGGAATGGGTTAAGGGAGAATTACAAAAACACATCTCATGGTAAAGAGACCAGAGAAGTAAACTCATCTTAACAAAAATTCCTTGTTCCAACCCATTACCACACATAACCAATTTTTGATGCACTTAAAAAATGCCACTAATAAAAACATTGTTTGAACAGGAGAAATCTCTTGTTACAAACAGCTTCTCATTTTCCCACTTCATTTATCCCTTATGGCAGTTAGTTTTTGAGTTTATGTAATCTTTGAAATGTTGTCTTAAACATCTCTGAATTTTGACCAGAGTGAATTTTGTCATTTTGGGGAAGGGTTCAATTTCCTCTAGGGATAATGAAGAAAAGTATACAGGGCTTCACAGATTTTTTCAAAACAAACAATGCTGACTATTTAGAAAAATTTGCCCGAAAAAAAATACCTGATCAAAGAAGATTAATGATAATTTATTTTATTTTAGCCAAAATAGAAAAACCAGAACCCATGGATACTGCTGACAATGAATCTCCACAGCCATCCACCTCATCAGATCCAAAACCATCCACATCAAAGCCATCACAGAAACGGGTAAAGTGTAAATACTGGAATAAATGTTATCGTAAAGACAAGGGCCATAAGAAGTTATATGTACATCCGGGTGATCCTGATGAGAAAACGGCACTTGGTGAGTGTGATTACTACTCATAAATGACAGTATATTGTAAATGTATCGTTAACTCGTAAATATTGAGGGCCATCTTGTGTCTGCCATTTTGACTCTTGATGTCTACGTGCAAACTAAACAGGGTCTATTATTTTTTCAAGTTTACTATCTACAACACATTTTCAGATATTAATCCATTCCAACAAAATAAAACTTTAGAATGGTCCAAATTGACGACAATTTCAAGTAGATGGAATTTTAAATTTTTTCATCTTTTAGGATAGAAAACATGGTGAAAAATGAAGAAATTGCTTTATACAAGCAATTTATTTATTTTACACCAAGTTTTCCAAAGCTTTTTTCTTGTGAAGCGTAAGAAGGAGGGGTTGTATGGGAATGGGTTAACAGGCTGAAAAATAGCTTCAAATTTTCTCACAAAGTTAACTGCCCCATATGGCACTTTTGATTGGGATATGCAACTCCTCTCTGTTTGGACTAGTAAAAAATTTCAATGTCTGGTTATGAGATAAAAACACAACTTTGCATTAACCCTTTCCTGTTCAAACCCTGGATTTTACGTCCCTGTGATTTATACTTGAGGAGACATTGTGGAAAAACAAGCAATTTCTTCTTTTCCACAATATTTTCTATCCTACTGAATGGTTATTTATCAGATTTAATGCACTTTGATTTTTTGTATGCAAAACAGGGCAATTTTTTTTGGGGTATTTAGCTACTTTATACTAATGTAGGCTTTCTGAAAAACAATTCAGATACTCTTCAAATTGTTTTCTTTCTCATAGATAATGTGATTGCAAATTTAGAAAAGTCAGTCTTATTTTCATTTTTTTTTTTCATTTTAAGACTGAGTGCAAGACTGCATTACATTTCTATACAGTGTACACACACTTAGTACATTCTTGCATTTTCCTGTCAATTTTATTAGTTATATCTTCATGTTTATAATTCTTCTAATTTCACAGCATCTTCTGAGGGTAGAACACGTAGCTCAAACCGTCCAACACCATTAAACAAAATTGACAGTTTAGAAACAGTAGATGTAAAGGGGTTTAAATTAAAGAGAACAGGGAGTGTTTATGAATGCAAGTAAGTAATTCCTTTGGATTTAACCGATTCCCACACAATCACGCTTTTGGACGCTCCTCAAGAAAAAAGCTTTGAAAACATTGTGGAAAATGAAGAAATTGCTTGTGACAAGCAATTTCTTTAATATTCACAATATTTTCCATCCCAAAAGTCATAGAATTTCAAAATGTAATAAACTGAAAATTTTGGCAAAATCTTTGAATATGTTCCAGTCTGAAATTTTAATGTTTGCAAATAGAATAATCTATAACTTATAGTCAGTAAGATATTGAGATTTCTTTTATTTACTTCATAAAATGAAAATAAACAAAAACCAAGCAAATGCCATCCCATGTGTTTTGGTGTTCATTACATAGGCATAGTGTTATACATTGATCAATTTACTATTTATTTTGTACATTTTAACCAAAATGAATAACAGACTGTCTTTCGGTTGAGACATTAAGGTAGGGCCCTGTTTGTGGGTGAATTACATAGAACAAGACTCTCAGCAGTTTCGACCTGTACCCTTGCACTATCCCCCAATTCCCATGTCAACTAAACATCTTCTGGGGTGTCATTCAAATGGGCATTTGCTACAACAGTAATGATAAATAATCAGAAATAGAAACCTATGCGCAGTATTTTCATTAATTACATTAGAAAGTGTAGTAGAGACTCAGATCAGCATGACCAAACAGTCTGATCAATTTCTTCAAAGTGTCATGATCTGAAAAAGACAATATGTACATGTATGAATTTTTTTTCTTTCAGTTGTGGCAGTTTTACTGGTGCCAAAAATTTTGGAAAGGCAGCAAATCAGAAAACATGCTCACATTTAATGCAATATTTGGGTGAAGACTATGAACGGGCTCGATGTGACCTTCCAAAGAAAGGTCAAAAAGAAAGAATAGCAAATCATATCAACATTAGTGTATTGTTAGCTCATAAATACCAGGACGGGTAGGTATTCAATATCACATGTCTTCATGACCCTTATTTTTGTAACAAATCAAAATATTGTGAGAAAAAAAGAAAATGTTGGTACTATTGGAAAAAATGAAAAACTGATTTGGACCCTGTCTGAAATTAAAAATGAATACATTGATAAAATTTACAGAATATTTAGTGATTTCTCCAAGAATATTTAACACTTTCCCGTACAAACCTTGGATTTTATGTCACCGAGATTTTATGCTTGAGAAAACATAGTGGAAAATGAGAAATTTCTTGTAACAATCAATTTCTCCTTTTCTCACACTATTTTCTACAACATAGGATGGTCTCATTTCAAGTTTCACATAGTTTTAAACCTCTTTCAAATATAGGAAAGAGTTATTTTATAATTTCAATGTTTTACATTTTTTCTACAAAAATATTCTTTATTATTTGTTGAAATTTATATACTTGAAAATGACTTTAATTAGAAAGGGTGACTCTCTAATTTCAGGGTAACAAATCCTAAAGGTTGGTGGATGAGTGAAAAATTAGATGGTGTACGAGCATACTGGAATGGAAAATGTTTTTACTCACGATTAGGAAATGCATTTCATGCACCATCATGGTTTACTAAAGTAAGTTTGATTGTGTGTTTCTTTAACATTTTGAAAATTTGTAAATATGGATTGTAATACTAGTAGATATCTTATGAAATGAGTAAGTTAAAGCTTTTGCTTATATATCATGTATGCAACTTTTCTTTTTTTCTCAAAATGTTTTCTGTCCTATGGTAGACTTTTGTGTTTGTGTATAGTATGAAATTTCATCAACATTGTCTTTCTAGGCCCTTCTAAAACTTTACCTCATCTGATATTCAATCTAGAGGCTTCAAAACAGCATCCAAAAAATTCACATAGTTTGAGTGGAAAAACTCTAATCTAGGCTTATCTATACCATTACAAATGATATTTTTTAATGAATTTTAGGATCTTCCCAGGGATATGCATCTGGATGGTGAATTATTTGGTGGTCGTAAAAAGTTCCAGTCTACAGTCAGTATTGTAAAAACACCAGACCATGCTCACTGGAACAAAATCATGTATTGTGTAAGTAAAATAGGATGTCTTATAACCCATACCAGAGGACAAAATTTTAGACTTATCCAAACTGAAAGAAGTTGCAGACAACAATTTTAAGCTTTGAAAATTTCCAACTTTTTAGGTAGAAAGCATTGTGGAAAATGAAGAAATTGCTTGTTGAAAGCAATTTCCTCATTTTTCACAATGTTTTCCAAATTGCTCTTCTCCAAGGTTGTCCAAAAGTGACACTGTGTGGGAATGGGTGAATTGAAGTTGGTGAATTGAAATTAATAAGGTCAAAATATATTTTAACCTTTTTCCAAACAATAATGCTTTTTTACACCCCTCAAGTGAAAAGGGTTTGGAAAAAATTGTGGAAAAATGAAGAAATGCAATTCTTCATTATTGAAGATGTTTTCTATTTCATTTCCTGGGGTATCCCAGGATGCCCCAGGATGCCTAAAATGAGCCTTGAATTGAAATATCATTGATGGATCACCAAAACCTCATAACTACATGTATTGCTAAAAATGCTGAAGGTAATAGGTGTTAGTAGCCATCATCCTGCTGCAAAGAATTTTTATTGTCTGATCTTTCCTTTTATCAAATATACAAGTAGTCTTCATCTAAAGAATTGCTTGAAATTGACTTGTCTTGTATATCATTATAAAATCATTGTCATGATTAAGGGAGTTTTTATCTTTTGTAGGTATTTGATGCACCTCATATAGAAAAACAACCATTTGAGAAGAGAATGAAAGCCATCGAAGAGTATTTTGATAAAGCAAAGTAAGTTTTGCTATTCAAGACACCTCTCTATACCTGCCATCCCTTTAACATCAAATTCTTCTGAAGTTTGTTAAAGGTAAAGGATTTAGCCACCTTTTAGGGGCATCATTGGCAAAACATGAGTATTATGAAAATACACATTAAAGAAATTGCCGGACATTTGTCAAGACTTGGTAATGTACCAGACATTAATGGTCTTAACCCATTTCCACACAATATATTTTAGACTTACCAAAATTGAAAGAAATTGCTGATAACTTTTCAAACTGCCCTATAATTGGAAAATAATGAGCCAAATAGGAGAGAAAACATTATGAAGAAAAGGAGAAATTGCTTATTACAATCAATTTCTCCTTTTCTTAAAAGTTTTATATGATCATATTTCTTTGGGGCTTCCAAAAGTGTAATTGTGTGGGATGTGTTAATCTAAAATGGCTGTATATATATGAATTTGCGTTTACAAACATGGTCTTGTGTTAATGAATCTCAACTGCTCTCTTCTTATCTATTTTCTTAATTGTTTTGTCATATTCTTATAGGCCCAAATATGCCAAGTTTGTTGAGCATGAAGTTTGTACTGGAGCTGATCAGGTGGACAAGGAGTTAAAGAGAATTATTGCTCTTGGTGGCGAAGGATTGATGATTAGGGAACCAGGCTCAAAGTACGAGAGGACACGGTCTAAAACACTGCTGAAAATCAAGAAATTCCATGATGCTGAGGTAACGTTTAACCCTTGTTCTTCTTTTTGAATATTTTGCACCAATTCAAGCTTTTTTGAATTCCCTTGATTGACAGTTTTTGATGACCCTTCATAGACTGTTAGACAGATCAAGGAATGATAATTTTAGTTGTCTGGCTGACAGCCTGTCTGCTGATAACAGCCTCTACTCATTTTTTGAATGTTAACCTAGACCTGTCCAAATTCATAGGTTTTGCAGACGACAATATAAAATGGATTTTATTTGAAAAATAATCATTCAGAAGGGTAGAAAATATTGTGGAAAAAGAAGAAATTGCTTGTTACAAGCAATTTCTTCTTTTTCCACAATTTTTTCTGAAGTATAAATACACAGGGTCGTAAAAACCAGGGATTGAACAGGAAAGGGTTGATTGGTACCTTGTTAAATTTGTGTATCAGCTAATTACATTTACAAAATTCTAGTTCTGAGTTAATGGAATCGGTCAATACAGGTGCATATGTGTTTTTCAAAAGCATTTTTGTTCAATTTTTCTAATTATGTTGATCCTTTTATGCTTCTGCATTGATAGAAAGTGGCATACTGTTTTTTATTTGTTATCTAGATTTTAGTTACAAGAAAGCAATTTTCTACTGTCACAGCTATTTGGCAATCACTGGGATTGTCTGTACAAAGTAAAATATGTGTACTGATCATAATAATGAAAGTATATTTGATGGATCACTGATCTCTCACAGGAAGTCCTACTATAAAACAGCATTATTTTGCAAAGTTTATGGCCCGTAACAACATGCAATAAAAAGTAAATTGGTTTGTTGGTGATCTAAACATCATAGTTATCTGTTGCTTGAATAAGCTGATGTTGTTTAATTCACCAAGCCATTGGAAATACTTAACTTAACCCATTCCAAGACAGTGGAATTTTAGACTGGTCCAAATTGAAAGAAGCTGCAGACGACAATTTCAAGTTGATAAAATTTTGAATTTTTTCGTCTTTTTGGGTAGAAAACTTTGTGGATAATGAAGAAATTGCTTGATACAAGCAATTTCTTCATTTTCCACAATGTTTTCAAATGCTTTTTTCTTGAGGGGCATAAAAAGGAGGGATTGAGTGGGAATGGGTTAAATGTACAAGTTAAATGTTCACATTTTGTGTATATGTATGATTTGTTTGGTCGATCCATTATTTGTTTGACAGCTGCAATCTTTCACTAAGATGAGGGCAAATTTGATTTCTTACAAATTATTTGGCAACCTTTTTTTCAGGCTGTTGTGATAGGGTATGAACCAAGTAAAGCTCAGCCAGGTCTAACTGGTGCATTATGGGTGAAAATGGCAAATGGTAAAAAGTTCAAGGTTGGGTCAGGGTAAGCATTTATGTATTTTCTTTCATCCCTTTTATGAATGTTTCTTTAATGTTTTTCAATACCTATCAATATTTCTTGGCGGATTATCACTTGATATTTTCACCACTCAATAATTACAGTTTCCAAATACATGTACATTGTGTGTACTTACATCAAATTGAAAGCTTCTAGTGTTTTCCCTTGTGACAAAATTGTTTATAAAATGCTGCTGATAAGCATAAGCAGTTACATGAGATACTTTTATGTATTCCTTTATGTATATCTAGTCGTCAATGGTTATAATTTGTTTATCAAATATTTAATAGGGTAGAAAAAAATTGTAACAAGCAATATCTCTTCTTATTACTGTTAATTTCTCAACCCTTTCATGTTTTATCTGTGGTTTTCATGTCCCTGTGTTTATATATACTTGAGAAAACATTGTGGAAGAGGAAGAAATTGCTTGTTTCAAGCAATTTCTTCTTTTAAGCAATATTTTCTACCCTATTTAATGATTATTTTTCAAGTTTTTCTTTAGATTGTTGTGTGCAAAACCTTTGAATTTGGACTCTAAATCAGGTCTAAAATTTTGCAAAACAATAAAGGGTCAATATGTCCCATATCTGAATAAGGCTGAGTTGTTCTGGAATAGATAAAAAGAGAAAATTTTTAGAATAGAAAAATAAAAATAGAAAGGAAATTAATGTTTGTATTCTTGAATGTATTTACTTAACTTTGATTTCTAAAATTGTTTAGCTCTCACAAATTTCTTTGTTTTATTTACAGTTTAGATAATAAGTTAAGAAGAAATCCTCCAAAGAAGGGAACTATCATCACATACAAGTTCCAAGAATACACAAACTCAGGAACACCAAGGTTCCCAACTTTTGTAGGAATTAGAATAGACATGACAGAACCAAAAGATGCAGAAGGTGTTGTAACAGAGGCTAAAGAAGGTTAAAATTGTGAAACCCTTGTGGCAAATTTGAGAGTTTAGTGCAAAACTATTCTAGAAGAACTCATTTCTAAAGAAGTGTTGCACTATCCTCATACATTAGAAATCCATTGAGAGGCAGCAATCATGTTTATTTATATTTTCAAAGATATTCTCGTCTTTTTCGTCAACCAAAAGTATTTAACCATTACTAGATGATCATTTTTTGGACTGGTCCAAATTCACAAAAGTTGCAGACAACAATTTTTAGTTGATGATTTTTTTTCTTTTGGGTAGAAAACATTGTTGATAACAAAGAAATTGCTTTTCACAAGCTATTTCTTTTCCAACACCATTTGTAATGATATATAAAAAAAGAATTCAGTCACAAGAAATAAATGCTCAAATATATAGTGTTTGCTGACCAACTTTGTCTAGCTTTTCATTGTTTTTGTACATAAAAAGCTAATCAAAACATCTCATCACAGTACAGGCAGATCAGCAATCATCATGACCTTGCATTTATAATCTTCTCAGAAAAAATCAGACAAAGATTGGTCAGCAATTTTATTCACTTTTGAATATTTGACCTATCTTTCCACTTACCACCAAACTTCAAAATGTCAGACTTGTTTAAATTAATTCAATGTTGCAGATAAAAATGAAACAAATGTATAATGCCAAATTGGATAGAAAATATTGTGGTATTGGTTTTCAAGTTCCCACACAATGAAGCTTTTTGATGTCTCTCAAAGAATAACAATTTAGAAAACATTGTGAGAAAATGAAGAAATTGCTTGCAACAAGCAATTTCTTCGTTTTCAACACATATATTTGAAAAAATAAACAAAATCATAAAACTTGAATTGTTGTCTTAAATTCTTTTCAATTAAAAATTTAAAAAAAATTCATCTGATAATGGGTTAAACAACATATTATTTGTATGAAAGAAGTGTGGGAGGATAATTTGTTATTTGATGAAAAAATATCTGTGATCTCAGTCATTAGTGATGAAAGTATTGTGTTTGTATGACAGTGTGAGGCTTATCAGTTACATGTTAGAAGGTATTTACAACTCTAGAAGATGACATAATTTTGGACTGATCCAAATTAAAAGATTTTACAGACTATATATTAGATTGGGTGTAGCACCTATATTGGAAGAAAACTAAGATTTTGTCCTTTTCCACTCATATTTCCCTAAATGATTCATCTCATGGTAGTGAAAACCTGTGATTATCCATGAAAAAACAGTCCTCAAGCCAATATGGATAAGTAGAAAATATTTGACATGCATTTTCTTCTTTTCCAAAGATGAAATCCAAATCTTGAATTTATGAAGGTCTCTAATTGGGAAAATCTGAAGTGGAAAATTGAAACACTATAAGTATTACATTAGTGGTATTTGTTAACTTATTACAAACATGTGATAAATCTTTGATGATTTCCTTATTTTACCTGAACTTTACAATTCTTTATGTAACATTGTTCATTGATATTAATTTGTTTAATATACAAGAACATATCAACTATTTATTTTATTTATTAAAGTTAGGTATAATTTCTTATCATTACATATGCATTAAATTTTATTGTTTACTTTTAAAAATCATGTAGCTTTAATCTTTACAACACTTTTTGTGACATACAAACCCATTCGCAAATGACAATGTTATAGACGCCACAAGGAAAAAAGTTTTAGAAAACATTGTGGAAAATGAAGAAATTGCTTGTTACAAGCAATTTCTTCATTTTCCTCAATGTTATCTACCCAGAAAGTTGAAAATATCCAAAATTCCATTAACTTTAAATTGTCATCTGCAACTTCTTTCAATTTGGGCCAGTCTAAAAAATTGCCATGTGGTAATGGGTAAAATGAAGAGCAAGTCTGACTTGCATTCTAATTCTTATATCTTGGAACCCTTTGATTAATTCAGGACATACATGTATTGTGGAACTTAGAACGTAATGGGAACCAAATCATCCTGTTAGAACAATTCAGAAAAGTTTATGAACAACTCATCAGGGCCTTTGTATATAATAATCTAATGTTAATCAGCTCATAATCTACTCAAATTGAAAGTTTATTTCAACTTAACCCTTTCCTTTTTTTTCAAAATTTTAGACCTGTCAAATTCAAAGGTTTTGCAGACGAAAATTTTAAAGTGGATTTAATTTGAAAAATAACCATTCTATAGGGAGAAAAAATTGTGGACAAAGAAGAAATTGCTTGTAACAAGCAATTTCTTCTCATTCTACAAGTAATTTCTTCTCATTCTACAATGTTTTCTCGATTATAGAATAATAGGAGCGTAAAAACAAGAGATTGAACAGGAAAGGGTTAAGCATTTTTATGATAGTGGCATTAAACATTTTAGCACTGCTTTTTTTTTCAATATATGTACAAACTTCAGTGATGAATCAATCCAAGTTTGAGTAATTTCTCCGCATCATACAAAAATTTGTTTTATTATATATGGCCTTGTAGCCTTTTGTATTTATTATCTGTGTAACTCTAAAAAGATTACAAAGCCTTATTGTACAGTGATAAAATAACATTGTTAACCCATTAACACACAACAGAATTTTAGACTGGTCGAAATTGAGAGTAGTTGCGAACAATAATTTAAATTGGTTGGATTTGGAAAGTCTTTGTCTTTTAGGGTAGAAAAATTGTGGATAATGAAGAAACTGCATGTAACAAGCATTTTCTTTATGGACCACAATGTTTTCCCAAGCTGTTTTCCTAATGGGTGTCAAAAAGCATCATTTTTTAGGAATGGGTTAATTATAAGTCATTGTTCAGCAACAATTTGTCATCATCTAGCAATATCTTTTTTTATTAGATAGGGAATCTTTTTTCTTTTTTATCCTTTTTTAGAAATGTGTGATAATGATTTGTTAAGTATTATTGTTTGTTATATATTGTTCTTATGTCTAACTTATTGAAGAAAATTTGAAATTAAATGTTATATTTTGATAAATAGATAAACTTGCGTTTCTTTTCCCCTGATTTATCTTTTATTAGATACTATCTTACCCCGTCATCAGAAAATCGTGAAATTTCGGGCCATTGGTATGGTGATGGTGTGGTTCTAGTATGCTGTCTGTCAACCCATTTTAAAATGACACAATTTTAGAATGGTCAAAATTGAATGAAGCTGCAGACGACAATTACAAGTTGATGAAATTTTAATTATTTTGTCGTTTTGGATAGAAAACATTGTGGGCAATGATGAAATTGCTTGATACAAGCAATTTCTTCATTTTCTACAGTGTTTTCCAAAGGTTTTTCTTGAGTATTATAAAAAGAAAGGAATGGGTTAATATTTCATTCCCTACAGAGTGAAGTCAACATAATTTCATATTCTTAATTGGAATGTCTATAAACTTTCATAAGATGTAAGTAGGTCCTAAGAATTATTTCTCTTAAAATTGGTGCTAGTAGAAAGCAATATCTTCATTTTCCACAATATTTTCTTAAAGTTTATTCATGAGGGGTGTAAAAAAAGTGAGATTGTTTGAGAGTAGGTTTAATGAAAATGCTTTTATTTTAGATTTCAATACATATATCTGATACAATAATTCTCGAAGAACTTCTTATGGTTACATAAATTTATTGTCACTTTGACCTACTTTAGAGAATTTGCATTTATTTTGTTATACTTTACATATATCATAATGATATCTCGAAGCTTTCACCATATACGGAAATTAGCACCACCGTTAAAGCCATGTTTTTCATCCAGTCAAAATCCTTTGAAGGAATCTGATAAAAGGTCATCCAAGGATTACTTCTGTGAAAATTAGGTTGAATTCTGTTACACATTTTCCGAGGAGAAGATTTTTTAAAGTAAAAGTTAATGGATGGACACACGACAGACACCACACCATCACAATAGCCTGCCATGAGGATAAAAGCATAAGTCATTGAAGTGACCTAATTTTCTCTCCTAGGTGAGACTTTATCAAATTTCTGTCTTGGATGCATCATGGAGAAATAAAATATAAACCATGTTTTGAAATATTTGAGTCAGAAATGTAGCCTCTAGGCTGTATACAAATATATTCAAAGGTTTGACCTAAGTCATGGCTTTGACTGATAAGATTCTTCTTTAAGGAATCGGATAAAAGGGTCACCAAAGGATCATTTTTGTAAAATTTAGTTGAAGTCATTCAGCTGGTTTTCAAAATTTTCTAATTACTACATACATGTAAATGGAATTTTATGCGCACATTAAAGTCGTGTCATTTATCTGATCAAAAATTTTAAAGGAATATAATAAAGAGCCGCGGAAGGATAACTCCTATGAAGTTTCACTAAAATCTATCAACAGGTTTTTGAGAATAAGACTTTCAAAAGATTTTGCTATATACCATATTTGGAAATTAGCCCCATCCATTGAAACAACATTTTTTAACTGATCTAAATATTTAGAGGTACATATGTGATAAAGGTAACCCAATGATCATTTCTGTGTAACAAGCAATTTCTTCATTTTCCACAATGTTTTCCAAAGCTTTTATATTGAGAGGCGTTTAAAATGGTTAATGTGTGGGAATGGGTAAACGCATTTCTGTTGATGAAATTTTAGACTTGTCCAATTTGAAAGAAGAAGAAATTGCTTGTAACAAGCAAATTTTTCTTTTCTCACAATGTTTCCTCAAGTACAAAATCATGTGGACATAACAATAGCACCGACTATTGGTGCCTACGCTTGGCTATTGGCTGCTGGATAGTGAATAAAATGCATCTAGAGATATCCCCCCAGATAGTAAAGGTTGCTCTTGTGATAGTGAATAAGTGTGATAAGTTTCAAGTGAATGCCTTTAGTAGAACTAGAGATATCACAAAATGCCAAAGTTTTTGCACAACAATGACGACAACAATAACAATGACACCCATGACGATAGCAATACTTTGGGTTTTCTCCATAAAAGCCGAGCTAAAAAGGGATTGTGCGGTAAAAATTAAAATCTATCATCTTCTTTCTGAGAAGAATCTTTCAAATTTTTCACCACACATCATATACAGAAATAAGCCCCGCTAATATAACCCATAATATTCATCTGGCCAAAATTCTTTGAAGGAATCTGAAAAAGGGTCATCCAAGGATCATTTCCATGAAATCCAGTTGAATTCTGTTCAACACTTTCTGAGGAGAAGATTTTAAAGATAAAAGTTGTGGATGCACGGACGGACACAACAGGCAGAACGCCATGACCATTGACCAAGTGCGACTGTCTATCAAATAACCAGTTGACCAATGAAATCCTTCAATGAGACCAGAAGTGAATTATGATCTCCGACATTTATGGCTAATTTTGTTAACCTTTTTGTTGGTAAGTGACTTAAAAGTCCTAACTACAGCCTATTCAAGCTGTAGTTACGACGTTTAGGACGCCAACCAAGTATATTATTTTTGGCTGCATGCTACTGGCCATGCAATTTCTTCTTTATCCACAATGTTTTCTCAAGTATAAAGTCATAGTGATGTAAAATCCTGTGTTTCTACAGGAAAGAGTTAAGTGAATGCAATGAGGGACATTCTTGTGTTATCTTCCCTTTGTCCTGTGACGATTAAATCAGAGGTCTGCCAAATAGTACATTGGTCTTTTCACTTCCTTACCTTTGTTTTTATCCTTGTTCAGTATGGGGAAGTTGTGATTTAGTATTTGCCTTTTCTAGTTTTATTATAATACAAATCTCTCGATGGTGTTAGTTTATGGTTCAGAAATAACATAGAAATGTATTTTCAAGATGAAACAAATTTTCCAGCGCTAATGTTTGCATTAAACAGCTGATCTTAAAACCAGACAGTGCAAAGAAACCTAGGATAAAGTCCAAGTAAAACACTAATAGGGACCAATGTGTTTCTGGAGAGTATTCAAGAGAGATAAACCAAGAATGTCCCTCATTGTTAAGAGTTTTGTGCTTCTGAGAGGAGCCATTTTGTCCTACTTGCTTAGTCCATTATTAAACAACATATTTTCAGACTGGTTCAAACTGAAAGTAAGGTGCAAACGATAATTTCAGGTTGATGAATTTTTAATAACTGGCTTTTGGGAAGAAAGCAATGTGGATAATGAAGACAATGCTTGTAACAAGCAATTTCCTCACCACAATGTTTTTGCAAATATTTTTCTTGAGGGGCATAAATAGGTGAGATTGTGTGGTAATGGGTTGATACAAACGGTAAGCTTATAAAAGTGATCACTCAAGCAAGGTTTTCAGTATCTTCAGTAATACAAGAAACAGACATATTGATTGAATGATTGAATGGGGTTTAACGCCGCTTTTAACAGTATTTCAGTCATATCGTGGTGGTTGGAGCATCTAACAATGGATGTCTGGTTTTTCTCACACCAGTACTACCATTACATCCTTTCCTAGCCTCCAGCTGCTATCTCACTTAGGTTTATGATTATCCACCCACTGGTAAGAGACAAATGTCAGAAAGAATGTGTGCCGCGGCCAGGGATTGAACCCATGACGAAACAGACATATACCCAGATATCAAAATTTTCTCGTACATCTGTACACAATATTTAGGCTATGGCAATTAAACTAAAACTTACATTCAGTGAACAAAAAGTGAGAACAAATAAGTTGTCCTGTCTTTAAATGCATCATGACAAAACTACAAAAAAGAGAGAAATTGTCTTTTGTTGCCTGCAACATCTTTCAATTTGAACCTATTTAAAATTTTGCAGTCTTGTTATGGGTTAATCTAACCTCTTACCACACAATGGTGCTTCCTGTCACATTGAAGAATTACAATGATGGACACTTTGTGGGAAAAGGAGAAATTGCATTGTCTCCTGTTTTCAGACTTTATCTACCCTGTTTGGCATTATTTCCCAATTGTAGTGCAATTTAAAATGTTGTATACAACTTCTTTCAATTTTGACCTATTCTGTAGTCTCTAATGGATTAATTTAATTTTAGATTTTCACTTTCAACTCTTTCTAGATTTTTTTTTAATCTGGTTATTGGTTTATAGCGGTGGTCATTAAGAAATCAACTGCAACTTATATCAACTGAGCCAATTGTAGTAAATCTGGACAAATAGTCAAATTGATAAAAGATTTTTATTTCTTTAATCATAAACATAGTGTACAAGAAGGTATTATGAAATTTACAAAGTCAGATAGCTTTTGCAAGGTTTAACCTGTTACCATACAATCACTTTTTTGACACCATGAAGACATTTGTTTATTTGATACTTTGTGGAAAAGGAGAAATTGCTAGTAATGAGCATTTTTTACACTTCTTATATCTTCTATCTTATTTGGCTCTTATTTTTCATGTTTAGCACACTTTTAACCCTTTCCTGTGGCTATTACGTAGCTGTGATTTTATATTTGAGAAAACATTGTAGAAAAAGAAGAAATTGCTTGTAACAAGCAAGTTCTTCTTTCCCACAATATGTTATACCACATTGGATAGTTTCATTTCAAATTGCATCCTATTTTCATTTTCGTCTGCAACCTCTTTAAATTTGGACCAGTCTAAAATTTCAAATAAACAGGAAAAGGTTAAATATCATCCACAGCTTGTTTCAATTTTGAAAAGTACACAATATTGTTTTATAATGGTTTTGTAATGTAAAACATTTTAAGAAAAGTAGTTATTGCTTCTGACAAACGATTTATCCTTTTCTAACAATGTTTTTTTAAACCTGATTCTGCACATATTATTCAATCTCAATATGATATGAATTGAAATTGCCTTTTTCAATTTTGACAAGCCTTACATTTTGTCACCTGGTAAGGGATTAACCCATTCCCACTCAATCCCTCCTTTTTAAGCCCCTCAACAAAAAGGCTTTGGAAAACATTGTGGAAAATGAAGAAATTGCTTGGATCAAGCAATTTCTTCCTTATCCACAATGTTTTCTATCCAAAACGACGAAAAAATGTAAAATTCCATCATCTTGAATTTGTCGTCTGCAGCTCCTTTCAATTTGGACCGGTCTAAAATTCCACTGTGTTGGAATGGGTTAAGACATAGGCAGTTTAACCCATTCCCACCTTTTTTCGAATTGAAGACAAAATACTTCAAGAAATCTTTGTGAGAAATGGAGAAAAAGCCAATTCAAGCAGTGTCTCATTTTTTCACCATATTTTCTACCAAATATAATACATCTTTCATTTAAACAAAGATGAAAATATTTTCTGCTACTTTTTAAAAGCCTGTCAAAAAGACAAACGCATTGTGGGTGTCAATAATGGGCAGCATCCAGTTCTTTGTTCAGGACATAACTGTAAAAACGTTATGTGTGATTGACTTGAAACTTAGCAGTTGTATTCATTGCATGATTACAGAGTGCATAAGAACTATAACTCTACTGTTCTTATTTTTTAAGTTATTGCCCTTTGCTGTTTTTCAGACTTGAATTTTGTCCCTAGCATATCTCTGATACTATAAAAGGAATGGTCACAAAAAACTTATGAAACCTTATGAGTGGATAGATCCCCGAAGGGGAAGTGCAGTGTACAAGAACTGTAATTCTACCATACATATTTTTTTCATTATTTCCTCTTTGATGTTTTTCAGACGTGAATTATGTTCGAAGCATATCACTTAAAGTATAATAGCTATGATCATGAAACTTCATGATCACAATAAAATGCAAAAGAACCATAACTCTATCTCTTGAGTTATTGCCCTTTGTTGTTATTCAGACTTTTATTCAAATCCCCTCCCTAGTTGACATTAAGCAGTATGATGGGCATATCTTGTGACAATTTGGTACCTTGTTTAAATTTGGAAGTTGGAACAGTTTGAGATTATTGTCTGGTTCTTGGTTAAATAAGAACAAGTGATCCCTCTACCTCTACATAAAAAAGAAGCATCTTGCTACAGCTAAACATGTCAACCAAAGTCAGATTGTATAGGTGGATGAAAGTTGTTGCACTTTACAGGCATTCAGAGCGTACCTAATAGCACAGTCTTTTGTAAGATACCTGCAATTGCGAATCAAGGATTTCTGTAAAGAGGGCTCAAACTATTCAATGGAAGGTTTGTTTTCCTATTGTTACCAAATTTTTATTGAATATCCCCCCGTAAATTTTATAATTAGGCCTTAGAGAGGCATTCAAACTAACCCCTCTAAATCTGCCTCTGACCTGTCCTAATAAACCTGCTCTCATCTTTGCAAGTCAAGGGTGTTAACTCTACTTTGTCCCTTAGGAACAAAGTCAAGTTAGAACCCTTGGCTTGCAAAATGACTGCTCTGAACCTGTTCTACTTTCAAAATTTGCCCAACAGATTTATTTTATGGTACCTATAAAATGTGACAAGTCACATAAAGACTGCAGAACGTTTTGGCTTTTGGCAGCCTATATTTAACCATTCCAACACAATCATGCTTTTTCACATCACCAAAAGAAAAAGTTTGGGAAAACATTGTTAAAAATGAAGAAATTGCTTGTCACAAGCAATTTCTTTATTTTCCACAATGTTTTCTACATGTAAAGAAAAATTTTGGGTTTTATTCACATTGCAACTACAACTTTTTTTCCATTTTGACCAGTCTAAAATTTTGTTGTCTGGTAACAGGTTAACTTACTGAATATGGATGGCAGTCTGGTGTATGATTATATGAGAGTGATAACAAATTGTAAACTGGTCCCATGAGAATGTCAGTTCTAGTATTTCCAAGTCTAGTACAATTTAATATGTAGTTTTAACCCATTCCCACACAGTGATTCTTTTAAACCCCCAATATAAAACTTTGGAAAACATTGCGGAAATGAAGAAATTGCTTGTTAAAAGCAATTTCTTCATTATCCATAATGCTTTCTTTCCCAAAAGACAAAGATTTTAAAGATTTCATAAATTAAAATTTGTCGTCTGAAACTTCTTTGAATTTGGACGAGTCTAAAATTTCCCTGTGTGTGAGTGGGTTAAGAGCTGAAAGAAAACTGATCATGAAACTTGTTAAAAAAAAGAAATTGTTTATGAATAAAACCACATTTTCTCCCAAGTCTGATCAGATCATAGGAAAAAAAACAAAAGAACCACAAGCAGATTCAATTAACCCATTACCAGATGTCAAAATTTTAGGCAGGTCCAAATTGAAAGCAGACAACAATTAACAAGGCTTATGAAATTTTAGATTTTTCAACTTTCTTGATAGAAAAGATTGTGTAAAATGAAGAAATTGCTTGTTACAAAAGCTTTGATTAATGTTTAGATGCCTTTCAACTTTCATCAGTTCCATATATGGATAAGAGAAATTTTCTCACTCAAAGGCTGAGTTGGTGATCAGAAATGCCTTGCCAAAGAGCAAACATATATTCAGGATTCCAAACCATTGACTGTGACTTGTTAGTGATCATCAGTAACATATCACAAGTCTGACGCCTTGACCCCCAAAAACGTTTTTTTCTAGAGGGGCATTAAATCACAGGATTGTGTGGGAATGGGTTAAGCAATTATCATTAAAATTCCCCCAATCAATTACAGCTCAGAAATAATTAACTTTAGTGATGTATTCATATTCATTGCATACTTAAATTAATAAACACTTTCATCCAGTTTTCACTCTACTTTTCGCAATATAAAATTCTTTAGCAGCACTCAAATCATAATATCCAATAGGTCCTATTTCACAGTCAGCACATATCAAATATTTCCTTCCTTCTATAGTATTTGAAAATCCCACATTTTCGAATGTAAACATGTCATCAACCAGCCAGAAATCCTGAAGAGTTTCACCTTCACCAGTACTACCATCAGATTTCTTCTTCATGTGTGGTAAGTAACACTGAAACATATATAAGTTAAATAATGTTAAAATTGTGATACAAAATATTGTATTAGATTCAAGTAGGACAAGATGTGTTTGTGAAACACAATGCCCCCTCAACAGGACTAAACATTTGACCTTGGTATGTGACATTGACCTTATCATATGACCTTGACATGAGGAGATGCATATTATGGAGATGTATCATCATGCCAAATATGATCATTGTATCTTGAATAGGCTGGTAGTAATTGGCAATGTTAAGTTTTTTGGTTAAGTTTTGCAGACAGACCCACAGACAGAAAGACTGAATTACAGCAGAGAGGCGGACAACGGTAAAACAATATGCCCCTGATCTTTCGATGCGGGGCATAAAAATTTGGATATATCATGAGACTGAAGGTCAAGTGAAATATCAAATTTTAATATACTGCTGGAATCCAATGCAAGGTTTTGTACCCTTTGTGCTGTATAAATCACCTCACTGAATTGCTGTAAAATCAAAGGAATGAAAGCACTGATAGAAATTGTTATTCAATAATCAATATTTCTTTTATAAAAGTACAAGCAGGAAGTGTGCAGGCTGATCTTGATCACACTTCCTGCCAAAACCGGAATATTCTGGGTTCAGCATGACAAGGGTTGATATCACTTCACAAAATTAATTTTTAAAACAACTCTGACTTGAAAGGGAAAAACAGGTAGCGTAGACAAAGATCAGACTGCATATATATGCGGGCTGATCTTTGTCTATACATCCTGCCCAAACTGGAATATTCTGGGTTCAGCATGTCAAGGGTTAACATTCTTAAAGAATAAATCAACAAGATACTTGAATAGTGTAATTTATGGTTCTTTAACACTTTCCCATACAATCCCTGATTCTAATGTCCCTGTGTTATTACACTTGTAAAAAAGCCATGTGGAAAAAGAAGAAATTTCTTGCAACAAACAATTTCTTCTTTAACCATAATATTTTCTGTCATTTACACTTTCTGAATTGACTCATTTTATAATGTCGTTTGCTACCTCTTTGAATTTGGACAAATCTAAACTTTTGAAAAGCAGTAAACAATCTATTAGTTATGGTAGGCAAATTTCACTGATTCCAGTGATAAGCTGGACTAAGAACATTCACATGTGATTAACTAAGCAGCCAGGATTTGAACCCATGACCTTTGACACCTCTAAGATCATGAGTTTACAGATTTTTCCTGAATATCTTTCAAATTTCAACCGCTTTCTTCATAGTTCATGAAACTTGTTAAAAAATGAAATTGCTTACAAACAAATCCATATTTTCTCCCCAGTGAGAAATACCAGGAATCCATGGTTAGGTGTTCCAGCCGCAACAATATGACTGAAAAATTGTTTATAGTGGGTTTCAATCATTAAACCATTATTCACATAGCATGAAAGTAGCAACAAATCTTATAGATTGATTAAGCAATCTTAATGTGACACAGAAACAACAGCAATTTCAGAAGGGAACGGGATTAATATTCAAGCTTCTTATTGTGTGTATAGTATACAAGCACTTTGATCAAACCAATCAGCAGAGGCATTAATGAAACAAACATGTTGTCTATCGAAACACACTATTTAGTATCACAAGGCATCTAATTGGCACTTGAATAATTGATTTGCTGACCCCTAATTTGACAGATTGTCCCCTACAAGGCAACTTAATGTATTTTCCAGGTGACTTTGTTCAGCAAAACAGGCCAAGTTTAATGAAACAAGGCAAATTCTTTGCCTGAGTTGCCCTCTTTGCAGAACCCAATACATACAGATGTTGACAACTATACGCTAGCTTCCTGTTAAACTTGGGGAACTTATCAGGCTATTACAGAGCTTTTGAAAAATTGGGGTCCATGGGATGCATGCCTTATAATGAACAAGGGTCTAAGCGTCCCTAAATACATTGACCACTAGCTGCGATATCGTAGCCCTCTGACTGATAATCTGCTGGCGAGGCGCCTCACAAACAGATTATCAGAAAGAGGGCTACGATATCGCAGCTAATTGACAACCTGCCCTTTATCATTAGCCCCCTTTATTATCAACATATGCTTAGAATCATTAGACAATTCTTTTGGTATTCATGGCTACCTAGATTAATTTGTTAACAATCTTATCCTGCTGCTATAATATATACTTCAAGCAGTCTTCCATATTCAATCGGTTTCATTTCTGTGCACTGGCAGTTAACCTGTGTATTACTAACAATGTGCAAATTGTAAGAAATCAAAATTAATCAACATTAATCAATGTCAGTGTATGAAATTTATCAAAGAAATACAAATTATCCCTTAAAACTTTTGCATTACCAGATTTATACTATTTTTTCTCATTCCTTACAAATATTTTGGGGTTCATGTTTTTTTTTCTTCTTGCAAAATTAATGCTGTTGCCATATAGATGTTTTATTTAAATTTTGGTAGACAGATGGGAAATAACTAATAATACATTATCGAGTCTGTTTCATCAATGCCTCAAGTGTGACATTGAACCTTGGATGTATACTGCTTAGGTTCTTGATTATTGGAGACTGAATTTGGATCTCAATGACCAGTGTATGAATACAAAAAGAGTGTAATTTTTGTTACAAAATTTGTTACAAATCTACTGTAATATTCTAAATGAATTTACTTTGTTTCAGTCTCATTATCGTTGAATAAATGGGCATGTGCAAATTTATAGCTTAATATGATCGAATATGTAAGACAACAGGCTATTATAAACATAGATAACGACTTATTATCGGAGAGTTTTAGCAAGTCTTTGAAAAATGGGAGTCCATGGGGTGAATTACCTGCCAGTAATACCCGAAAGGGGAGTTATGCAGTTTACATAGATAGAAATGTTGTTATGATCAGGGGTCCAAACAGATGTTTATGTGTATATGGACTGGGGAATCTGCGTCCTGTAAAACCCTGACTGAGTGACTGTGGCTCTCACTAGAAATGCCCGGAAACAAGACACCCAATGTATACCTTTCAAGTTACCTGTTTGTTTCTGTATACAGCCTTCTGTGGAAGTAAAATAACTGATGAACATCTTTCACAGAGTAATTTCCCTTCATTTAAGGTACCTTCTATGGATACGTCTTTTATTTCATTCATCTTAAAAAATATTTCATGTGACAGTATCACTCTTAATCAACAGATGCTTTTTACTCAATAAAAAGCATTTTGGTAACCATGATCAAGCGGTCATCATTAGAATAATAAAACCATGTATTTAGAAACAACAAAGGGGGATGAAATGGGAAGTAACTCAGTTACCATGGGTTGTCCGCCTTTGACCATATAAGACCTGCAAATTTCCCTATTTATAAAGAGTGCACAGATCAGACTGGTTGGTTTTACTCTTCACTTGGTATAAATCATAGGTTATTCAGGCCCGGATGATTTGAAATGGACAGATTTGGAGGGTTCAGAGGGAAATGCATAAATGATATAGATCTACAATATTACACCCCTACAATAGCATTGCAATAAAAAAAAAAAAAAAAAAATGGCCAGGCCTCGCTTAGCAGATCTGTGTTGAGAAGTATATTTTATAGCCACGCATATTCGATATTAACCTTTGCATTCGATAATATATCGAGGGCTTAGAGCAAAAATATAGTAAGGCTCCAGTAGCAAGCAATTCCTTCATTATGTTTTCTACTGATTTTAAAAATTCCTTGCTACTAGCAATTCTTCATTTTTACAATATTTATAAAAAAATTTTTTTTATAAATCGCCGTCATAGCGCAGTTGGTAGCGCGTCGGACTGTCAATCTAGAGGTCCCGGGTTCGATCCCCGACGGCGGCACTCATCCTTTCCGACTATTTGTCATCTCACCAATGGGTCGATAATCGTAGACCTATGTGGGATAGCAGCTGGAGGCTAGGAAAGGATGTAATGGTAGTACTGGTGTGAGAAATACCAGGAAATCCATTGTTAGGTGCTCCAGCCGCCGCGATATAACTGAAAGATTGTTGAAAGCGGCGTAATACCCCATTCAAAAATTCTATTGAGGGGAATAGATAGGCGGGATTGTATGGGAAGGGTACCATAAAACTGACTGATTCTGACTGTTAATCAAAGAATCAATCAACCAATCAAATCATTCATTTAGTCATTTAGACCGGAAGTGACCTTTGTACTCAAACATTGGCTGACATTTATTTAAAGCAGTTATTTTTATTTGGCAACTTAGTAGATACGACACTTAGGTCGCCAAGCAGCCATTTTATTTTTGTGTTATTGACCATGATTTTTTTTCTTCAAAATAAAGCTGTTAAATATCTAAGAGAGCTCTGTGGCCGTGGCCAGTGATCTCTCTATTGAAACAAGTGTAGGAATAACAATAGCAGATCTTTTATCCTTTTTTTAAATGTTGTTATAGTTTATATGACTGCCTGCATGTCAAATGGTATACTATGTTGCTTAACCCTTTCCTGTACAAACACGGGATTTTACTTTGCTTTTATTTTATACTTGAGAAAACATTGTGGTAAAAGAAGAAATTGCTTGTAACAAGCAATTTCTTCTTTTCCACAATGTTTTCTTCCCTATTGAATGGTTATTATTCAAATTAAATACTCTTTAAAATATCGTCTTCAAAACCTTTGAATTTGGACAGGTCCAAAATTTCCCAAAACGGGAAAGGGTTAAAGGTCATTGCAAAAAGCAGTGCTTGCCTTTCTTCACCATTTAACCCATTCCCACACAATAACGCTTTATGACACACCAAGAAAAAACAGTTTGGAAAACATTGTGTAAAATGAAGAAATTGTTTTTGAAAAACGTGTCTAAGATCAAGGGGAGTTAAATCTGCCAGGGAGTGTTGAAATGTCAAACAAAGAGTTGTCTAGGGAAAAAAACACAGCTTGACTTTTCGGGTGTTATTTTGGACATGCTAAGGGTACATGTTTGTAGAACCAAGGTTCTTTCCGACATTTGTCTCTCACCAATGGGTGGATATTCGTAAACCTAAGTGGGATGGCAGCTGGAGGCTAGGAAAGGATGTAGTGGTAGTACTGGTGTGAGAACTACCAGGAAATCATTGTTAGGTGCTCCAGCCGGCGCGATATGACTGAAATACTGTTAAAAGCGGCGTTAAACCCCATTCAATCAATCAATCAATTGTAGATGCGAAATGCACATGCGAAATATGAGCATCCTAGAAAGAAAATCACCAAAAAATTTGAAGTTTTAAGTTAAAGTTTTTATAAAGGGTAAAGGGCTTAGGTCGAATGGTCAAGGTCATTGATTAAAAAAAGTGCTCATCTACTGATGAGTGTATGTGTGAAATATAAGTACCCAGAATAAATCAAAGCACTGAAAGTGGTTATGATGGACGTCTGTGCTGGCATGACACTTTTCATATAAATAATCTTATTCAAGCATAACGTCTTGCCTAGCCTGGTTTGTTTAGTAGGTATACAGGATGTTTTCTATTCTAGAGTCTTGAGCACGACCACACAAGTTCGGAAAATTGCAATTATTACACACGTTATTTGTCTTTCACAGATGGAAATATGATAAGTAATTTGCCTGTTAAGTTGGCTGAGCGGCTACATATATAATGGACCAAATTCATTGTTGCAGTTGCACATGCTACCATTGTGAAAAATGACAGGAAGCCATGGTTAGGTGCATCTTCAAACCATGGTTTTACTGAAATACATGTACTACTGAAATTGACCTTCTGGAAACCAAATTCACTCTATGGCAGTCTAACTAGCTTTCGAGATCAATACTTTTTCACTTTTCGGAGAATATCCTTTTCCGATGCCAGTCCACAAATAATTAAGATATCATTTAAGAAAGTTGGACAATATTAAATTAGCAATTTTCATTGAGAATTATTACCAATAAGAAACAAATGAGGGATTCTGTATATCTTTTAAACCTTCTGCTACCCAGTAGTAGCTTAACATATTCCCACACAATCACGCTTATACACCCCTGAAGAATTGCATATAAGAAAACATTGTGAAATATAAGCACCGCCCACGGGTGCCAACGCTCGGCTGCAGGTGCTGGTTATCGCGGCAAAAATTCTAAGTCGAAAAAGGGGCATAACTCTTACAAAGCGCTTTTAGAGTTATTCCCCTTGATAGTCTTGATAGCTCTCGTGATGGTCAATACATATGCCAAGTTTCATGCGGATATCTTCAATAACAACAGAGATATGACCAAGGTTAAAGTTTCTCACGCCAACGCCAACGCCGACGCGAACGACGCCAAGGTGATCACAATACCTCGGTTTTTTCTCCGAAAACAGCCGAGCTAAAAAGGAGAAATTTTTTATTATTTCACAACGTTTTCAACCCTATCTGGACCTTAGTTTTCAGTCTCAAAGGGGTTGGAATTGTCGTCGGTAACCAGTCCAAAATTTTGTCGTTTGGTAGCGGATTGAAAAGGCCAATTCAAAATAATAACCATCTTTAACCCATTCCAACTCAATCCCTCCTTTTTACGCCCCTCAAGAAAAACATTTTGAAAACATTGTGGAAAATGAAGAAATTGCTTGTATCAAGCAATTTCTTCATTATCCACTATGTTTTCTACCCAAAATGACGAAAAAATTCAAAATTCTATCAACTTGAAATTGTCGTCTGCAGCTTCTTTCAATTTGGACCAGTCTAAAATTCCACTGTGTTGGAATGGGTTAAATATATGTAATTGTATAGCATATCATTCCCTCGATATACAACATTTAAGCCGAGTTCTAGAAACAGAAAGAAAATTATTGAAAGACCGATATTGAAACCAAGGCCGCATCTACGCTTATCTGGTTATTGGCAAGTGTTTTCGCATTTAACCAATTCCTACTCAATGAAGCTTTTAGACGCCACCAGGGAAAAAAAGCTTTTAAAATCATTGTGGAAAATGAAGAAATTGCTTGTTACAAGCTTTAAATTGCCGTCTGCAACTCCTTTAATTTTGGACCAGCCTAACATTTTGCTGACTTTGGTGGATTAAGTGGAGTCTTAACGCGTGTTACGAATTAAATAGAATCCACGTATCAAGCCATTTACGAAATGTACAATTGGTTTGGAAAGACAGGTTTTGAAAAATAATAAATCGAACCTAAATGGACACTACTTCTCTTCTAAACTAGTAACCTCCTACTGGAGTTTCCAAACTAGGTAACACTGGTGCACGCATTCGGAGATTATCGAAAACGACCAAGATATAATTTTTTTTTTCAATTTTTGGTTAACGTTTTCATCCCGTTAAAGGTCCTAGTCGAAAGATCAAAGGAGGTCATCGTCTCAAATGATGGCTCATCTCCTGATGAAGTATTTTAAATTTGGTCAAGGTCACAATGTCGAGGGTCTTGATCAAGATGAAAGCCTATCTTCTGGTGAGTGCAGCTATGAAGTATTCTTGCCCTAGGTATTACCACCCAGAAAGTATTAGTGCGTTTAAAGTTTTTGCTTAACAATTATTCTGGTCAAGTTTCGTGAAGATTGAACCTCAATTGTGGTCTCTAGGTGTAAACAAAGAAATTGTCATTATGGCTCCTTTTTTAGAACCTTCCCTTAACCAAGAGGGTCCATCCTTATGGTGTAACAATAATTCTGACCGAGTTTCATGAAGATTGAGTCAAAACTGTGGCCTCTAGAGTGTAAACACTTCAACTGTTGACGCCAAACGACAGTCATTCAATGCTCAAAAAAGCTCACCATGGGCCCGTTGTGCTCAGGTGAGACTAAACAACAACAACAACAACACAAACACACACACACACACAAGATGTGTTTGTTCAACACAATGCCCCCGAAACGGGACTAAACGTTTGACCTTGGTATGTGACATTGACCTTATCGCATGACCTTGACCTTGACATGAGGAGATGCGTATTATGGAGATGTATCATCATGCCAAATAAGAGCATTGTATCTTGAATAGGCTGGTAGTAATTGGCAATTTTAAGTTTTTTTTATTAAATTTTGCAGACAGACCAACAGACGGAAAGACTGAAAGACGGACAGACAGACGGACAACGGTAAAACAATATGTCCCTGATTTTTCGATGCGGGTTCATAAAAATTTGGACACCGACTCTGAATTCAGAGGGTATGACAATAGGTCTTTGAGACTTTGGTCCCAGGGAAGCTAAAAAGTGTGCTGCAATACTTCAAAATGTGTATGTATAAAGTTTGATTATTTCTTTTATGCAATACTGTAGAAGGACTTTGCGACACAAAACTACTCGAATATTTGTACACAAGGACCGTGACCATAGCATAGCATCAGACTCTTTCAGGTCCATTATTCGATCCCTGGTCATAGTAATTACCATTTCCGACATTTGTCTCCCACCAATGGATGGATAATTGTAAACCTAAGTTGGATGAGCAGCTGAAGGCAAGGAAAGGATGCAGTAGTAATACTGGAGTAAGAAATACCAGGAATCCATAGATAAGTACTCCAACCGCTGTGCTATGACTGAAATACTCTTAAAAGTGGTGCTAATTTGTGACCCCATTCAAATAAAGTTGTACACTGGCTGACAGACAGACAGACAGGCCAATTCCAGTATACCCCCAAAATTTGTTCAGCGGGGATATGATAATTATGCAGAGAAACTTCTTACATATTTTTTCAAATTACAAAGAATTTGAACTGCGTTCTGAATTTTCTTTCAATTCTTACCAGTCTAAAATCTGATTGCCTGTAACGTAATCAACAAGTTGTTTTGATAGGGAAATGAACAAACAAGGAAGTGCAATAAATTTCTTTCTTAAAATATCTTTATTGATCTGTATTCTAATACATCAATGATACAAATTAAACTTAAAACCAACAACAAAAACGCATAATGATAAGAATATTTAATTGGCAAAATGAAGAAATGGCTTGTTGCAAGTAATTTTCCTCATTTTACACATTGTTTCCCCAATAATTTTTCTTGAGAGGCGTCAAAAAGAATCACTGTGAGTACATGTACAGTGTATATCAGTCTACAATTTTGTTATCTTAACCCTTTCCTGTTTTTGGAAATTTAAGACTAGTCCAAATTGAAAGAGGTTGCAGACGACAATGAAAACTTGATGCTATTTGAAATGAAACCATCCTATATGGTAGAAAATATTGTGGAAAAAGGAGAAATTGCTTGTTACAAGCAATTTCTTCTTTTTCCACAATGTTTTCTCGAGTATAAAATCACAGGAACGTAAAATCACGTATTTAAAGGAAAGGGTTAAAAGTAGGTTTAACGGTTTACCAGGCAACAAAATATTACACTGGCCAAATATAACGAAGTTGCAGACAACATATCAAAGTGTGATATATATGGAAAATAAGTTTCAAATAAAGTGGAAAACATTGTGAAAAAGAGAATTAGCTTATTACAAGCAATTTCTCCCTTTCTAACAAAAGTTTCTACAACCCTTCATTTTCAAGTCAAAAAGAGGAATTGTGTGGTAATTGCTTGAAGAATGCCAGCACAAGATCATATGCACACATCAAAGCTCTGAATAAAACACAATTTCCTAAAACATTTCTCATTCAGTTAACAAACATAATTTCAGACTGGTGCAATTTTTAAAACATTTCTTAAGCATTTTCCAAAGAACACAATTTGAGACTGATCCAATTTAAGAAGGTTGAGAAGACAATGTTTAGTTGATTAAATTTCAAAGACCGTTGAGGGGTAAGAAACATTTGGGATAATGAAGAAATTGCTTGTAAAAAGTAATTTCTTCTTTTTCCACAAGGTTTTCCAGAGCTTTCTTCTTGAGGGGCGTAAAAAAGCAGGGGAATGGGTTAAACTTTTCCACTCAATCATCTATATTGTGAGAAGCCTTAGGAAATCACATTAATTGGAAAAATAAAAAAATTGCACAAAATAAAAAAATCTTCTTATTCCACAGTGATGAAAGCTATGTATTTATTATCATAATTTACTCTCCCCTTTAACCCATTACCACACAACATTTTTTAGACTGGTCCTATTCAAAGGTGTTGCATAATATATTTCTATTGATTAGATTTAAAAGATTATTTGTTTTGGGTTTTTTTTCGTTAGAAAACATTGTGGAAAATGAAGAGATTACTTGTATAGCAAAACCATTGTGTGGATTAACTTTGTTTAATTTAGACTGGTATTGATCCTATAATATGGAATGGGTTAACCTTTTACCACACAATCCTACTTATTGACACACTTAAGAAATACAGTTATGGAAAAAAAGTGAGAAGAGAAGTGCTTGTAACAAGCCTTTAATTGTCGAACTTAAAAACACTTTGAAAGGTCCTCTTTCAATTTAGAGGTGTCTAAAATTTTGTTACTTTGTGGTTTACCAATTACCTTTCAATAAGCCTTTAGCAAACAGCAAAATTTTAGACTAGTCCAAGTTGAAAAATATTGCAGGCAACATTTTAAAGTCAGTAAAATTTAAAAAAAACTTTGCCTTCTAAGGTGGAAACATTGTGGAAAATCGAGAAAATGATTGTTACAAGTAATTTCTTTGTTTTTCATCATGTTTTTCAAACCTTTTTATTGAGTGGCATAAAAAAGCAGAATTGTGTGGGAATGGGTTAAATATCATTCCAAAAATTAATCAGTTATATAGCCTCACTAGAACAGTTATCAATGTTTTCCTGTTATTTCTCCAACTATCAGTATTCAATATAAGTCTACTGCACCTCGTCCCACCATTTATTATTCACTGAGAATTGAGACACAAACTTTTGTCAAATGCCAATTTACGGGTTTGAATATGCAACCCTGATCACAGAAAGTGTTTTAATGCCAACCAATTCCACACAAATCTGACATTGATATCTATCCCATACCCACTCAATGACGCTTTTAGATGACCAAAAGAAAAAGGCTTTGGAAAACATTATGGAAAATGAAGAAATCACTTGTTTCAAGCAATTTCTTCGTTATCCACAATGTTTTAACCCCGTAAAAAGTAAAAATAATCCAAAATTCAGTGTTTAAGTGTAGTCTGCAACTCCTTTCAATTTGGACCTGTCTAAATAATTGCCGTCTGGTAAAGTCTTAGAAATTTTTTTTCACACAAATAAGCTGCTTTTTTTTATTTTCAATAACCCATCAAGAATCAAGGGCAATGCCATTCCAAAAGTTTCTTCCGAACCTATTTTTTTACCTTCATTTTAACCCATTCCATCACAATCCCACTTCCCACACAATTAGACATCAAGAAAAAAACTGCAAAAAATAATGTGGACGTTGAAGAAATTGCTTGTCATAGCCATTTTTTCAATGTCCACAATATTGTTTTCCACTCCAAAAGGCAAAGATTTTCTAAATTGATGATGCTATCTGTAACTTCTGGTGTGATTCAGAATTTTGTAATAGGGAACAGGGTTGGACCATTTGCAGATATGTTGCTTATATCATCCATTATGTGCTGAATTTGATGAGATCAGATATTGAATGATAAAATGTCAAAAGGAAATGACTACATTGCATTAGATGCAAATTCGAATTCCTTTCCAATTATGCCAATATTGCTACATGAAAAATGAATACAAAATCTATGAAGCATAAACTGACTAGGCAGATAGTTAACCATTATATACAATTTAAAAGTAATCTTTCCTTAACCCATTCCCAAACAATCCCTCCATTTACGCTGCTCAAAGAAAAACCTTAAGAAAACATTGTGGAATATGAAGAAATTGCTAGTATCATGCTTGTATCAAGCAATTTCTTCACTATCAACAATGTTTTCTATCAATATGGACATGAAAAATTAAAATTCCATCAAACTTGTAATTGTTGTCTACAGCTTCTTTCAATTTGGACCAGTTTAAAATTTTGTTGTGTGGGAGTGGGTGGGTTATCCAATTATAACAAAATTCTGCGTTCAGAAGTCCTAACTGCAGGCGTGGAAATACAGATTTCCTCCACTTGTTTCTGGACATTTCTACTAGTCCAGAATCAAAATGAACTTGCCGCATAAAAGTGAATAGATAAATTTTGAGAAAATATTGTAGGACATGAAGAAAATATTACAAACTAGCATTTACTCCATTAACAATAATATTTTCTGCCCTTCAATATAAACATTAGGACAATAAACCTTTGAAATCTACTTCGTAACTGTCAAAGATTTGCCTGGTATTAACTTATCCATAGACAAGTGACCTTGAAAGATGTATTTGTCTGCAAGTAGAGAAGCCCATGTCTGGCATGGAAATTCCACAATGGCAGTTATTTTCAAATTTTTAGCATTTGGAAATTTTATAACTTCTTTCAATTTTGACCAGCCATTTTCATTGTTGAGGAATGAGTTAAAATGACAGGGCTAAATTTCAAATAATCATAACTTATCCAAACAGTCAACAAGACCGATTTGAAGAAAATAAGGTCAAGAAAACCTTGTTGCCTGTTAGTATTTAAGGGGTGTTTGCACTCCTCACATACTACCAGTCTGCAGCAAAAGCAGAAATTGCTAGTTGCCAGCCATGTTTCAATTTGACACAATGCTTTCTACCCTAAATTTTACTTAATTCTTTATTTTTATTGACTTTGAAAGTATCATCTGCAAGCACTTTGAAATTGCTAATGGCATTTTCTCATTGCGTAAGATAGCTACTTCTTATAAAGTCCGAAAATTATTGATGCTGAATAATTAAATGAAACCATCTTTGTTATATGTATAAAAATACAAGGTTTTTACTTATCAAGACCAATCTAGGATTAACCTTTTCCCACACAACCCCACTTTTTTAACATTCGGCAAGAAAAAAGCTTTGAAAAACATTGTTGATAATGAAGAAATTGCTTATAACTAGCAATTTCTCTATTATCCACATTGTCTTGTACCTAAATATACAAAGATTAAATAAAAAAAGATATCAACTGAAAACTGTCATCTGCAACTCCTTTATATTTGGACCAATCTAAAATTTTGTCTACTGGTAAAGACTTTAACTAATTCAGAAACAAAATCTGGCGATGAATATGCATACAAAAAATAATTTATAGCACTACAATTTTGCAGCTTGTTGAACAAGTACTTTCAATTGTTTTGCAGCTCGTGAAACATCAACGATTCTATCAACCATGTCCTGAACTGCGGGTACAGAAGGGTATTGTAATGCTGCAGTCTTTGTTGACACCACAGCCTGTTTTAAACAGTCGCATAGAAAATTTGCACTCTGTATAATTCTAGTCCGAACATGGTCATGCTTAAGATTTCTGTGCAAACTATCACCAATATAGACAAGTTTATGTGCAGACACAACAACAAATTTACTGTGCGAGATGAACACCTTTGGAGCTTGATTGTTTTCAATACAAGTGAAAAACGCATCAATAGAGTTTGTTAGTAATGTAGCATGTGTGTCAAATTGCTCTCTATAAAATGCCAACACTTGTCTATCTTCTGGATCAAGGGGTAATAATTGTTTGACAGGTTCCTGGTCATGCACAGGAACCTCTACAATGTCACGATCTGTCGTTGGCTCAACAGAATCTTTAATGGTCTCAATAGAGTCTTGTATAATTGGTTTTGCATCTCTCTTTAGAGTACCATCATCCCTATCCTCACTACCTTTCTCATTGAGTTTATCTGAACTTATTTCACCTTCACACTTGTCAATGCTATCACTACTTTTTTCTCGTTTTAATGTTCCTCCCTTCTCACATGTATCATCCGCTTCATATTTTGTCTGGTGTCTTTTAAGTGTACCAGTATCATCAGAATAAATACTCACATCATTGATTTCATCTAGTGTTTTTTCTAAATCTTTTTCATATGGATCACTTTCCTTTATGCCTAGATGATCATTTGAGTTATTTAAATCACTTACTCTACTATCAACAAGATTAACACTTTGCTTTGATTTCTCTTTGTCATCCTCTAATTCAACATAATCATACTCTTGTACAAGATCTGCCTCTTTATAAATACCACTATTCTCTGTATCTTTGTCCACTGACAGCCTCTTAACCTGAAACTCTCCAGACCAGTGTTTATATTCACCAGACAGGCGTTTTGTATCTGGTCCACTAAACCCAAATGCCTGAGATTTTTTCTCTGTTGGTGTAGGGGGCTGGGGTAAGGGTCGCTCTGATGGTGGGGGAGCTGGTAAGGGTCTTGCTTGCACTGTCGTTGGTGGCGCTTGTAATTTGGCTGGTATAACTGGTTTTCTACTAATGGGTGGTTTTCCAGAAGTTACTTGGGTGGAATGTTCATTTGAATTTGCTCTTGAGCTTCTATTAAAGTCTTTGGCACGTTTGAATAATAAAGAAGAATTACCTTGTATAAAGGATGCCAGTTTTCGGACATCTCCTGTTAGATCCTTTGCGAGAGAAGCAATCATACCGAGATCATCCTTTTTATCACTGGACATATGTTTTGATATCTGCCAGTTTACATCATCTAGATGTTTAATATTAATTCGGATCTGTTGGAGGGCTTGTTGCAAGGGAATCAGGTATTTGCTTAACTTGTTAATTAGCTTTCTGTCTGACAGTTTTGCAGAATTTGCCAATGTTCCTTGTCCAAACTCTACAAATTCGCATAGAGCATCACTTAATCCAAGACATGCTTGCTTTATGTCATACAACTTCTGATCAATATTTTCTTTCTTCCTCCATGAACTATGTGATAAATTTGTAAATTTTTGTGTTGCTTTTTGTACATCCTGTTGAAGTTTTATAACTAGGTCATTTGCTGCATCAAGCTCAAGAGGAAGTTCATCATAGAAGAAATATTCTGGGCTTTTCGAGTCTATGCTGGAGTTTGACCACCTTTGATTACCATTCTCAGTTCCATCTGATGAGTCTGATCTAGAGGAGATCACAGAATCTCTAGTAACCTGGGGTGGTATATCATACGCACCAACAGGCTCGGTGCTGGACTGGATAGAAATGGCCGAGAACTCTTTTGACATATTTTTTACAGGGGCATTATTTTTCGGTGTATCATACATTTCATCCACATCATGCTCTTGGTTCAATGTCACGGTTTTCACATCCAGAACTTTCTTTGTGACAGCAGCATCTGGTTCATCGTAGTTGTTTTCATCATCTGAGAACTGTCGAGAATAGGAACTATCTTTTGCAGTCTGATTAAGTTTTGTGAACAAATCATCCTTTGACATTTTCAAAGCACTTGAACATGGTGTATCATAGTCATCAAGTAATGATCCAAGAGAATTTGATTTAAATCTTTTTGGTGTAATGGCTGATAATGGAGGTTTGCCAATGACCAAAGCTGGGTTTTGTTTCGGTACATCATAATCTTCCAACCCTGGCTGTTCTTCTAGTGACTTAGAGGTTTTCAAAAGATGTGCCATGGGTGCCATTTTACCACCAAAAGAAGACTTTGGGACATCGTAATCCTCAAGCAGAGAACCAGGAGAAGATGGTTCTGATTGGGCAATATTTATGTTTCTAAACTGTTTCTCCCTTTCTTGTTCTAAAGCAGTGAGTCGTGGTACATCATAATCATCAACCATGGATGGAGGAGATTTCAATTTGGGCGGAGAATCATACATATCCAAACCAGAATCTTTTGATGATCTGATTGGATACTGACCAGCTATTTTTGCTTCTCGTTCTTTCTGTGAAGGTGGAACATCATACATATCAAGAGGTGTAATGTCCATGCTTGATCTAGCCGAGTCACACATACTTGGTGGGTTAGATTTAGACATTCCACTTGATAAACTCATAGTCTCTTCTGACAATTTGGAAGCCAAACTTGTACGTACAGACCCTGATGGTATATCATATGGATCTAAATGAAGTTGAGATGGTGGTGTATCATACATACTGCTGTCCTGTGACATCATACTGCGGTTTTGTGGTGGAGTGTCATAAAGAGATCGTTCAAAGTTTAATAACGATGAATCTAGTTCCTCCCTGGACGAGTGATGACTATTGTTTGACTGATAGCTGTTATTGAGAGATGTCGGTGGATAACGACTAGGGGGAACATCATAGTCTGGCTGTATCGAACCTTGCTGGTTATACACAAACATATCACCATGACGAGCTGGGGTCACAACCTGAAAGTAGAAAATAGTCCATTTAAAAAATAAATCTCTTTTTACATGATCCTAGAGTATGTTTTATTTGATTTCCTGAGCTATCAAAATGAAGAATACAACTAGTGAATTCAAAATGCTGATACAAAAATTACAGATTCTTACATACTGTTCCTGAGAAATTATACACAAAAGACATTTAGGGAAATGAAGAAAATAATTCATTCAGGCAATTCTTCAATTATTTCATCATTATCTAGAAATGACAGTGTTCTTCTTTTACAGTAATTTTGTTTTGTCAAAAATATCGATAAGTTAAAATAATTGCTGTTTGGTTAGGGTATAATTATTAGGTTCTTAAACAAATAAACCCAGATTTGAAAGGCTTCAAAGTTTTGATAGCCAAGAACATTTTGGTCAAAACAATCTCAATTCACATGACTAAAACACTGTTAATGATGATAATGGTTCTTCAGCTAAAGCTCTGACATTTAACAGATACAATTACATTGTCATCCAAGTGGATGTCATTCACGTGCCCTTTAAAACATCATAACAACTTTTTATCAACATTTCACACATCTGTCACAGGACATCGAGATCTTCAGTGTAACCACTTTGCTTCAAATTGATAGGTAAAGCTTTTGATGAAAAGAAATCCCTGTTAACAATATATGTCTTTGCTCATGATGTTTTCTACCCCAGGTTACACAATCATGTGATTTAATTCAGCAATTATTTCTAAATTGCTATTACTTTAACTTGGACAAAATATGTAGTCATTATTCTAATGAGCAGCTCAAGGCTAGGTAAGGATGTTGTGGTAGTGGTTAGGTGCTCCAGCCGCCACAATATTACTGAAATATTGTTATAAATGGCATTAAATCCCATGCAATCAATCAACTAAGCAGAAAAAATATTAGCATTAATTAAGCCCCACAAGAACATGTAAGAAAATGAAGAAATTGCTGGTTAAAAGCAATTTCTTCTTTTTCAAAATTTAATATGCTTTCTATACCAAAAGATAGATTTTTAAGATTTCATAAACTTAAAAAATTCTGTCAATAAAATCTTATAATTTGGACCAGTCTAAATTTTTCTTGTTCAGTAATGGGTTGATCAGATCAAATTAGAACAAAGAAATTGATATTATTGCCATTGGCAAGTTATTGAAAGTCAAGGTCAATTAATTACATGATGATGTAAATCAATATTTAAATGTCAACAGAAAATCATGATCACAGCCCCCAGACATTTGCATAATCACTTTAACTCTTTTCCATAAAATTCCCGATTTTCCGTCTCTGTGATATTTTACTTGAGAAAACATTGTGGAAAAAGAATAAATTCCTTATAACAAGCATATTTCTTCTTTTTTGACAATATTTTCTGTAATACTGGATGGTTAAATGATGAATTGTACTCACTTTATAGTGTCAACAGTGCCAGCCTTTTGAATTTAGATCAGTCAAAAATTTTGGAAAACAGTAAAGATTATCTCTCTTCTCTGACACATACAAACAATAAATTCAATCATGTAAACCTAAACTTTTCCCCACCATCGTGGAGGAAAAAGCTTTTAATAAGCAGTTTCTCCTATTCTCATAAATTCTACCCATTATGGTCCAGGTCTGTTAGTTTCTAGACTCTTTGAAATATTGTCCACAACTTTTTACCTTTGAACTACACTTAATTTTTGTCTGGTAGGGGTTAACTCATTGCAGACGACAATTTTAAGTTCATGAGATACAGATGTTTTCAACTTTCTGGGTAAAAAGAAATTGCTTGTCACAAGCAATTTCTTCATTTTGCATAATGTTTTCTAAGTAGTTTTTCTTAAGAGGCTTCCAAAAGCGTCATTGTGTGGGCTTGGTTAAGACAACTCATAAAATCATAAAAGAACAGATATGAAAATATAAGAAAGGATGCTGAAGTAGGCTAACAATAACATCGAAGTTGTGCCTGGTAAGCAGCAAGTGTTTCAAATATTGGGAATGTAGGGTTTGAATTGATTGCATTATATCTATGATTCATTGACACAACAAACCTCATGGCCAATTATCATGTCTTCTCATGCAAGTTCTGTCCTTTAACCCATGACAAAATTTTAGACTTGTCCAAATTGAAAAGAGTTGCAGACAACAATTGAAAGCGTATGAAATTTTGGAATTTTTTTTACTTTAGGGTAGAAAACATTGTGCATAATGAAGAAATTGCTTTTAACATTGCCTGTTCCATATTTTCCCACAGCTGTTTTCTTCAGTGAATAAACACAGTGGGACTAAGTTGTAATTAGATAATCAGAAAAATTTAGGTTCATATTTGTCTGTGTTATCACCCTTGACTACTGCCATACTCACAATGTACACCACCAACTAACCACGGTAAAAAAACACATTGAGTCCTCTTTTTCAGTGACACAGCCTTAACTCATTTCCACACAATGATGCTTTTTGACACCCCCAAGAGAAGCAATTGGGATAACTTTGTGTAAGATGAAGAATTAATTGAACCAAGTAATATCTTCATTTTCCACAATTTTTTCAACAAAGAAAGTTGAAAAATCTAAAATTTCATAAACTTTATATTGTCGTCTGTAACTCCTTTGAATTTGGACAAGTCTAGGAACAAGTCTAGGAATATTGTGTGAAAATTTCATTCAATCTCACCCAAAAATATTGGAGGAGATGTATCAACAAGAAATCCTACAATAAAGACCTTTAAACAATTTGTCTCATTTGACCGATGGAATCTTGATTAACCATGTTTTTTGGCAAATAACATTGTTTTAACAACATGTTTCTTCAACAAACATTGACAGAAATAACTTATGTAGTAATGTTACAACATTGTAAATTTAGAAGATCAAAGAATACTGCCAAACATGCTTGTACTAAACAATTTAAATCGTGTTAAGTTGATTTGGGATGATAAAGTTGAAAGAAGCCAAATGAAAGTACAAATTAAGATAAATTGATCCATACCTTTAAGCATTTAATAAAATGTTGAAATTTTAAGAGACAATTACTAACTAGTGTACAAAAGTACTGGTATGTATTAATCCATTACTAGATAACAAAATTTTAGACTGGTTCAAATTGAAAGAAGTTGCTAACAGCAATTGAAAGTTCGTGGAATTTTAAAATCTTTGTTAGATAGGGTGGAGGTAGAAAACTTCGTAGAAAATGATGGTATAGCTTTTAACACGTAATTTCTTCATTTTCAACAATGTTTTCCAAAGTTATTTTCTTTAGATGCATAAAAATGGGGGATTGATTTAAAATAGTTCAAAGATAAGTGTCATATAGGGTAGAAAACATAGTGGAAAAAAAAAAAGAAAATTGTCAAATCCTTTCTACAATGTAATTCCTTTGCAGCATAAAAAGTTCTGATTGTGTGGCAAAAATCCGCAAAAAGAACTAACCCATCTATATCAGCAATCAAAGTACAGCCACTCTCAATCCTGGTAATCCTTTCACACAGGTCCTTCATTTATTGCCATCAAAAATTTATGAATATCAAAATAAAATCCCTTGCTGGTTCAAACACCCTAACACAGTAAAATGGTTCAAAACCTGCATATTTTAAACTTTAGAACACCACGTGTCTCAAGGAATTAAATTGTCCTTATCGTCCTCTCATCAACAGCAGCTTAAAAAGGACTGAGTCAGATATGTCTTCTCATCTACAGGGAATAACACTTTACATAATAAAATCCTGTTCTTTGAATAGGCTGTAGATTTCATGCATGTATACAATGCTTTGGAACCTCTCTCCCAAAATTGTTAATGACACACTTGATAGCAGGACAGAGCAGTTTACTTTGTTTACTAAACAGCCCCGATCATTGCGACAATTTTCTATGAAAAGGACTGAAACTGGTTGTTTTCTATAATTCAAAAAAGAATAAATTTCTGTGACACATCACATTACAGCACTCGCACAACAATAGGCTACCCTGAATATTGGTATTCAATACAATGGTACAGTATGACTGGAACAGTGATACAAAAACGACCGAAACCTCCTAACAACAGCTTTTTAACCAAGTTCCACACAATCTTGTCTTTTCAAATAACCCTCTTAGAAAAAACTTGGAGAAACATTGTGGAAAAAGATGAAAATACATGTACTTGTAACAAGCAATTCTTTCAATGTCCCCAATGACTTCTACTCTCACACACAAAGATCTTTTAAATTTCACCTATCTAAAATTGTTACCTGAAACTTCTTTTCATCTGGACAAGTGTAAAATTTTGTTGTATGGTAAACCGTAATGGGTTTAGCAGTAGTCACAGCTACCAACAATTTAAGCTGTAGCTACAGCATCATGGTTACTCAGTAATGTTTGAGAACTTAATGATAAGTACAATATACAGTAAAAACATTGTAAGAAAGGAAAAATTGTAACGTGAACTTGTCCTTTTCCAATACTGTTCTCACAGAGTATCTTTTTTGACCCATTAACACAACGCAAAATTTTTGGACTGGTCAAAATTCAAAAAGGGTTGCAGACAACAATTTGAAATGAATGAAATTTTAGAATTTTCCAACTTTCTGGGTAATAAAGATTGTATTAAATGAAGAAAGTACTTGTTATACAAGCAATTTATGCATTACACACAATGTTTTCCCAATTCTATTTTGTTGAGGGGCGTCAAAAGTGTCATTGTGTGGGAATTGGTTAAAGGCCGTCAAACAAGGGATTATTGACTAATTTAAACTTCACCAGGATATACTGAAGGTAGAGAAAGGTAGGTCACACCTTGCAAAATTGTTTGGTCTTTAGGGGATTTTCATCAGTAAATCATATTTTTGTCAAAGTAATTAGATTTGCATATGGTCATCTGTCAATATCTCACCTCAACTGACCAGTGGGGCATAATGGCAGTCGTAAAAGTGTCCAGTGAATAAGATTTTTTCAACTTTTTACATGATAGATTGACCGATTGCTGGATTTCTCAAATGTCATTCCCTATTACCTGTCACCTTAAACATAATAAATACTTGTGGTCATTGACTGTGCTGAAATGCAGAAAACAGCTTGTCTAACAGTGGTTAATCCTTTCCTACACAACAAAATTTTAGACTGGTCCAATTTGAGAGAGGCTGCAGAAGACAAAACAAGTTGTAAAACGGCCATATGTATTTTAATATAAATTTTGTATCACTATATTTCTTAGATGTGTAAATGCAGGATGTTTGGTAATGGTAATGTGGTAACTATTTTTTTTGAGTGTGTGCAGTCACTCTGGCTTTTTAAAATGTTTGTACATCTTTTTATGCTATTAACCCTTTCCTGTTTTGCAAAATTTTAGACTTGTCCAAATTGATAGTTTTTGCAGATGAAAAATTTAAAGCAGATTTCATTTTAAAATTAACCATTCAATAGGGTAGAAACTATTGTGGAAAAAGAAGAAATTGCTTGTTACAAGCAATTTTTTTCTTTTTCTACAATGTTTTCTGAATTGTAAAAACAAAGGGACATAAAAATCAGGGATTGAACAGGAAAGGGTTAATGAAAAAGGCCAAACAAAATGCTAAAAAGCTGAGCTCAAACAAAAAGGGCATACTTTATAAGTAGCAGACAGTATATTAACCCATTCCCACTCAACAAATTTTTAGACTGGTCCAAATTGAAAGAAGTTGCAGACGACAATTTCAAGTTGATGGAATTTTTTTTTTTTGTCTTTTTAGGTAGAAAACATTGTGGATAATGAAGAAATTGCTTGATACAAGCAATTTCTTCATTATCCGCAATGTTTTCCAAAACTCTTTAATTGAGGCGCGTAAAAAGGAGGGCTTGAGTGGGAATGGGTTAACTGAACCAATGGAATCCATTAACTTTGTGATACAAGACTCACTTGACACCTTCAATTACTTTCAATCACCATTTGAATCTAGTTAAATTTCAAAGGTCAAAAATGCAATTAATGACCCATTTGTTGAGCTCTAAGCTCAAGCTTTTCCCCCAAATTTATATGGATTGCTGTAAAACCAAATTTTGTTTCATTAACATTAATCTCTATTAAATATTGCTTCACTGTTTAACTTGGGGATTCAAAATGATCATATATAAGAGCTAAATCTGTATTTCAAAGTTATGATATCTGGATTACTGTTTCTGAGTAACCACTCTATCTGAAATGTTCCCCACATGCTTCTCAGTTTTACTGGGATGGTAAGATAAAATTGGTACCTGTGGCTTATCAGTAATCTGTTGGCTACATCATCATGTCATTGTTTTTATCAACACTAGGTCTATTCAAAACTCAATTTTCACTGAAACATGACTATGAACTTATACTTCTGTTTCGCCATTATGTTCTTTTTGAAGGTTATCTGGTCCTCTGTGTCTCTCTTGCCCTCATTTTTATCTCGCTTCCTCCTACCCAATCTTAAAATATTCTTGTCATATCAAATACTTTCAACTTTGGCAATATTCAAAATTTATTTCTTGCAATAAGGGCTACTAGAACATGTGAGACATCAGTCACTCTTTCTTCATTTTGTATGATACATTGGTTCCCAGAACAAGCTGTAGGAGTCTTCTGGAAAAGCTATCAACATTACTGACTCCATTATCTTAACTCATGTCTACTTTGAGTTAACAGCACATTTCTGTCAACACCTTTCCATATAAATGCTTTGAAATCAACCTGTTTTTATGGAACAAATAAAAGAGTGGTTAAGGATTTAATTAGATGTTTTCTCCATCCTCAATTTATAAATAGAATGGTTATTTCTTGTCAAGTAAATGTTAGCCTGAAATATTGTCATACCTTTACAAATATGCTGGATGCCTGAGAAATAAATTTTAAAATTATTATTCCATATACACAATGAACAAGATGTTAACCAAATAAAATGCTGGAATACTCAATGAATTTATGCACTGTTTTTTAAAACCATTTAGTATAAACAGCTTTAAGCTTCTTACAGTATTAAAAGCTTCTATACAAAATGACTAGAAGAATCTTATTCAAAAAGCAGGTTACCAAAAGCATAATAATGTAACAGAACACCAATACTTTTGAAGATTTTGAAAAGGATAGAACTTTTATTATAAATAGATTAACACATTTTGTTTCTGGAAGGCTGTGGCTCTTAGATTTGTAAACATCATAAATTGAAAGACAGAATGTACATATTTTCAGCTTTTATCAATAACAAAAATATTTTTGTCACTAAGCAGGAAATCCTTTTAAAATCATCTGCTCTAGGTGTGACAGGTGTAAACATTATTTACCTGTCATTTATGCAAGTAGTACGCCTTCACATGTTAAGCATTTTAAAAGGAGGAAATTTTCATCAAGATGATTGACTTAGATGGTAAAGAAATTCATACAGATTAAGCAACTTAACAATTATAAATAAATTCTTAATCAATCGAGTAATAACCATGAATTAACCCTTGTCATGCTGAACCCGGAATATTCCGGTTTGGGCAGGAGGTGTAGACTAAGATCAGACTGCACGTTTGTGCAGGCTGATCTTAGTCTACATCTCCTGCTCATACTTTTCCTTCCCGAGTTGTTTATGAGGTTGATTTCCAAAAGAAATATTGACTTTTCAACAACAAGTTCTATCAGTGCTTTCAGACCTTTGATTTGACAGCAATTCAGTAAGGTAATTTATACAGCATGACAAGGGTTAATGGTTCTCTGCATTGAGATTACAGCTGTAAAAAGGTGTTAATAAACAGATTAATTTATGACCACTGCATGACCAGGCTTATTTTTGTTTTGATGTTCATACCATGACATCATATATTACGCACTGTGACTTAGGAATATGAAAAATATTGACAAACAAATAAACATACCAATGACGATTTATCAAAATCATTTCTCTAAACAACTAGTTAATGATTTTTAAAATTTTTTTAACCAGAAGAACTAACAGACTAAAATAAGAGGATATTTCGTTACCATGTAAATTCAAGTTGACAAAATATTGGGTGATTGGTAAAATATTGCTTAGCCCATTATCATGATAAAATGCTTAACCCATTCCCACACAGTAAGGCTTTTTGACGCCCCCTCCACAAAAAAGCTTTGGAAAACATTGTAGAAAATGAAGAAATTGCTTGTTACAATATTTTCAACTCACAAAGTAAAAAAAATCATCAACTTGAATTTGTCATCTGCAACATTTTTGAATTCGGACCAGTTTAAATTTTTGTCATATGGTAATTGGTTAACACTATTTTAACATTTCTATGATATCACCTTACAGTTTTGTTTTCCCATCTTAGCTAAAAGTTACTGTATAACAGATGTCCTGCAATATCCTATGGTAATTATTAATAACAGATCCTAGCGAAAATATTTTAGAATACAAAGTCAATCTAGGAATTTTTATCTGGAATGACATAATTACAAGTGGACTGGAAAGGTTAAATTTCCATGAAATCCTGGCAATTATGGGAGAAAATGATGGTGACATTTTCCTCACTATCTCTAAATTGTCCTTAATCTTTTGATAACAGCCATTTATCAAATCATTTGTCCCATCAGTTCTCCATTCCTTATCATGAAAATGATTGCATTTCACTGGATTCAGATTTTCTATTTGTATGGGTTTACAATTTTTTTTTATTTTTTTTTGTACGATCCTCTGTGGGTATCATTATTAAAGTCTTGGTACTGAAGGACAATTTCATAATTAACCCATTTCTATGCAATAAAAGTTTGGACTGTTCAGTTTGATATAAAAATCAAATTTCTTTGTTTTTTCTAAGTAGAAAAAAATGTAGAAAATGCAGAAATTCATTTCCCACATGTTTTTTCTGAACATTTTCTCGAAGAGCGTTAAAAAGCTTGTTTGAAGGTCGTTGGTTTAAAAGGATGTACATGTACTTATTGTCACTGGCAGCCATAGTTCAAGGCACTGCTCTCAAGCTCCCATATCCAAAAATGTCCCGACTTTAACCCTTTCCCACACAGTGACGCTTATGGACACCCCTAAAATGCTTTGGAAAACATTGTGGAAAATGAAGAAATTGCTACAAGCAAACCAAAATACAAAGATTTCCAAAACTTCATCACTTAAAAAATGTCATCTGCAATTTCTTAGAATTTAGTCGTCTGGTAATGGGTTAATGCCATTACTGCTGTAGACCAAGTTTATTTATCAACACTCATCTACCTTCAACTGAGCTAACCACTTTGAAGTCCATCTTTTTAACCCATTACCACATAAATTCTAGATTAGTCCAAATTCAAAGAAGTTGCATATGACAATTTAAAGTTTGTGATATTTCAGATTTTTTTCAATTTTCTGGGTAGAAAACATATTTGAAAATGAATAAATTGCTTTATGCAAGCAATTACTTCATTTTTCACAATGTTTTCCCAATTGTTTTTATTGAGGGACGTCAAAAGGCATCTTTGTGTGCAAATGGGCAAAGTTCTCAATTGACCAGTAAGATTAGCCAAGTCAATCCAGGCATATATCTGGTCTAATTAGAAAGCTTGTAATGTAACTCTGAAACACTGAGGGTCAAATGTACCCATTTTTACAAAACTGAGTAAAGGAAGCTCTGAACAGGTAAATGTTTCAAAAAATATATTTTCAAAGGATAGGTTTATCTTCTTTACATAAAGAGACAGGGTGACAGCTACAGAGCATCATCTTTATTATTATTATGAAATATGTACTACCCACTGCATGAGTTTATCACATGTTTAAATGAAGAAAAAATTAAAAAAATAACTGGCACACCTCCACAATTTTGGATGGATGATCATAAATTTGGCTTTGAAGATTCACATGTACAACCTTTATCAATGGCGCTTCATTCTAGTACAGTGGACTCCTGTAAATTTGTTTGTGTGAATGGGGTTTTATGCCACTTTCAACAATCTTTCAGTTATATCGTATCGGTTGGAGCACCTAACATTTGAATCCTGGTATTTCTCAAACCAGTACAACCATTACATCCTTTCCTAGCCTCCAGCTGCTATCCCACATGGGTCTTCAATTATCGATTGGTGAGAGACAAATATTCGAAAAGGATGAGTGCCGCTGTTGGGGATCTAACCTGATACCTCTAGATTGACAGTCCGACATGCTGCCAACTGCGCTATGACGGCGGTGTCTCCTCTTAATTGCAACCTTGATAATAGAAATTTACTGCTTAATTGCAACTGACTTTATGCACATACATTATATATAAAGAACAAATAGCTCCTTTAATAGCAAATTCTGGTCGATTGCAACAAAAGAGCAGACTATGAAGAAATTGCTTGGGACAACAAAATTTTTCATTGTCCACAATTTTTGGTACCTAAGAATCTTAATATTGCATGAAATTTAACTTATCATCAGGAAACTTCCTTGAATTTTGATATAAGTCTAAAATTCTGTTGTGTGTTAATGGGTTAAAAAGTCAGATAAAGAATTAGAAAAAAATATTTTAGTGACATAATGATAAGACAGCATGCCTGTTATTTTCATATAGAGCAAATATCATCTGAACTAATTTGAACAATGACGCAAAAGATGAAGATATCTTGTCTTATTTATGCATACTTTGAGGTTTACAATTGTCGTCTGCAACAGGAGTCGCAAACCACAGTCACACGTCACATGACACTTGAAATGTGAAGAATGTCACGGTTTTGCACTTAATACTTCTTCCCTACCAAACCAAATAATGTATAAATAGATAACTCTAGATAGCATAAATGCTCGTCTTTATTTAACCCTTAACCAACAAAATACAGACAAAATTCTAAAAGTAGAAAAAATACAAAAAGCCTAATAACCAATCCAATGAAAGAGTGATCCTTGGAAGAAAAAGCTAGAGACCAGCTTTTTTCTAAACTTTCTCAAAGTTTACTTTAATAAATCTATTCATGTTTGAAAATTACGAGTGACCAAATGGGGCAAATATCAAATAATTCATAATTAAGTTACATTTAAACCTAATACCACACATCAATAACCCACTTTTTACACCCTTCAAGAAAAAAAGCTTTGAAAGTACTGTGGATAATGAAGGAATTGCTTGTTACATGGTATGTCTTCTACCCAAAGCGATAAAGATATCTTAAATTTCATAAGACCTGTATAAACTTTGTTTTGTCTCTCACAAATGGGTCAATAATGGTAAACCTAAGTGGGATAGCAGCTGGGGGCAAGGAAATTATGTAGTGGTAGTACTGGTGTGAGAAATACCAGGAATCCATTGTTAGGTGCTCCAGCCGCCGTGATATGACTGAAATACTGTTAAAAGTGGCGTTAAACCCCATTCAATCAATCAACCAATAAAACTTTGTTGTCCTGAAATGGATTAAGGGTTTGAGCTAATGAATCAGCAGATTAGAAATTTATGGATTAATTTGGATTTTTATTGAACTGTTACCAAACTTTATTTCCTCTAATTTGTGATTTTCCAGATTAAAAATTGTGGTTTTACTGTGCCTTTCACAGCAAAGCACATTAATTTGAACCTTGTCTTTGATGATAACCATTTTGGCTTTAGGATGTGGGTGAAAAAAAGTTGTCAAAACTGATTAAAGGTGCTTTTTCACCAAATGTTCATAAAAAATTATTAAATGATATCATTTTTTGAAGCAGTTTATGTTTTCCCTTTTGATATAAAAGCATGCATTTCTACTTTGTGAACTAAAACTGTTTATAATTGTGACCAAAAAAGTTATTTGTACCAAAAAAGGTGAAATGGTATCAATACGCTATACTTGATTCATTTTCTAGCACTAGAAATGTGCGGCAGTTGCCAATGCCCCCTCAAATATTGCAATTTATCCTGATAATGTGTTTTTTATAGTAACCCTTAAGTATTTGTGATGGGGAATATTTAAGCAAAGGTATTCTGGAATCCATTCATCAAATCAGAAGATAGACCCATGACAAAGTTTTTTCACATTACCTTTCAATGGGGCCCGTGACCTTGGCTATATTGACACAAGAGTTTCATTTAAGGGGTCACCAACTGCATGTATTCCAAGTTATTTAGAACTTTTTAAAATGGGTTTTCACACTGTTTACATGAATAACTATGCTCTTTAAAAGTTGCTAATCAATGTTCTTCATGGGTATTACCCCTCAGGGAAATTGTTGACACTAAATATGAATTATACATGACATGCTCTTTCTCTTAAAAATTCTAAAAAGAAAGAGTAAGCTCCACAGATTTTTATTCTTATAGAGACTACCTGTATAATGAGGACTTCATGAAGTCTTTATGCATAGACAAGTGCTTGACCATCTCAAGGCAGAGTTGTTTATAACAATGTTTTCAAATAAATATTCACAAAAAAGGCTTTACAGTGCTATTAACCCTTTGATTTCAATACGATTCTTGATTTTTTGTTTGAATGGGGTTTTACGCCACTTTCAACAATCTTTCAGTTATATCGCAGGGTCTGGAGCACCTAACAATGGAATCCTGGTATTTCTCACACCAGTACTACCATTACATCCTTTCCTAGCCTCCAGCTGCTATCCCACATAGGTCTATGATTATTGACCCATTGGTGGGAGACAAATAGTGGGAGAGGATGAGTGCCGCCGACGGGGATCAAACCGCGGACCTCTAGATTGACAGTCCGACGTGCTACCAACTGTGCTATGACGGCGGCAATACAGTTCTTGAAGAAAGGAATTATTCAGCATGGCAACAGTTAAAATAATTTTGTACATGTTTATCAGAGTAATAAATTTACCATATACTGTCAATAGGCACTATCCTACTTAACACTAATTCTTTAATTCTAACCAGATTATGGACAAAGTCAGTTTTGATGATGCCTGTGTTCAAGTATCAGCAATATAAAACATATCTTTGCTGAAATAAAAAGACAGTGATTCACAGCATACAAGAGGTTCAAGATGGCAGGCTATGAACAGATTATTATACTTTAGTTATGTTATTGTCTTTTAACATGTACCCACACAATACCACTTTCTTATGACCCTCAAGAAAACAGTTACAAGCAATTTCTTCATTATCCACTATGTATTCTAGCCAAAAACACAAAAAATCCAAAATTTCATCAACTAAATATTGTCGTCTGCAATTTTCTTGAATTTGGACCAGTCTAAGATTTTGTCGCCTGGTAATGGGTTGAAGGGTATTTTTCTGACTTGGCAGAACATCAAGACTAAATGCAGCCAAACCTGCATCTGAAACATGATCACACATTTAAAATGAATTAAGCAGAAGTTCAAAAATGCAGACACATGAAATGTCTATTTTTAGGCTCCCTGCAGGGCTAAAGAAATAACATGTCTACCTTGAATATTGATATCAGCTCGACCTGGAGAATGATATCAAGAAACAAATTCAAGCTGTAGTTACAATGTTTGGTTTGTCAACTAACCATTTAACTTTTTTGTTACATGTTACTGGCTAAATATTTTGCAATATTACGCCGTTTGATATCTATGTGGAACTTCCTGTCGGAGCTCAGTGGGCGTGACTGCCAGTGATCCATTAACCCATTCCCACACATTAATGCTTTTAAACGCCCCTCAATATGAAAGCTTTTGAAAACATTGTGGAAAATGAAGAAATTGCTTATTACAAGCAATTTCTTCATTATCCACAATGTTTTCTACCCCAAAAGACAATGATTTCAAAGATTTCATCTACTTGAAATTGCCGTCTGCAATTTCTTTGAATTTGGACTGGCCTAAAATTTTATCAAGTGGGAATGGGTTTATAATGACTAGTGTAAGCAACCTCTAAATTTCTTTTCTCAATTTCAATAACTATCTCAATCATGTGGTACCTAATTTAATTTTTGACTTGCATTTTTTCTTTTGAAAATTGTCATCACACATTCCAACACATTTCTGCTTTTTTTTACCATCTTTACGAAAAGGCTTTAGAAAATATTTTGGAAAATTAAGGAATTGTTTGTAACAAGAAATTTCTTCATTTCCCACAATATTTACTAAAGAAAAGTATCTACGAAGTAAAATTTGTTACCTGCAACTTCTTTTGATATGGGCCAGTCTAAAAAATTGTCATATGGTAATGGGTTATGGCAATATTGTTTACAAGATATTTACACTTGTACACCTGTCCAAATTGCAGATGCTCTTTTTAATCTTAATCTGTAGACAGTCTATCAAATCATGCCTCTGTGTTTACATTAATTTACTCAATGTAAACATTGAGGTAAATGAGCATTTTAGCTTTATGATCAAGATAGCTAAAGATGGCTTCAAGCAATTCAGAATGTTTATACATGTTATTTTATCAGTCTGTAGTTTTCCCATTTCAATGACTGGCATTTGGATACTTTTTGTGCTTCCACAATAGTCAATGTACGAAAGACAAATTAGTCTCAGTTTTTTTTAAAATTACTTAATTATGGTTAGATATTGTTATACCCCCACTTTGAAAAAGGGAAGTATACTGGTTTACTTCTGTTTGTCCTTCTGTCTGTAACAAATATTTTTCGTAGCATTTTTCTCAGCAACTATTAATAGCATTGACAAGAAATTCGGTGAGGACGTTCAGCGGGGGCATGGGGCTTACCAAATTTAAGTCCAAAATTTATCTACATTCCTGTTTCCTGTTTTACAACTTAGTTTTTTTTTCAGACAATAATTGGTAAAGTGGTACAATTTATGGCATATCTTTCTCAGCAACTTTTGATAGAATCCACCCGAAACTTAGAATGGCGGTTCAACTAAGTGTCCTACATAGCTCCTACCTAATTTAGGTCCTGTCTAATGACTCGGCTTATTTTTAGACATTGCCTGATATACTGGTATATTTTTGTTGCATTTTTTCTCTGCATCTATTAATAGCATGAACTTGAAACTTGGTATGGACTTGAATCACAATATGGATATTCAACTAGTGGTCCTCCATGGCACTTACTGAAATTAGGCTTTCAGTCAGATACTTTAGTGCCTGAAAATATTCACTAGTGAATCGAGATAAAATCAGTTCCCCTAATCACTGTAACGGTCATTTTGGCATTCTTGGAGAGTTTAACAGCATGGGGGCAATAAAACTATTCTGACCGACCATTAGATCAACAATCCTGATAACAGGAAGTCACACATTTTGTGCTCATCAGTTTTACAATTCAACTTTATTCTGTTGATTTTATGTCTCTCTAGTAGATAGATTTTCATTTCAACCACACTTATACTGTGTCAAGTGATTTTGGGCTATTGAATGTATATTTTTTAAAAAGTTACACTCTGATTTAAAGATATATCATGTAAAATACAGAGTTGCATGTATGGTACCTGCCATGGTTTTAAGACTAAATAGCCAGCCCATAATTCTTAATTATATGCTTTTCAAAAACTACTTTAATGTTTACCCATCTTATGACAGGTCAGAAACCACATTGAAAGTATTGGCCAAGATCATACTTATATCTATCTTCCAGAGGGATTTTCTTAATTATACATGGTCATTCTACTTTACTGTACAAAGTGTTTGTGTGTTTACACTGAATAAACTTGACAAGTAAAGACTCTCTTTTATCCAACTGCTTGTTGTAATCCTATGATAGTTCCTTTAAGTGTTATGGGTTACTCTTATTAAATTTGTTCATATCTATGTCAAGTATTGTGGGGAAAAAGGTAAGTATTTCATTTTAGCTCGTTACCAGATTGCAAAATCTTAGACCAGTCCAAATTAAAAGGAGTTGCAATTTAACGACAATTTAAGATTCATGAAATTTGAGTGTTATTTGAACTTTATGGGTATAAAATGGATAGAATGCTTGCAACAAGCAAAATCTGCATTTTACACAATGTTTTCCAAATTGCTCCTCTTCATATGTGTCAAAAAGCGTCATTGTGTGGGAATGGGTTAAACAGTTATATCTTTGGTATAACTCAATGTCAATAAAAAATAAGTAAATCTCTTTATGCAACATCTCTTGGTAAAACATAGGTTTAATAAACCCTACTTTTCAGAATTTTTAGGCCCTCTTCCTAACAATTAGACCTATCAGGGTCTGAGAGGCTCTACTGGCCATCAAGTTTTCCCTTAAAGAAATCTAATATTTAAGGAAGCTAATAGCTTAAAGAAGAATGTGCAAAATGAAAATAACAAATTGTACTTTATCCCCTTTATCAGTTTGAGCAACAATCGATTAGGCCTCTTTTCCTGTGTTTTCTGATAGACCTATTTCATTTCTCAAAGGAGCTTTCTTTATGACCCTACAACCGTCCTGTGAAATTTTAAACACAATCTGGTGATAATTGTGAATTTCAACGCTTAAACGGGATTGTATTGAATGATAATCTATAAGGCCCCCTTTTCCAGGGTTTCCAGTACCACTATTATTCCTTGCATCTTTGAAGAGAACCCGATAAAAACTGTGGACTTAATCATGTAAATGATGATATTTCAATCAAGTTCTTATAAGGCCCCTTTTTTCCCGCGATACTTTATTAACCTTGCCCATTTAAAAACATCAATTCTAAGGATTATACATTCATTCTGGGAAAGTTTGAAGAGAATTCAATGAAAACTGTGGTCTTTATGGTGTAAACAAAGATTTTGTGGTAAAATTTCTATTAAGTCACTTGTGGCATGATTCTTGATTAATCAGACTAAATTTCTAAAAGATCCATCCTAATGATAGCAGATTCACTCTGTGAAAGTTTAAAGTGAATCCGATGAATTTATGGGGAATCCATTGGGTTAACTTGTTAACAAATCCTAAAACAGGAAGGTGATAATTTGCGGACCTAAATTCGGTAAGCCGATTGAGATTCCCTAGATGAACCGCTTCGTCAAGTTTCAAGTCGATGCTATTAACAGTTGCTTGACACTATAATCCTGAACCAAACTACTTCAAACTATGTATATTAGATAAAAATAGCCAATTATTCTAGTCTAGCCTCTTAGGTTCTCTGAAGTATCATGGCTATATCAGTTTGAAGAAAGCAACATTGATATTTATCATGTATAGAAAAATCTGAATGAAGATTGGTCTTATTGAAGGAAAAGGAGAAGTGCAAAAATAAGAATTCAATTTATTTCTCCTTTGTCCGCAAAATCATGATGTAAGTAACATAAATTGTATTCACTACTAGCGATGCTTTAACCTGTTAGGAAAATGATATATGGCAAGAGTTCGAAGATTGCCCTATGTCGCTCAATTTAGTTTTTTATTGAACAAAACGAGTCTACAGCTTTAACTTTGGTAATGTTTTTGAGGGAGCATGCAATATACAGGATCATACAACATTTGCTGTGACTATCTCTAAAAGAATCTACTGTCCAACAATATGTACTGGGGATAATTTCACTTAGTGCGGTAGTGGACTAAAAGGAAATGTTTCATGCAAAATTGGAAAGTTCTGTGCATATCATGATGGGAGTAGAAGATTTTTTATTTCAACCTTTTTAGGTCACATGACCGAAGGTCATGGTGACCTATTGCCATTGTGTTTTGTCCGTCGTCATGCGTTGTACGTCGTTTTACATTTTCAGCTTCTTCTTAAGATCTCTTGGACGGATTTCAACCAAACTTGGCAGGAAGCAAGGAGCTTCTGATTTGTACAGCTATCTCCCCTCGATGCCCCATAAGGGTCCAAAAAGGGTACACCTTTAAATATCTTCTGGTCAGGAACCGGCTGTTGGATTGGATTCACATTTGGTATTCAGAGTCTTTAGGGTAAGGGCTATCAAGTTTATACAAAAAAAAATCTGTCAAGAAATGGCCTTGCTTGGGGTGGGGGTGGGGGACAAAGGTGTGTGTGTGTGTGGGGGGGGTACATAATCTTACATAGTGACAATTTTTAAAATCTTTTTCTACCAAACCAAAACCCCAGGGTCAGAATTAGTCCGTTCCCGGATGTCACAAGTTTAACCAAGGCTTATAAAGTGAAATTTAGTGAAAAAATTAAAAATCTTCTTCTCTCAAACAGGAGGGCCTAGAGCTTTGATAATTGGTATGTAGCATCATGTGGTGGACCTAAGTCAAGATTGAACAAATTATAGCCTCATGGTCAGATTTAGCCCATTCCTTGACATCACAAGTGCTTGTAAAGTGAACAATCCTTTTTTACTCCTAGAATGCCTACAACTTTGATATTTGGTATACAGCATCATCTGGCGGACCTCTCTCAAGATTGTACAAACTATTGGCCAAGGATCAAAATTAACCCTTTCCTGAATGTCAAAAGTTAAATATAAGCTTATAAAGTGAAAACTTTAAAAATCTACTTCTCTCAAACAGATAGGCCTAGCGCTTTGATATTTGGTATGTAGCATCATCTGGTAGTCCTCTATCAAGATTGTACAAATTATTGCCCCAGGGTCAGAATTAGCCCATTCCTGGACACCACAAGTTTAACATAGGCTTATATAGTGAACATTTTAAAAAAACTCCTTCTCTCAAACAGAAAGACCTAGAGCTTGATATTTGGTATGCAGCATCATCTGGTTGATCTCTATCAATATTATATATATCATGGCCCAATGATCAATATATAACCTATTCCCGGACGTCAAAAATTTTACACAGGGCTTATATAGTGAAAATTTTAAAATCTTCTTCTTCCAAACAGGAGGCTGTAGAGCTTTGATAATTGGTATGTAGCATCATCTGGTATACCTCATTCAAATTAAAATATTTGGCCCATGCCCGGACATCACAAATTTAAAATAGGCTTATATAATGAAAATTTTAAAAATCACCTTCTCTCAAACAGATAGGCCTAGAGCTTTGGTTTTTGGTATGTAGCATCATCTGGTGGATCTCTATCAATATTATAAATATTATAGCCCAAGGGTCATAATTAGCCTATTCCCGGACGTCACAAATTCTACACAGGGCTTATATAGTGAAAATTTTGAAAATCTTCTTCCAAACAGCAGGGCGTAGAGCTTTGATATTTGGTATACAGCGTCTTTTAATTATTGCCCACGTGTCAGAATTAGCCCATTCCAAGATGTCACAAGTTTAATATAGGCTTGTTAAGGTTATTTTTTAAAAAGATTTTCTTCTCCAAAACTAAAAGGCATAGAGCTTTGATATTTGGTATGTAGCATAATTTGGTGAACTTTTATCAGTTTTGTGCTCTTTGAACTCAGGCGACCGATAAGGACCTATGGGTCTCTTGTTTATATTTAAGTACTGAATCCCAAAACAGTTTAACAAAGTGGTAATGTTCATTGGTAGAATGGTAAAGATCTGAAAGCTCTAGATCTGATTGTTTAGAAGGTGAATACATGTATTTGTATATAATGATTTTTATCATTTTACGATTAAACCTGGATCCCATAATAAAAGGCTAATTTTGATTATATTGATAATTACATGTATTCTGGAAAGGGATCCTTAATCCGATTTCAAGTGTTAGATTTGAATGTTCTACGCAAAATAGTTTAGGAGAAGATTTCAAGTCTTTAAAGATTCCCTTTTCAATATCTCCATGTTAATTTCTGGGTTCCCATAACATAGGGGTTACATTAATCCAACAGTAATTATTAATAGTATTTTTTACTATATGGTAATGCTGTCTGCACAATTAGAAAGCTTTATTCCTTTGTTTTAAGAGGTTTTTTTATTTGAATCTCCAGATAAAAGAAATCTGGTTTCTCGCAACTAATAATTTATATGTTGATCTAAGAATACTCATTTAAAGTATACTTAGAAATATGTGAAAAATACCAGGAATCCATTGTTAGGTGACCCAGCAGCGCGATATGACTGAAATACTGTTAAAATGGCTTGAAACCCAATTCAATCAATCAATCAATCAATCAATCAATCAATTGAATTCTTTTGGGTATTTTGAATGATCATGGCCTAAGCATCAATTCAGTGAACGCATTTTAATACCCGCACCCAAAATAATAGCCTGTTTGAAATTGATAAAAGATGCAGATTACAATTTAAAGTGTGTCTCATTTGCGTGGAAATCAACTTGAAATACTAATAAATATCTTGGCAAAAGAAAAATTTGCTTGTTATGTTGATGACAGGTTTCACCAATATTTACAAAGGGCTGCGAGACCCTGTGATTAAGTACAGAATTGTAGTAACAGTATTTTAGGCTTTTATAAATTAAACAAGAGGACCATGATGGTCCTATATTGCTCCCCTGAGTATGATGGCTCAAGGCTTTATGATATATACAAAATATCAAAGTCCTATGCCTTTTCATTTTGAGGAAGAATTTCTCTTTCATTCCTAAGTATATTGGAGATCCCACCAAATAGCGCTAATTTCCAGAGTACTGTAATTCGTTGAAGTTTTTTGATAGAGGGTCAATAGGCATTAATACATACCAAATATCAAAGCTCTAGGCGTTATGGTTTAGGAGGAGAAGGTTTTCAAAGATATATTCCTTTCTAAGATCAGGAATTGTAAAGAAAGGGCTTATTTTCGGAATACGGTATTTTTATGAAATATTTTGGTGAAGGGTCAATAGGATGAATAGGTATTGATACATGCCAAATATTAAAGGTCTAGGCCTTATGGTTTGGGAGAATTTTTATTCATACATGAAATCAGGGATCACACCAAAATTGTTAACTTTCAAGATACAGTAATTCTATGAAGATTTTTGGTACTGGCTCAAAGGGTTTTGATATACGCTAAACATTATACCTCTAGGCCCTATAGCTTTCTAGATGAAGATTTTCAAAGATGTCCTTCTTTATTCATATACAAGAAGACCATGATGGTCCTAAATCGCTCACCTGAGGCATCTGCAAATTACAGTACTTTTTTGTATAAAAAAGACACAACTTGAGCAAAATAAATAAAACAAATATAAAATTTTGGGCCTTGTACAAAACAATTCAGTAATGCTTTACAATAAAATGAATGCCTTTGGCTTTATTGTTTAATCCATTACCAAACTATCCCAGAATTTGTCACCCTCGGGGAAAATAAGTTTAAAAAAGCATTGTGAGAAAGGGAGTGACAAGCCATTTCTCCATTTCTATTTAAGAATTCTTTCAATACGATTTATGCAATTTTCGACCACCGTGAGGAGCAGAGACATTTTTTTTTATCCTAAGAGCATATTTTCCTGTAACATACTACAAAATTATTTAGTCATGCTACATACCAAATATGAATGCCCTTCAGCTTATATTTCAGAAGAAGAAGACTTTCGAAGTTGCTCTAATTGGATGTTTGGACCTATAGGGCAGTGCCATGTTTTATCCCAGGACTAAGATTTTAGCTAACATGGTAAAGAACCATCTGTGCTATATACCAAATATGAATGCCTTAGACTTTGTAGATTGGGAGGAGAAGACTGTTGAATATGGTCTAATTGAGCATTTTTACGAACTTTGGACACCAAGGGAAAGGGGGGGGGGAGGAGGGTTTAACCTACAGGCATAATTTAATCACAATTGGTAGATAACAGCCAGACTATGCTACACTCAAAATATAAATGCCCTCCGCCTTAAAATGAAGATTTTTTTAACATACTCAAATTTTGTGTTTTTCCCAATTTTTGGACCTCTAGTGCAGGGTCGTTTTTGACCCTAGGAGGACAACTTTAAGTGATATAGTACAAAACCATCTAGTTATGCTACATACCCAATATGAATATCCTAGACCTTATAGTTTAAGAGGGGAAGTTTTTTTAAATTGCTCTAATTAAGCATTTTTTCCAAATTTCGGACTTCAGGGGCGGAGCCATTTTTTACCCCAGAGATTAAATATTTAAAAACTTGGTACTGAGCCATATGATTAAGCTTTATATAAAATATAAAGGTCTTTGGCCTTGTAGTCTATGAAATCAACAACAACAAAGATTTACTAGAATTTCCATTTTCATTGCCGCGGTTACAACAGTTTTTCAAGCAATGAAATTCTTTTAACAACTTTTGAAGAACTTCACCCAAGGAACATCCCTGCAAAGTTTCAGCTTGATTGGCCTAATGGTTCAGGAGGAGAAGATTTTTAAAGATATTTAAAGAATTACTAAAGATTCCCATTTTCAAATGCCGCGGCAACCAGAGTTTTTGACGGAATGAAATTCTTTTAACAACTTTGGAAGAACTTCACTCAAGGAACATCCCTGCAAAGTTTCAGCTTGATTGGCCAACTGGTTTAGGAGGAGAAGATTTTTAAAGATATTAAAAGAATTAATAAAGATTCCCATTTTCAAATGCCGCGGCAACCAGAGTTTTTGACGGAATTAAATTCTTTTAACAACTTTGGAAGAACTTCACCATAGGAACATCCCTGCAATTTCAGCTAGATTGGCCTACTGGTGTAGGAGGAGAAGATTTTTAAAGAAATTGTGGACAGACGTACGACGGACAACGACAGATCACAATAGCTCACCTCGCACTTTGTGCTCAGGTGAGCTAATAAAAAGGGGATCAAAAGGAAAAAGGGCTAATTTTTAGAGTAAGTTATTTTTTTGAAGTATTTTGGAAGAGGGTCAATAGTTGATGATTGATACCAAATATAAAAGCTTTAGGTCTTATGGTTTGGGAGAAGAAGATTTTCAAAGATTTGCTTCTTTATTTCTATGTAAAGTCAGGGGTTGCACAGAAAATGGCTAATTTTCGAGATACGGTAATTCTTTGAAAAGTTTTGGTGGAGGGTCAATGATGATAATTTCTACCAAATATCAAAGCTCTCGGCCTTATGGTAGGGGAGGAGAAGATTTTTATTTTTTTTCACTCGGTTGCCATTGCAAACAATAGTGCTTCATGGATTTCAATTCTTTGAAGTATTTTGAAAGAGAATGACCTAAGGACCATTTCTGTGAAGTTTGGTAAAAATTCCATGATAGTTTAGGAGGAGAAGATTTTTTGGCAATTGTGAGAGCACGGACGGACAGATGGATGGACGCCGAACAATGACCTATCACAATAGCTCACCCAGAGCACTTTGTGCTTAGGTTAGCTAAAATACCAAATACAGCAAATTAAAAAGCATTGAAATTGAAAAAAAAGTCATTTATGTAAAAATCACTGTGTGAAAATGAGACATTGCTTCTTTTTCAAGTCTACTTTTCAAAACTCATATTCTTTAGTTTGTCAAAAGGGCAAAATTAATGATAATGATTTTAATGTGGAATTGCTGATATGTAGAGTGAATGTTTCACTTAAAAAGTAGTAAGGCTGATAAAAGCCTCTCATGATCAAGAATTGGATTTATCACCATTTCAAAGGCTATACTCAAGTTACTCAAATTACATCCTAGGCTTATCAGTAAACATACCAATCCGTTGCCCTGGGGTGATTTGAGGGTCATTTTGCATATTTAACTGACCGTAGAAAATTCATTTACAGTTACTTTCTCCAGGAAATTTCTGGCTGGAAGTCACTTAAGTGTAGGACTGCTTTTAAGTTATCTACTTCCTGATTTACTACTTACCGGGTACTTTATTTTCAGGCATTGTCAGAGTGGTATTGTGGTATATTTTTCCTTTATTTTTCTCTGCAACTCTTAATTGCACTGTCTTAAAAATTGATATGGTGTTTAACTAGGTGTGTTATATGGTGCCTAAAGAATCTATTTTACATTCAGAGAGAATTTCATTTTCGTTGTAGTTTACTTGGTAGTGTAAGCCCTTATGTATTATTTAAATGAAAAATAAGAATCAAATTGGAAGAAAATGTGAGAAAAGGAGAAATTGCTAGTTATAGCTGTTTGTCTTCACTGCGTCAAAATGAAGGTATTGTGATGTTATAGGTTGATGATTTAATTGTTAGTTACGTCTATCAAAAACGAGCCTTCTGATTCGTCGAAAAACTTAATTCATACCTCCATGAACAATATTTTGAGTACGCAGCCATTTTGAATGCTTCCGCAAAAAATAGTTCACTACAAAAAGGTATCAAAATTTGTTAAGTTGTTGCATTTTTCCCTCAATGCTATTAAATTATAAGAAATGAAGATAATATTTTTTGTTTTCATGGAGGTATGAACCGAAAAACCTAATCATACAATGTATGAATCCGCTTCGCGTATTCATACAGTATGATTAGGTTTTTCGGTTCATACCTCCATGAAAACAAAAAGTATTCTCTTCATCTCTTAAATGGTAGAATAAAGGTTTACATTCCATGGCTTATCATTCCAACACTTGAACAGTTAAAATTCAAGAACCAAGAATATTTCAGGTAATAGATCTTTAGTTTTCTTATCTTGCTGAAGGCATGCAGACAAAAATTTCAAAAGCATTTATTATATTCCCCGGGTCACCATGAAACAGTTGTAACTGCCTATATACATATATGCAGTTACAACTGTTTTGCGCTGATCCATCGTGTCATGAAACAAGTAGGTTTTTCAAGCAAAATGATGGTAAAAAATTTAGGCCCTACTGGAAATGATGTAATTGGGAATACATGATACATCATTGTACATTTTGAAGCACTTTTAAATGTCTTCTACTCTTTTGTCATTTGTTTTACATTTGTTTTCTGTAATATATTACCAGACTATATTTTAGACCAAATTTGAGGACATTTCAAAAGGAGTTATAATATAAAAATAATGAAATTCAAAGATGTTGCAGATTACAATTTTAAGTTAAAATATAAAATCTTTGTCCTTTGGGGAAGATAACGTTTTTCAGAGCTTATTTTCTTGGGTGTGTCAAAAGGCAGGATTGTGTGGAAATGGGTTAAAGGGAAACATATAAAGATTTCATAACACTGCAATAGGGATGCCCCCCCCCCCCCCCAAAAAAAATAACAAAAAACAAATAAAACCACACACACACAAAGCAAGTATCAGATACTGTTGTTTGTGTCAAATTCTCATCATATGTCACAAAAGAAATACTTAATGGGTTCCTTATTGCTTTGTTAAAAAACGGTACAATTCTTGGAAATATTGATTGGCATTTAAAGACTCGAGTGTGTCCATCTCAGGAACAATAATGCTCTTAAGCCATCTAGTCTAGGGTATTAGAACCCCTTATCACCTCTTGTTATAATTCAACACTTTTTATAGACATTTTTCTACAATTTAACTATCAACCATTTAAGACTGGTCCAGTTAATGCCAGTTAATTGCAGACAACAATCTAAAGTTTTTGAAATTTTTAGATTTTTTCAACTTTCTGGGTGGAAAATAAAAATGAAAAAATTTCTTGTTGAAAGCAATTTCTTGATTTTTCACAATGTTTTCCAAATTGGTATTGTTGAGGGGTGTCGAAAAGGGTCATTGTGTGGAAATGGGTTATCATTTCAATGAGTTTACAAAGACATTAACTCTTATGGACCAAAGTCTTTTGACAGTAGTTTTTTACCTTTCAAACCAACTTAAATTATTTTCATGGTTTACAATGATTATATGTCCTTATAATTTGTACAAATCTTTAGCCCTTTCCCACACAACCTCTATTTTTACTCCTATTTTTATGACCCTAAGGGAAATCCTTTGGAAAACATCGTGGAAAATGAAGAAATTGCTTGTTACAAGCAATTACTTAATTAGCCACAATGTTTTCTACAAAGATTTTTAAAATTTAATCAACTTAAAATTGTTGTCTGCATTAACCTTCAATTTGGACTGGTCTTAAATTTTTTTATGTGGTAATGAGTTAAAGCATCAGGGTCTTTTCTGAATACAGATGTCAATTATTAGAGTCAGTCAACTGACAATGCTGTTAGAAAATTAATTTACCTGCATGCTTTCAAGCACATTCTTTAGTATAAAAATAATTTTAAGTAAGCCATAAAAGGGTTAGATATTAAATTTGGTCAGATTTCTGGGTGCTTGAACCATTTTCAATCGGATATGAACTATGCCTAATCAAGAGAATGGAGACACAAGAACTGAGTTAATCAGACAAAATCAATCTTCACACCCAGAGGGGAAGTCTGTCAGCTGGTCAAAATAATGGACATGCTGAATTAAAGTGGTTATAGAAGATGATTATCATCATTTATTGGCATGCTTCTGGATTCCTCCTGGGTGACAGAAATGAAAACAATAGATGGACAATTGAATCCAAACAAGCAATATTTTAGAAATCCTAACAAAGAATGTCTATACAGTGTCTCTCTCAAGTTCACACATTACCTCATGAGAAAAGTTAAGGCTGATCCAAATTCAAAGAGGTTGCCGGCATCAATTTCAATTTGAAATCTTTGTTTTGGGGGGATGAAAACATTGCTGACAATGAAGAACTGCAAAATGTAAAATGTTCTCCCTGCTTTGTAGGTATTGTAACAACATATATATACATGGAATTATTGTTACATTTTTTTCATCTGATCAAAACTCTTTTAAGGAATCTATTAACGGGTCACCCAAGGATCAGTCCTGTGAATTTGGTTGAATTCTGCTTTCTGTGAAGAAGATTCTTAAGGCAAAAGCTTACAGACTGAGGGACAGACAGATGGAGATTTTTACCATGTTAAGTTTAGCTTTAGATTGCCTATGCAATCTTTGGCTGACAATTCTGGTGAGAACACAAACAAGAGCTGCCAGTGGACAGCAACACTCAACTATTCTGAGTGCTGGAAAGTAAAAGGCATTCAATGTCAATAATGGATAAAATTCCACTAAATGAATGTCAGTGGTATTTGTAAATCAGGACTCTGAACATCTGTCTCAAAGTCTCAAACCATTACCTCAAGTAGTAAGAGAGATAAACAAAAAAACACATGCACTTACAATTTGCAGTCCAAAAAGATTTAAACTTCACTAAAATGAATGACAGAGTAATGTATATTTGCTAAGGGGTTGATACTATGGTCACAGGAATGTGCATTGTTTCAGATTAGATAGTTGCATGTAAAACTTTAACTAAGAATTTCCAAGTCAAAAATGGTCAAAATTCCACTAATGAAATGCATTATATAGCAGAAACAGAGATACGGCAGGTGAACATTATTTCATAACCAAATGTCTTGGCAGTAAAAGGGGTCATAATTGCACTAGAATTAATGTCAGAGTAATGATTCTTTGTCTAGTGGATATGTAGTCACAAATGTATGTGCAAAATTTCAGAGCAATAGCATTAGTAGAAACAGATATATAAGAGTTAACCCATTCCCGCTCAATCACTCCTTTTTATGCCCCTCAAGTAAAAAGCTTTGGAAACAAGATGTGTTTGTGAAACACCATGCCCCCGAAACAGGAATTATTTAGAAACGGGTGATTTTTATTGTTTTTTTCTCTTGGTTTTAGAGAAAAGGGTTAAACTTTGACTTTGACCTTGAAGAAAAAACTTCCCCAGTTGCACCTTGTTGAGACCTATCTACATACCAAATATTAGCATTGTAACTAAATTAGGGATGAAGTTATAGGAAAATGTTTAGTTGGCAGGTTAAGTTTTTGAGTAAGATTTTAGAGAAAAGGGTTAAAATTTTGACCTTGACCTTGATGAAATGACCTTTCCCAGTTGCGCCTTGTTGAGACCTATCTACATAACAAATATAAGCATTGTAACTTAATTAGGGATGAAGTTACCGGTATATGAAAATGTTTAGTTGGCAGGTTAATTTTTTGAGTAAAGTTTTAGGGAAAAGGGTTAAAATTTTGACCTTGACCTTGATGAAATGACCTTCCCCAGTTGCTCCTTGTTGAGATCTATCTACATACCAAATATTATCATTGTAACTTAATCAGTGTTGAAGTTATAGGAAAATTGGCAGGTTAACTTTTGCAGACAGATGGACAGAAAGACAGACAGATAGACAGAAAGACAGACAGACGGACACTGGTAAAACAATATGCCCCCGATCTATCGATGCAGGGGCATAAAAATTGTGGAAAATGAAGAAACTGCATGTATCAAGCAATTTCTTCACTATCCGCAATGTTTTCTATCTAAATAAAAGGAAAAAAAAATAAAATTCCATCAACTTGAAGTTGTCTTCTACAGCTTCTTTCAATTTGGACTAGTCTAAAATTTTATTGTGTGGGAATGGGTTAAACCATAGCATTACAGCAATGCCTTGGTGACTGCAATAGCCCAAAATTCTTAGAAAAGCTAGTTGAGCTAGAAATAGGAGTTCACTAGTATATCTTAAAATGAAGTTGATTCCCTCTGTACCTGGTACTCCATGCAAGCTAATATATTTAAAAGCATTGCCAATGTATTTTAGAATTGATTAAACAATTCATCATGTCAAAATGTCATTTCATGTCACTATGAAACAATACAACCCAATTCTCTTCTTGAACAGTTTCAAATGAAGTGATGGTCTGTAAGCAAACAAAAGGAGGATAGTCTACACAACATTTTTTATTTCATAACTAGTTACTCATGATCAAGCTGTTTTCCAAAATGAAAAAAATAAAAAAAAAAAAAAAAAAGAAAAGAAAAACATGTAATTTTTTTATTTACAATATATGGGACAGCAAGGAAGGGTTCACCTATTGACATAAGACAAAATGTCAACAAGGCATGGTTTTAATCAATATCCATTATTTTTGTTGGCTTCAATGGAGTTTTTTCCAGGTCTTCCATTGTGTATTTTTGTCTTATTTTATCAATACCACATGTCAATTTTTCATTCTAAAAGAGAATTTCATTCAAATAACTCATATAGAAACTCTTTAAGATGATTTGTTGCAATTTAGTTTGCCGTTATTTACAAGATTATTCTATAAAAATATTTAAGTATTGATTTTTCCTCATCCTTAAAAATATCACTAGCAAAATTTAGGTGTTCAAATCATAAATTTAATATTGAACTTGGCAGACATACAGATGTAGAAAGAATTAATAGAATATGTAACTTTTGTAGTCGAAACCATAATTTGCTGTGTATAGAAGATGAATATCATGCATTTTTCACTGTATCCAATATAATTCCGAAAGAAGACAATATTTGTTTAACTGGTATGAAGGTTAATCTAATGTGGATTGTTTCTATAATCTGATGAAAACCAAAAAGTGTCAACTATCTGTAAATTGCCCATTTATATAAATGCTATTGTGAAAGTAAACAATGTAGCAAGCAATTTCTTCATTTTCCACAATGCTTTCCAAACCCTTTTCTCTTTGGGACGTTTAAAAGCGTCATTGAGTGGGAATGGGTTAACTCCTGCCAAATATTCCAGGTTTGGTACAACAAGGATTAAAGGGGTTTTATTGATTGAATGATAGAATGGGGTTTAACGTCACTTTTAACAGTATTTCAGTTATATTAAAGCATCTGTACCAACTAACCTTGGATTCCTTGTATTTCTCACACCAGTACTACCATTTTAACCTTTCTGAGCCTCAAGCTGCTCATCCCATATAGGTTTATAATTATCGACCAATTGGTTGAAGACTAATGTCATAAGAGATATTCGCCGCACCCTAGGATTGAACCAGGGACCCAATTTAATGTCCCAAGTGTTTGATGCATTGAAACATATTTGAAGGCAAAACAGAGAGACTCATACATGAACAAAGTTTCCAAAATTTCAATATTAAAAACTTCCAATAACAAAACCAGAGCTTAATCATGAGGGAAAATTGATTGAAACCTTTATAGTTTATGAACAATGAAATGATAAATGACAGTCTGATTTAATAACATTTTCTGATAGATCTAAGTTCAACTCTATAAATATCAAGGTCATCTATAAACAGTAATCAGCAATTTATCTGTTGAGCAAATATTGTCCTTTCCAGCATATTGTCAGTGAATAACCAAAACATTGTAACAGAGATTAACCCATTACTACACAATACTCTTTTTTACTAACTGAGGGAATGCTGCTACACAAAAACATTGGAAAAGCCAGAAACACGTAACACATATTATTTTAATTTTCTAGCGTTTTCCAACCAGAAAATAATCTTATCATCTTGACTTTTGTTGTCTGCAACATTTTTGAATTAGGGCATGTCATAAGTTTTTGGTAAAAAATGTGAGTGAGTTTGGATTCACTTCATATATTAGTAACTGAAAACTGTTCTTGTCTACTAGCTGAGTAAGTTGAGCCAGAAAGTGTTTTCAGAGGTCAAGCAGCAAAGGCCAGAGATAAGGCTGTAATCACATGCAATAAATAGGGATAAATTGCACACCATGTCCAAACTCATTCATTTGGACAAACACCAGATAAAGTATGAGCAAACAGTTGAGGACATAACCCCATCTGTCTAATAACAATGAAATTAACCATTTCCCATCCTGCCATTGTACAACCTTCAAGAAAAGAGCTTGGGAAATTAAGAAATTGCTTGTAACAAAAAAATTCTTCATTTTCTGGATTGTTTTCTATTCCACAAGACAGACATATTTAAAAATCTATCAATATGAAATTTCATCTGCAACTTCTTTGAATTCTAACTTATTCCCACACAACAGAATTTTAGACCGATCCAAATTCAAAGGAGTTACAGATGACAATTTTTGGTTGATGGAATTTTAAATATATTTGTCTTTTAGGGTAGAAAAAAAATTGTGGATTATGAAGAAATTGCTTGTGACCATTTTCTACAATATGTTTTCCAAAGCTTCTTTCTTGATGTACGTAAAAAAGTGTGACTGTGGTGGGAATGGGTTTAAGTTCCAGTCTAAAACTTTTTTAACTCACAGGTAATGGGATTAAGACAAGTTCACATTCATTACTAGGTGAAATCTGCAGTCATGTAAAAAAAAATAATTTTCAACTAACCTAAATAGAGGAAATTCAAATAATTAAAATAAATAATAAATACACTTCAACTTATTTGAAAAAAAATTCTTTAAGAAAGGGAGAAAGCTTTGCAACTTTTTTCACTAGTTGAAACTCAACTCTCATTCAAAAACAAAGAGCCAAAACAAGCGGAAAACTGTCTGGAAAGCTACAGACCCATAATAAGAAGTCTCCATGCTTCACTAACTAATCACATTCTTTAATCTAGTAATGAGAACCCTATTCAACTTTATTGCATTAATTACACTTGATTTCATCTATGCAGTTAGGCACCAACTTTCATCTTTTAACATCTCTTATGGCTTAAGAGGGAGTTTAACACTAATTACCAACACTGTTCCTTCATTGTTTGCAGTTGTCTTTTGGATGAAGTACACACAAAAAAAGAAAAAGATATCTCTGAAGTTTACACTTAACCCTTGTCATACTGAACCCCGAAAATTCTGGTTTTGGCAGGAGATGTAGACCAAGATCAGCCTGCATATAAGTGCAATCTGATCTTATTCTACGACTCCTGCTTGTACTTTTCATGCCAGAGTTGTTTATGAAATTAATTTTTAAAGAAATATTGATTTTTGAACAAGTTCTATCAGTACTTTCAGCCCTTTGACTTTACAGCAATTCAGTAAGATAATTTATACAGCATGACAAGGTTAATCTAAGTCATGCACCATTAGTACATTTTGTACATGTTACAGTGTGATTCTTTAGTCATTCCTATTGCAAGATATTTTCATTGGTTGCCTCTATGATTACCGATTCTGGACTTAAATTGCCCCTTCATTTTTTGTTTTTAAATTGCATTAGCGGTGCCTTGCATCAGACATTTGACCAAGTTTATTGATCTTCAAATTCTTAATTTTTCTATTTCATTCAGAACTTAGAGAGTTTGAAACCTTAAAGCAACACTATTTAACCAGGAAAGGATGAAACATAAATAGAGCAAGAAAATTAAATGATCATAAATGGACAATTTTACATGACGACCAAATCAGTTTTATTTTCCTTTGGTGGCTTGTAAACATCATGAAAATAACGGTCATTTGATCTCTAACAATCCATAAAAGTAATTATCTCTTCTCAGTTTTCTGATTATCCTGATGACCATCAGCCATATTGTAGTCTCTGAGGACAATTTTAACCAATTGACCAGAATGGTCAACAAAGATTCGTAGATCACATGTCCCTCACAATCAGAGAACAATCAGTGCCACTCTGACCATAGGTCACTATGTTCACACAATAGCTCTTGGACATGTCCATTACTGCCAGACCATTCATAATTAAACCACTAACAGACAGCAAAATTTTAGACTGGTCCAAAAAGAATGGAGTTGCAGACTACAATTTAAATATATGATTTTTGTTTACCTTTGGGGTAGAAAATATTATGGATAATGAAGAAATTGCTTTTAACAAGCAATTTCTTCATTTTCCACAATGTTTTCCAAAGATTTTTTCTTATGGGCAACTAAAAGTATCAATAAGTGGGAATGGGTAAAAGATTTCATATTGTATAATAATGCTCTACAAAAAAGCCTTTATTTTTTATTCTTTTGAGTCATAACTTCTAAATTGTTTCACAGCTGTATAAAAGCTAAATTACACACAATTTCTTCATTATCCACAATGTTTTCTACACCAAAAAGACAGACTTTCAAAATTTTATCAACTAAGTTTGCAACTTCTTTCAATTTAGACCAGTCTAAAATTTGGTTGTCTGGTAATGGGTATGTTTGTGAATCCAACCCTATGTCTCCACTACATGCATTCAGGACCACCAAAAAAAGAGCAAAGTACCGGTAATCTCAATCTACTTTTCCCCAAACATTTTCAAGAACTTGCAAAAGAGTTTTTAATTAGTTGTCTCTAAATTGATCCCAATCAAGTTGGCGAATTTATGAAGGATGCCCTAATTGACAAAAGTCCTGCTGCATACTATGATGGGGAAAATGCACTTCCTGGAATGCCCTGCAGGACATGCAATAAGAGCATTAGTAGCTTAAATCTTTTACTGCAAAGCTTCATTAATGAGCTATCACAGAACATGAACTATTTTTCCCTAGAAATTCTCATTAAAGCTTCCCATCAGACTGTAGAAGGCAAGTAATTCATTTCAATACTTAACCCATTCCCATTCAGTGAAGTTTTAAGACGCCCCCAAGAAAAAAATTGTTTGTTTGAATGGGGTTTTACGCCGCTTTCAACAATCTTTCAGTTATATCGCAGCGGCTGGAGCACCTAACAATGGAATCCTGGTATTTCTCACACCAGTACTACCATTACAGTCCTTTCCTAGCCTCCAGCTGCTATTCCACATAGGTCTACGATTATCGCCCCATAGGTGAGAGACAAATAGTCGGAAAGGATGAGTGCCCCCGTTGAGGATCGAACCCGGGACCTCTAGATTGACAGCCCGACGCGCTACAAACTGCGCTATGACTGCGCCCCCAAGAAAAAAAGCTTTGCAAAACATTGTGGAAAATGAAGGAATTGCTTGTTAAAAGCAATTTCTTCATTATCCACAATATTTTCTACCCCAAAAGTAAAAGAAATCTAGAATATGAGAAGCTTTAAACTGTCGTCTGCAATTCAGGACAGTCTAAAATTTGTCGTCTGGTAATGGGTTAAAGTAGCTTGAGTAAAAATTTACAAATGCATATACTTGTATCTAAAGGTTTGCATGTAACGAAATGCAATACTAACTTGTACTACATCTTGCAGTATATGAAAAGAAGCCTTGAAAAGGACAAAGGACAAATAAAAGTCTATGTGCATGTATGGAGCTTGGTTTAAATTGCATGGTAAGATCCTTGCATTCACTCCAAAAGTGGCTCATTTGTATTCCCAAAAGGTTGACCCCTACCATTTATCATTTCACTACAAGGGGTGGGAGGGGTAGACAGCAAGCCGCATTAACTGCACCCTATAATTTTGACAGATGCTGAAAGCATGACAAAAACCTTTTCCTCATGACTTCTATGTTAAACAATTGATGATTGTATCTCACTAAGGCTTTCACAAACCAAGGGTACTGAAAATAGCCCATTACAAGCTGACAGAACTTTGGACTGTTCCAAGTTCTAAGAAGTTACAACCACCAATTTCAAGTTGATAGAATTTAAAATATTATCTGTCTTTCTTGATAGAATAGAATGTGGAAAAATTATGAAACTGTTTTCGACAAAATATTCTTATCTTCTCCTAAACATTTTCTTTGAAGTCATAAAAAGTGATTGTTTGGAAATGCAGGTTAACTAGTTCAGCCAAAATGTGACAAAATTGTATATTGTGTACAGATATATTACTTTAAGCAATACCTCACAAAAATATTTCATGAAAAGTTTATGAAATTTTAAATTTTTTCAACTTTCGGGTTGAAATTATTGTGATAAATGGAGAAACTGCTTGGTTCAAGCAATTTCTTCATTTTGCCAAATGTTTTCCCAAATATTTCTTTTGAGGGGCATCAAAAAGTGTCACTGTGTAGGAATAGCTTAAAGTAAGAAAGTTTTATTTCTTTTTTAATTCATATATAGACAAATATGCCAGATACTCTGCCTGCTGCGATGTACAACTCAGAACCTCCATATTCTTGGTTCAAAATTATTTCTCTAACAGATGATTCCTCTACATAGCTCCTAACTATTTTCTATATTGTTTTATCCCTTATGCTGAATGTTTATGCTGAATAAAATTAGAGCACTGGAAGATAAGTAATTTTTCTGTTAATTAGTTCTAAAAAGAACTGAAACTGGCTTTAACCCAATCCCACACAGTGACGCTTTTGGACGCCCCTATAAGAAAAGCAAATTGAGAAAGCATTGTGTAAAACGAAGAAATTGCTTGTAACAAGCACTTTCTTCATTTCACACAATGTTTTCTACCCAGAAAGTTTAAAAAAAATCTAAAATTCCATAAACTTTAAATTGGCGTCTGCAACTCCTTTGAATTTGGACCAGTTTAAAGTTTTACCATCTGGGAATGGCTTAAACAGGTAGAGTAGACAAAGATTGATTGCACATATATGTGCAGGCACATATATATAAGCAATCAAATCTTAGTCTTTATTACAGGATTCAGCATCACAAGGGAAATCCCTGTTGCATTTAGTTGAGTGACACGGATTTATGATTTTCATGAATCTTGCTTAATCAAATAATTTTGTTTGATTTTCATCTTTCATCATACACATCATTTGTTTGGATACAATTATTATAAGGGATAAGATAAGTTTCGACATTTGGCATACCATTTCTACTGCAACAAAGAAATAATTAACTGATACTAATGGTTCTGTTTTAATGAATACTTTTAAATTCTCAATAGAAGATAGTCATTCTGTAAACAAGTAGACTATAAGAATAGATGATTGACCTTACCAGTTAGAGGTTTGCTTGGGTACAAGTACTGACAAATGCATGCTGACAGGCTACCATTCTTGCCAATCACAACTTTGACATTATTGCCCACCTGTCTGATTCATTAAAGTATAACAGACATTGGCCATGTTGCCCTTCACAGGAACATTGCTGGGACATATAACAGGCTATTTTCAGAAAGCCTTAACCTTAAATGTGATAGAATATATGATATTCACCTACAATAAGTTGGGACTCTTTCAAAAGAAAATATCTGCAGTCACATTGATCTTTACAACTTTATTTTGAAGAATCAAATTAGTTGTCTTAATAGTCAATACTAGGAATAGAAAAGGACCAAAGTTTTATCAATTCAACATATAAATTCATTATGCTATTCTTAAATGCATAAATGCCCATCAAACAGATGGCTTAGTATTTTCAGTATTGGCAATTTTAAATGAAAAAGTTCATTTTATAAGGCGGGTGTTTTACTTTACTATGGTCCATACAAGTTTAGGTGTGTACTAAAAGGTGACAAGAGAAATCATCATAAATCATTACCCATGTCAGCCTAACCACCCTTGGCTGACAGCCACCCTATGTCTAATATAATAACCAGCATATTTTATACTATATATAGAATATTCATATTTAATCATACAACCTTCCTTGTCATAATGTCAAGCTAATATCATTGTGTCCATCTTCACATACCAACTTGTGTGACATTATTACTGTTATGCAGAATTTCCATAATACCAACACTTCCATTTTTAGCTAGTAAAGCGTCAGCTTTGATAGCTTAAGTTAACAGACAAAATTTGAGGTCATCTCAACGAATGCAAACTGCCACTGGATGTTTAACCACTAAATCCATTGATTGCATACGCCTTAAAAAAGCAGTTCTTATGAATATTAGAAATAATGCAAACTCTATTCAAATTGTACAGAACCCTTTCAAAAGCATGCTATTTAACCCATTCCCACTCAATCCCACTTTTAAGAATCCCAAGAAAAACACTTTCGAAAACATTGTGGACATTCAAATTTGAAGAAATTGCTTGTAACATGCAATTTCTTCAATTTCCACAATGTTTTCTACCATATAAGGGACATATTTTCTAAATTCCACCAACTTGACATTGTCCCCTGTTTCCAGTCAGATTTTGTAGTGGGTTAACTCCTGGGTTACTTTAATCTGGTTTATTTATCATGATAACCTTTGACAAAGAAGATAATACTTAACAGAACTGTGCTTTGCTAGCTTACAGTACTTTCAGTACTTTCAGTACTTTCATTTTAGAAGAGAACCATCTATAGCATAGTAAACATCAATAGGTACCCTATTTATTGCAGTAAAAAATTCTATGAATAACCTACAAAATATAGATGAAATGTTTCTTCATAACTAAAATCTTATCAAAATATTTTTTCTGGTTTATCTGACAAATAAAAAGAGGTCATGACCCCTTGACATACATTAGGAGAGAAAATAGTAAATGTTATATCATTACAAATTACAATCTTGTCACTGACAGTCATGTGCAGTGTTAGTTAAATCATTGCAGGTAACATGATAGACATGAATACATGTATATGAACTGCACAGATAATTCACATTTTGTCTGACCTGTTAAAAAATATCGAAATCTTAAATGCTGGTGGCCATGTACATGTACTCAGAGATGTAGTTCAAGTTATTTGGGTTCATTTGTTCAATTTCTACACACAAACCTAGGATTGGGACCCCCTGTGTATAAATCTACATCATTCATTTGAAACCATAGTAGGTATGCAAATTTACTCAAATGTCTAGGGTCAATATTCCAGTGAACTATTCAAAGCAATAAAACAAAAATAGTGTTATAATAGAAATTAACCCTTATCATGCTGAATAAATTACCTTACCGAATTGCTGTAAATTCAAAGGACTGAAAGCACTGATAGAACTTGTTGTTCAAAAATCAATATTTCTTTTAGAAATCAACTTTATTAACAACTCTGGCAGGAAAAGTACAAGCAGAAGGTGTAGACTAAAATCAGACTGCACATAAGTGCAGTCTGATTTTAGTCTACACCTCCTGCCAAAACCGGAATATTCCGGGCTCAGCATGACAAGGGTTAAGAAAAGAAGTAAATTTTATCTCTGTATCTCCAGGTGGTAAAGTTTGGAACAACCTCCAAAAAGAGATAGATCTAGTGAATTTCTGTTCCAATTGCACATCCAGGAACTCGCGAGGTTGGTCCAAAGGCTAGAAACAGGTAACCAAAGGTAGGTGCCGGTGTTTTTTCTATTGTTTTTTTTTTTAAGTTTCTAGCGAAAAATGGATAATTATGGCAATGCTGTGTCGTGTAAAGATGACTTCTCGGTGCATACGGCCCAAAACTGCGGTTGAAACCGAAATAATTTCCGCTGGTTCAAATTCAAAGAACATGTTGACAACAATTTATAGTTAATAGTTCATGGAATTTTAAATTATTTGTCTTTTGTTGTAGAAATCATTGTGAAAAATGAAGAAATAGCTTGTAATAAACGACTTCAGATTAACCTCAATATTTTCTAAGACTTTTATTCTTTAGGGCATCAAAAAGCATCAAGATTGTGTGAAATGATTTAAGGTCAACAATCTATTATTATAAGCCACATTATAAATTTTAATATTATAACATATAGGTGTTGTATAATTGAGGAAAGCAGAATTATTTCCCAATTTGTCAGTTTTTTTAAAGGAAGTTAAATATTCTACTGCAAAAATGAAGATTAGTGTTAAAGGAAAAGCTACAAAAATAGGACATTGTAACTTAATAGAATTACTTTTTCTCTTCTTACAAAAGCCAGTTTGACCAGTCCTTCAAAGTCCTATTTTATTTTGAACGAGTCAGAAATAACAGCAACAATTACTGGAATAACCAAATTCAATGCAGCCTTGAATGTATGTGTGTTGAAGAAATTTCAGTGGTGAAAATTTGTGGGTAAAGCTGAATTCCTTGTTACAATGCTGTCTACCTTGGTACTTTTTTTTCAAATTTAGCACACTTTGAAGTGGTGTTTGCAACTTCTTTCATTTAAGACCAGTGTGAAATTTTGCCATGTGGTAATGGGTCAAAGGTAGCTCCAAATCATTTTTTTCATTCATAAATATTTAACTAGAATTGAAGTGGTTTCTGAATGGTCCTGATGAGTTTTTCACCTGTCAGGTAAGTATGAAATTCCATAACAAATCACCGGAAATAGTAAAATACATGATAAGATGATAAGCATTATAATTGACCCTATCACCTGTTTTTAATCGTGCATTAAGAAACCAGGCCATCTATATCCAGTATATAACTTTAAACATGGCATCTGGTATATCTTGATGAGTCTAACACATCGTGATCATATATCCAGAGATTTAGAAATTAGATGTGCTTGTAGATCTTGAAAATTCTTTGATTCTTATATAAGATTTCTTTCTTTGTTTCTGTATAAAATAGGGCGTCCCCTGGTGGAATCCATATGGGGACCAAGAAGCATTCTTTTAACTTTGGAGGAATGAAACTAGATGATGCTACATGCAAAAAATGCAACCCCTTTGCCTAAATTTAACCTCAGACAAGACCAACAATAGAAGAAAAATAGACTGCTCAATCATTTGATAGACATTTGCTTATAATGATTCAAGGTCAGAACATTTTGTATACCTATCAGTTATCAAAGTCATATTTCAAAAATTGACATGATGAGTAAAAATCCTGTTTAGAATTGCACTAAGATCAAAGGACTTCAATCAACAGAAGCCCTAGATGAAGATTGATATTTCTTTTGAAAACTAGTTTTATAATCAATTCTGGCTAGAAAGGAACAAGCATGTGGTTTAGAATAAGATCAGACAGCACATATCAGCAGTCTGATCTTTGTCTTAACATCCCACAAACAGGAACATTCCTGATTCATATGAGTACTTTTTTGTTTTTAAACTAATCATAGGATTCATTTAACCCTTTCCTGTTTTTGGAAATTTGAGACTAGTCCAAATTGAAAGAGGTTGCAGACGACAATGAAAACTGGATGCCATTTAAAATGAAATCATCCCATGTAGTAGAAAATATTGTGGAAAAAGGAGAAATTGCTTGTTACAAGCAATTTCTTCATTTTCCACAATGTTTTCTCGTGTATAAAATCACAGGATCGTAAAATCACGTATTTGAAAGGGAAAGGGTTAAATACTTTTGCATAACCATAAAAAGATTATTATCATACCTGGTTTAACCCATTCCAACACAGCAAAATTTTAGACCAGTCCAAATTGAAAGAAGCTGCAGACGACAATTTCAAGTTGATAGAATTTTAAACTTTTTCGTTATTTTGAGTAGAAAACATTGTGGATAATGAAGAAATTGCTTGATACAAGCAATTTCTTCATTTTCCACGATGTTTTCAAAAGCTTTTTCCTTGAGGGGCGTAAAAAGGAGGGCTTAAGTTGTAATGGGTTAAACTTAACCTAATACATGTTATTTCAGAGACTAATTTCTTTGGATTAGTTTCCCCAAAATTTATTTTTCAATTATTATTATCATTATTATTATTAGTTTAAATTAAAATAGCTCTTAATGATAAACTTACCATGCAACAGTTACAGAACAGATTTTTGAAAGGCTATTTCTTTGTAAAAACTGCATGTAATTGCAATATTGTAGGAAAGGACAACAAAGCCTTTTACCTGTTCCCACACAGTCCCCCCTTTTGACACCCCTCAAGAAAAATAAGATTTAAAAAATGTGGTTACTGATTATAAAAGAATAAAGCAATTCTTAATTTTCCACAATGTTTTCCTGAAAATATTATGTCATTTTATCAAGTTTAAACTATATCTTCAATTTCTCTGATATCTGGTAATAGGTTAAAATTTTATTCATTTCCTTGCAAAGAGTTTTAAGAAGGTTCATAAAGTTATAATTATTCTAATTTTGATTGGATAAATGACTTTTAAATCTGAAGGGGTTGCAATAAACTGCAGACAACATTCTTTGCTTATCTTCAAGTTATGGCATAAAATAAGCTCCCAGATGATATAGAAAAGATTAACTTCCAGGTACCAATCTAAAAATAGCTCTGCTGATAAAATATATTTTGAGAAAAACATTTTTACAGGTCTGCTGTCAGATTGTAACAGTTCAAGACAGAACAAAGGAAACATTTTCAGCTGATAAGTGACATGGACTGACACGAAACTGGGACAAAGGTTGTTGGAAAAAACTGGTTGTAAAGTAATTGACCTTATCATGTTGTGGCTGCATCCAAATAATTTCTCAGTATTTATCATGCACAATTTTTCTTAAAAACTGATTTTGAAGAATTCAAAACAATTCAACATCTGTTAATCCTCGTCATACTCATCTCGGAATGTTCCTGTATTGGTAGGAGGTATAAAGACCAGCAGGCACATAAGTGCAGTCTGATCTTAGTCTACACTACCTGCTTGTGCCTTTATGCAGCACTTATTGGTGAAATTGATTTCTGAAAAAATCAAGAGTGCCATAGTCACAATATACACCGCCACTTTGCTGCTGTTTCACGAAAATGTTTGTATACACTACTTATTTTGACAGAACCAAATTCAAAACATTTGCAGACTACCTTTTTAAATTGTCAAGTTCAAACTGTTCATTATGATTGATTGATTGAATGGGCCCAGAGACTAAGTGTCAAGGGGCATAACTCTTGCAAAAGTCAATGAACCATAAATCCTTGATCCATGTACACCTACAAATTATGGTGATGACATTGACCAAGTTTCATTTAAATCAAGACAAAAGGTAGGAGGAGTTGCGTTCATAAGGCTGCAATTTCAATAAGCCCCTGAACTAAGTCTAAAGGGGGCATAAGTCAGGGAAAAATTAATGAACCATAAAATCCTTACTTCATGAACATCTACCAATTTAGGTTATAACATCGACCAATTTTCATTTAGATCCAGCCAGAAACTTAGGAGGAGTTGCATTCACAAGGCTGCAATTTCAATAAGCCCCAGAGACTAAGTTTTAAGGGGCAATAACTGAGGCAAAAATCAATGAACCATAAAATCCTTACTTCATGCACATCTACCTATTAAAGTGATAACATCCACCAAGTTTCATTCAGATCCAGTCAGAAACTTAGGAGGAGTTGCATTCACAAGGCTGCAATTTCAATAAGCCCCAGAGACTAAGTTTAAAGGGGGCATAAATGAGGCAAAAATCAATGAACCATAAAATCCTTACTACATGCACATCTACCAATTAAGGTAATAACATTGACCAAGTTTCAAAAAGAACCAGCCAGAAAAGAAGGAGTTGCATTCACAAGACTGCAATTTCAATAAGCCCAAGAGACTAAGTTTTAAGGGGGCATTACTGCGGCAAAAATCAAGGAACCATAAAATCCTTACTTCATGCACATCTACCAATTAAGGTGATAACTGAGAAGATGACGCCAATATACTACCGCCTCTGGCGGCATATAAAAAAACCCTCTATAAGGGCTTCCAGTATTTTCAGTCCTTTGATTTGAAAGCATTCTTTGAAAACAATTCATTGTTTTTCACATTGTGCTTGCCTTTTTTTCAAAGATAAAAAATCAGTTAGTTTTATTTTTTACAGTAGAACCTCGTTAATTCGAACGTCACTGGTTCGTAGGTATGTGTTCGTTCGTATACTTTACGCGGTCCCGATCTTATTCCTTCTTTATCTTTGTTACAAAGTTCTGTCTAATTCGAACGTCAGTGGTTCGTAGTTCGTAGGCCATTTCAAGTCCCGAAAGTATATTTAGAGCACAAACTCCTATGTTTAATTCGTAGGTGTGATAAATTAATTGTCTCCAATCACCACTTACCTCGATTTTCACACCTACTGATCTAAATGACAATTATGTGTTATCATGTACCTTTTGTTAAAAGGGGCTGTTTGGTTTGTAAGTTGGGTAATTCATCGAATCAAGATTCCCGTAATTATCGCCGAAAATTTACTTTTAATTGACGCACCCCATCAGTATCGGTGTTATTGCTCTCTTAGAAATTCTAGCACTTAATTTAATTCTGTGATTGCTTTCTTCACAATTGTTAGTCCTCCTTTTTATGATTTCATGATAGAATACTCAGAGTGATTTGATCCAATGTATTGTAAAGGGAAATCACTCAGACGGAGTCTACCATTTGATACAAACACTGTGTTTAAAAAATGCCAAAAATTAACAAAGAAATAAAAACATAAAAAATACAAGACGAGTAATTTTTAATGTATTTTTATGTACTCCTAAATTAATATCTGCAGGTCTTGTGTAGAAAACAGAACCAATTTAGAATCAATTCCTAAATGGGAGACAGAACAAGACCATGTCAGATTCCGTGTATCTCAAACAGCCGACCTCTTTCCCTCCGTTTTGTTCGTACTACGCTTAATTCGTATAAATTTTCCCGGTCCCTTGCGCTACGAACTACCGAGGTTTTACTGTATTTGAAAGGAGTGTAAGGCCACTTTTACGATTATCCACCCGTGACAGACAAATGTCAGAAAGGATCAAACCCAGGATTCCATTATTCAGTTGGTAAATGGTTGTATTCATTCTGGCCTGGCCTGGAGTGGAATATCAATGACCACATTACTCAATCTGCATAATATCAAGCATGATAGAAGCAAAAATAAAGTGACTGAAAGGGAAGAATTACAATTTCCTTCTGAATGAGACAGAGGTAAAGACGGAAGCAAATTGTAAAATGGCCTTAACCTGATAGGACGTTTCTTTAAAATGTGTCTGAACACTCTATCTTTAACCCATTACCAGATGGCAAAACATTGGACCTATCCAAATTCAAATGAGTTGCAGACAACAGTTTGAAGTTCATGATCTTTTTTTTTTTTATATATTTTTCCCCAAGTTTCTGGATATAAAACATTGTGGAAAATGAAGAAATTGCTTGTTACAAGCAATTTCTTCATTTTCCAAAATGTTTCCCTGTTTATTTTTCCCGAGGGGCATTAAAAAGCATCATTGTGTGGGAATGGGAACAAAGTTCAGGTAATGGAAAATTAATGGAATTAATTTTTTCAGAGACAGACACATGAAAAACAAGTATTATATGCCTGTAATCATTTTATGCAGTAAATAATAAAAGACGGAAATGGCTAAATGGTAAATAACTCAATGTATATAAGAAGCATAAGTTTTGAATTTGTTGTTAACAACTTCAGACAACTGCATTCCATTTACTTTCTTGTACAGCACCTAAATGATGAATGATGCACCCTTGAAACAAAGCTAGGTGTTAATTTTTTGCCTTCATTCCACACATCTGGATAGATTTATGTTAAATGATTATTACAGCTGGTGAAAAGACAATTCACAAATATTTCGCATTCAGAAGTTCATGTTCAAATTAAATAAGTGAGTTTTTTTAATGAAATCTTTATCAAATATCATACCAATTAAGAAACACTGCATCTGGCATGAAACAACCTTATTCCCTTTTCAATTTGGATTAAACTTATAATTCAAATTCATATATATTTTCTTATAGGAGTAAATTGTTTCTGAAAAATTTGCAAACAAGATTTTTTGTAAAACTACAAGATCAAAAGTATGTAACAAACATAACCAACCTTTCAAAACAAGCCCCTCCCTGCCATCCCTCCCCCTATGAACACTTGCAAAGGTTATAAGCCATTTCTTCATTTTACACAATGTTTTCCTACTTGCTTTTCTTGATGGGCGTCTAAAAGTGTCACTGTGTGGGAATGGGTTAATGGAGGAAACTCAGTTCATTGATAGCAGCCAATTTGATTATTATTAAACAGAGGAAGAGAAAATTTACTTCAGACCTTTTGTAATCTATCCATATTTAATATTGACCCATTCACACTCCGTGACACCCCCAAGAAAAAAGCTTTGGAAAACATTGTGGAAAATGAAGAAATTGCTTTTTACAAACAGTTTCTTCATTATTCACAATGTTTTCTACCTCAAAGGTAAAAATTTCATAAGCTTTAAATTGTTGTCTGCAACTCCTTTCAATTTGGACAGGTCTTCAATTTTGCAATCTGGTAATGGGTTAAGACTGTTTTTCTGACATGAATAGGCAATCTGGAACTTGGCACATCACTTGAGCCAATGATACATGTATCTGGAGCACTTGAATGACAGTTTAATAACTCTGGTAATAAATTCCAGGAAATCCTCCAAGAAAACAGGTAAGCCAGTAAATGGACTGCAGACAATGTATTGTCCATTTTGATATGGACAATTAATAAACAGGAACTCCTGGTCTATCTGGGTAGACTCTTAACACTCATCTTTTAGAAAAGTTGAAAGGATTTCTTTTTTTGGAGGGTGTAGATAGGAGGTGGGTGTGAGTTCCTCAGTATTGGATAATTCTTCCATTGAGCTAATTAGACAGGCAGCTCAAACTAAAGTAGTAACATGGTTTTAAAACAAGAGAACTACAGTATGCTGCTAAGGTGCTTGATTATAGAAAATTTATGTTGAAACAAGAGCACTGCCTACGGATGCCTACGCTTGGCTGTTAGGTGCTGGATGGTGGACAAAATCCATCTAGAGTTATCCCTTTTGATAGTATAGGTTGCTCTTTTAATTGTGAACAAGTATGCCAAGTTTCAAGTGATAGCCTTTAGTAAAACCAGAGATATCACAAAATGTCAAAGTCTATGCATGACGACAACAACGACACCAAGGCTATAGCAATACCTCGGGTTTTCTCCAAAAACAGCCGAGCTAAAAAGGGGGGGGGGCATAATTCTAACAAAAAAAGTATTTAGACTTATCTCTCTCAATAGTATGGAATTTGGTACTGCAAGTGGCAGTTATACCAAGTTTCAAGCAAAATCTAAGATATGGGAATTCTTAAAGTTTGTCACACTGACAACTCCTATGACAACAGTACGCCAAAGTTTTGACCTATAAAAACAGCCAAGCTTAATTTATCAGTATATGCTCGAGTTGATTTGCTTCTTTAAATCTATAATCCTGTTGGAAATATATTATTTAGTTACAAGCATTTTCTACTTTATTAAGAAACTTTCAGTTGACCATTATTGCATCTGTCAATCACAGAAAAAAATGACTGATCAAATCATCCATTTAGAAGGGAGTGAAGTTTGAATTCCAACATTGGCTGCCATTTACATGAAGCATTTTTATTGGTTTGACGACTTAAACATCATAACTACAGCTTATTCAAGCTGTAGTTATGATGTTTAGGTTGCCAACCAACCATTCTACTTTCTAGCCATAAATTTTGCAAAAAAATTCTGTTTAAAATAGAAGTGGAATTTCCTGACTTAGCTATTCAATCCAGGTGTAGGGATAATTTCATCTGAAAAGTTTGTTTGGACTTGACTTTCCAGCAGACATGTAGGGAACAGAGAAACCAACAGTAATTACTTATATCTACAATACATTCACTTTTTTTCTCAGACCAGTTAGGCAGATTTTTACATTCTCTGTGCTATGCTGAATCAAATGGAATGCTCTTCAGCTGCTGTTTATGATATTTAACCCTTGTCATGCTGTATAATTACCTTACTGAATTGCTGTCAAATCAAAGGACTGAAAGCACTGATAGAACTTGTTGTTCACAGATCAATATTTCTTTTGGAAATCAACCTCATAAACAACTCAGGAAGGAAAAGTATGAGCAGGAGGTGTAGACTATGATCAGCCTGCACATAAGTGCAGTCTGATCTTAGTCTACATCTCCTACCAAAACCGGAATATTCCGGGTTCAGCATGACAAGGGTTAAGATGCATTATGTCGAGATTCAGCAAATAAAGTTGCACAATACATGTATAATTATTACTTTGTTCAATACTTCCATACGAAGCAAGAATATCTGTACATTATTCAAGCTCTTGATGCGAAAGGATCAGTTTGAATGGTATCAGCTGTTATTTCTCTTCATAACTTAATTAGCAGATTTTATCCAGGTAATTCTTTTCGCTTACCCAGCAAAAAATTGATAAGTTTGGTTCATTGGAATTAAATTGACAACAACATATCATCAATGGGTGACTATAACAATGTAACTACAGCTTAAATTAGCTGTAGTTACCATGTTTAGATTACCTATTGGACAACCTATATCATTTACCATCATTAGAGCACCTAACTTTCAACTGAATTTTTGCTGCAATTCAAGAAAAGAATCATATTATGAGTTTAATTTTAAACCCTAGTAACTACAGCTAGAAAATGAATAAAGCTGTAGTTATGAGTTATAAGGAGTAAAGTAGCTATATAGCCTACTAACCTGATTAGGGGTTTCTGTATTAATGTAACCTTTTCACCCAGATTTTTATCTTGAAATATGATTCAGTGTTTTTCTATATCTTCAAATTCATCAAGCAGAAGTCAAGATGCAATGTAATCTGGGTGACATTATACCCAATACAATAATATAACATCCCCCTCAGGTGTGCTTTGATTAAATTTCTTCCTCAGTCAAATATTTCTCTTTTTAAAGATATCTTAATACCTGTTTTAGACTAATTTTCTTTTCCCATGTCAATGACCTTTCTGGCTTATTACAGGTTATTTAACTCTTACTGAATTTCCCTGCAGTTCATTTTTCTTCCCTGCCATTCAAAAGTTTTCAATGGCCATATGGCATGTAATGATGAAGACCATTCAATTCAATTATTTCAGATTAGTTAACCCATTATCAGATGTCAAAATTTAAGATAGTTCTAAAATTCAAAGAAGTTGCAGACAACAAATTTCAGTTGAAGAAATTTTGGATTTTTTTTTTACTTTTGGGGTAGAAAACATTCTGGATATAAAGAAAAAGCTTGTAACAAGCCCTTAAAGATTTCGTCAACTTAAAATTGTTGTCTGCAACTTCTTTGAATTTAGTTTGGTCTAAAATTCTATCATGTGGGAATGAGTTAAGCCTTGAAATAACGGATTGACAGTTAAGTGAAGTATAAAACAAATAAACCAGAATCTAGTACTTTGCCCTACTAGGTCATATTTATACAGGAATTAGGACAAGATACCTGCAGTGCTTTGATCTTGTCATTTAAGACAGAAACTAATATGACTTTGTTTGCATCCAATTAAGACTGTTATCCTTTCAATATAATTTCTAGACAACAAAACTTTAGACGAGTCCAAATTCATTGTAATGAAGTTATAAAAATTGTCTTTTAGGGAAGAATATACATGTATTGTGGATAATGAAGAGATTGCTTTCCTTGGTGGTGGTGGGAGGGAATAAAATGTGGAATGGCTCAATAAAATATTTATGTTTGGCATACAGGATTAACCCTTTCCAACATAAGAACATTTTAGACTGGTCCAAATTGAAAGGAGCTGCAGACGACAATTTCAAGTTGATAGAACTTTAATTTTTTTTTGTCTTTTTGGATAGAAAACATTGTGGATAATGAAGAAATTGCTTGATCCAAGCAATTTCTTCATTTTCCACAATGTTTTCCAAAGCTTTTTCATTGAGGGGCGTAAAAAGGAGGGATTGAGTGGGAATGGGATAAGGGTCATGCTTTTGTGTGTCACAGTGAAGAAAGCTTATTCTGGAAGAAACTACTCTTCAAATGACAATTTTGTAGAGACAGTGCAGGTCAGGACTGCATTTCAAGAGGTTTTAACCCATTCCAACACAGTGGAATTTTAGAGCGGTCCAAATTGAAAGGAGCTGCAGACGATAATTTCAAGTTGATGGAATTTTAAATTTTTTCATCTTTTTAGATAGAAAACATTGTGGATAATGAAGAAATTGCTTGTTCCAAGCAATTTCTTCATTTTCCACAATGTTTTCCAAAGCTGTTTTATTGAGGGGCTTAAAAAGGAGGGATTGAGTGGAAATGGGTTAAGTGTCATTGGTTTTACTCCAAGCTATGTCTGATCATCAGGGGGAGGGGCTGGATAACAAAGTTAGGGTTTAGTAATATTAGTAATAAAGAAGCTCAGGAACAATTGAAATGTGTAATAGATATACAGGCTTAGAATTACATGCTTATGGTATAATAAAGAAACTCAGGACAAAAATTCTGATGTGTAATTGATATACCTTTACTCATTACGAGATAGTAAAATTTTGGACTGATGCAAATTGAAAGAAGTTCCAGACAACAATTTAACATTTCATGAAATTTATTTTTTTCCATTTTCAAGGTAGAAAACATTGTGGTAAATGAAGAAATTTCTTGTTAAAAGCAATTTCTTCATTTTCCACGATGTTTTCCACATTGCCTTTCTTGAAGGACCTTTGAAAAATTCATTGTGTGGGAATGGGTTAACCCATTCCCACTCAATCCCTCCTTCTTACACCCCTCAACGAAAAAGCTTTGGAAAACACTGTGGAAAATGAAGAAATTGCTTGGATCAAGCAATTTCTTCATTATCCACAATGTTTTCTATCCAAAATGACGAAAAAATTTAAAATTCCATCAACTTGAAATTGTCGTCTGCAGCTTCTTTCAATTTGGACCGGTCTAAAATTCCACTGTGTTGGAATGGGATAAGCAAAAGAAATAATGCAGCTCGGCCATGCTTCAAAACTGAAAATGTTTTGCATCTGAAAATGGGTTGACTGATTGCAGCCAGATATTATGAAAACATTCTTCATTCATAGCTGTACAAGGGGACCGTAAATCGTCGGAAATGTGTAGCCACATGAAAAGACAAATTGACAAATTTCAAAACCTTATTGCCTCTTTCAGAACTCATTTTAATGATTTTGGAAATTCCCAAATCTTGTTTGAAACAAAATTTGAATAAATTTGTCATGGAAATTTTGAATTCAAATACATTTTGACGATCAGAATTTTGAAAAAGAATGATTTCATTTCCAATCAGACTTTTGTCATCTCTTTTTCCTTTGCCCCAAAATATGTTTTTTTTTTACCTTTTTAATTTTGCATTATACCAAGATAGATATCCAAGAATGATCTGTGCCATTTGACCTTCCAATGTGATCTTGACCCTGAATAGATTTTTAAAGGGGCACTTTTGTAATAATGGAGAACAATTATTGTGCTAATCTAAATAGACTATTTTAAATGTAAGACCTATAGTCCAAACACACATTAGACTTTCAGGTGAAACTTTGTCCTGAACGATCTATTAAATAGCATGTTCCCAGATGATGGACAGCAAATGTGCAACTCTAAATAAAAAATTTGCAATAAGTATTAGAATTGACGGATCACGGCTGTGGATCAGGATGCCGGACGCACCAAACTCTTGACCTAAGGTCTCCTACAACGAATAAAGATGAGTAGAGCATTATAACAGCTCATCAAACTGATATGACAGAATTCATCTAACTGATAGAATTATTGTACTTCCTTTTCCATTCCTTCTTTTCAGAAAGAAAAAAAGTGAATTCACCAAAGTGTTTATTATCCTATTAAGCTATTAAATATACAGCATGTTTTTCTACGGGCTATGTTGTAGGTTTCATAGATTAATATCAGTTCAGTCTTGAGTTAAATTACTTTTTTAAAACTTTCTACCTTTGATTAACCACAAAAGAGGGAATCATTTTCACCCACCTGACAATAAAATGAAAACAATATTGAAATCAAATCTTCCCATACAGGTGATGACATGAGCAACAAACTATATTTGGCATACTAATGCTTATATGTCATCCCATGAAATCTTACCCACATGACTTGATTGCAATGGTTTATTCAAAACAATAATTCAGACATCACTAGAGAGGTATTAATGTGTTTCACCAACCTGTCTTTAAAATATCTGATATAATTTCACAACAAAAAAGACAAAACATAAATTTCCACCGACACTGGCCCTAAATGCCCCAAAATTGCAGCTAGAAAGAATATGTTTGGTGTTCATTATCTTAACCCTTTCCTGTTCAAATACGGGATTTTACGTTCCTGTGATTTTATACTCGAGAAAACATTGTGGAAAAAGAAGAAATTGCTTGTAACAAGCAATTTCTCCTTTTTCCACAATATTTTCCACCATATAGGATGGTTTCATTTCAAATGGCATCCATTTTTCATTGTCGTCTGCAACCTCTTTGATTTTGGACTAGTCTAAAATTTCCAAAAACGGGAAAGGGTTAAACCATTAGCACACAATCCTGCCTGCATTTTTACACGTCAAAGAAATACATGTATAGAAAACATATTGAGAAAAGAAGAAATTGCTTGTACTAAGTTCTCATAATGTTTTCTACCTCACATGGCCCATATTTTTCAATTAAAATCAACTTAATTTTGTCATCTGCAACCTCTTTCAATTTGGACAAGTCTAACATTCTGTTTGGGAATGAATTAAACATCTAAATCTAGAGGTTGTTCAAGGACAACTCTTGGCTCACATGCAAATGTTTAAGCTTCCAGTAAGTGACCTTCACCTTAGAACTTTAAGGCTATAAGGACTAAGATGCATATTTTTAAAAAAGGACCTTTAGTATCATGATGGAAAACAAATTGTGTTAATTGAAATAGTTATGGTCCAGAGAAAAAAACAACAAAAACCTTCAAGTGTGACCTTAACCTTGGCCACAACTTTACTAATCAACCTATGACCAGATTGGAAAAATTTTAGACAGGTCCAAATTCAAAGAAGTTGCAGATGACAATTCAAAATTTATGAAACTTTAGATTTTTCGATATTTTAGGGTAGAAAACATAAAGGAAAATGAAGAAATTGCTTGTTACAAGCAATTCCTTTATTTTTCACAATGTTTTCCAGATTGTTTTTCTAGGGGGTTCAAAGATAACATCATTGAATGGGAAATTTCAAATTCTGGTTTGGTGACTGATTACTGTTCGCTGAATGTGATGCTTTCTTCAGACTGGTTGCATGCAAGAACAGATATGATTGCAATGAAATATGTAACATCCAAGATTGAGACTAGTTGATGGGCAACAATCATGGCAAAATACTTTGAGAAGCAATCATAAATATTGAAGACATTTAAGATTGCATGTCTCTTTGGACAGACAAACATATTCACAAACACACAGAAATTGAACTCTCTTAGTGAAAACTAGTTGTCTAAATGATCACAAGCATCCATTTTATTCCAATACCAGGCGATAGAATTTTAGACTGGTCTGAATTAAACTATGTTGCAGACGACTTATTTCAGTTGATGAAATTTTGGATGTTTTTTAACTTTTGCGGAAACAATCATGATTGAAAATGAAGGAATTGCTTGTAATAAGCCATTTCTTCATTTTCCACGATGTTTTCAAAAGCGTCATTGTGAGAGATTGGGTTAAATGAAATGCTAAAGTCATGCAATCTATACCCAGATAAAAGGGCATAATATTTGCATTCCTTTCTTGCTTCAGACAGAGAAATACTTAAGAAAGATAATACCAATTAGTATGCTATTAGAGGGCTGTAACACTTTATGATTAAGATTCATTTACAATCTGACATTTTATTAGTCGATATATTAATAGCTATTAAGAACTGAGGAGGTACTTTCCTTTATGTCATTAGTATCAACAAATTCATTAACAGAGCAATAAACTTCTGAATCATGCACAATCTAGCTCCCTAGGTTATAAGGGGAAATCATGCTTTAAGTTTTGTCTTAATTAACTATAAGTGCAGCAATTAACCCATTTCCAGACAGCAAAATTCTAGACTGGTCCAAATTGAAAGAAGTTACAGACGACAATTCAATGTTTATGAAATTTAAGATCTTTTTCAACTTTCTGGGTAGAAAACATTGTGGAAAATGAAGAAATTGCTTGTTCATTTTACACAATGTTCTCCCAATTGTTTTCTTGAGAGGCATCAAAAAGCATCACTGTCTGGGAATGGGTTAACAAATGTCCACCAGGAAATTTTATATTGGTTTGATTTGAAAAAATTTGCATCAGATAATTGTGAGTTGATGACATTGTAAAATCTTTGTCTCATGGGGAAGAAAAGGCTAGTAGTGGTATTTGATTTGAACAAGTTCACCTTTCATTGGTTTACATCTTCCATATCTCAAAAGGCAGCATTTTGTGTGGTAATATTCCAAGTTATCCCACACAAACCTACTATTTTATGCCAATCAAGAAAAGGTGTAAGGAAGGCAAGGTTGAAAATGAAGAAATTTCTCATCAAAAAAAAAGTTATTTCTTCATTCCTAACCTTGTTTTCTACCCTAGAAGACAAAGATATTCGAATTTCTCTCAACTTGACATTGTCTGCCATAACTCTGTTCAATTTTGACTAGTCTAAAATTTTGTCATGTGTTAATGGTTTAAGCAGGACAAGACACAGTAAGTTTATCTGATGTACCTTGTATAGCGTAATTACCTTATTTGTCATTCCATCCCAACTCCGTCTTTCCCACTGACTGTCTACTGTCTTTTGATTGGTTGATGGAAAGTCTGCAGTCTGAGATCTGGCATGATTGGCATACAGTCCTGTCATCAACTTAAGCCTGTTTCCCGGCGCAATACCCTGCTTTCCTCGCAGAGAGCATAGCCACCAGCCCTCCAGTCCACCAGTCTCTTGTTCGATAACACTGAGTACATCTCCACGCTTAAAGGCAAGTTCATCTGGGGATTCTGCTATGTTATCATACAGTGCTTTGGCTAACATATGCTGAAAATGAAATATAAAAAGTTTAAAATTCAAATTTAACCTTTGAGTCTTGTGCTGAAATTGATGGACGCATTCTTCCACAATGAGAGACCACAAGACCAAATACAACTGTTTCCTTTGACAACATATGTGACAAAATCCAAAATGTCATAAACTGCAAATAGTCATCTGCAATATCTTTGAATTGGGATCAGTCTAAAAAATTGTTGTCTGGTAAAATGCTAAAAAACGTTTTCATCCATTCCAACATAACACAATTTTAGACCCATCCAAATTGAAAGAAACTGCAGGAGACAATTTCAAGTTGACCGAATTTTTTTTTTCTTTTTTATGGATAGAAAACATTGTGGAAAATGAAGAAATTGCTTGTAACAAGCAATTTCTTCATTTTCCACAAAGATTTCGGAAGTTAAATATTGAGGGGGAGTTTATAGCGTCATTGTGTGGGAATGGTTTAACCCTTTCCTGTTCAAATATGGGATTTTACGTTCCTGTGATTTTAAACTCCAGAAAACATTGTGGAAAAAGAAGAAATTGCTTGTAATAAGCAATTTCTTCTTTTTCCACAATATTTTCTACCACATAGGATGGTTTCATTTCAAGTGGCATCCAGTTTTCATTGTTGTCTGCAACTTCTTTCAATTTGGACTAGTCTGAAATTTCCAAAAACGGAAAAGGGTTAAAAAAGACCTAGAATTGGACACAAAGCAATAACACATGGATAGAAATAAAGGGTGACAGCTATTTACAGTTGACGGATCGCTGGCCCCACCCACTGATCTCCGATACGAAGTTCCACTTAGATATTTAAAAATGGTTCAAATCTTTACGAAAGTCTATTCCTTTTTCACGAGCAATTAAACTTTGAAATAATGTGTTTTTTGTTGTGTGTGTTTTTTAAATCCAGGGCCCAGAAAAATAATTTCCAGATTGGTATGAATCATAAGTCAAAACCAAATCCTCCCCGTCAAAAATATTTTGGTCAGACAGTTTCTCATTACATGTAAAGCTATTTTGAATACCCTTCAAAAGAAAGAAGTATTGCATTTTCTAAGTAAAAAGTCAATACATAATTTAGATTGATCAATAATTAAACAATTTCAAAATTTAACTAATTTGGTGCATGGATTCTTACCAATAGTACGTTAAATAACAATGATAGTACATGTATTTGGAAAAATAATTCATGTACATGTATGTTCTAAAAGTAACACGCAATTTCTTCTTCACTTTCCTATATATATTTTGCTTTCATATTATCATGTTATTTGCTTAGAATGTAGTATTTTTGAAATCGGACAAGTCTAAAAAATTTGGTTGTCTGGCAACATTTTAAAAGGGTTCATATGTAACCTAATCTATACCTGCGGTGGGTAGGTGATCTAATCCTATAGTATGCACTGTAAAATTATCATTCACTCAATTAGAGCACAAAATTGGCCTGATTTGAAAATAATAGTCATTAGACAGATAAGTCCATATCTTTTTCTAACAATTGATATGTCAACTTCCTATCTTTTGAATTCAATTCTTTTCTTTTCAATGAACCTCTTCAATGACTAACTTTTGATACTTATCAGTATTGTAAATAAGATAATGCTGCTTCAATATTGAGAGCTGAATTCTTACAAACAGTTTGACAAAGTTGAAAGTGGGTACATTCTACGTCTTTAAACCATTACCAGACAGCAAAATTTTAGACTGATTAAAATTGGAAGAAGCTGCAGACGACAATTTCATGTTGATGGAATTTTGAATTTGTTCGTCTTTTTAGATAGAAAACATTGTGGAAAATGAAGAAATTGCTTGATACAAGCAATTTCTTCATTTTCCACAATGTTTTCCACTGTTTTTTTCTAGAGGGGTGTAAAAAGGAGGGATTGAGTTGGAATGGGTTAAACCATTACGAGACAGCAAAATTTTCGACTGATTCAAATTGAAAGGATTAGCAGACAACATTTTAAAGATTATGATTTTTTTCCAGTTTCTGGGAAGAAAACATTGAAAATGAAGAAATATCTAGTTTCAAGTAATTTCTTCTTTTACACAATGTCTCCCAATCGCTTGTCTTGAAGGGCTTCAAAAAGCGTCATTGTGTGGGAATTGGTTAATGAGTTTTATATAAATTAACAGTTGGGACAATATTGCATTCAAAATGAAATTCAAATTTGATTGATTGATTGATTGATTGAATGGGGTTTAATGCCACTTTAAACAGGATTTCAGTCATATTGCAGTGGCTGGAGCACATAATAATGGATTCATGGTATTTATCACACCAGTACTACCACTACATCCTTTCCTAGCCTCCAGCTGCTATCTCACTTAGGTTTATGATTATCCACAAATTGGTGATAGACAAATGTCGGAAAGGATATGTGCAGCCGTCAGGGATTGAACCCATGACATCGCATGTCAAATAGAAGAAATAAGTCCTCATCTATAGCTGAAATAAAAATACATATTAATTCATTATTAAACATAAAAGTTTTAGATTATTTGAATGGGGTTTAACATCACTTTGACAGTATTTCAGTCATATCGCGGCCGCTGGAGCACCTAACAATGGATTCCTGGTATTTCTCACACCAGTACTACCACTACATCCTTTCCTAGCTGCTATCCAACTTAGTTTTATGATTATCAACCCAGTGGTGAGAGAAAAATGTTGGAATATGTGCTGCCACCAGGGATCTAACCCATGACATCCCATGACTGAAGATTGGGGGTCTGATACGCTACAGACTGTGCTATGAACGCGGCCAAATTTTTTTAGACTGTTCCAAATTCAAATATGTTGTAGACCTATTTTCATGTTAATAGAATTTTTAATTTGTAATTTGGGATGAAAACATTGTGGGTAATGAATAAATTACATGGTACAAACAATTCTCCGTTCTCCGCAATGTATTCAAATGATGGGAGGAGTGCGTCAGTCAAACATTGTTGTGACGGAATTTTCTGTTAAACTTCTATTTAATATTTGCCCTCTTGTTAACAAGTGAATTGACTGTTTTTCTCAGGCATTCAATGATTGTCAAAAGTATAAATGATAAAGACCTCATGAAACTCAAATCCAACTACAGAGTACAGTTCAACCAGTGAAAGGGTAGAGTTGCCACCCTCATAACTACAGTTTAATAGGAAACCCATTTTTATTGAGGACAATGACATGCAACAGTTACTGTCAAGTCACAGCTGCTACTATTAAAGTTTGTCCTCACTGACTTTATCTCATTGATCAAGGTTACCTGGCAACATTTTTGTCCCTTTATTTTTGTAATCTGGATATTCATAACGAATGTAGGACGTTTTGGCCACGGACGTTTTGGCCAGGACATTTTGGCCACGGACGTTTTGGCCAAAAGGTCCGTCCTCCATTCATAACATATCACAAGAAAAAAAGGGACCTGCATTATCTTGGAGGTGTTAAAATTATTAACTGCTGTCAGACTGCACAACCTTGGTACATTATGACTCTACCTACTTATAATGAATTTTGAAACTCGTGACTTTTGCGGATTTCATCCCAGGTTTTTCTAACATTTGTTTTACACAATTCATAGATGTCAAATTCATAAACCTCTGATATGTTGAACAGCTTTCATAAAACATGGCAAATCTTAACCCATTCTCACACAATGACGCTTTTGGACGCCCCTCAAGAAAAGCAATTGGGAAAACATTGTGTAATATGAAAAAATTGCTAGTAACAAGCAATTTGATCATTTTACACAATGTTTTCTACCCATAAACTTGAACAAAACCAAGATTTCATCAACTTTAAATTGTCATCTGTAACTACTTTCAATTTGGACCTGTCTAAAATTTGGCATGTGGTAATGGGTTAAAATTTGTGGATGCATACTATTCAAATTACCTATTTTCAAGTAGAAATTCTATCCAAGCATTTAGCTAAAAGAAAATACTTGTGGACTTTCTGCTTCTGCTTCAATGTAAATCTAACTGTCATCCAGGAAACAATCATAAAATAGGATTTTGATTAACCCCTCCCCTTAACCCTTTTTTTTAACATAATGTTAGACCCATCCAAATTCAAAGGTTTTGCAGACGAAAATTTAGAGTTGATTTTATTTGATAATAACCATTCAGTAGGGATGAAAATATTGTGGAAAAAGAAGAAATTGCAATGTTTTCTCAATTATGAAATCACAGGGACGTAAAAAACAGGGATTAACCAGGAAAGGGTTGAAATCCCTGATTTTTAACGTCTCTGTGATATTATACTTAGAAAAAAAAGATATTGCTTGTAACAAGTAATTTCTTCTTTTCTTAATTAAAACATTTTTTGTCAAGTAGGATGGTTACTTTTAGAGTTGTACTACATGTACTTTAAATGGTCAGGCACAATCCCTTTAAATTTGAATAAGTCTAGAATTTGAAAGACAGTAAAACGTTAAGGATCTTGCCCTTTCCTCTTCATTTACATCCCTATGCTGCTAACAAATGGAAGACCCATAATTGAAGATCAAGAAAGACTTGGGATTCTTGAACTTCATGATGAAGTCTGGCAGCTATGAGAAATGTTGCATGACATCATGATTTATAACAGCAGATACCATTTTCTTCACAACTACATCATTACAGTCTTATGTAGCTAAATCGACTAGAACTGATTGTGTGAAACTGTCCATCTCTCTTATCCATTAGAACATTTGAACCTTCCACGTTGTACAATAAACAAGAGGCCCAGTGGGCCTTAACGGTCACCTGAGTAAAAGAGGACCAAGACAAGTGATTTTGTTTGAAAGAATTAGAAAAAGGTTTGGTTGAAATCCCCTCAGTAGTTCTTGAGAAGAAGATGAAAATGTTTAAAAGTTACCAAAAATGACCCCCTTTTGGTCCCCATTTTAGGCACCCCTGACCTCCAGCCTTTTAATTTTCACAAATCTGTATAATCAGTACCCAATGATGGTTTTCACCAAGTTAGTTTGAAATTGGCTTAGTACTTCATCAGAAGAAGGTGAAAATGTGAATTTTTTAACATGATGAACTTTGACCTCTGGGTGTGGCCCCATACATGACCCCAGGGGCATGAATTTCACAATTTATAATATACCTGTCCTAGTTGTCATGCATAGAAAATATTTAAGCTCTGGCATTAACGGTTTATTAGAAGAAGATTTTTAAAGAAGTACCAAAAATTACCCCTTTTTGGCCCCTATTTGGGCCCCTTTGACCCCCAGAACCCTTTTTTCACAAACTTGAATTGGCATCCCCCAATGATGCTTTCTACCAAGTTTGGTTGAAATCTGCCAATAGTTCTTGAGAAGAAGATGAAATATTTAAAAGTTACCAAAATTACCCCCTTTTGGTCCCCATTTTAGGGCCCCTGACCCCCAAGCCTTTTTATTTTCACAAATCTGAATAACCATTACCAAATGATGCTTTTCAACAAGTTTGTTTGAAATTGGCTTTGTACTTCATCAGAAGAAGATGAAAACGTGAATTTTTTAACATGATGAACTTTGACCTCTGGGTGTGGCCCCATACATGACCCCAGGGGCATGAATTTCACAATTTATAATATACCTGTCCTAGTTGTCATGCACACAAAATATTTAAGCTCTGGCATTAATGGTTTATTAGAAGAAGATTTTTAAAGAAGTACCAAAAATTACCCCTTTTTGGCCCCTATTTGGGCCCCTTTGACCACCAGAACCCCTATTTTAACAAACTTGAATTGGCATCCCCCAATGATGCTTTCTACCAAGTTTGGTTGAAATCCGCCCAGTAGTTCTTGAGAAGAAGATGAAATATTTAAAAGTTACCAAAAATTACCCCCTTTTGGTCCCCATTTTAGGGGGCACCCTGACCCCCCCAGCCTTTTTATTTTCACAAATCTGAATAACCATTACCAAATGATGCTTTTCAACAAGTTTGTTTGAAATTGGCTTTGTACTTCATCATCAGAAGATGAAAATGTGAATTTTTTAACATGATGAACTTTGACCTCTGGGTGTGGCCCCATACATGACCCCAGGGGCATGAATTTCACAATTTATAATATACCTGTCCTAGTTGTCATGCACACAAAATATTTAAGCTCTGGCATTAACGGTTTATTAGAAGAAGATTTTTAAAGAAGTACCAAAAATTACCCCTTTTTGGCCCCTATTTGGGCCCCTATGACCCCCAGAACCCCTATTTTCACAAACTTGAATTGGCATCCCCCAATGATGCTTTCTACCAAGTTTGGTTGAAATCCGCCCAGTAGTTCTTGAGAAGAAGATGAAAATGTATAAAAGTTAACGGACGACGGATGACGGACGACGCACGACGCACGACGGACGACGCACGACGCACGACGACGGACAAACGATGATTGCAATAGGTCACCATGACCATTCGGTCAGGTGACCTAAAAACAAGACTTTACACAATGTCTTCTACTCAGAGAGTTGAAAAAAATCTTAAATTTCATGAACTTTCAATTATCGTCTGCAACTCCTTTCAATTCAGACCAGTCTAAAATTTTGTTGTGTGATAATGGGTTTATAAAACCTACAAAAACCAAACGGCTATACAAATGCCCAGTACAGTAGTATGTAGGAAGTACTTGAAGATTGATGAGTAGATATATTCCCTATCAGTTAATGAGAGATTTGGTTATCTGATTACAACAATGATTATACATTATGTTAAGTCAATGACCAGAACATGCTAACACTGAGTTGTGAACAAAACCTCAATGTTTCAAGAGGTACATTGGCTAATTTTTAGATCAGAAGTTCCATCTATAATGCATTCCATTAACTCTTTCCCAGACAGCAAAATTCTAGACTGGTACAAATTGAACGGCGTTGCAGAAAAGTTAATTTAAGGGTTATCAAGTTTAAGATTTTCTGTAGAAATCATTGTGGATAATGAACAAATTGCTTGTAACAAGTAATTTCTTCATTTTCCACAATGTTTTTCAAAGCTTTTTTCTAGTCTTGGGGCGTCTAAAAGCGTCACTGAGTTGGAATGGGTTTAGGTTTGGTAGTTATGTGTTGTACTACTTTCAAACACATGAAACCAGCAGAGTTCCTTTAAAAGGATCTAGAAAATCCTGCAATCAGGTGAAACGTTATTCACTATCAGGTGTTGTCATTCATCTAATTGTAGACTTATATGGAAGTTCCGACAGGAAGTGACCAAAGAATAGTTTTCATTCTTTCAGGATATGAATATTTAAATGAGGATTAAAAACCATCGGGTCAACTGTACTTTAGCCAGGAAGTACATCATTTCCTAGATGAATTGCAACCTTTTAAAAGATCTGAACCAAAATCCCTTTATGACCAGAAGTTATGACCTAAGTAAACTACCGGTATCAATTGACAGATCACTGGCCCCGCCCACTGACTTAGCTGGCCCCCACCCACTGACTTAGCTGGCCCCATCCACTGACTTAGCTTGCCCCACCCACTGACTTAGCTGGCCCCACCCACTGACTTAGCTGGCCCCATTCAATGACTTAGCTGGCCCCATCCACTGACTTAGCTGGCCCCATCCACTTACTTAGCTGGCCCCATCCACTGACTTAGCTGGCCCCATCCACTTACTTAGCTAGCCCCATCCACTTACTTAGCTGGCCCCACCCACTGACTTAGCTAGCCCCACCATTGACTTCAATAGAAAGTTCAACATCAATATAAACAATGTATTATTTTGAAAATCTATGGCAAGTAACATGGAACAAAAAAGTAAAACTGTTGGTTGGTGACCTTAACTGTGTAAACATCCTGACTACAGCATGAATAAGGTTGGTCAATTTTGGTGTTAAATGTTCACTTCTGGTCTAAATGAATAATGGCTTGTTACAAGCTATTTCTACTTTTCTCAAAACATTTTCTGTCAAATAGGATGGTGACTTTTAGAGTTGTACTACATGTTTTTACACTGTCAAAGCACAATCTGAACAAGTCTAGAATCTAAAAGTCGATTAAAGTTGATTGGTTGACTGATTCTTTGATTGACATCACGATCCATCAGTTACCAAGGAACAGTCATCCGATACATTAACAGATTTATCATGGGTTTGGTCGAGTGGCCCAAAATTTTGGCCATTGGCGATTTCATTGGCCCAAGAATAAAATTTCCCAGGGGGAGCCCTGCTAGCCACCGAAATTTAGCTCTGGTACAACTTGAAAGAAGTTACAGACGACAATTTGAAGTTGATGAAATTTTAGGAATCTTTGTTTAGGTAGGAAAAATTGTGAGAAATGAAGCAAGCAATTTCTTATTTCATACAATGTTTTCCAAAGCTTTTTGCTTTAGGTTTGAAAAAAGGCATGATTGTGTGGAAATGGATTAACACAAGGTTCTAGTTTAACCCTTTCCTGTTTTATGAAATTTTAGAATGATCCAATTTCAAAGAGGTTGCAGACGACAATGAAAAATGCATGCAATTTGAAATCTGACCATCCTATGTGGTAGAAAATATTGTGGGAAAAGGAGAAATTGCTTGTAACAAGCAATTTCTCCTTTTTCCACAATGTTTTCTCAAGTATAAAATCACAGTGACGTAAAATCCTGGATTTGTCCAGGAAAGGGTTAATCAAATTGGAAATAATTTCTCATTATTTATATCTATAACCAAGAGGGTATTACTTATGGGGGACTTGAGACTGAAGAATACTTGGTGAAAGTACAGGTCAAGCCAAATCAGGCCAAAGCAGTATCAGTGTTTAAGTAATTTGCTGAGTCAAACAATTTATTGATAAACAAGATTGAACTCACATGACTTAATATCATACATTTACTTACCCATTCCCACACTATGACGCTTTTGCACGCACCTAAGAATGGAAGCTTCAGAAAACATTGCGGAAAATGAAGAAATTGCTTGTGACAAGCAATTTCTTCATTATTCACTATGTTTTCTACCCCAAAAGACAAAGCTTTTTAAAGTTATATCAACTCAAAATTGTCTTCTGCAACATTTTGAAAGGTCTAGAATTGTATCCTGTGGTAATGGGTTAACCCTTTCTTGTACCAAACCGGGATTTTACGTTGCTGCAATTTTATACTTGAGAAAACATTGTGGAAAGATAAGAAATTGCTTGTGACAAGCGATTTTTCCTCTTTCCACAATGTTTTCTACCACATAGGATGGTTTTATTTTAAATTGCATCCAATTTTTATTGTCGTCTGCAACTTCTTTCAGTTTGGACCAGTCTAAAGTTTTAAGAAACGGGAAAGAGTTAAAGGATCTATTGAAACACTAGACAAAATTCATCCCAGGTTTTATGCAAAATGAATAAAACATATCCTGTTGTTGGTTGTAAAATAAAAATAGTTTGGATTTGTTCAATTATTTTGTTTTTTTTTTCAAATACAACATCATGTGTCATCATTTCAGGTAAAGTAGAATAAACATGTAGAGCTTTCTGATGCCCTGAAGAAGTACAACCATGGAAAACTTTCTGGACAAAGTAGAAATTGCTTGTGACAAGTAATTTCTCCTTTTCTCACAATATATTCTACCCTATTTGAAACAAAATTTCTAATTCAGTGCAATTCGAAAACATAAATGCAATGTATGCATGTATACATTTGGATGAGTTGAATATTTTGTCAACTGGTAATGGGTTAAAAGATATGGTAGGGTGGAAGAAACTTTATCAAAGATTATCCACACTTAGTTAAATGTATTTTTTTATTTAGTGGCATTTAGTAACATGAAGTATTAACCCATTCCCAGATGGCAACATTTTAGACTGGTCATAAATTGAAAGGAGTTGCAGACAACAATTTAAAGTTTATGGAATTTCAGATTTTTTCCATTTACTTAGTAGAAAACGTTGTGGAAAATGTAGAATTGCTTGTAACAAGCAATTTCTTCATTTTCACACAATGTTTTACCAAATGTTTTTCTTTAGGGGCAACCAAAAGCGTCACTGTGTGGGAAAGGGTTAAAGGATAAGGATATTGCATTAATTGATTTTACAAGATAACGCATTATGCAACAAGTCATAAATCAAATACATTCAGGACTGATTGTCACCATGATCAAGTGGAGCCTATTTCATATAGAAGGTCATATTGAATCTGTCTTGTTTTTAATCACCTGAATCACTGGTCACATGTCAATAGGACATTTGCTTTTTCTGGAGAAGTTTTCTTATGCTTTTTACAGTAATAATTGTCTTTTGCCATTCCTGCCAGAAAACTTTCTTACAAATACTCCCCTAAGTAGTTCGATTTCCACATGATCCCATTTTTATGACCTTCAAGAAAAATGCTTATTTAGAAGGTTTGGAAAACATTATAGAAAATGGAGAAATTGATTATTACAAGCAATTTCTTAATTATCCAGAGTGTTTGCTAATTCAACGCAATTTGAAAATGTATGCAATGTATGCATGACTTTCAAATTTTTATTAACAAGCTACTTCTTTCCCATGGGCTAGTCTAAAATTTTGTTGTCTGTCATGACCTAAACTGTCTTCCCATTTGACTATGCAGTCTAACTTTGGATCAATACCTTTTACCTTTTCTTCCAAGTTATAATATCACAGGTCAAAGAAAAAAGCAGAGTGTGTAATTGAGCTAGTATTTTTTCATATTGTGATGATTTTATATCAAAGAGAAAAAGACCCTCCATCTATCAGAAGAACAGTAGTATGTGTGAGATGGCCTCTATAAGAAAAGCACAATTTATCTCCCAGCGCAAAGCACATTTGTTAGTCAGATAATAAATCCAGCCTAATCCCAGACATATTGACTTGGGAAAAGTTGATTTTAAAGAAAACATTGACAATAATATGTTTGCTCATGTTTACAGGTAAATTTCCCAAACATTAAAACCTATTTAAATTTGTTGACAATTTTGGATGTAATGTGTCACAATCGTGGCCAGAGTATTGTACTTGCCAGACTGTACCACAATGCAGGGGTTTATATAAAGAATGTTGGCAAACACTACTTTTGGCACAGTCTCAAGTCCCAACGTTTCTCCATTTAAAATGATTTGTGTCCCTGTCAACCTTTTATGTAGGTCACACTGTCGCAAACTTTAATTCTAACCGTACCTTGCCTGTGTACGGTATATACAATTGTGTTATTTCAACTTAACGTTCAGCATTCTATCAACAACATGGATTAAAACTTTGTAGTAACCATATCATGATCGTCAACCAATTTCTTTGTTTTCATTATAAATGCCACTAAGTACCCATACCCACACAATGACACTTTTTGATGCCCCTCAAAAAAAGAAAAACAATCAGGAAAGCATTGTGTAAAATGCTATGTAGCAAGCAATTTCTTCATTTTACACAATTTTTTCTACCCCAAAAATTGAAAATCTATAACTTCAGAAACTTTAAAATTGCCGTCTGCAAACTCCTTTCAATTTTGACCAGTCTAAAATTTTACCATCTTGGAATGGGTTAAGCCATTACCATAAGAGCAAAATTATAGGCAGGTCTAAATTCAAACAAGTTGCAGAAGACAACTTGCAGTTGATGAAATTTAAATTTTTTTGTCTTTGTTGGCTGTAAACATAAATTGTGGACAAAGAGGAAATTGCTTGTTACTATTTCTTCACTGTACACAGTGTTTGTAGAGCTTTTTCTCGGGGTACGTAAAACACAGAATTATGTGGGAATGCATTAGGGGTTACATGACATTGTCATAAAAATGTTGGATTGTGTGGGAATGGGTTTAAATGTGAATCATACACAGGTTGGGCAAGTATAAAGATGGTGCATACCTTCACTGCTTGATTTCATACAAAATGGCAATAAAGGAACAATATCATGGCTCATTGCATTTCAATGTTTCATTGTGCATGACTGAGGCAATATTGTCTGTTCAATTAACCCTTCCCCTAGCTGTTTATACAATAGTCAGCTGTTCTGCAGTGCTTAAGACAGAGTAATTATAAAATCTCCACGATAATCTAGGGCTCCTGTTTGACTCGTAAATCAGGGCTTTGCGACCCTTAAAAATCTGCAATTATACTGTTTTTTATCCTGCGAAATTTCAAAGGGTCAAAACAGGGTTTTATTCCACAATTTTTCAATGTTGTCACTTTATATACTATTGAATAGGATGAATTAATTATTTATTTCTTATCCTTACATGAGAAGGTCTGTTGGCACTTAAATCTTCAAATTTATACTCATACTGATTCGCTCTTTTGTTGTTTGGGCTCCCTTCAAATTCAATTTCGACTCATTATATATCATGGTCATTGACTCCGCAATTTCAAATGTTAGCACGAACAAATTTGTCAATCAAACTCAAAATTTTGCTCTGGGAAAAATACCATTTACATATCATATGTACCAGACAACTGAACTTTGGGCTGATCCATATTCAGAGAAGTTATAGATGACAATTTAAGTTTGTCAATCTGTGAAATCTTTGAAAACAGGGGTAATGAAGAAATAACCAATTAAAAGCAATGTCTCCATTTTCCACAATGTTTTCCAACGCTTTTTTCATGCAGGGTGTAAAAAAGTAGATTTGTGTGGAAAAGGGTTAAGACAGCCATCAGATTCATCTAAACCTAGGGCTCTGTTACAAGATTCTGTGTATGTACATGTATGTGTACATGCATGCATGCATGTACACAAGTGAGAAAATATAGGTTCTAAGTTAGTTTATAATTTTCCCTATCTCTTTTTTGGAACTGTCTTGATGAGGCAATTCTAAAAGTGGAAAAAGGATGAAAAATTCCCAGCCCCAATTTGAGAAAAACACAGAAGTTTTCTTGTCGGGATCATAGTTAAGATCTAAAATCCCTCAAGGTATTTATCTAAAAGTTAAAAGAGATAAAGATCTAAATCTTGTATTTAATGAGTTTAAATTGTAGAAAGATTGATGCATTATGTTATAAGCTAACTTGTAAGGGGTGAATTGTAATAGTAAAATGAGAGCTGTAATTGTACAATTGTGCTATATCAACCCATTACCAGTAGACAAAATTTTAGACCATTCCAAATTGAAAGGAGTTTCGGATCTTTTAAACTTTCTCTGTAGAAAACATTGAAGTAAATGAAGAAATTGCTTGTCAAAAGCAATGTCTTCATTTTACACAATGTTGTCCCAATTGTTTTTCCCAATGGGCGTTCCAAAAGGGGTACTTTCTAAGAATGGGTTTACCCATTCCTACACATAAAAATTTTAGACTGGTCGAAACAGATGTTGCAGATGACAATTTCAAGTTGACGAAAGTGAAAAGAATTCAGGACAAAAAACTTTGTGATCACGGAATTAATTGCTTCTTACAAGCCATTACTTCAATGTCCACAATGTTTTCCAAGTCTCAAATTTCTTGAGGGGTGTGAAATAGCCTTATTGTGTGAAAATGGGTCAACAAATCTATGAATTAATTATCTAATTAAACTCTATCTAAACACTGTATGACCATCAACATTTTTTTAACAATTTAAAAACATAACACTAGTGCACATAACCAAGATGATAATGAGCATTTCTCACTGAACAGTGCTTCAACAAGAGATGTTTCTAAATGATACCCTTTTGCTTCAATATACTTTTCACACAAAAGCTGTAACTTGATTGACCTCAGACAGACACACTTTATTGATGTAAAAGGTATTCGTGCAGTCATGCTTTTTTGATGCATGTACACAGATTGTATTGCTTTTCTTTATTGAGGCAGTTATTCTCCCAAAATGATGTTCAATCAAAGAAATATTTAATGATTAACACATTACCAGAAGACAAAACTTCAGACTGATCCAAATTCTAACAAGTTGACAACAATTTTAAGTGATTAAGTTTTAGAAATCTTTATATTTTGGGGTAGAAAATATTGTGGATAATGAAGAAATTGCTTGTCACAAGCTATTTTTTTATTTTCCAAACTATTTTTCTTGCCAGGCATTGTGTGGGAATGGGTTAAAATCTAAATAGATAATAAAAGTGACAGACAAAACAAAGGGATAAGTCTATAAGCATTAAAACAGCATTTAAATTCAAACAAGACTAACAATTATTGTATCAACTTAATGACTCCTATTATATTTTTCCTTTAAAATGTAAATTAATAAATTTCAGCTCTTTAACAGATGACAATATTCTAGTCTGGTCCAATTTGAAAGAAATTGCAGACAATATTTCAAATCGAGTTTAAATTGAAAAGTAATAGTAAATAGGGTAGAAAACATTGTGCTTTACCGAGGCAATTTTTCTGGAGCACATTGAAATGAGGAATAGTGCGGTAATAGGTAGAATAAATTGTCTTGTTATCATGGCTAGGCGTTCAAATCCTTGAAGTCTTACAAAAACCCAATATCTGGGATGTTAAATAAACTTAAATGTGACATTTTTCTTACAAGTTAATTTTTTCCTATATTTGTATGAGGGAGAGATTAGGATAAAAAAAAATCACAAGGCTTTTCTCAAGTCCTTTGAGTATGCTGTGTGTAGATTATCAGTTGTTTTAATCTGATTATCCAGGTGGTAAATTAACAAAGAGTTATCTCCCCTCATCTCAGTTAGCAGATTTTGTTATTACCTTATCTCAAAGGCTTCATCAAGTTGGGTAACTCTTATCAACAGTGTACAAATTAGTCATGGATTGCTGTTTGTACACTCAACACCTTATCACTGAACACAATCTAAAACAGTGATGTGATCTGAAACCTTTTGTGAAAGGTACATGTATACCTTTAACTTATTCCAGTACAACAGAAGTTTAGACTGGTCCAAATTCAAAGAAGCTGCAGAGGATATTTTCAAGTTGACGGAATCTTGAGTATTTCTGCCATTTTATGGGTGGGGAACAAGGTTGAAATGGAAGAAATTGCCTGTAACAAGCAATTTCTTCATTTTCAACCTTGTTTTCCTCAAGTCTTTTTGTTTTCTTTTTTGAGGGGAGTAAAAAAAAGGGCATTGTTTGGGAATAGTTTATCAACACATTACTGTCCTTTTTCACTGATATCCTCATATCATAGGGACAGTTACTATTCTTGTAAAGCTTTTTTCATATACTAACCCTTGTCATGCTGAATAAAATTATTGTCTGGATTTACATACAAAATCAAAGGTCTGAAAGCACTGGAAGCACTAGTTAAGTTAAGGGTAAAAAATTATTATGAAAACTAATTTTATAAACTGCTCAGGGTTGAAGGAGACAAACAGGAGGTGTAGACAAAGATCAGACTGTACATATGTCCAGGCTGATCTTTGTCTATACCTTCTGCCAAAACAGAAATTTTCCGTGTTCAGCATGACAAGGGTTAATAATAATGATGTTTTAGATTTCAATTTGAATCTACAACTGCAACATCTTTCAATTAGGACCAGTGTTGTAAATTGTCATCAAATATTGGGCCAACAAATGCATTTAACCCATTCCCACTCAGTGACGCCTTTAGACGCCCCCAAGGAAAAAAGCTTTGGAAAACATTGTGAAAAATGAAGAAATTGCTTGTTACAAGCAATTTCTTCATTTTCCACAATGTTTTCTACCCAGAAAGTTGAAAATCCTAAATTTCAGTAACTTTATATTGTTGTCTACAACTTCTTTGAATTTGGGCCAGTCCCAAATTTCACTGTGTGGTAATGGGTTAATAGTATTGCAGTATGCTTGTCATATATCTAATAAATTGATTGCTGGCAAAGTCCACTGAGCCCAAACAGGTAATTCCATGGTAGGTTGATTTTAAAATTTACGTGCAAGGGACAAAAAAATAAAATGGATGGTTAGTGACCTAAACATTGTAACTAGAGCTTGAATAAGCAGAACAGAACAGAACAGAACAGAACAAATCTTTTATTTCACCCAGGTATAACAATTATACAACAAGGGCAATATGAAATAATATATACATGGTTGTTACACTTGGTCCCATAAGATTGTCAATTTACTTCCGAGTCCCTGTCCCCCAGCATGTTCAGAAGAGGCGGTGGGGCAGATATTCGATTGCAAATCGGTTTTAAATACATGCAAATGAATGATAATACAAACGGATTTGTATACTGGGACAAGGTGTAACAAATAATAGGTTCGGTTTATTCTACTTCCGATATAGATATTTATCAGTTCTAAGTGTGATATTTCGGTAGTAGGCAAATGTACATCATCTGTGTGGGGGATAGGAGAAAATGCTAGATAACAAGCATGATTAAATAACGAGTATGCAGAGAAGATGATAACTTATGAAAAATAGATATTAGCCATGTCGGATTTGTCGCGAGAGCTTAAGATGACAGTTGACTATTTTAGGAATCAATGTATGAATTCGTATATTCAGCAAACCAGAATTAGCCATAGACTCTCATCACTGACCATATTCATACCCAGTGTTGACAGCCATTATTATATGATAAACCATATTAAAGATGAAATTGAGGGAAAATAATGCGATAGGTTATTGGACTACTGGAAGGTCTTTGCTGCTTTACTTCAATGATAAAACATTTGTAAATTCGAGTAAATACGTGAATCACATCGGTGTAGTCCTAAAGACCCGCAACAACAGCATGAATAGGCCTGTAGTTACGGGGTTTTCATAACTACCTTCTCCCGATTTACAGGTATTAATTTAGAGTGTATATCGTACGCATGAGTGCGCTAATTTGCCCAGTCAAAACATAACGTGGACTGGTTCTAGACTGGCCATTCATAAATAGTTACTCGTACTACACGCTGTGTAAACACGGTCGACCTTGATCGGTGAATGCGTGCGCAAATATTTATTGTGTCTGGCTTCATAGAGAACAGTTTAGGAATATGGAGACAACAGGAAATAATTATTGAAGGTAAGTAAGTTATGACATCCTCTGTCTATGTGCTAATCTTTTACAATTGCAAACAGTTAAGATATCTTTGGTACGGTTAATATTACATGTACAATGTTGACAAGAGACTATGCTATCTATTAGGGGCACAAAACCCTGTAACTACAGCCTATACGATCTGCAGGCTTTTGTTCATGGACAACGACATTTCTCGCAAATCTAAGCAATTACAATAGGATATCACTGCTGGGCGAGAAAACCCCGAGACCACAGCTCTATACAGCTGTAGTTAAAGGGTCCCTGTCACCCACCATAACTAATTATGTGTACAAACAGTTATGACCCAGGTAAGTTAGCACATCCTGGCAGTATATTCAATTAAATGTCATAAAGGTAAAGCTGGTTGCCTGTAGGCAGAAAGTGAACATTATTTTCATATTAATATCTATACAATATTAAACGATAATTTCAGTTCGGGGGAAAAAACAGGGGGCGACCCCTAAATAAATAATGGTTCTTACAAATTCAATGATAATAAAAAGTTTTCAAGAAGGATCAAGAGAGGCATCGGGTTAGAATTAAGATTATCTGTGGAATTGCTGCATAATACAGTGTACGAATTTAGACAAATATTTAAGTTTAGCAGGAGATTCAACAGTAAAAATATTTTTGATATTTAGCTCGTGCGGTTCGAAATTCTTAGACAAATAAAACCTGCGTTTATCATTAAAGAAGCTACATTCGAAAAGATAATGTTTTTCCGAGCCAATTGCGTTTTGGTTGCAATGTGTACATATTCTATCACCCAGGAGCGTGCCATCATAACGACCGGTCTCGATTGGTAACAGATGGTTAGCTGTTCTGAATTTGAACAGTTGTAGGTACTCTTGTTTGTTTAATTTAGTAAGATAATTTTCAAATTGATGAATTGTTTTGAAACTATTATATATTTTACCTTTATTAGTTTGTTGAAGTTGGTCGTGCCAAGATTGTTTGAATTGATCAATTAGTATTTGTTTTACTCCTTTGTGTATATTATTTTGTTCGATATAAAACTGGTTTTCCCAGAGATCTGGACGACCAACCGATATGAGAATTTCTTTAATTTTATCAATCCATTTAAAATGTCCATTAGGTGATAATAACATGAATTTATAAATTTTAAAAGAGTATTTTGTGTTTTTTCCAAGTAAGATACGATTCCAGAACGAAATCATTCGAGACTTTATTTCTATATGGATTGGGTATCTGCCTAGTTCCCCATATAGGAAATTTAATGGGGTGGATTTGCGACTTTTTGAAATTTTCCTAAGAAAGTTAGTGTGTACTCTTTCAATGATTTCTAAGTTTTCGTAGCCGAAGATTTCAGATCCGTATGTAAGAATAGGTAATACAGTATGATCAAATAACTTTAGTATCATATCGAGGGGCAAATCAGAGTTATTGATTTTTGTGTATAGGAAATGCATTGCTTTATTTGCTTGTTCTACTATATGCTTTCGGGCTTGTAGGAATGACCCAGTGTTACTAAACGTTATTCCAAGGTAATGGTACTTACTGACTATTTCGAGCAAATTATCTCCGAGAATAAAGTTAAAATGATGCGTGCGTCTTGCACCGAAGACTATGACTTTGGTTTTCCTAGCGTTTACCTTAAGGTGCCAGTTATCACAGTAATTATTGAAAACGTTTAAGCTATTTTGAAAATCTGTTTCGTTATCCGATAAAATAACAGTATCATCTGCGTAAAGCAAAACTAATAGTTTAAGCCACTCTGTATTGTCGACAGATTCATTTAACTTTACACCGACGGCACCGTTAGTTCTCATGTGATTTTCTAAATCGTTGAGGAAAAGGGAGAAAAGAACTGGTGACAAGTTTTCTCCTTGTCGCACGCCTATTTCTGAGACGAAATTTGATGAATAGTTTCCATCAAACTTTATGCAAGATTTAATATTATCGTACATATTAGTAACTACCTTTAGAAATTTACCATTTATATCATTTTGCAGTAATTTATACCATAAACCATTTCTCCAGACTTTATCAAAGCTGTAGTTACAATGTTTAAGTAACCAAACCAACAAATATGCTTTACATAAATTATGGCTATTGTAAGGTTCAAATTCACTTCTGGTCTAGATGAATTCAGGGCTCTCGGAAACGACAGTACTGTCGTCTGAGACGACAACTTTCCGCAAGGGACGACAAAAAATCCTATCAAAGGATTCCGACGGACGACAATTTTTTCATTGACATGCGTCCGACGTCGGTCGTTATGTCAAAGTGACAGTGTAAAATCAACTGTCATTGTTCAAGGGTCATTAAAATATTAGGTAGATTATTGGAAAATGTTAATTGATTATCCTAACATACACCACAATCATTGATAACACCCAGCTTGATTGACAATTACCACTTTGCGGTGACCGGTCATGCATCGACGATCGTAGATGACAGGTGTTAGAAACCTGTGAAACTTGGGTAAAATTTTTTATTAGCACTCTTATTTCACTGAAATCAAATTATTATTAACCAGTTTAGTGAAAAAATAGCCAAAACATAATAAAGAAGTCAACTTATATTGCAAAATTAAATTGTCATGGGTTTTCGTTGGTAAAACAGGCAATTCAATTGAAAATGAAAATTATTAGATAAACTTTTGGGCCTCTTAGAAATCTAAAGCTGGGCATGTATCATAAATTTACTGTCATTTTTTAGTTAAAAAATCATCAATTTGACTGTCAATATATGCCATTACTTTGTCCAAATTTCAACAAAAAAGAATCCTTATCAAGCTGAATAAAGATCAGTGCAAAATTTCATCAAAATCTAAGTGGTAAAAGGAGGGATTGACTGATTGTGAGTCAGTATTTATTTTGAAAATACAATCTTTAAAATGGTTAAATTTAAGAAGGAAAATTAGTTGGTTACTGGTATAGTCTAAGGTCAGACTACACACCTTTGTCTTTACTTCTTGCTAAAAGAGGAATATTACATTTTTAGTGTGACAAGGGTTAACTTAATTACAATGTGTGCTTAGAAAAAAAGAAAAGAAAAATACACATGTTGGATAAATCTATCAATGGCTCTATTTTGACATTAATTCTTTACTTCTTAATTAGATTTACAAATAATCCTAATTAAGAGAATTTGCTGGTGATCAAATGAACATGATCAGACATGTATACTCTTCACCTCAATTATCGTGCATGTAAGGAACCCGGGGTTCAGTATCAATCAAAAAATAGTTTTCATCAGATGAAATAGTTTTTATATATCTTACAGACATTTGGTGTATCTTTCAGTAAAATTTTGTCCAGTTCTATTCTAAACTTCAACATGAAATTTATGTTGAAAGTTGCCTAGTTGACCCTACAGAAATTTTGGATTGCTACTGCAGTTATCATGCATCTTACAAAAGAAAGTGTCCATGACAACAAAAAAGAAGCAAAATTATTTTTTCAATTTTTGTCATCCATCTTTGCCTTTAAACAATTAATCTCGTAGATTTATTTGATATAATTTCAAGTTAAGAGTTATGTAAACTCATGCCAAATCTATCCCCTGTCCCCCATTTCGTGAAATTTATTATTTTGGGGTCAAATTTGCATCTCCTTGGGTTTAAGTTAAGTGTGCTGTATGGTATGAGCAATTCTCATGGCACTGGTTATGGGCGCTGAAAACTAAACATCCTGTAAAAAAATAATGTCATCAAAGTTCACTGAGGCTCCATAGGGGCCATACACGATGACATAGGTATGCATGATAATCGAGATTTGACAATAAACAACATAATATGGGCTAGAAAGTATGATAATTCTTAAAACCAAAATTAATCTCCTTTTTTCACACTATTTTCAACAAAGAAAGTGCTATAAAAAAAGGATTTGGTGAAATCGCATTCAGTATTAAAATCCTGCCAAATCAGGCTGGAATCCAACTTTTCTGCTTGGAATCCAACTTTTTCCTAAATCGGATTCCTGGAATCCTACTTTCAAAATCCTAGCGAGAGCCCTGCTGAATGATTTGATTGGTTAATTGATCCTTTGATTGACACATGAACTCCGTCATTTCACTCTTGCTAACAAGAGCATTTCAATTTTATTCAAAACTGGGAAATGGTTGTATCAAATTACTTAGAAAACAAGCCTGCACCCATATAGGTCTCACAGATAATGCCAAATTATGACAAATTACCTTAATTTTACACATTTGAATTTCTAGTGCCTGAGGGCAAGACATTAATGTTTGTCCCCTTACAAAGATAGCATTTATTTCCTTATCAGGTAAACTACTGTTAAATTCTCACCAATCCTATGATAGAGGCTACAAAATTGGGCCTAACAGTAATTTTAAAAAAAAAATTTGGTTATCACAGTGACTATAAAAAGCTACTAGTAGGGTTGTTTGAAGAGAGATGTTTTTGCCAGAATAAATTCGACAAACTATGTATGGAAAATGTTGGTTGTCATTGCCCCTATAATTTGCAGCCCTTCACTGCTTCACTGCCTCAGTTTATGGTGCACATAGACATTTAAACCCATTCCAAGACAATAACGTATTTTGACCCTCTGTCTCCCCCCTCCCCCCCCCTCACGAAAAGCAATTGGGAAACAGTGTATAAAATTAAGGAAATCACTTGTAGCAAGCAATTTCTTCATTTTCTGCAATGCTTTCTATCCATAAAGTTGAAAGAAATTAAAATTCCATAAACTTTAACCGATTCCCACACAATCCCTCCTTTTTACGCCCCTCAAGAAAAAAGCTTTGGAAAACATTGTGGAATATGAAGAAATTGCATATCAAGAAATTTCTTCATAATCCACAATGTTTTTTATCCAAAAAGTTGAAAAAATTTGAAATTCTATCAACTTGAAATTGTCGTCTGCAGCTTCTTTCAATTTGGACCAGTCTAAAAATTTTGCTGTGTTGGAATGGGTTAAATGATTTTCTGCTACTCCCTTCAGCATTGACTAAAATTTGGCTGCCTTGTAATGGGCTAGATAGAGAAAATTGTCACTAAAATCAAATAAGTGAGAGAAACAGTTGTCTGTCAGCCTATGACTTTTTTAATGCTGCTAAGAAAAAAATCTTTCGAAAACATTGTGGAAAATGAATTCTTCCTGGAAAGACAAAGATTTTTATCATTTGATCAACTTATTAATGTCGCCAGCAACATCTTTGAGTTTAGGCCAGTCTAGAATTTAGTTGTCAGGTAATGGCTTCAGAAACTTGATATATTTTTCTTGTCTATCAAAATGCAAGAATATAGTTTGTAAGGAATGGATTTGTTTAAATGGGGTTTTAGGCCGCCTTCAACAATCTTTCAGTTATATCGTGGCAGCTGGAGCACCTAACAATGCAATCCTGTTATTTCTCACACCAGTACTACCATTACATCCTTTCCTAGCCTCCAGCTGCTATGCCACACAGGTCTACGATTATCGACCCATTGGTGAGAGACCATTAGTCAGAAAGGATGAGTGCCGCCGTCGGGGATCGAACCCTATCTTTCAATAATAATGAAATTTCTGCAGCTTTCAGTGCATTTTTTGATGCACCTATTCCCACACAGTGATGCTCAAGCAAAAGATGGGGAAAACAGTGTGTTAAATGAAGAAATTGCTTGAACTAAGAAATTTCTTTATTATACACGTTTCTACACAATCATAAAGTTGAAAAAATCCAAAATTTAATAAACTTCAGATTGACATCTGCAACTCCTTCCAATTTGGACCAGTCTAAAATTCTGCTGTCTGGCAATAGGATAATTTTTTTATTACTGCATGATGGGATAGCCTATTGGCTACAAATTCATCCTAAATAGAGTTTAAATAAGCTGTAGCTACAATGATTTGGCACCAATCAAGTCATAGCATCAACATAGAGACAGCCCAGTAGGGGCTCCATAAATCAGAACTTAATCAGATAAATAGGGTTTTAGTGGCCCTTTTGGCTACACTGACCCATGCAGTGGATATTTTATCATATTTACAATGCAGTTAACCCCAGATCCTTCACACATGAGGATAAAAGCACTTTTTGTCCCTTGTTAATAGAAAATTCATATCTTATTGCTATATCCGATTTCCATGTGACAAAATTGTAAATTAAATGAACAAGTCCCTGATTATGTGAAACATTGTGGCAAATCAAGAAATAGCTATCATTATTCTCCATTCCATCCATGATCTTTTCTAACAATAATTAAACTAAAATTAGAAAAGTTCTGAATTCAAAAAAGAAAAATATCTAAATTTCTTGCTAAATACTGTTACAAAGAAACAGCTGATATAAGAACCCCTTTGAAAAATGATAAGCAATTGTAAATAGTTTACCTGGTAGATCTATAAAAATCTTTATAGAACTAGTATATAGATACATACCATATTTAAGTGCTGTGTTTAATTCCTTTCAAAAACTTGAAAATAATCCATGTTTGTGGAAATTAACTTATGAATGTGGTTTCGTCAGCCTTAATTCTAATCCTAGTGGCACTACATATTTTTTTGTAATTGCAGTAGGTTTAATCTCTTCTCACTCTTCTGATTATTCATGTAAACATTTAACACCCTAAAAAACACTCCTGTTTAATAAACACTTAACTAAATATAACCGATAGATCCTGCCTGAGTAATGGATCTAATACAAATAACCCATTCACTGTGGTATGCAATAGGTATAACACTGTATTAAATAATACACTGTCGGTTTCGGTCTTTACACAAACAGTGTGATCTTTTTATTTATGCTGTAGATATATATATCTTGTTGTTTTTTAACAGATAGCCCTTCACCTTACAATATCTGTCCAATTAAAGATGACACTCATATCAGGAATTTTCAGATAAATGTCCTGCTTCAGATAGTTCAGCTGACACACTGCTTAACCAATTATCCCAGATTTCCCAATGTTCACTCCAGCAGTATCATTGCTTCAGAACTAAAAAAAAATAGAATATAATAGAATATAAAACATGTGACAATGACATAACAGTAATTTTTTTGTAACCCATTACCATACGTCAAAATGTTAGACTGGTCCAAATATGAAGGTGTTGCATATAACAAATTTTAATTGACTGAAATTCTATTTTTCTTGGTAGAAAATAGCTGTTAAAGGATTCCCTTGTAATGTACTTTAATTGATAACCAGACAGCAAAATTTTAGACAAGTCCAAATTTAAAAAGTTGAACAGTAAACTATTTAGGTGTAGGTAAGTGGGTTTTCCCCCATCTCTTTGATTGGAAAACATTGTAGATAATGAAGCAGTGTCTTGTTGCAAGTAATTTCTTGTTGCAAGCAATTTCTTCATTTTACACAATTTGTTCCCAATTGTTTTCTTGAGGGGCGTCAAAAAGCGTAGTCAAAAAGCGTAACTGTGAGGGAATTCGTTAACCTTCTCTCAATAAACCCCAGTCTAAAGTTTGTCGTTTGGTAAATGAAAAACATCAGTAATAGTAGTTGGAAAATCGTCGTTCATTTGCCTGCTTAGGAAACATGTTTTAACAGCAATATAAATATACAACCTATTGAATCTGCGTCAAATTCGTTTGATGTCAAACAATGTCAATGTAAAGACTCCCATTTCCAAATGTTGATAAAATCGGGGTCCCATAAAATCGTCTGAAAATTAACTTCTAAATGGTGGAGTTAGTTTTGAGGTTTCTTTGCTGCGTTTGTACAGCATGTTCGATTCATTAATCTGGAAAAGGAACAATATTTTACCTTTATGAATTGATGAATAACATTCCCCATTGAAAAATCCGACAACTTTTCGACAACACCTTCTCTCTACCTGTCCAAATTTTCTACTTAAACGGCCATAGTTTTGAGGGGTAATGTTTACATTAGGGCGACCAATCAAATCACTGGATTTCTACTCGTATAACTTCACGCTGCAGGTATTTTTCGGGCTATATTATCGTTATTGAGTTACGTTTGTTATGATACAGATCATTAATATAAGGCGTAATTTTTTCAAAATTCGAAAAAGGAAAAGCTTCCAGAGAACAAAAAGCAATGAAAATAAACGCAGCTCTATCTCTCTCTCGATACTATCGACGATAGTGAGGCGATTTCGCTTAAACCCATTCCAACACAGTGGAATTTTAGACAGGACCAAATTGAAAGGATGTGCAGACGACAATTTCAAGTTGATGGAATTTTAATTTTTTCGTCTTTTTGGATAGAAAATATTGTGGCTAGTGAAGAAATTGCTTGATCCTAGCAATTTCTTCACTTTCCACAATGTTTTCTAAAGCTTTTTTGTTGAGGGGCGTAAAAAGGAGGGACTGAGTGGGAATGGGTTAAACTCCCAAGGCAAACTTGATAGACCTCGGCTTATCGTATTCTATATGTGACCCCCCTTGCGAAAGGGACCATCTGGAAATGCGAAAAGTATCGAACTGGTCAGACTGCTCGAATTGCGCCGGGTGACCTTAGTCGACGCCCTTCGCTAATGGCAGATTTCTGAATCTACCTGTTTTATATCTATTTGCAAAATACTATCTCTAAGTGACCTCTGCTTGATCCGTCATGAACTTTACATACATCCCTATACCAGTAACGGGCAGTTTTCATCATGAAACTACATTCTGTAGCAAGTATGCTCAACAGTTCTGTACTCCTTATCTTCTTTTTTTATGTAGTTTCGAAACTTTTTTTCAGCTATCTGGATTCAACATTCTTAGAATTAATACGATTATGAAATAATACTATTCAGTTTAAAATTTGGTAAAGGGGTCCTGCATGGGTAAGTGGTTAGTTCGGCGGACTAGTGGAGGGTTGTATGTTAGGGTCCTGGCATGGCTTCACTGATCGCGTTAGAACCCCAGCATAGTGTAGGAGATATGTATACTGTCACATGAATACGTGAAGTTCGCCGTGATAAAGCTGAAATATCGTTCCATTATTTGAAACCCATTCCCACACAATGTCGCTTTTAAACGCCCCTCAATATAAAAGTTTTGGGAAACTTTGTGGATAATGAATAAATTGCTTGTTACAAGCAATTTCATCATTATCTACAATGTTTTCTACCCAAAAAGAATTTAAAAATTCCATCAACTTGAATTTGTCGTTTTCTGCAGCTCATTCATTTTGGACCAGTCTAAAATTTTGTCGTTAGGGAATGGGTTAAAGCGCTTTTAAAGCTTAAGGCTACGGAGGTCGATTAATATAATATCGAACCTTTTAGAATTTCAGTTTAATTTTAAGCAAGTTACTCTGCATATTATGGGCGGGGTGAAATGATCTTGTCTTAGTTTTCTCATTATCTATCTATTTATGTGAAACAGACATGGTTTATGAAGGCTTTGTTTGATCGAATTCACCGTGAAAATGGAAAACAATGACATTGTCTGACATACAGAGGACCACCCATTCGACCTTGTCTTAACCCATTCCCATACAGCAAAATTTTAGACTGGTCCAAATTGAAAGAAGCTGCAGACGACAATTTCAAGTTGATGGAATTTTGAATTTTTTCGTTTTTTTGGACAGAAAACATTGTGGATAATGAAGAAATTGCTTGATACAAGCAATTTCTTCATTTTCCACAACGTTTTCCAAAGTTTTTTTCTTGAGGGGCGTAAAAAGGAGGGATTGAGTTGGAATGGGTTAATATAATGTTCAACATTTTTGTCGAGCTACCAACTCGGGTAGCGTCAAAAGTAAGCCACAAAAGACGCAAGCATAAGAGAGCCCAAGGGATTTGCGGCCCGGTATTCCGAGCTGTTGTAAAACGCAGATCCGTGGATCGAATTTCGAACGTGACAGGACTTTCAGAAAAACTTGATGTCTCCTACCCAACAAGAAGTAAGCTTGTAGGAAACCCGGAGGTAGCTTTGCGTGATCCCTGTGTTGCATTGTTTCAGAACCAACGAGATCTACATGCAAAATGCTACTAGGGGCGAATGAACCCGAATCCGCTTCTCCTCTCATGGTCCATACCATAGGTGCTTAGAACACAATGGAACCGAAGTCCTAAAAATGCATACTTTTTTACAGAAGGTTCGTGTATCAGATGATCTGTTTAAGGGAGAAGCTACAAGGATTTACCATAGCGACCCAAAGAAATAGAAGGGTGTTTAATCAAGGTCCGTGTATAAAATGGTTAATTTTGCCATGTAAGGGAGAAAGCACAGGGATTTGCCCAGAGGGACTCCCATTTAAGGTGGCTGTCTAAACAACGATCTTTTACCAGATGGATCTTTTTGTCATTTGTGTAAGAGAGAAACCACAGGGACTTAAACAGAGATGACCGTTTTAATTGTTGATGTCTTATAAAGGTCTTCACTTCAGCTTAAAGTTTGAGTGAATTGACGGGTCGTTGATCACGTCAATTGAGCTCCGACAGGAAGTTCGATTTTGATGTAAAAAGATTTTTGCAAAATTTATGAGCAGTAAAAACAAAATGTCAAATGTTCGGTTGGCGATCTAAACGTCATAACCACAGCTGGCATTTCAATAACAAATCAAGAAAATTTGGCACATAAATATCGGCCAATATTTTGAGTTCAAAATTCTCTTCCGGTGTAAATGTATTAATTGAGTGTCTGATTGGTCCTTTTATTGAAATACGCGATCCGTCAATCAACAGAGAACAAGTTTTATAATAATCTTGGGCCAAGTATATACTACAGGTTATAGCTCTTTTCGGGACCCACCAAAAAGTATTTGCTGTGAGCTAGGTAAGGACCTCTTATACAGGCTTTTTCATGAGAATGTTAACGAAGACTCTTAACTAGATTAGGCTTTATGAAGGTGGCTTATTAAAGGCTCTATACGGATCTCGTACGGGCAAAATTTCTCAGCCGATGGAATCCTTAACCCGTTCCCACTCAATCCCTCCTTTTTACGCCCCTCAAAGAAAAAGCTTTGGAAAACATTGTGGAAAATGAAGAAATTGCTTGGATCAAGCAATTTCTTCATTATCCACAATGTTTTCTATCCAAAAAGATGAAAAAAATTAAAATTCCATCAACTTGAAATTGTCGTCTGCAGCTCCTTTCAATTTGGACCGGTCTAAAATTCCACTGTGTTGGAATGGGTTAAATCTTCATTAAAGCTTAACGATGCATAATTATGGTTCTGTATGTGACCTGTTCTGAAATGGTTGTTAGTGGAGTCCGAAACGATTTTTTACGAAGATTTCAGGATTCATTCGGGTGAAAAATTTTATCCATACGAGAAATATGGAATAGAACTACGGTATTTGAATACGTGTAGTTGAGTGTACTTGAAAGTGGCTCGTCAGACAAAAAGATTTTTTGGAAATGCAAAATGAATGTGGCCGGTCAGACGAAAACGGGTCTTTTGGAAATGCAGAATAAATGTGGCCACACAGACGAAAAGGGTTTTCAATATTATTATTATTTTATGGAAGTGCAAAAAGGTTTTCTCACTCTCTCTCTCTCCCTCAAGGTCCAAATCTTTTCACCCGCAGTAGACTTCGTTACCAAGAATGCTCATGCTACATTATTATATAATTATTGTCGAAATCTTATTGTGAGTTAATTGCGATACTGTTCCAAGTGTCTAAACATTGTATAGACATTTAGAACAGTAGAGCAATAATCTCTCGTTATGGTTATGAAATTGAAGCTCACTCCACTCAGTTCCATTCATAATCGCTTGATTCTATCATATATTTTTTATTGAAATAATTTACTCACGCCGTTCAAATCGTATCCCCGACCCTGGTCATGCTGAACCCGGAATATTCCTGTTTGGTAGGAGGTCTAGACAAAGATCAGCCTGCGCATAAGTGCAGTCTGATCTTAGGCCACACCACCTGTTTATCCATTTCAAACCAGGGTTGTTTTTGAGATTAACTGTAAGAGGACATATTAATCCACAACCAATGCCCCAGTGCTTTCAGTGTTTTGATTTTAATGCAATTCTGAAAGGGATTTAAACATTTCATTGGCTGACTTGGATTTGGCAGTACCTGATTGGAACAAGTTAATGAACAAATATATTTTATCAGCACGGACATTTATAAAATGGGGCGGGGTGAAACAGACGTCGTTCATCTCATTCAAAACTTGCGTATTTCGCTTATTTCATTCCATTCCATTCCATTCTATTTAATCACATTCCAAAATAATTCCTAATACATTCACTTTTGCATTTTCACGATGTTTTAATAATATTCAGGAACCAACTTCTTCGCCAAATATTGTTTTTTGCCGAGACTATCGGAGATACCGTCTAGCTTCACGGGTCACATATATCGTTGATATTCTAGCAAAACCTCGTAACTACAGCCTATTCTAAGCTGTAGTTTCGAGTTTTGGGTAAACACGATATGGTACAATGTTCAACCAAATATTGTGGTTACGATTGAATGCATACCAACAACTTATGCCTTTTGGTTAAGCATTTCATGTGGCATAAGAATTTGTTTTATGACTGGTATTTAAGCTCAGATACTTCGTTTGTAGTCAGATAAGGAAGCTACAGTTCAAACGGAGGTAACGTTTTTATTTCAAATTGCACAGGGTCATTAATAATAAAGGCTTATCGGTAATGGTTCAAGTACGATTAAAATTCAAACAGATCGATATCTAGAGACAACCTTGATCGCAGCTAGATCTAATATTCTTCAATCGCTAGATTTCCTATCAGTGATCCAATAGACGGAAATATATCAACAGCTTTACTTTCAAATTGCAATTCATATTGAGCAAATTGCACTTAAAGCACTTGATATTGCGGTAACGCGTATTTGATTATGGCTGTTAGAACCCTTTATTCTTCCGTCACTTAGAGACGTAGCCTGAATAACAAATACTTCGTTCGTGGGGGAACAAAATGTCGTAAATACAGCTTGAATAAAGCTGTATTTACGACATTTTGGGACCCACAAACAATTTGACGCCTTTTCACTATATCTAACGCCTGATTTCAAATGAAAATGGTACAAGATACATCAATAATTACAGATATTAATCTTCTAAAGACTTTCTATGTCTCTAACGGAGATTACGACATTTTATAGTTACATGTATATAACGGCGAATTATAATAAACTGACCCGAATCGTTCCCTGTTTGTACACAATTGTTTATCACTCTTTTGAATCAGTGAAAGTATATAGAATTCTATACTGGTCGACAGCCAATTTGTTAGGCTAACTAGGATAACTTGAACAAAAATAAACCAAATCGGGGAAAAAATTGAAATATAGTTGTAAACTATTGTGATTCTGAATCCGGGATAATCCTGTTTTGGCAGAGGAATACCTAAAGATCAGTCTGCACGTATGTACAGGGTGATCTTTGTCAATTTCACCTGTTCATGCGTTTTAATTCAAGTTGTGTATAAAACTTTAATTTCAAAAGAGATTTTGGCCAACAATCAGGCATTTCAGTGCTTTCGGTCTTTCTTTATATTCAGTTCTGAAAAAAAAGAAGAAATTATTCAGCACCACAAAGGGTTAAGATGCTCATCTGTTGCTTCCTGTTACATTATCTTAGCCGAGGCATGAGTTGAAAAAAGTCATCTTTCTGACTAACGAGTTGACCAATCACGGCTACCAGTCAAATAATCAGTCTACCAATGAAATCATTCAGTAAAACTGGAAGTTCAGTTTGAACTCCGATATTTGCCGCCATTTTGGTGAATAATTTTTGTTGGTTTGGCGACTTAAACGTCATAACTACAGCTTATTCAACTTATTTGTAATTTGCTACTGGCCATATATTTTGCATTGACTGAATAACGCCATTAAAAATCGAAGCGGGACTTCCTGTTGGATACAAAAAAGGCTTATGTAATCATGTTACTCGTTAGATATACATGTATGTAACAAGCATAATAGAAATCGGAAGTTGTTCATGGGTTATCATTTCACCACAAGGAGTCGAGATGTCAATCTTGTTTACAAACACTTGAAAATATTGGATGCAGTCTTGATATTTTGGAAACTAAATGATTTTTTTAAACAAAAGTATTCCTTAACACATGCGCGCGTTGAAAAACGGAGTGTCAACATGGTGTTAACCTCATTTAACCTTACTTAACCCTTTCCTGTTTTGAAAAAAAAATACACCTGTCCAAATTCAAAGGTTGTGCTGATGCAAATTTAAAAGTGGATTTAATTTGAAAAATGACAATTCAGTAGGGTAGTAAATATTGTGGAAAAAGAAGAAAGTGCTAAAGTATTCACTCAATCTTGAAATCACAAGGATGGAAAAAACCAGGGTTGAACAGGAAAGGGTTAAAAGATTTCACAATGAAAGTGCATGCAAGTTTAAAAGCTTCAAAATGCCCAAAGTATTGTTAGTTTAAGCTATAGACACTGCGACTGAAAACAAACCAACATCAAGATAATGCTTTTTTCACAACAGCTTTTTAACTCACATGAGCTAGAATTGCCGAAGGTGAGTATTTTTGATCGCCTAATATCCACCATCAGCTGTATGTCAGTCGGCCACCATTTCTTTAACTATATTCGCCCCCCTAAACCTGGTCGATTTTGATGAAACTTTACGAGGAATGTTCATGACACTCTATCAAAGAGATTAAACTTCGCGAAACCTAGCTTTCAACTCGGTTGGCACGGCAACAAAAAGGGTGAAATGATCATGTTTCAAAATCTTTAAATATATGTATTTGGTATATAGCATCACGGATGCACATATTTTATGATAGTAACATACAGTAACACGTTTATGTATCATATGTTGCACTTGACCTTGCTTGATGTCCTTCTATAGAAGCTGTTAGGTGATCGGTCCTTGGGTCACAAGTTTTCTCTTCCGGGGCACACTATTCCTTACATAGAAAGTTTAGAAATCTTTTCAAAACTCAGCTCGTATCAAATATTAAAACCTTACCGGAGATTTCGTATTTTGCATAATCCCCTTGTGACCATCTACCAAAATGGGGTCCCATTTTGGAAATTTCGGGATGTAACAAGAACACTAATAATATATATGTATAAACATTTTAAGACCTTAATGGACTTGTTGTTTACAAATACCATAACCTATTCCTACACAACAAAATTTTAGACTGATCCAAACAGAAAGAAGCTGCAGACGACAGTTTCAAGTTGACTAAATTTTAATTTATTTCGTCATTTTTCATTAGAAAGCAATGTTGATAATGAAGAAATTGCTTGATACAAGCTAATTCTTCATTTTCCACAATGTTTTCCAACCTTTTTTCTCGGGGGGGGGGGGGTTGAAAAGGAGGGACTGCGTGGGAATATGTAATTTCGGAAAAGACTGTAATTTTCTATAGCTTGATTTATAAATTACTAGTTCAAAATCAGTTGACATACAGCTTCTACATATGCATAAAGCAGACAAGAACATTTTAAGGACAAAACATGATCATAAAAACTATTTGTTTTGTATCTGATAGAACCCAACACAGACATGCACATAGTTTAAACAAATAAAGGTCCAGGGGTCATGTCTGATAAAATACCGCAAAATCTCTGGGTGGTTCTAATGGGGGTTTAATGAACAGTTCTACCTATTAAGGAAGTCTATTGTTAATCATTTAATAACCCCGTCGTTTTAAAGCGTTACTTTAACTGACAAATATATTGTAAAGCGACAAAAAAAAGCTGTATTTACGACATTTTGCTTGCCCAACGACGATATAGACAGGGGTTTTATAACTGGGTATCTTCTTCTGTATCACTTTAACCAGCAATCTTCGCAATAGGACCAGTTTAGAAACAATCGGATTTTCTCGAAACAACTAGATCTCTCGACTAGTATCAACGGATGAACTCTTGTATGCTGAAAACACCACCACCACCACCAACAACAACAACAAAAACCCTCGTCTTCGAAATCGCACGTAAACCAAAGGATTGAAAGCTCAGATAGTATTAGTTTTAGGCTAATTTTTATTTTGAGGATTAAATTTAAGAAACAACTCTGACTTTAAAGGGACAAACAGGAGGTGTATACTAAGATCATTCGGAACTTATGTGCAGGCTACTCTTTGTCTATACCTCCTGCCTAAACATGATTGTTCCGGGTTCGGCATGACAAGGATTAAGATTTTTGTCGAAACAAATCAATAATTTACGCTTGCAGTATCCGGATGCTCTCAATATAGTAATATAGGGGTTCGTGGTGTCACAGTAATATAAAGAACGACACACAACTCAGTAAATGGAAGTCGAACTATGGTACTATGTTTGAGAACAGCCTGGACATATCGGACAACTTTATTTAACCTATACCCACACAATGACACTTTTGGACGCACCTGAAGAGAAACAATTGGGAAAATATTGGGTAAATTTCTTCTTTTTACACAAAATTTTCTACCAAAAATATTTTAAAAATGTAATCTTCAATTACATAAACTTTAAAATGTCGTCTGCAATTACTTTCAATCTGGACCAGTTAAAGATTTTACCGTCTGGTACTGGGTTAAAACGCCAAGAACTTGAAAATAGAACGTTACTTTTACATTTGTCTTTAATCACTATCGCTGCTATTTCTGCTACAGATAAACTTTCCCTTTCAACACTTAGTACAAGTACTCTTAAAACAAGCAAATAGTTGTCAACCGAATTAAAGTAGGACCTTGTGTCGCTTTCAACTTACTGTATTATATGAAAGCCTTTCAGAACTCAGCTCAGAAATCTAAATTCAATTTCGAGACTTGTAATGACAAGGCTTCGTTTTTATGTAACTAAATTTGTATTAACCCAGGTCAATCGAGCACAGGACAAAGATCAAATCCACTTCGTACTATTTTTAAGTGGAATCCGCTTTCTTGGTGAGTTTGACTGCGATGAATTCAACAGGTAGGGCGAAGTTCTGAGCATTCATGTAGCAGTCACCAGAAATCGACTTAATGGCATTAACCAAGTACCACACATTCCAACATATTTGCCACATCGAAGAAACAGTTTGAGAAAATATTATGAGGAAATAAGAAATCCCTGCTCAACTCTGTTAGGGATATAGAAAGGAGGGTGTTCGTGCATCCGTCCATGTGCATATCCACCGCACTACTTTATACAGGCCCCATTATTTTTATCAAATCTCTTTCAAAAATTTGGTTTGCCTTTTGGTTAGTAGATGAACCCTATTTATTTTGGGGTCAACATGTTAAAGGTTAAGGTCACAATGTCTAATTTTGTTAATAACTTGTTTCACATATGCAGGTCACAATATTCTTCCAATCTCTTTCAAAACTTTGCTTTAGGAATGAAGTCTTGAGCTGATACCACTAACTGACAGGTCAAGGCAGGGCAATAATTTCTTTTTAAGCCTTTTGTCACTCTTAAGGCCATATATCATTGAATGTGAGAGTCTGGAAACATTTCGAAAATTAGGAAAGTCAATTTGAATTTCAGATGCCATGTCTCTACATATAT